>OV884026.1:16292500-17531666 GCA_930367265.1 Catocala fraxini
AACAGTTTTTACACTTTCTATTGCATACAAAGTTGGTTATAAATAATGTAAATCACGTTAGTGCTCCATTTGTAATTATATTTATGTACCTATTCAGTTTATAACCAACTTATATTTAATTTTGCGACATTCAGAGTAAAAGTGCACAAAGAAATTCACACCTTTCTCATCGATTGATGTTTCAATAGAGGTACTCAAAATAACAGTTTCCGATACCCTTAATGAAGTGGCCATAAAATACACAAAACGACCATGGACAACCCACTGGGTCCAAATAAAAACCGATAGCATGTTCTGACACGTTCGAATGACTCGATTTGTCGAGCCGATTATTTTTAAAGCGCAGCAATACCGCCGCTGCCTCCCGCAGGTAGTCTACACTTTGTTTTACAAATTCGGTGCTATTGTTATCTCTTTAACATCTCTCACTATCTTGTTTGATATGGATATATTTATATTTGCGCTACCATCATCATTACCTGTAACACACTTTTGTGTGTATATATATAGTAGTAGTGGAACTTTTATTTTATCGAGTATACGGGAAGGAAGTACAATTAAGATGAAAGCTGATCATTTCCTTTGCTTGAGAAATCGCTAATGGTTTTTTTATAAGAAGACTACTTGTCTAGATACTTTTTTTATCCATACCATCATTTTGCTTCAATAAAACATAAAAGGAAATAGCTAGTTAACTGGGTTCAAAATTCCTTGAAGAGATAGTCGTTAGTTTCTGGAGCTGAGTGAATACTCAATTTTAAATTCCCAGACAAAATTTTATATGGCGTGTGTTGATGAATCAGATGGGTCATGTGTTTTGGTTGGGTGTGTGTGTGCGCTCTAGCGTTCACCGTATGAGAGGTCGAGGCTTGGAGGGTATTCGGCGCGATGCGCAGGCGCACGGGCGCACGGCAGCGAAGCCTTCACAATGGACCGTTTATTTATCTACAATATTGATCTCTCTCAACTTATTCTTCTTTTTTTCTCGATTTTGAAGTAGGTAACAATTCTTTTGTAAATATTTTTTGTTCACATATTTCACCGTAGTTGTTATAGTGAGACAAGGAGGTGTTCCATGTGAATAGAACCCCCAATTATATTGTATGGAGTCCAGGCGATGGCTCGTTCAACTAGCAGTTATCTAGTAAAGGTGTTTGTGCAACATTGTGATGCCCTTATCTCCCACTTGATAGCAATCAAAGCGTTAAACTTAGCATTGTTCGCAAATTATATTATAAACTAGTCGCTTATTCAAAGTATCAACTTTAACTTTAGCTTATTCAAATATCAATTTGTTTGTCAAAGAAAGTTTGTAAGAATTTGTTCACAAAATATTTCCACTCAAGTGTATTACGAAATTTTAACTCATGAGGCACTTGTCCCTTGCTAATTAAATTGCGCAATTACGTTGTTTGAAACTTGATTCTTATGAAATGCCTTATTATTTTTAAGACATTGTATCTCAAATAACTTAGCTCTATGGAAAATTCTTGTTTTTCGAGCATAATATGATGAGATGATTCAGCATTTAGGTATTAGAAAAGCCTAAGGGCAGTGGCGTGTTAAACATTTCAAGACGATCGTCGAATACCAAACAAATTAGTGATGATGAGGTGCGGCTACCTGGAGGTGGATGCGTCTCACGATCATTAATGTCCCTCGTCGTCTTGTCACACGACACTGTCACATTGACGTGCCACATTTTTTACCACAGCCTCTCAGATTGTTTTTACACACGTCTGTCTGTTTTACAACATAATGAAATTCGTTAAATTACAATTTATAATATGATCGACGAGGACGTCTATGTTTTAAGCACCATTGTGTCTATTTTCTCGGAACAAATAGTCGAAGGCCTCATAGTTGATTTGTAAAACAAAAACGCGTGACTTTAACAGTATGCGTAATATACACGGCTTCATTCTTTGGAAAGCTAGTGAACGGTAATGATTCCGAACGGAAATGTCAGTTTGCTGAGATGGTCGCGGCTTGCGGCCCGCGGCCGGCCACCACGGGCAGTCCACACCGTTCACACGCCGGTGTTTTTACTTCACAAATACACATTTCTATTCGGATAGCCAATATTGACATGACATGGATCGCTGAGTACGTCCCTCATTCTAAAGTTTTTGTCCCCATTCAAGCATTTAATAACCGTGTAATGCGCTGACAGCTAACGATTTGATTATCGGTAAATATCTTTGATAATGGTAGCTATTAATTGTTCAATTATAACTAAGTATACATTTTTTCTCACACTTCATTCATACAGTGTTAGGCTTAAAAAGTTTGTAATGGTTCTGTGGGACCACTGTGTTGGACATTAGCGAGGAATGTCGCATGTGAAACCCGATATTGAACGTCGGGAGAACGGCACGGGGAGATACATATTAAACGTTTTATTGTGAACACGGTGTCATGATAAAAATGAATGTCACATATTAGCTCGTCGAGCTCGAGTGAGAATATTAAATGTAAAGAATGTGATGCTTTTTTGCGTCGTCCGATACGCAGACTGAATCTCTGAATCGATCGATGGTGTCAAAGCACCGGCGCGGCGGCTACGTCGCGGAACACTTAATTCTCGCTCGCATAATTCATGCAACAATAGACATTGCACAGTCGTCAAATCGTATAGGTTTCGAGAAATGTAGCGCGGGCTCGTTATGACGCCCGTGCACGTTCGACAAATGGCTTCATCGTGAAAATTAACATTCGGGCAGCATCTCGGTGGGGCGGCCGCGCCCGCCGCGCCTCAAGCCGCGCGCCTCGCGCCGCCTCCGCGGGCAAATATTGAATCGTCGCCGTGCTGGGACCTCCGCTGAGGTGTCGCCTTCTCGGTACACACTCCACGCACACATCTACATTTTTCTTATTCTTAATGGCAATTCATTCATGCTGGTTACATTGTTACTGTTCTAAACAAACTGTGATCGAGACATCTTCCACCTTCCTCATCACTATTTCTTACACGTTAAGTTTACATATTCAAATTTCATATCGAAGTGTTCACACAAAACGGTGAGTGTCTGACCTCTGCAAACTGACTGGTAGGCAACGGGTACCTATACCGGTAATATAATGTTAAACTAGTTGCTAGAATTGTTCGCACTCGTGGCTCCCTGTAATGACAGAGAAGTGCAGACGTGTTAAATAGAATTGGCGGGTTAGTATGTTATCCGAAACCAAAAGAGTCAGCAGCCATGTTAAACATGATCGTATCGAAATTGCTCAAGTGCATCAATCCATCTATGCGCTCACTCACTTGGCCGCAATATCTTCTTACTAGTAGACTCAAAGTTTATATTTCATGGAATAGTGTGCCATGTAACACCGGATATACGTATCATAAGCAATCGTGTTTCATATTTATTAACGATCATATCGATGTCTTACGAAAATCGTATATTTTGTGGTTTAATACTGTTAGCTTTGACGAGGCGTGTCTATATCTTAGTGTCACCGCATGACTCATGAACACGTGGCCATAGTCAAACTTGTCTTATTTTTGCACAAACTGGTCTACAATCTGTTTTTAATGTATAATTAATTATTAAATCTTTATTCTGGTACGTTACCCTTCCTCACCGTCAAGATATTTACAAAGTAGATACCTACCTTCTTTGGATAAATACTGGTGTTTGGACGATTTTTGATAAATTTTGATATAGGTACAACAGAAATGGATTATATACCTAAAATACTTCAATTGAGTGTGTTTTCTTTACTCAAATTCGCGAAACTATGCTAACAAATTTTTACGATATCTCGATTACAGAGAACATCAATATACAACTGATCACCTCAACCGATGCAAGAAATACCATTTCCTACCACTTGAATATAGGCGAAATATTAGTGATATATGTTATTTGGCAAACATCGCAAATGGCTCCATTGATTGTCCTGAAATTCTATCAATTATAACACTACGCACTAATCAATTAGGTTTCAGAGAGCGTCCTTTGTTAGTAGTCCCATTTTCACTCACTAATTATAGACGAAATACTTTCTTCTCGCGGAGTGCAATGAGATTCAACAAGATTTCATCGAAATTGGAAATTGACTCATTTTGTAAAGAAGTTTGAAGTTCAAACTCAATCAAAAATAAAGTTGTTAAAGATTTCTTTATATATTAATTATATTTTTTTCGGTGTCGGGTAGTCTCATTATATCACGATGTGTTTTCCTGGTTGAAGTGTATATAATTCATACAATTCAACCAGAAAAATATATTGCTTTTTTTATGTTTTTTGTTCGTTCGTTTGTTGTTATTTTTTATCTGTGTTCTTTCTTTTCCCATTTGTTTAGTTGAAGATACGATAACTAACTCATAGGAAATCAGAGTTGTTATACCTATAAGTGGTGTACTAATTATTATGTGAAAGCTTGTAATTAGCAACATGTGTATCTTAATTGTAACTGATCAAATGCACTTATTAGACTGTAAGCTTTCCTAAAATAAATAACTAACACGTGACAGACTAAATTCGTGCAAATTCTTTGAAATATAATGACTTATTAACATTAAAAATGTTTATACATTTTATTTATAAAATCGTGAAAAGTGATCGTAATATAAAGTTCTAAACATAAATAAGGCTTCTTTGACTTGTTCCAATGTTATTAAGAAAGTCAAACATGTTTCGAATTTTCAATAAATTAGTTGCTTTGGTGATTTCGAAATACGCCGATACGTCATTGAAAAATTTGAAGCTTCGAGAAAATCGTTTTAAGTGCGCACAAATTGTAACTTTGGTTAAGTTATAATATTGTGTAAATGACGAATAGTAAACAATGTTGTTTACCTGTAAGTCATTTTAATAAACGATCCGCGAGTATCGCTAAACACGTAAAGAGTCGTTAAAATGAACCGCGTAGGTGACCACTTCTTGGTATCTCTCACTTAATTGGCCCTTAGTTATTTAATAACACTCACAATGTCATGCTCGCAATTTACATAAGGTTTTTGCTCGAGCTGTAATTGTTCATTATAATGTCTATGTAACTCGAGCCTGTCCTGCAATGCTAGGGAATTATCCTAATTCAAGGTTGCACGTTGCATGCAATCCTTTTTGCTTATTATTAGACAATAATGTTTCACTCGACGATGCTGCATACCAACCGCTTGTGCTGCATGTTCAATATAAACAGTTCTACGTCTCAACATAATGCTCCTAATTGTAATTGCGCGTATCTGCCAGTAGCCATTTCAATCGTAAGACGCGTTCGGCAGTTCCTACTTGATCCTAGTTTAATAGGTATCGTTCGCTACCAAGAATACTAATTGCACAAGTGTGTTTGTCGATATATGGGCTGATTAGCAAGAAGATGCTCGCGTGCGTCTTAAGATCCGCCGACCGGCCCTGCGGGTGCCAGCGCCGCTGTCCAACGCACGCAATCACGCACATGAGCTTTCTAGCTGCTCACATTACGTTTTCTACGTACCACCACATACGTGTTCATTTCCTACAATAGTGGAACACGTTATGGCATCTTAACCAATGAAATTATATCGTAAATCGAATGTATGTTATCGCACGCGCATCTTGGCAGCGCACTGCGCGCTGGAACTTATTATGCTGTCATCGTGTGTCGCGCGTCCGTCAGTCGCGACTATCTTCAGAGGTGGTCAACATAACGTATTACGACCTGCACGCACGTTATGCCATCATTATTTTATGACATTTTAGTGTTTTCATATACCACTACAGCATTTTATATCTATGGAAATAATATTGTGAAGTAATTAAGCGGCACAATAACTAATACACAAATTCGATCTACTAATGACGTAGACCTATTGTATTAAAGTCGTACAAACGTTTAGTAAGCTCATAAGGTTAATAAATATACTATTGAAGTACAACCCATATGCTACTTGCTGTTATTGTTTTAAAGAAAATAAAAAAGAAAGAGAAATTCTTTCTAGGTTTCACAAACATCTCCATTCGTACCGGTTTCTGTATTGACCACGGCATTAGGTCTCATTCCGTCTGACATGAAAAATTGGCAACCAAATGAAATAAAGAGGGTGATTCAGTCATTACTTAGAAGTGTTCGGCCGACTAACCTTTGTTAAATACGTTTGAAACGTTAGTTACGTCCGCTGCTCTTAGAACGATCTTTATCAGGAATTGTGAGAATCTGAGAAGAGGAGCGAAGCGAAGGCGGTGGCGGGCACCGCTCGCCGGCCGGTGGCCGTTGGCGGGTGCCCAGTGCTGGGCACTCGGTGCCATCCAAATCGATCATTTTACGCACCCGACGCGCATAATGAAACAGTCATTTCCGGCCGTTTCGCGGAATTGAATATTTAATATTTCGCACAATCGAGTGGCCGACGTCGGAGCACGCACAGACGACATTGCGACCACCCTTATTAGTATTCGTCGCGTGACATAAAGCAATAATAAATTCTTGTGCACTTGCAGTTTCACGTAGTGCCAAGAAACCGCGATCGGCTACCGAATGCTAAAATGGGTATTGTTAGAATAAATACCTATCAACTGATTCGAAGAAAATGATAAATGGTGGTATTTTCATTTCAGTAGCTTGGAACTAGACACCGCAGTAAAATGTTATTCGTGGTAAAACATATCTAATAAAAAGAGTATGTACTGTAGGCTTCGCTGTAAGTACCGGGTAAGGTGAGATATAGACGGTTGTCATTCGCATGGCCGTGCCATGCGTGTGCCGTTGGTTTCAATAGAAAATTGTATTAAGTATGTGATAGATTCTCATAATTGGTAGATGGTTCCTGTTTCCGATTACCTGACATGCTAGGTTCATTTAAATACAAAAGGCATCGGTATATTCAATACCGGTAGCCGTCGTTTGTGTACGGCCAAAATTTACTATTATCCAGCGTATCATGCCCAGACTGGACTCGACGACGTCATTGTGTATTCTGTGCACATCTATGTTTCACGTCGCTATTGACATTCGTGATACACTTGCTTTTCGCGTGTATTTGTGGCTTATTAATCCATGAACCACTCATAAATACTCTTCGAAAGTCAATATCGCACAATAAAGTTGCTAATTTTGTTTTTATTATGCCATACCGGTGCCTAATTGCCGATGCGATATTAAATGCATTTAAATAGATATATTTACCGTATAAATGAATGCTTTGTCGGCATAGACTATACAATTAAGTATAGAGAAGATTTATTTAAATCGGTTGAAATAATTTATATTAAAAAATATTATCTACCTATATTTTTCTCGTAACCAAGTATCTTGAAAAATGCCAAGAGTATGACACCGAAAATAAGCGAGAAAAAGATGACGTAAGGTTGAGCGCACTCAAAAGCCAAGAGCATGGGCGAGACCACCTGTCTCAGCAACGTAAATAAATATCCAACCTAACGGCCGATACGTATTGATACGCAACAAGATAAAAAAGCTTATCTGTTAGTGCATAGCTAGTCTCCTTTCATATAATTTCACGGTAAGTAGCATGTTAGGAAGACCAGTTATCTCTTGGATGAATCAAGTAAGTACAGATGTGTAGCGTACAGCTCTGGCGCAATGACGGCGGTGTTGAGCATGTTCCCAGGCGAGCCGTAGCTGCGCCGGCATTCCTTGCCCATACGCAGCCGGCCCAGCCACCTGGCTGTTCCGGGACGTGTCATTACCTGCCTCGAGACTACATTCCCTGGACACCAGGAACGCAAATACAAACTACCGCCTTCCTCTCCAAACTTTTTCATTGCGACACATGTACATGACTAGTATGACAAACGCTCTCTCGATATAATTATTAAATTCTGATTACGTTTTTCATATCGGTAATTCTACTTCATGATCGATGTACCTGGAAGCCGTTTTGCCTTACTACGTGTACTCGTTAGTGCTATTAGATAGGAAATAACGTTTAGATCGTTTCTATACACTTATAAGTAAACATAAAAGTTCAGGACGATTTCAATGGAATATTTACCTTCTTGTGATTTATGGCAGTTTTCTATTTAAATTATTTTGTCCTTAGAACTATGTAAATGCTATGATCGATCGTGCCGTTTCGCGGTAATCAAACACCGTATAATCAAGTGAAAATACTAAAAAGTCAGCAGCAGCTGCATTATAAACAGATTCCAGGAAACTGTTAAAATCACAATTCTGTTATTTAGGTTATGGTCAGCACATGACGCACCCTTTGTGTTGAGACTGAGGCTGAATCATTTTCTAATAAACTGCATCACGTGGGACTGCGTCGTGCGCGGACTGCGTTGGGTTTTTGTTGGTGACACGCCTCCTTGCCGTGGCCACCATATACTAATGCGCGGCTCGCGAGCTCTGATACGGAATCCAGTCGGTTCTCGCGGCTACATAATGCACGGCTGGTCTGCTGCGTGCTCGACAGTGAGTAGTGCGCGCTACATAACAGTTGTCGCCCGTCGCAGCGCGCCGGTACTCGGAACGAGCTGTCGCCGGCCGGGAGATGCCTCAGCGGTTTCCCGCTCACCTGTTATGGGATCAACTTTTTGTCCGCACCCGGCACTTTGCGGTTTTTCTAATCACAACTCTACCATTCTCCAGGCGCATCCCTAAACCGCGCTAACTGTTTGAAATTGCTACACTTGTTGGCTCAGGCATGTTAGTTGGCGATGTTCCGTGTTATTGCTGCAACACTGTCATTAATACATAGGAGCTCAGACGCAACCATGTACTTACACTTCTATATATAATTACGTGACCGGCAAAAACGGGCCGGTGCACGTCTTATTCTCGTTTCTTTTCCGCAGCTGTTGGCTTTCAGAATAAATTTATGGTGTATTTAGATTTATCGCTAAGAGTAATATATTGAATGTCATTCGGAAAGTGCATTGGATTCATTGGAAATCGTTATGTAAGCGGAGGATTTATGGCAAGTACGAACGGGATATTGAGAGAGTGCAAACTTTGGTTAGCATGTCGCTCGGTGTGCGGCGCGGCGCGACGACGCGCGGCGTCCGCCCCGACGCGCGGCTCTTTGTTACAGACGCGCGACGTGTCCTATTAGATTTCTGCTTGTTAGTTGTTAGCTTTAGCTTCGCTTCACAACGAACCGTGGCACCGTTACTGAAAATGGGATCATATTTTCCGGTCTAACACACATCTATCATAGTTTGTTTACAAAAAATATAGCTTCCATCAATCTGATTAAAACATTGGTATATTTATCTTAGCTATTTATCAAACATATTGAAATGTGAAATACAGTTGAACTAAACAATGTTTGTATTGATTTTAAAGTTTACCTCTATTCAAACGGTTTCCTGGAAAATTGTATGGTGATTTCCTCGACGTTGAGTCGCACGTAAACCATCAATATGTTAACATATTATAATATACAATAGTGGAATGTACATTTTCATTTCCCACAACATATACAGATGAGATTATTATTATTGTCATCGGTGCGTGACGGGGCAGGCGTGCG
The DNA here is from genome assembly GCA_930367265.1 of Catocala fraxini. Taxonomy (NCBI): domain Eukaryota; kingdom Metazoa; phylum Arthropoda; class Insecta; order Lepidoptera; family Erebidae; genus Catocala; species Catocala fraxini. The sequence goes on from OV884026.1 coordinate 16,301,928, forward strand.
ATTACACTGTAATGCAAGGGAGCGACGTCATTACACGACCTGGCGCATATGTCTGTGTGTGTGCGCGTAAGTGTGTGTGTGTCAACTGTTCGCAAGAGAAGTATAATTGCAGTTGTTTCACAGAAACGATCAGCATGCGAATGGCTCGACCAACAAAGGGTTTAACCACGTTAACCGCGTATAGAACCGGCGCGGGTGCCGCCACCGCCCGGAGCTCAGGGGAGCGCTGCCGCGATATCAATTTGGAGTCGGGACCAGTCTCTGCTAGCCCTAATTACTTCTAAGAATTGATGCAACGCGCCCCTCTCATTAGCTGCATCTCTTTGTCCTCTTTATATAACTCGGTAATCGTATCATCTTCCAGCGATGACAACAACGCTGCAGGAAATTAGTTTGCCCTTTAAATATACTTTAAATTATAATGTTTATACCTTGAAGGTATGCTCTACAAATAGGGGCGCTAAGTTTCATTCATGTATTAACATTCCTCTATCCATTAACTGATGCACGATGGCGTAAGATATAGATACTCCAGCGTTCGATAGGAATGCAGGTACTTAATTTTAATTGACGACCATATTATTGTATTATTAATAAACAATGTTTGACTGTATAGTTGACAGTGGTTTTAGTGGTCACCTCACCCCGTTACGGTTTAGTGGCACGCACGATCCAAAAGTTTGTGTTACCTGGAGGTGGCTGTTTCGACCCTGGGTAGTCTTTGTATATCTTATATCAATGTTTGTAAAGTCGTCTGCGTCACTGAGATTATATCTCGAGCTCAATCTAGCTCTGTTTTATAAGAGCATATGATTATTGCATTTAAATTGTTTGCTATTTTATTCTCTTTTGTATGAGAAAATGCTATAAGATGGTTGTCCTAGATAAAAAAAAGAATGTATCAACGATAAGCGTTCAGTTTTTGCCGCGGCCCGAATTCCGGTACTTATATTTTACAGCTCCAAATTACTATGTTCTCTGCACCTTAATGAAGCGGGTACACTGTCCGATTTAATACGAGTGGAATCCTCGTTAATCGGCGGCTGTAAAAATAACATGCGGTTCGTTCACCCTTATTTAAACAATTAGTTAACTAACTATGTTATAGTAATTCCCATTTTTTGTACAACACTTAGTTGAAATGACGCGATCCTTCCCACAAAAAGCCGGATACATGTTATAAATAACAATGAGCATTCGCTTATCATCTCGAAGAAATATCATTAAAAGTGAACGTGACGTCATCAGCCCACGCTTCATGTCTTCGTTTTGGGATTTACCTTTAATTATACAGATACGTGTATAATACGTCACATAAGATTACGTACGTATAGGCCGAACATTCACTGTTTACCAGATACCGTGCAGATAGGTAAGCTCTAAGAAAAATTCCTAGTAACACTAAACCCAATAACAGCCTACTTAGCTTAGGAACCAAACTCTCAGGACTCAGCAATTTCATATTATACGCAAATATTCAAGTTACGACAGAATTACTCAAAGTAAAATATAGAAAATAAAAATGGAAAGTGTTGATGTACATTTAACAGAAACTTTCTTGTCATTCGTATACATTTGAGATATTGTATTTTATAATGTAGCTGATCATCAATTTGATAGCAGTCAGGTATATGTCACATTATTTACGAGCTAACATTAATATAAGTTTGAGATCATGGCGGACAAAAAAGAAAGTCCTCGCTGATCACAGCGCACCGCGTTCAAACATTACTTGTTTCAGATGCGTATGTTTTTTTATTCGTAGCGCTAATGATAGCTATTGAACATATATCCCAGCACCTCGGCGCAATCCCGACAATTTATAAGTAAGCCAGAGTGGGTGCTTGAATCTCTGGTTTTGCAAGTATGTAATTGCATTTTGCGTGGAAATCGAAGACTGTTTTAATTTTTAATTTTATTATATTGCACAATATTTGCCATTTAAAGTACGATTTGTAGTATTAAAATTAATGTAACAGTATAAGTAATATATGCAAATACTAAAGATTTTTGTATTTCACTAAATCTACTTATTAATCTTTTAATTTAAATATATAAAACCGGATTGCAAACTCTAAAACAATGACACATACTTTTCGAGATCAGCATTATTTGTGGTCCCCTATTTCATCCTTGGCGGGGTGAATAGTGAAACGACTGTGCCAAATGTTTTGAAATTTCATTGTTGACTATTGACTAGAACCCGGGGGTGGTGTCGCAAATAAGTAGGTGATTGCCCCTTGTATAAGTACAATGGTGAGTGGTTGCTATACGGACAAGCTGCTATTTGAGGATCGTTCCGATCGACCTGTTAAATTCTGGCAACTGGTCCAGCATTAGCTACCTCTTATTAGTGCCGCTGCGGTCGCCAAATAATAATCGATTCTTGTTATTGTACTGATCACCTGATTAAAATTAATTCGTTACACAGCTGGCTGTATTTAGGTAAATTGGGTGGCAACGAAAAGCTTATAAACGGATTTTATATTCCCTTTAATTGAGATACTCATCAACGTTTCGGTATCACACGTCAGCATAGGCATGAAGCAGATACCTAATATTTATTCGCTATTTTCGTTCATATTGTACATAATGTCACACGCATCACGTAAGACGAGTTTATTGACGTGAAGAAGTTCAGTTCTGTCGCGTAATAAGTCTCGATAACATTTTACTCGTCTTGGAGTCAGCGATCAATACCAAAAATATGGAATTACCGAAATCATGAAATTTTTTGAAAATTACATATTTACTTGAACTGCACAGAAACCTATCGTCGGGAAATTCGCGCGACTGTCATTCTTTATGTTTTTAAAGGCTACAAAGGCCCTTGAGAACATAATCTATATTTCGCTGAGATGAGACTAAAGATAGTCAACTATTTGAAATAGATCTGAAATTTAATACTGATACTAGGTTATATGTAGTTGAATAAATATTACCTAAATCATAAATAAATAGTGTTTGATCGTCTTATTCAATAAAAAATGTATTGGAATAGCTTTTATTACATTTTGTAAAAGGTTTTTTTTTTGTTATTTGTTTACATAAACAGGTATGTATTGGTTTACTATTTATATTTGTTGCCATCGCGCTTTGTCGGTCTCTTTATTTCGTTTGTTCATTATTTGTACTCCCACGTAAAATCAATTGTATTGTTGTAGTAAGTATATGTAGAGACTTTTCTTATGAATAAAATAGTGCCTATAAATGAAGAAACCTTCTTAAAATATTGTTTTTTTTTTAGATGTCGTCCTTTCTGTCACTTAATGAGGACAAGATTGGAAAATCGTTTCCATTTTCTAAACGCTACGCCACATTGATAAGGCCCTAACGGATATTGAGATTCTGGATATTGAGTTTAAATTGCAAGCTGATTGTGATGAGACTATGTAATCAAACATGTATGTATACTTAAACAAGTTACATTTTTATTAACATACTTACTACCAACGTTGATTAATTCTGCCTTTTATTAATATAAAACGTACTCGACTGAAATCTTTGAAGACTGATCTGATTTCAACGTTACATTAAATCTCTTACTAGTATGCATTAACATTCATCAGAATGTAAATATCGTTATAAATATACTTAGCTTTTCCAACCTAATTAAGTTACAAAGTGCAGTGATAATATTGTACCATCTTTAATTAAGCAAATGTATTTCATTTCTGCATTTTGCATGGTTATGCTCTCATAGATGTAAGATGTTAATTAAGCAGGTCCTTGCAGACGTTTGCGAGGTTCGATGTATATTTTACAAGATAAAATACAAACATATTTTAATATAATAGTGTCATATATGTAAATGAGGTTACAAAAAAGTCAACATCAAATAAGTAGTTGCTTATCTTCGTCCAAGCTGAAATATTTCAATTTCACTTTTTATATCTCTTTCCAGTAATTGTAAAATAGGAATTCATGAAATTTATTCCATAACCGATTTATCGAATAATTATCGTGTGTATCCTGAATACAATTAGCTTTATTTTATAATAGCTCGGATTCAGTTTTATTCAGTGGTCAAATATTCGCTTTTCCATGTATGTATGTATGTATGTATAAATACACATTAACGCGACCGAAACCGCAGCAAAATCTGGTATATCATACGTTTAGCCCGTGTAGGTGCACACTAAACGTATGATATACCAGATTTTGCCGCGGTTTCGGTCGCGTTAATATGTATTTATGTTAAGATGGATTTTTTGGTAGCCTATATGATATTCTGATGTATAAACAATAATGCTGTAAAGTTTTGTCAAAATCCGTTCAGTAGTTTTTGCGTGAAACAGTAACAAACGTCCATCCATCCTCACAAGCTTTCACATTTATAATATTAGTAGGATAATACATTGCTTTCGAATTTGTATGCACTTTGTGTCCATGATAAGAATGTTTTAAGTCACGCTTTGTAAGTATTTATTAAACAGCATGGGCATTAAAAACGGTTACTTAGTGCATACGACATTGAAGAACAAATCTGTAAGGTATTTTTTTGTACTGAAGCTAGTAATTTTTAGGTAGGTATAGTTTACAATAATGGTACTAGAATTGCTCCAAATAACAACATAATATATTTATAAAGCATATTCAAATAGGTTACTAGTTCTATGATCAGCAACGCTTTTTGAAAATCAAAGAGCTTTCCGTACATAGTTTAAAGTTAGAGTATTGAAGCAACATTTGCTTGGCGCGTCAGACCAGAATGCATTACGTGTACGTCTACTTGTATATCTATACTTAGATAAGTATAGGTGTATCCCGTGTTCGCAAGGAGGCTGCACGCGAATGAATTGTGTTGAGCGAGCGGTGAGGAGGCCGACACACGGTCAAAGACCGGTTCGCGTTATTTCGGAAATATTCGATGCTTTTTACAGGAGGGGCCGACGACGCGCTTCGGAGGATGACCTCATCGGGGATTTCTTTTTGTTCGGACCTTGCGAACCGTTTTCCTGCTACGCAGACGATACTCGAATGTAACGGATACGCTCTATACTTTCATCTACCAATAAATTACTCGTTGAAATGCCCGATGAGCATGTCAGTCGCGCGCATACCACAGAGTGGATTGTAATGAAACATCACCATTCTTGTGCATCTATGCTGGACCAGCGCTTATTATCCGCCACATTTGCCCACGGTCCACATCGATGTACGTTTAAAATATAAAAGAATTACTGTTTTTGTGGGCACTCATTACTAATTAAATTAAATTGTCTCTGTTAGTATCGCTAGCTATGTTATAATGAGTATAATTACATTGGCTCTTCTTGTTTTGTATCGAATAGTACATTTTAATTACATGTAGTGGAGTATGATACGAACAGAATACGCGCGGACGGTATGGTGTCAGTCTCTAGTAGCTATTGTTACATTCTAATTTTATTCGAATGCAATTGTGCGCAATTGCATTCGAATAAAATTGGAATGTAACAACGATACTGTGTAAATCTGCGTAGTTATTTATCACGGAAAGTAGTTAGCACGTTGCGCGCAATCGTACATAGAGTCTAGTGACGTGTACGATTGCATTCGAATACTATTCGAATGCAAACGTCAACGTCACTAGACTCTAGTTGTTGTAATACAACGTGTGGGGTTTGTCTGCATTGGCTACTCATACTGTACAGCCGCCACGCTGCAATGAGTGCATCGCACAAGAATCCTGTGTAACGTAACCAACCATAGAAATCATTCAAATTACTTACATATACGATGTTACATATCCACTTATTACATTATCTATAGCACGTCAGCAAAGCGTCCGTGATCTCAATATGTCCAAAAAGTCAGTTTCGTCAATAGCATCCATTCAACAATAAATCCACGTCTCATTTTATATACTTAATGCGTGCGTTGCGTGAGTCATTACTTATAAAAAAAGTTAAAAATATTCGCATCGTTCTCCCAGGGACACTGGAAAGTGGAATGAAGATTGTAAACATGCGCTCTTCATATGTTTTCTTGGAAATTGTCACGACTCTAGTGCAAATAATAGCTATGTACAACACGTCGGCGTAGATCTCACCTAGCTTTATTATATTTGTTTTACGAATGGAAGGAAAACAGTGTTCTTAATGAATCAAGGGGATTATGATAATGATTATTGAGATTGGTGCGCACTTCATTCATTTTTCGAGTGATGTTGTACCTACGTGTTGCTCTATGTTAATTCGATATTCACCAGATAACACCTCGCGGTTTCTTAGAAACAATCCGAGGCGGCCTTGCGATAAAACATCGCTCACACGTTTATTTTCCTTTCAAACGATTCAAAAACGGCTCCCGCAAAACTTTACTGTTCGCGGGAATCGGTTGCTCCGTGCAACGTTTTGTTTGCATAAGCTCAATTCTCTGAACAAATTACAACTGTTTGATTTCGGCTTAACGCGAATTGTGCGATTCTAAATATTTCAAGATGAACTCCAATATGATTGTAGGAGGCATTCTACGTATGACGTTAGACACAAAAACTGCGCAATATTCGTTGACGAGCGTTGCAGTGTTTCGCAGAATCACTTTGCTGTCATCGGCGGTTGCATTACGCCACCAGGCCACTCTCCGGCGGAATGGCACTCCATTAGTGTGTACTGGGAATTATTTCCTGTACATAGACACGACGGCTGATCTCGTCGCTCATTGACAATAGCTGCAAGCATTCACGTGTATCTCACAAAATGATCGTTTCATAGAATCCTATTATTTCCTGGTTAACTATAACGTAACGCATCAAACGTAAAAACTTGATCGGAATGTGGCTTTTTCCATTACATATTAGCTAGTAGTAATACATCAAGATGGAGTCCAACACTACTTATTAATGTTCTGTACCGAAAAAAGAAAATCAAACGATCATATAAATAATATCAGGTAAATAAACTTAAATTAAATCCAAGTTATAACAAACCGCAGCATAGCCTTGCGATTTCGTTTGCAAGAGACTGTGAGATCACCGCTCCAAATCCCGGGTTGGGCACTGGTATTATCTGTTAGGAAGTCTTCGTACCAACACGGCATTAGGTTCGCTCATTATAACGTAAAAGCTGTCAAAATGTTGGTGTGATACGTCTAAGATTTCTTATATGGAAATTAGTTTATGATGTTATTAAATATATTCTACGTGAAAATTAGTAAGAAGTAGTGATTTTTTGCAAAATTAAGGACGCCTGATCCACATTTGAGTAGCAAATAGGAATTATAAACCCGTAGTCAAGCATGTGCGCTTGCGCAGTAGTATTATTAGTTGCAATAATTATTTGTCTCGCGTGCTAAGATCAACTATGTAACATGTTTACCGGGTAACGGTTTTCTAAAGTGATTGTAAGGTACTACATCGATATTTTTCGCTCTTCAAATATCACTTGTCCATTCTATTTACAGGTTTAAAGACGGCGTGTCGTATCCCTGGTCTGCGGGCGTGTCCAACTTCATCCTGTATCCAGAGGCGGCCAACCAGACGCTATACACCCGGCGAGCGTCCAGGGCTGACTCCGGCAACTATACTTGCCGACTCAGCAATGAAACCCACACAGAGACACATACTGTCCAACTCAACATTCTAGGTTAGAATCACCATAGATAATTATCGCTCAAGGAAATAAAATAAAAAATGTACGGATGGCGCATATGTGCTTCAAAGGTGGATTGAATGCGTTTTTAGTGAGTTTATTAAATTTTTATGGGTTCTTCAAAGATAAATTTCATATCAATCGCAATTTATTGACACTAGAACTCTTGCTAAACCCCAGCTTTGCGGGCGGTCTAGCTTTTATATTCAAGCCATAAATGCGTGTACATAATGTTTATATTAATAAACAGAGTTTTATTATAGTATGGTGGTAAATACCAACGAACAACCATCTACTAGCACTTCACGTAAGCGAGAATAAATCTTGTCGATGCAAATGTGTACGGTTATTAAAATAACGACTGGCACATAACGTTAACTGTTACTTCAGTCGTTTTAAACACAATAACTGACCTAACGTGGGTATTTAACGTTTATATTATTACTTTAGATTTTTATTTATCATCCAGTGTTAGTTAATAACGGTTGTTTCAACGAGGAAAAATGTATTGTAATGGCTCAAGTTATCGTTTCGATTCACAGAAAAACCGACGGATGCACCGAGAACAATGTTCATTTCGAAAGATCAATGGGTGGAAGAGGGAGGCGGGCTTCGACTGTACTGTGAGGCTCTCATCGGTAAGAAGCAACACCCACGCGTTACTATGATAATAAATCAGTTCAGATATAACTAATCAATAATCATATTATTGTACAGGACGGTCATATTTGGCGGACGCCCGCAGCGACCTCCGATGGCGAAAACTATGGCCTAACAGCACTGAGGGAGACTTGTTGCCAACGCAGACTGAAATCAAGACCACCCGGTGAGATAATCATAACTTACACACAGATGTGTTTGCAAACATCGCAACCAACAATCTTGTTATACTTACATGTTTAGGTACTATGAAACTAACGATGCGACGTCTGTATACTAAACGTCTTTTTGAAAACTAATTGGAATCGACTAAGTTAAGGCCATTGAACCCAAAACAATAGTTTTTATAGATCATTGTCTTTTTGTCTGGTTGCACCGGCTTCACGCAAAAACCATTGAACGGCTTTTCTGCCGTTCTCAGTTCCGAGGTTTGAATTTTTTAAACTGAACCGAGATTGTTATCTCCGTAAAAGACGTCTTAGTCCATTCAGTCGAAGTCACAAGCAAATAATAATTACTCTTGCTAACTTTAATGGAGGAAATTATTAATAAATTAATTGGGTGACCTTAACTATGACTGTTTTCTTTAAAGAATAAAACTTTATTACGTATAAGCTTCGTTAGTCAATTGTCTAAATAAGCGGGGCTCCTACGTCACAACCGATGAATAAATATCCTATCTTTATGATACGGACGTCATATACTTTGGCCATATTTAGAGTTGTTTCCTGCGGCGTTAAGGAAGCGTATGGCGAACTGTAACTGAATAATGTATGTGCAGGGAGGATGTGGAGGACATCATCGGCTCGTACTTGACCGTGGAGCGAGTGTCAGCGCAGGATTACGGCACGTACGTGTGTCTCGTACACAGCAACGATGTCTTCTCCAAGAATTACGTCACCGTCCACTACAGATGTTAGTATTTGTTTTTTTTTATTATCCTTTTAGTACTGCCAGTGACATAAGTAGTTTACACAGTATTTTGTGAATGAAATTTTACTTATGATTGTTCAAAAATAATGACTTTTTAAATAACTATTCTTTAACTGTTACTGCTGTACAAGATTAGATTACCACTACTGTGAGTCATAGAACATTTGAAAACGGGAATGTTTATCGATTTATATCGATGATTGTACTTACTTACTTTGTTTTAAAAAGTGAATGTTTTTGACTGTGTATGCTATTTTTTTATGTAATCAGCTTTAATACAATGATTTGTTAATTCTAAACAGATTTTTCCATGTAAGTATCTTACATATATATATATACGACTCGATGGCGTAGTGGTTAGTGTAACTGACTGCCACGCCTGAGGTCGCGGGTTCGGTTCCCGCACAAGTCAAACATTTGTGTGCATGAACATGGATGTTTGTCTTGGTCTGGGTGTTTCTATGTATAATGTTTATGTATTTACAAAAAAAAAGTATATATGTATGTTTATTTATTGTCTAGTACCCATAGTACAAGCTCTGCTTAGTTTGGGCTAGATGGTGTTGTGTGTATGTGATAGAATATTATTTAAAAAAAATTACTGAACGGTGTAATGGTGGTCGCCTCGCTGTTACCACTGAGCCGAGTATTGTGGGTTCGATCCCTACACGAAATAACAATTTGTGTGATCTACAAATAGTTGTTCCGAGACTGGGTGTCTTTTGTAACCGTTGTTTACATAAATGTTTGAAAAATCCTCGCGACACAGGTCGTACTTCTAGTGCGCGAGATGTCTTTTCAAAATAATAACATCTATATTTAGCACGAATATCAAGAATGCCTTAAATGCTTAAATTATATGTATGTGGTATGTTCAGCATTATTATATTTTAGATTTGCTCCCGCAGTAATAATGTGTATTTACTTTAATGGATTATTATGTTTTTTGCAATCTTATATGTTTATTAATTATTAATGACAAAAATCTTGTATCATGTTCATTGCCGAATGGAATAGGTACAACTGTCAATCGTACAGTCCTGGGCTCGGTTCCCAGGTGTGTTAGTGTTATTGATTTTCCTGTAGAAATATACTGAATACTAGCACGGATAATGGAATTAAAACTAGTAATCAGCAAACAGTCCTTACTTACTTACTAGTCTATAAGCACGCTCACGTGGATTTATATAACGAGCGAGATGGGCTCCTATTTTACCCGTCAATGCTACTCGGTTTAATATTTTCTTAAATAGGAATACCGGTGTGGCATTATATACCCCGATTATTTACAAAGTAGGCATACATACATATCTACTGAGACTAACGCTAGTTTTCTGAAAAAGAAACCCATAGACTAATTATTCCCGCTTATATACTAGTGTAGACCTGTAGAGTCCTCTTCTCTTTGTAGCCTGCCTTTAGTCTATCTCCTATCAACGTCGCCATCATCCTATAGTTTAATTTTAAATATAGTAACATGACTTACCAACAGCTTTAAAAGCTTTATTTACACGTTTGTAGCTAATCGTAGATATATGTTAATTTATGTAAAAGCTAAGCAGATTAAAACACAAATCTACACATATAATAAAATGCTATACAGACTTTTTATTTATTTATATGTGCGTCAGTTGACATGTTGTAACTAACTATACAGTTATAGATTTATGTTAAATTATATTATACAACTAGATGTGCCCGCGGTTTTACCCACGTTTATGCGTACTGCGCAGCCCCCGTGGGTCGTATCGTGATGTTATATAGCCTTTAACATTCCTTGATAAATAAGCTACCCAACAATAAAATAGTTCATTAATTCGAACCAGTAGTTTCTGAGATTAGCGCGTTCAACCAAACAAACAAACAAACTCTTCAGTTTTATAATATTGGTATAGATAGCTACGCACAGTTAAAAACATATCATTATATTATATATAGACTATTTTTCTGTTTGTGTATGCATTTGTGTAAACGTAAGACCATAATGGATGAACTAATTCCAATATGATTTAGTAATCAAATTTTTGTCGTGTTTGGGGATCAAACACGACAAAAATTTTAGGCGCAAGGATAGAGGCGAGGCGATCACTTTAGAACTTAGTAGGTACACTTAGACGGTATAAGTAAGCGTTTAAGTAATCGTAAACACAACTAGGATGATATTATAATCTAGATTTAATCAATAAATTTCCATTCTAAGGAATATTACTCTTCCTGGCTGAAAGATATCCATCGTCCTTTTCTGTACCCTCTGAAAACGTGTATGCTAAATTACATGATGATCTGTCGAATAGTTAATACGTGAAAGAGTACGAAACAAACAAACTCACATTCGCATTTATAATATTAGCTGGGATTCGTAAACATATTTCATGAATAAAATCTTCTTATTACTTAGTAATTAATTGTGATCAAAATAACTGTTACTGCAAAACAAAGAGGTGCTATCATATTTGAAGAAAAAGCAATTCGAAATCTCGCGATTGTTTATCTACTGATGTCGTTGACTGTACATACATACATATAAGTTGTCACATTAAATAACCATCATGTATAATGTTCAATAAATATTTCCTTTATGCAATAACTTGAGGTATGTAGGTGAGTGATGTAAGTATAGAATCGCGTAGGCCGTCCGAATGGCTCGTCGACCCATCACAATGTACTAGACATAACAAATCGATGATAATACTTGAATGTACTTATGTCTATTTAACGCTTATCAAACAACATTTCAATCAGGTTATTCATTAGGCTACATATTTGAAACGACTCGGGATTTTATTGCGTGTCTGGATGGCGATTGATGTGCATGAGGTTTGGAGCGTGAGCCGCGAGTTGAGCTGAAGTGTTGTTGGATTTTTCTGTCGATAAATCCGTAGTAGCAGCATCTATGCTGGAATAGTTGCTCGATAAACGGCAAAACGGTAGACACTTTAACGTAAAAACAATGATATAAAATACAAAAGCGCTGCGTTCGAGCTATGTTTGGATTGCGAATTACTGATAGCTGTTAAACTGTTATTTATAAAACATAAAATATTAACAATGCCAACTTTTTATATTTTAGAAGTAGCCTCATTTGTTAAAATGCACCCTCTACTTTTTCTACGCTAATCAGAAGATGTCAAACGTAAAATATGCAATAATAATCAACTGTGTTTGCGCACTTCTAGAACGGCTTATGTGGAGAAGCATGTATTGTGTAGCGTCTAAAATTTATTATTAATTTATTTAGATATAATTATATATTTAGTTATAATAAAATACCTAATGTACATAAAACATTAACAGATAACATGTTGACTGCTCGGATGGCGTAGTGATTTAAGTGGTCGTGCCGCCACTGCTTTTGCCGAGCGTTGTAAGTTAGAATCCCACACAAGACAAAAATTTGTGTGATCCATAAATGGTTGTTCCGAATCTGGATGTTCTTTGTATCCGTTGTTTGAATGTTTGTAAAGTCCTCCGCGATAGATTAATTATTCCTAGTGTTATTTTAAAAGAAAGTTGCATTGTCTTTTTTAAAAGAAAGTAGGTAGCAATAGGCTCGTATCCTATTACGTAAGATTTTAAAACATGTGGGTGTACAGATGTACACGCATGTTTTTAAATCTGTGTGTAATACAATTTTGCGTTTTCGTTCGAGCAAAGAGGCGTTCGAGAGTTTGTAGAAATACTCAAAGGCTGCACGGAGGTTGGAATTATTCCTGGTAGTCAGCAAGAGCCGCCTCTAGTATTCGGGGTAAATTAAAAACATAGCTAAAGGAAAATGGATATAATATTCTACTTTGTTACAGAGTTACTTGTGATGAATAATCTAAAACAGTAGCTAAAAATAACACCTCTTTCTTTTAAATTAGTTTGTTACGGATTCGGGGTTTTAAATGTGCTGTCTAAAATTGATTAACATAAATAAGTCCATAAATAAAGTGGACTTATTATTCCTTGCAAAAATATATAGACTGTATTAATATTCAATTATTTTCATACAAAATCTGACTCTTCTAGGTATATATTGAAGGAAACAATTCTAGACTAGGGAATAAACCTCGTGTGTCTCTGCAGATATATATTTACACAAGGTAAATTCGGACTTAGGGCTTGACATAACTGCGTGAATGCGTAGCACATACAACACAAATATTATTTTCACTGTAATGGATTTTTGATACTGAGAAAATTGCTTGCATATAGACTTCATGGATGCCGGAGTGGTTAAAGTGATCGTCTCGCTGCTGACACTGCAACAAGTGTTGTGTGGGTTTGATACCCGTGGTGCAAAAATTTGTGGGATACTCAAAATGTTGTTTCGGTTCTGGGTGTTTTTGTCTCCATTGTGTCAAAGTTTGTACAGTCCCCGCGATACAAGAATTATTATATAATGTTCTTATACAGATCAGATGTGTCAATATTTTGTATAATATTTTTATACAATAAGATAGAAAAATATAACACTCCTGTTTTTGTTTAATAAAGAATTACTATTATTACAAAGGTAGCTCTTTTAAAAAAGTAAGGTAGTATGTAATAGCTGGCTGTCAATCAAGTATTTTTTTTAATGGTTTTCAGTCGTAGTTTGATAATAATAAAATACTTTATTTGGCTATCAACAGGTTAAAATACAAACATTGATAATATAATTAATCTATAACCTTCTTAAATAAGAGCTACTAAATGCAAACAGTAGCGATAGCCTAGTAGACACCGTTAAACTGTTACGTGGAAGCCTCGAGTTCGATCCTAAGGCGCGCATCTCTGACTTTTCGAAGTTATGTGCGTATTAAATAGTTAATTATTGGCTTGCTTTACCGGTGAAGGAAAACATCGTGAGGATACCTGCGTATCTAAAAGTTCTTAATAATGTTCTCAAATATATGTGAAGTCTGCCAACCCGCACTGGGCCAGCATGGTGGACTATGGCCTAACCCTTCTCACACTGAAAAGAGGCCCGTGCCCAGCAGTGGTAGCGGTTTAGCGTAAATATAGGTAATGAACCCGCGTAAGTCCCGATGCCATGGCAATATCAGGATAAACAGTAGCCTGTGTGTTAATCCAGGTCTCCAGCTATCTACATACCAAGTTTTATCACAATCGGTTTAGCAGTTTTTGCGTGAAAGAATAACAAACATCCATACATACAAACTTTCGCGTTTATAATATTAGATATATTATATTATATTTATACATTCATAGTCCCAAGTTTATATCTACGTAGGAGTAGATAGGTGCAACACACTCACATTTCGCACCTTTTGCCCTCTAACAGACAGTTTTAAATTCCGTGCTGGTACTGATAATTGCTTTACAGGAAAACCCATTAACACTTTGCCCAGTTATCGAACCCAGACCTCATGCACAGCAGTCGTATTCACGACCACTGCGCAGCGAGGCAGCATATAATTTATAAAGCTGAATAATATTAGTATTGTTTACTTACTCTTGTGTTACACACTCAGTGCCAGTTATCTGTTCAATCATTTTCATTATGTGTAGTTGTAGTAGAATCAAATATAAATGTTTTGTTCAACGTACCTATAATTTACATAGATTATATAAGTAATATATAATTATATTTCATACACATGAAAGTGTAACGCTACGTTTAAAGAATGTTTTCATAAATAGCATTCCTTTGGTGACAGTAATTTTTTCTGGATAAAAGGTACCCTATGTCCTTTTCTATAGGTACCCCTGACGACTTGTATGGGATATTACATGATGATCGGTCGAGTATTTAAGACGTAAAAGCGTTATAAACAAACTCCCATTCGCAATTATCATTTTAGTTAGGTTTGGTACAGATACTTCGTTATTGTGTCTAAGTAGCGCAGCTGTAGTTGATGCGACTGCTGAGCCTGTGGTCTTGGATTCAATTCCTGAGTCAAATTTTTCTGCAAAATGTTATAAGTGTTTCAGTCGCAAATTTTCTGTATGTATAAGGCATAGTCACACCACCTACTAAGTGTAACATAAAATCAGCTGGCTGGAAGAGGGTTTAACACGCGTCTGCTTACTCTTCGAGGATATAAGCATTAGATTATTTATATATAAACTATAGCTATATAGTACCTGTACGTAAATGAGGTCATGAGTGATAATGATCTCATGCAGCCAGAGATCAGTACTGGCAGATGAACGGGATAGCGATTAGTTAGTACCTACTACGTCTTTGTCTAAAATTGACATAAAGCCTAGATGTATCTATTAAGCCGACTACAAACAGACAGTGGAGGCGGAGCGGTATCGGTGGCGTTTCTGTTGTATAGTTCGAATTAGTATGAAACTTTTCACACAATCTGGAGCGAGCGTATGTATAATATTTTATACAAATTCGAACTATATAAAAAGCCGCCACCGCTACCGCTCCGCCACCGCTTTCGCTTCGCCTCCGCTTTCGCTTCGCCTCCGTCTCCGCTGTGTCTGTGGTGTGGTTTAAGCAGGCTCGGTTCACATACTTATCGAGAGAGATGATCTCCTTCTAAATCTTGTAGAACATCACTAGTACGAAAATCGTTTATCAGCGTCCAATAATTTACATTCATGATTCAATATTTGTATAGTATTCTTTATTCATTTTGCGAGTGTTAACTTGTAAATGCCAAAGTCCGTTCTGACGAGATATACAACGATTATGTTTGGTTTACAGCGTGTAGCTGTGTGTTAATAGGAAAATCAAAGTACCCGGTTGACAAGTATCGATTTAATACGATGTTCTTAGAAAGTTATGACCAGTAAATTTCGTGGAAGTTATTATATTGAAAGGTTTCTTAACAACTGCGTAACTTGCTAGCTGGCACAATGTTGGGTTAATTGAAATTGTTACAAAAGAAATAACGACACATTATCAAGCTTTTGTTGTATAAAGGGTCAGCAGAAGAGTATACAAGTTTTCAAATAATTACTGTTAATTTCTATTTCCAATAAATTTTAAATAAAATATGGTTACAAACCAGGGGTGTTGCAAATATTCGCATCGGCATCCGTAATTGCGGAGCATCCGCAACGATTTGGACATCTGCATACGCATCCGCATCCGCAATAATCAACGAGGATGTTAATGCGGATCCAGATATGGGGCAGGTTGCCGTAGGCGAGATAACACTCAGTCAAATAATTTGTCACTATTATTCTTCTTATCAGAACTTAATTTTGTTTGTTATATTCTTATAATATGACAAACAAAATTAAGGTTTATGACAAGGCCCTCCCATACTTGACACTTAAATATCAACGTGAATGATTGAAATGCTCAAAACGAACTAAGTAATAGAATATACTGCAGTTCTATTTATATGCAATATTGTGCTTAACTGCCCTCATTAATGTTATATTATTTAGCTTAACAACCCTAATGTCATAATACTAATAATAATTAGGTACTAATTACTTAGCAACTTCTGTCATCAAAATTAAGGTAATTTTATAAATAGGGTAATTAAATAATTCCTAATAGGTTAACGATCATACAATCGTTATAAAAACGGATTCTTAGAATGCATAATTAAATATCACTTAATATTTTTTCTGGATTTTGCTAATGTAGTAGTGTTTTCCTAAAATACAGCCACCACTCTGCGAAATTTCAAGTTTTATATACCATTTGGTCCGAATGTAAGTACAAATTTTAGTTCAACCATTTTTTATATAAAATATACCAAAAATGTTAAATAATTTGTACAACAGCCACGTGTAAGGACATAACTGTTAAGACAGCGGTTTTGAAGATATCTGGATTTATACTTTGGCTTCATACAAATTTTATTTTTATATTTTTCTTTTGATAATTTTGTTTACCAATGAAATGATATTCCTTATATATATACATGACTGCTAAAGGCATGAGAAGCTTATCACAAGCAAACAAAAATATAAAAGAGAAAAAGTTTAAATGCCTATGAATCTTGATTTTTAGTTCACAGTGCGGCCCTCTGACTGCACGAATAACGTAGTGGTTTAAGTGATCACCTGGCCATTTGCCACGCGCAGAACTTGTGGGTTCGATTCCCACATGCGACAAAAATATGTGTAATGCACAGTCGCTTTGACTCTAGGTGTTCTTTCTGTTCAGTGTTTAAATGTTCGTAAAGTCTTCCGCAGCACAGAGTTTAAACTTAGTACGGGAGCTATCTTTTTAAAAGGATAATCAACTAGCGTTTCCTTTGTTAAGAATTTAATACAACTACACTGTGACAAAGTCTAATAGAAGTTCTCAATAGTGTTGAACAATCCGCTTGTTTATTGGTTTTATACGAGTTTATTGCTGTCTTTTAGTCAAAGTGTTAGAATTCGTGTTGGTTTTGAGAAAGCTTCCGATATAAAACTACTTTGATCGATCTGGATAACAAGCTTTAGCCTTTGTTCACATTGACGTCTGACTAACGTGTATCTTGAGCGTTTTTTTATTAAAGATATCAACTAAAGAATTTCTTCTTCAATTAAAGAAGTCAACTCCCGCTCTAGTCAATTCCTGTAGGTATCGCGGGGAACGGACCCAATATTTTGTCCCGTGTGGGATTCGAACCCACAACACTCGGCGCAGTGGCAATTGTGAGGTGACCACTTAAACCACTACGCCTTGCACGCAGTCAAACATTTAGATTGAGCGCACGCCGTGTCGCATTCACGATAGCTTTATATACATACGTTCTTTGACTGCCTCCGTGGCGCAGCGATAGTGAATGCGACTGCTGTGCATGAGGTCTCGATTTCGAATCCCAGGTCGGTCCAATAAAAATTATTGGATATTTCTGTTAAGAAATCTCAATACTAGCCTGGAATTAAGAAGTTGGCGGTGTCAGACATCCTGTGCATCGGAAAGTGCATAAAGCCCTTAGTCCTGCGCTTGATCTCTTTCCGGTCGTGTCGGATTGCTGTCACATTGGATCATGAGAGTTAGGGAACAGAGACTGCACTTCTATTTGCGCACACATTTGTGCACTATAATATCTCTTGCGCAGATGGCCAGTCTCCGTTAAGATTGGCCGCCGTGGCCGAAACTTAGTCTGGAGGACATTATATGCATTGTACTTATTGCACACTAGCATTCAACTACTAAAATGTCGACGAGAATTGGACTTAGATTATTATATGTATGTAATTTTAAACGGAATTATTGAGTCTTCACGGCAAATGCTGCAGATTGTTTGTGCCTAACAACTATTTTCCTGGTAGAAAGCACCGATTGCTAGCAGTTCCTGCGTGCCGTACCGTCGCCGTCGCACACTTTAACTCACACATACCTCGGTCACTAAAGCAGCTTAACGCTCTCTTAGACTTTAACCTAGAAGTTGATATTTTTGCGGATGAATAATAATAATAATATCAGCTCTGTATTAAACTGTCCTACTGCTGGGCACGGGCCTTTTGTCAGGGTGAGAAGGGTTAGGCCATAATCCACTACGCTGGCCTAGTGCACGTTTTCGTTCGGCGACAGACTTCACATATCTTCGAGAATATTATGGGACTTTCGGACATGTAGGTTTTTCCACGTTGTTTTTCCTTCACGGTTCCAAGTAATGTGCGAATTAACAAATTAATTCGAACATTACTTGGAAAAGTCAGAGGTGCGCGCCTTGGTATCGAACTTGAGACCTCTGCGTGGCAGTCGGCTATTGCTTTTGTATGGATGGAATTATTATTAGAATTTATGAGGTATTGCGAGCAGAACGCGTGAATGCTAAATTTTAAATTTATGTTATACTAGCTGACCTGCGCAACTGTCAACTGTGTCATTTAAGAAATTTCTTCCCTGTTTTTGCAACATTTTTCATTGCTGCTCCGCTTCTATTGATCGTAGCGTGATGTTATATAGCATCTAGCCTTCCTCGATAAATGGGCTATCCAACACTGAAATAATTTTTCAATTCGAACCGGTAGTTCCTGAGATTAGCGCGTTCAAACAAACAAACTCTTCAGCTTTATAATATTAGTATAGATTAATGTAATTAAATAGTGTTATTGACGCAAGTCCTTCCATTTGATGTAAAATAAATAAATAATAATGATGTGTGTGTCGGTGTGTGTGCGCAGACGGGGGCGCGACGGGCGCGGCGGGCCCGGGCGGCGCGGGCTGGTGCGGCGGCGGCGCGGCGCCGTGGCGCGCGCTGGCGCTGGGCGCGGCGGCGGGCGCGCTGGCGCTGCTGTCGGGCGCGGCGCTGCACCGCCGCTGCACGCCGCGCCTGCTGCTGGCGGCCCGCCACGCTCGCGCGCGCGCGCAGCCGCCCGCCTCGAGAGCCAGAGGTAAGAGCCGCTACAAAACCTTAACGAATTATACACCTAAACTGCTTTTATAATACTAGTTACCCGCGCCGGCTTTGCACGGGTAGTACAAAACCTTAACAAATCTACACCTAAACCTTCCTCATGAATGTTTACGTGTATAATTTGTTAATAATAATTGCCTATCTGACTCACTTAGGTATGCTGTTCAAGAAGGCATTAAATTGTCGTAATATCAAGTTATAAAATTATAATAAAAATTACGTATCTTACTTACAAAATATCTGCTGCGTGATTTCACCTCTGGAAATACCACTTCCATGCATACCAATATATATATAATGCTTTTACTTTTGAAATACTTTTGAATTAGCTATATTCATGCTTCATATCTTTTATACCAACAAGATGGCAAAGAGTTAATAATTATAATACTAAATATTAATAGGTAATCATTATTTTGCAATAAAATATATAACTATTAACAAAACACATTACAGGCTCCTTATTCTATTAAATTCACAATAAAACTACATTTAATCATTGAAATTAAACTACTATATACGGATTTTATCGCGTTGTTTATTTGACACTTTATTACATAATTGCTGGCTACCTACCATGACTGCTGCAAAGCAACCGAAACGTCGGGGAAAGTGTAAAATTAAATTAAATGTAAATAGTTTAATAGTTTAAATAATAATTTAATTAGCTTAAAAATTAGAGTTTAATAGTAGTAGTAGTGTAACAATTTTCAAAATTATGTAATAGTGTGAAATAAACAACGCGATAAAATCCGTATATAGTAGTTTAATTTCAATGGATAATATTCGCGTAAACAGAAGACAATATTATAAATTTAATCTAAAGGAAAACATTTACAATTTAGTATTGAACACAAAAAACTTGTTTATAAAGTCTGTTTTTACATGGTATTTTAAAATTAAATCTCTCTTTCGTATAACTAACGCTATGAGTCAATATCGACTCTTTAGGGCCTTTAGTACCCTTGCCTTTACTTAATTTATCAGCGGTTTTCTTAATATGTTTGTAACTACATTACAGTGCTGGAGAAGGAGTTTGACGTGCTGGTGTGCTGGACGGCAGTGGACGGCGAATTGGTGCGCGGCGCTCTCTTACCGACGCTGTCTCTTAAGTACAAATACCGAGTGCACGCCGTGCAACTCCCCACACAACCTGATACATGTGAGTTAGCACGCATTATATTATTATTACATAATGTATGTAAGTAAGACATACGCCGTTTAATTGGACCTATGATCTGCAAGAGATGGATGGTTGTGGTACCACGATACTGTCTGTTGAGTATAGCGCAAATTTGAGCAGATGCCTGCCAGAACGATATATCTTCGAAGAGGTTAGATATAGGTGTAGCTACATCCAAATTTGGCGAGCTTTTACGTGTCATGTAATTCGGAGCAAGCCTATTGATGTATTGTGTAATGTTAGGCGGATACCGGCTTCCGTGCTGATGTTGAGAATTACTAACAAAAAACCTAATGTTACTTTGTACAATCCGGGACTTTAGATCGGACGCAAACTTATGTCACAGGACCAACTAGAGTACCAGCGAGTGCTTAACAGTCCAATGGGCACGAACTACGTGAGAGTACATTATAATTCTGATTGTACCAACTCCTATTCTAACGAATAATCCATACGTATCGTGGAGTCTATAGAAACAGTGAATTCAAAGACACAAAATAATTACACCTTTATTTAGAGCATTAGATTGACGTGTGTAATTCGTGGTTGTCGGTGTGCAGGGTACACGGAGCTGGTGGGCGAGGCGTGCCGCTGCCGCTCGCTGGTGGCCGTGCTGTCGCCCGCGCAACACTCGCCGCAGCAACTGCTCACGGCGCTGCGGCAACTGCGCGCGCTGCCACTGCCGCCCGTTGTCGTCTTACTGCAGGTTTGTGTACGATCACGCACACGTACACATACGCCACATCGCACACACACACGCACCCACACACGCGCCCACACTCACACGCGCACACACACACGCGCACACACACACGCGCACACACACACACACGCGTGCACACACAATCAATAAATATCTTCTTCGTTCTGTTAATGACGTACTAGACCAAGTCTATATTATATTACTTGGAGCACAATTTGTTAAGATGTCATCTTTGACACAATGTCGAAGAAAACAAAATCTATAAAGCGAATGACATCCAATTTCCGTAACAACCGACAATTGAATATCTTTAGATAGCTAGTAAGCCGCTGAATGGATATTATTTAAAATACTGACGGATAACGGATAAGAGATAATGCTTTGAAGATTGACTATTGTAAAATTTGACTCATTCTGCGATAATATTTTCTATACATGAACGTTCGTCACGTCTAAAATACTCGGCAGTCACAATATAATACGAGTATCTAGAGGTGATCTATAATATGTCACTATGAAGCTCACAAGTATAGTGGTTCTAAACGAACCAACTAAAAACCAACCTCGAGCCCATACGTTTGATGCAAAAGAATCAGATCAATCCGTTACTTCAATATAAAATAATAGGGTAGGAATACAGTCGTAACTATTAATCCCTGGTATTGAAGCGTAATGGACAGCTTTCTCTAAGACGCCTTGGTGTAATAAGTATCATAACATAAATTTAATCAAATGGCTAAATTATAGTAGGATAGAGTGAACGGCGCCAATTTTCCCACATGTAATAAAAGAGGCGCCTCACCCATATAACATATTGTTATCTTTCAAAGGAAAGTAATGACTCACAAGATATATTTACAGGAATCATTCACAATAGTATTTTATTTATTACTGTTATAGTTATCAGATAATAATAAAGGTATTGATTCGTTATTATCGTGTATGAAATAATCGACTATCAATTGTAATTAAGCATCATCGCGATGATTCACTACCTAACGTTTCCAGTTCGGTACTTAACCCCATATTTAGTAGGTATAAAAATGAACCACAACGGTTTAAAAATAAAATTGGGGTAAACCGCAGACTATTTCTCTGAAACTTAGTGACGCTGCGTTTTATTTGTTAGTTTTTTCCCGAGTAACTAATTAGAATTATAGCAGTGACAATATGACGGAGAGTGGAAGACTTTTGCTCTGTAGTGAGACGTGAAAAGCTTAAAATAAAAAAAGATACGATAGATCTATATACATCGCTAATCGAAAGTCAATGGCCAATCGAACGTAGTGGACTTAATTTATATTTCTAAGCTTGAGCTATCATTTAATTCCTATTTATTTACAAGAAAACATCGTGTATAGAAACAATATGCCAATTTAGAAAATATACTCACATATTTTACCATAATTAAACTATTTGCTTTTTTTTCTGATTCTGAATCACTGGCGTATTTGTGTAATCTTAAGTACATGTTCACGTTTAAGATGAAACGAAAGTAGTTCTTATTGCATATATGTATACGTACCTAATTTGCAATAACACTATTTGTTAGTGCCTTACATTTTATTGCAACATGTCACATTAGCATTCATGAATCTTTAGGTTTTTGTCTTATTATCATACTGGAATCTGCCTGGGGCTACATCAGTTCGAATCCCACGGGACCATACTAGGATAAAAAGTATCCAATATGTTAATCCAAAACATGGTATTTCTGTGTGCCAAGTTTCATTTAAATCAAACAAGTTTACGCATGATAGCGAAACAAACATCCTAACATCTTCACAAGATTTCTACATATGGCGTGATAACTTACTTATATACGTAGATTGTGCTCGCGTACAATCCGCGGAGCTTTTATCATTGAGCTCGGTGGTGGGATTCCTCTGGAAATAGTCAGGGAACTTGAAGGGGAAGACTTGTGGATTATAAGAGGACGAATACAATCCCGCCACATCCAAGCCAAAAAATACTATGTGTACATTGCACTTGATCGGGCAGCAAATGGTCGTCGAGCATTACCTCATTATTATTGTACATGCAATCTCGGCAAGAGGAGCATTGGATGCTGCGCTCATACCATGACCATAGTCTGGTATATGGGTTATGCTAGACATGACCCATAGCTCACCCCACCTGCAATAGGATTAGATGATGTATATGTTAGATTAGGATGAATTAATACAATTGAATGTTGTTTTTTTTACTCTTTTTTACCTAAATAAAAGGTACTGAATCTAAATGAGGACTGTTGGTATTTTTGCTTGTTTATTTTAATATTTAATATATTTGACCATAGGATATAGATGTCTTATTTTGTATTAAAATAACACATCTTAATAACAATTTATTTCCCATTGTGTTTTAAAAGCATGTAACAACATAACCATAGGGCGCACAGGTTTGGTGTCATAGTAAAAAATAATAGGAATTTTGTGATCTATATTATATCGCTATATTACGATTTTTTTCGGCACTTTCAGATTTGGCCCAAAAATGTATGGAACGTGAATTATGTCCTTTCTGTAGTTACATTTTGTGATCTACAAAATCAAATACCTTACTCGTTTCAAATATTAGTGCAACAGGTCATTCGATTGTCAATCTATTATGGTTATGAACTAATTATAATGTCTAAAGCTCGGTTATTTCATAATTACTACATTATGGTTATTTCGTAATACTATTATTTGTGACACTTTATTTACTTTTATGTTCTTGTTTTTATTTTATGCAATCACATCAGCATCTATCAGCAGTATGTTCAAACTTATTCTATATATGTTAACGAGATCTTTAAAACTAACTGTCGTCAATTGATGCAAGACAAATAGATATTTGTTGAATAAAAGGCGACGCACGACTGAAATTCATAGCTTTCATTCATCCGGCTTAAGTATGGGTTGTATCGTATCGTGTTCGTTCTAGGACCTACCAAAGCTGAAGCGGGAGGCGAAGGAGAGCGGCGAGAGCCTGGTGACGGCGCTGCGCGGCACGCGGCTGGTGGCGTGGCGGCACGTGCACGAGCGCGCCTTCTGGACGGCGCTGCGCCTCGCGCTGCCGCTGCCCGCGCCCCGCAGACACGCCGATGTTAGTGTGCACATCTAAGTCGTGAGCATCCACCTATACCGTACTGTATTGTCCACTCCCGTGTATACGCGTGCCTCTTGTAACCCAACCCAGTGGACGTAGGCGTCCCTAGGCTGACACACAGACCGGTCTTGGATCACCCGAATCCGACCGCTTCTCGTGGCCCTTACCAGGTCGTCGGTCCACCTTGTTGAGGGCCTACCGCGCTGCGTCTTCCATTGCATGGCTGCCATTCCAGAACCTTTCTGCCCCAACGGCCATCGGTTCTGCGTGCTATGTGTCCTGCCCACTGCCATCCCGAGGGCTATGTTGGCAACTTTAGTTTCCCGGCGGATCTCCTCAACACTTTCAAGCCTTTGCTACACAATCGATCATCATGAAATTTCGCATACACGTTGTGACGGGTACAGAAAAGGACATAAAGGACCTCTCATCCGGGAAAAAGTACCTACTATTTCCGAGGAATAGAAAATTGACATTGTCGCAAGCGAAAACGCGAGCACAATCTAGTACATATATAATGTTCGCATCAAAGAGAACAAATGTTAAATTTTTTTTGTATGTTTACAGTCGAAACCAAATCCATGTGATGCAGAAGATAACAAGAACTCCCGCTCCGGGAGCTTGACGGCGCTGGTGTAAGCGCGTGGCGCCGTGGGCAGCTGACAGCGGCGCGTCGCCAGTGTGGGACACTGCGCGTGCCGAACACTCGCGCCTGACGCCTGTGCTGCCAATTCGTACGAAGACTGTGAATAGTTATAGCTATTTGTAATATTCAAATATCACATTACGGTAACTAGATAGTAGGCTCATTTGAAACCTGTATACAGTTTTCTAAGATCTCAGTATCTTTGTCTTTCGTCTGATTACTATAAAAACGTTTCATTTCATCATTTCTCTTGTGCCAAAGGGAAACTCCATCATGACAATTCGTTTTTAAGTTGGCGGTTGTACTCGCTTATTTATTTTATTTATCTTTTTTACTTACTTTTTATTTATGTGTATCTTCATTTTCATAGAATATTATTGCGGTTAGAGACCGCATTAAATTCTGTCGCGGGTGGCGCTAGTGTCGCACGCGACGATGTTTAGTTAAGAACGTGCAAATTTAATTTATCTTCTTTTTTAATGTAGTAATTTATGTTGTTTGTAAACGGCAGAGTGTGGTGCGATGTGAAGTGACGATTCAGGGTTCTGTGATAAACGAAGAGTGTTGTAAAAAGAGTCCGTAGTATATAAAACCCATAGACAAACCAAAACACTGTTAAGACTAGAACACGATAATTATTTGCGATAAGTTTGGTGTTTTGTACACTGCTGGCTCTTTATGATCTTATTTTTTTTACATTTATGAAAGTAGTGTGTAATTGTAAGTACTATTAATTGATGTAAATATTATTATAAACGAGAGTATTTTTACAGAATGTGTTTAGTTAGATATCGAAGCTTAGTATGATACGTGTAAACTCTTAAGTAAAGATTATTCGTTACATTCCGTCAAAAATGGATATTATCCATATTTTTGTTCATTTAAACCGAATGTGAAAGGTTCATAAGAATATCTACTTAAATAAGAATGTGTTTCTTATTTTATTTTGAATTTTGTACATAAATAAAACAAATGCTATTGATACGTAAAATCTGTTTTATTTTTGTTGTAATAGACCAACAAGTAACGAGTTTTCTGATATAATATTTTATTTACTAGATAACTGTGTAGGTACATTCATTTTCATTTCACTAAATACATCACATTCAAAATTAAGTAAAATTATAAATACAATAGGCCATTCGATATATACATAACAATATAAGTTCTCAAAATTAAGCACATTTTCGTCGATACTTAAAGTATCTAAATAATTATTCAACATGTCTTAGTGTAAGTACATAATCGTAGGCTCTCACGCTCGGCCGTCTTCCTACAATCCCCTCGAGTATAAGTACAAGAGAGCGAGCGCTAGCACCTCGTAATGAATAATTAAAGCTCGAACATTATTGGACCATTAATTTATTTTACACGCTATTTATCATAATGGTATTCGAGATTTTATTTGGCGTTTAATTCAAATGTATATAAATCATTCCACTTTCAGTGAACACATATGAATGCAATTTGTTACAAACTAAAATAATTGTAAATCTCACTTGTCGTTTATAAAATTCATATCAGCTAAGTCACATAATAATAAAACATATTCTTAAAAATATTTTATTTATAAAATATCTAATACGTTTTTGTGACAATTAATAAACACTTCCGTGAACAACGACCTGGGAACAATATAAATCGGAAGGCGCGCGATGTGCGTCTGAAATCACTTCTCGTTATCATTAACATTGTAATCGGCAATAAGTCCGCATCGAGTGGTACAATTAAGCTATAATTCGAAAGGGGTCTGAGTGAATATCGTAAAAAACGTTTCATGTTACTAATTACAGTAAATGCTTCAATACTGAGAAGCGATTTGAACTGACTCGTTCAGGAATTACGTTATAAAAAGTAGAGTTTTGTGTGAATGCTCTCAGTACCATGAAATACTGAGTGCGATACACGCAACGCGCCGGGCGGTCGTGCGTCACACGCCGTTCACAGAAGTGTCCAGTACGTTTTTACATATTATAAATAATAACAGTTTCGCTTACTGAGCAATAATAGCCGTGATGTTAGATCTCGGCGTACAACGCGCCAATAGTCGATCAGCAAAATCCCTTGTACAATTCTCGACCGTAGGAACAATTTATTCATAGCCTAAACTTACACGTATTTATATCAATCTGAGCCGCCCGGCGCCGTCGCAGGCTGCTCTCGTTTTCTCTCATACGCCTATGAACAAAATAAAACATTTAACATTATATTGGGTTAGATTTCTGAGTAGAGTAAAGTGGTCGGCATGATGACTGAATCTTTCTGTCAGAGAATTCGCCGTAAGACTACATTACGGATATTTGGGTACAATATATTGTGCATACATATGTAATGCTAAGAGACACGAGGGAATGCAAGCTATGTGTCGACGAAGACAAGGATAGATCGACTGGAGAGCTAAAATAAAGAAAGCTGACCCACCTATTGTTAGGTATCTTATGACACTTGTGCGTACACTTCGGATATGCAAACTACGCATACGTAAATACCATTTTCTTAAGTTATTTAGTAACCAAACATTATTTATAAAACCATTTAGTTAGTTTTCAGGCTTTATTTCGATCTCTAGTAAATAAAGAATCAAAAAAATAGAAAAATATACATGGAGTATAAAAGGGACTCTATGTATTGTCCTTTAGCCACCAATACGTCATATTTGATTTGCAAATAAGAAAATGTATAAGTGATATAAATCAACTAAGTGCATTTGGTTCTAGATCATGTATCCGTTGTGCATAGTGAACGTAAATAAAACATGGAAGCAGTACTTTTATACGAACCATAGTTTATGACCGACACCACAGCTACTTACTCAAAAATTGACGTTACTGTTAACGAGGCGAGATGGCTATTAGCTGTTGTTTTACATTTCATTTACTTGTTGTCAATATCAACAACTCAAACCCATTTATATCATTATATGTTACTCTAGCGATACGGCTTAGTTTTATTAAGCGCCGCCTATTTTGAATAGATGCCGTGGTGCCATTATTTGCAGTGGGAATACTTCTGTTTTATTTTAGTTTACTTCTTGAGCACAATTTTACACAATATGATTTAACACTTTCAGTGCCACGAACCCGGCTGTCGGGTTCTTTAAATAGTTACTCACACGCCGTGCACCCGGCTACCGAGTCTATCTATAGCTAATTACATAAAACTCACGCCCAAACCGAGCACCCGATTCTCGAGTCCTATTGTTAATCGGTCGAACAATAGGCGTCATCCGATAAGCAAGTCAGGGTTGTCAATTCGAAAGAAATAATACAAATTATGTATTTATTTATACAATAGACCATAATATCTAAAGTGCTCATTGTGATTAGCTTTTATATTTGATTTACTGCACCTACTTAAAAAGTACCTATTACTTTTAACGGTTTATGATTACTTAAACGATTAGATATTTAAGTAAACTCTACACATCATAAATATTCTTAATAACGATGGCCTAATTGTAAGATATCTTTTGTACGTCAGTATAATATATAAATACAGTCCCGTGAAGTATATAAAATGTACTCTTATCACTCTCGGCCATAATATATATATAATAATGTTTGCTAATAAACAATAATTGCTAATGATCTTTGTGTCTTACCCTAATGTTCATCATTCACTTCAATTAAGGTGCAGTGAATCAAATGTAAAAGCTAATCACAATAAGCACTTTACATATTATGGTCTATAGTATAAATAAATACATAATTTGTATTATTTCTCTCAAATCGACAACCCTAACTTGCTTACAATAGGACTCAGAAACCGAGTTTGCGGCATGGCTGTTTGGTTTTTCGACTTTGGCAGCGATGCATCCGGTAGCCGGGTCTTTTATGTTTTATTGTGAAGTCAAATAGGCTTAGCGGCATCAATGCTCATTTTACTCGGCAACAAAAGTGTTAATTAAATGGAGCCTCTTGTAATAAATTCCTGTGTAGCGAAGGACTTTTTAAACATTTAAACAATGGACACAAAATACACCCAAACTCAGAACTACTATTAGTAGATCACACAATTTTTTTTCCCGTGTGGGGATCGAACTCAAAACACTTGGCGCGTGGCCGGGGCGAGACAACCACTTAAACCAGTACGCCAATCGTGCAGTCAAACTCAAATAACAATATAAGTTTAACGCAAACAACTAGGTGTGGTGTTTCTTGCGCTAATGTGCAAGATTAGACGGGAAAAAACAATGTTATCAGGAAACCATTTTCCACTTTTCAACAGAATTTCCCTGTAGCGCATTGCATCATTTAAAGATCAATCATAGGTCTGTGCGAAGACAAAAGATCAAAGTTCACAAGAGACTGTAAACCATTTCTCACAGACAATAATGTAATGATACTGGGAAGACATGGCTATAATTATTATAGCTCTCGGCAATTAGTGGTAAACTCAGGTGATGTGTTGCTGAATAAGTACTTTTTGAATTAACCTATTGAGTCGCAGTGACAATCTGGCAGACTGTCACAATATATTTTTAATTTTGTATATACAAAGTAAAAGACAAAAATCATTTATTCATTTAGGTCACAAAGTAACACTTACGAACGTCAAAGAGGTTAGTGAGTTCATTACATTTACTGAATTTACGTTTGTTAGTTGCAAGATTTAGGCAAAAAGTTGAACCTATGAGAAGATACCTGGAAGAAACTCAAAGCCACCCATTTAAATCGCCATCAAATTATAATTTTAGTATTTTACAACTCATTTATGTACCTATAAATTCCAAGAATTCTTTTTGCTGTTATCCTTAGTCGCCGATTTCGATTTTAACAAGAATTTTGTAAACATAAATTAGAAATGCCTAAATATCAATATCAAGTCGTTTTTAAACATACCTGTGTTAAATTTTAATTAAAACCTATTTGATACTCTATTAAAGCTTACATACTTTTTATTAATTGCAGCCTTACCATATGACATGATATGTGATGTAATGATATTAAAGCAATCTAGAAATATCATTAGCTAACAATACACACATAACATCATCAAGTGCAATGATCAAATCAAATGGTTGCCTTTACCTAGAAATCTCTAAACAATAGAAAACAATAGACTTACAACACATAATCGTTACGCATAAAACACAAAAAAACAATACGGCTGAATCATTATTGCCTAGAACAAGATGTGTCTGTCTTTATGTGCATTCAAAAAAATATGTTGTGTAAGGGTTTTTTTGCAAAGTGCGCATCTCGCGTATTAATTAAATAGTACATCGTACGGTCCAAATAGAATAAACACACAATGTGCTCATTTCTAAAATCTATTTTCTAAGAATTACTTTTCTAAATATGACAAAACAAAACCAATATTGTTATGAGACTTTCGGTTCCTCAAATAAAATCAAATCAATCAGTTTATTTGCAATATAGGTACAAAATGTTTTTATACAGAATGAGGTATCTCTACATTTTGCCACACAAGGCGTGCAAATATTCAATAAATATAATATTAAAAATGTCAAAGTAAATTTAAATTCCATACAATAATGTCAAAGTAAATTAAAGTTCTAAACAATTAATCTACCAGTGAGTTTAAAAAAAATTAAGTTGTTTTAGATTTGTTTCGTTTCTTGTTTAAGCATAAGCGTATACTTATGCTACTGATTCTGATATTTCAAAGTATTAACCTATCAATAGTTGGAATGCCAGACATAATTGAAAACCTACTGTGTGGCCGCCGGTGTGTCGCTGCAACTCTATAGGTTAAATATGTATAATAAATAGTTGTGTACCTGTTGTGCTACTCTCGTGAGCGTCTCGGTCATGGCGCGGCCGGTCTGGTCGACCATGGCGCGCAGTACCCCCTCTGGGTTCTGCAATAAGTTGTGTGGGTGGTCGTACTCCACCAAACGGCCCGCGTCCATCACTAACACCTGCGTAGTTAGTTATACAAAATATATTTATACTAATATTATAAAGAGGTAAGATTTGATTTGCGTTTGTAGAGATTAAAGTCAACAGCTACTTAACCAATTAAAACAATTTCTTTACATTTACAAAGCTATCTTATCTTATCACCGAGTAACATAGGCTATATTTTGTTTAAAAATAAGAAATGTTACTAACATATCTTAACCTACTTTTAAGCGAGGCCGCGTGCAAAAGATATAGTACAAATAAAATGAGCGCCAACTTTTTATGTATAGGCGTAGACTCGACCTATATTTCACAAAGAGTGAGATTATAGACTCCGAATTATAGGATCGTTTTTATTGAAAAATTAGCACATCTTTATTTATCCACAAGTGAAAATGATGATAACGTTTGGATTTTTTAAGCCTAAGGTAATCCAAGGTTTAAAAAAATAGGTCATACGTTTATTCCCCTATCTATCCCACCTTTCTCAGCATCCAAAATATTTGCATTTTTGCAAATCGATATGCTTGCAATGACTCTCTCACCCTACTGCTTACGTAATATTAGAACACTCCCTGAATCATCCGAAAGTCATCAGAAGGCATTAAAAGCTTACTTTAAGGCATTAAATACTATGATAAAAAAGTTATAAGTAGAGCAAAAGTTTACCTTATCCGAATCCATAACGGTATGCAACCGATGGGCTATCGTAAGTACTGTGCACTCTGCGAATTTGTTTCTTATTGTCAGTTGAATTAAAGCGTCGGTCCTGTAATCAAATGTTCTTGTTAAATATCATAGTCGAAAACCCCCACACATTAAGTAATAATCCTTTATTAGTACCGATAAGGTGACCGATAAGGTATTGGTGTCATGTAGTGTAGTGTAGCGTAGTGTAGTGTAGTGTAGAGTAGAGTAGAGTAGAGTAGAGTAGAGTAGCGTAGAGTAGAGTAGCGTAGTGTAGCATAGCGTAGTGTAATATGTAGTGTAGTGTTTTGTAATGTAGTGTGGAGCACAAGTACGTACTGCGGGTCGACATTGGCGGTGGCCTCGTCGAGCACGAGCAGGCGGTTGCGGCGCACGATGGCGCGGGCGAGGCACACGAGCTGGCGCTGCCCCACGCTGAAGTTGTGACGTCACGATATGTAGTGTATAGTGTAGTGTGGAGCACAAGTACGTACTGCGGGTCGACATTGGCGGTGGCCTCGTCGAGCACGAGCAGGCGGTTGCGGCGCACGATGGCGCGGGCGAGGCACACGAGCTGGCGCTGCCCCACGCTGAAGTTGTGACGTCACGATATGTAGTGTATAGTGTAGTGTGGAGCACAAGTACGTACTGCGGGTCGACATTGGCGGTGGCCTCGTCGAGCACGAGCAGGCGGTTGCGGCGCACGATGGCGCGGGCGAGGCACACGAGCTGGCGCTGCCCCACGCTGAAGTTGTGACGTCACGATATGTAGTGTATAGTGTAGTGTGGAGCACAAGTACGTACTGCGGGTCGACATTGGCGGTGGCCTCGTCGAGCACGAGCAGGCGGTTGCGGCGCACGATGGCGCGGGCGAGGCACACGAGCTGGCGCTGCCCCACGCTGAAGTTGTGACGTCACGATATGTAGTGTATAGTGTAGTGTGGAGCACAAGTACGTACTGCGGGTCGACATTGGCGGTGGCCTCGTCGAGCACGAGCAGGCGGTTGCGGCGCACGATGGCGCGGGCGAGGCACACGAGCTGGCGCTGCCCCACGCTGAAGTTGTGACGTCACGATATGTAGTGTATAGTGTAGTGTGGAGCACAAGTACGTACTGCGGGTCGACATTGGCGGTGGCCTCGTCGAGCACGAGCAGGCGGTTGCGGCGCACGATGGCGCGGGCGAGGCACACGAGCTGGCGCTGCCCCACGCTGAAGTTGTGACGTCACGATATGTAGTGTATAGTGTAGTGTGGAGCACAAGTACGTACTGCGGGTCGACATTGGCGGTGGCCTCGTCGAGCACGAGCAGGCGGTTGCGGCGCACGATGGCGCGGGCGAGGCACACGAGCTGGCGCTGCCCCACGCTGAAGTTGTGACGTCACGATATGTAGTGTATAGTGTAGTGTGGAGCACAAGTACGTACTGCGGGTCGACATTGGCGGTGGCCTCGTCGAGCACGAGCAGGCGGTTGCGGCGCACGATGGCGCGGGCGAGGCACACGAGCTGGCGCTGCCCCACGCTGAAGTTGTGACGTCACGATATGTAGTGTATAGTGTAGTGTGGAGCACAAGTACGTACTGCGGGTCGACATTGGCGGTGGCCTCGTCGAGCACGAGCAGGCGGTTGCGGCGCACGATGGCGCGGGCGAGGCACACGAGCTGGCGCTGCCCCACGCTGAAGTTGTGACGTCACGATATGTAGTGTATAGTGTAGTGTGGAGCACAAGTACGTACTGCGGGTCGACATTGGCGGTGGCCTCGTCGAGCACGAGCAGGCGGTTGCGGCGCACGATGGCGCGGGCGAGGCACACGAGCTGGCGCTGCCCCACGCTGAAGTTGTGACGTCACGATATGTAGTGTATAGTGTAGTGTGGAGCACAAGTACGTACTGCGGGTCGACATTGGCGGTGGCCTCGTCGAGCACGAGCAGGCGGTTGCGGCGCACGATGGCGCGGGCGAGGCACACGAGCTGGCGCTGCCCCACGCTGAAGTTGTGACGTCACGATATGTAGTGTATAGTGTAGTGTGGAGCACAAGTACGTACTGCGGGTCGACATTGGCGGTGGCCTCGTCGAGCACGAGCAGGCGGTTGCGGCGCACGATGGCGCGGGCGAGGCACACGAGCTGGCGCTGCCCCACGCTGAAGTTGTGACGTCACGATATGTAGTGTATAGTGTAGTGTGGAGCACAAGTACGTACTGCGGGTCGACATTGGCGGTGGCCTCGTCGAGCACGAGCAGGCGGTTGCGGCGCACGATGGCGCGGGCGAGGCACACGAGCTGGCGCTGCCCCACGCTGAAGTTGTGACGTCACGATATGTAGTGTATAGTGTAGTGTGGAGCACAAGTACGTACTGCGGGTCGACATTGGCGGTGGCCTCGTCGAGCACGAGCAGGCGGTTGCGGCGCACGATGGCGCGGGCGAGGCACACGAGCTGGCGCTGCCCCACGCTGAAGTTGTGACGTCACGATATGTAGTGTATAGTGTAGTGTGGAGCACAAGTACGTACTGCGGGTCGACATTGGCGGTGGCCTCGTCGAGCACGAGCAGGCGGTTGCGGCGCACGATGGCGCGGGCGAGGCACACGAGCTGGCGCTGCCCCACGCTGAAGTTGTGACGTCACGATATGTAGTGTATAGTGTAGTGTGGAGCACAAGTACGTACTGCGGGTCGACATTGGCGGTGGCCTCGTCGAGCACGAGCAGGCGGTTGCGGCGCACGATGGCGCGGGCGAGGCACACGAGCTGGCGCTGCCCCACGCTGAAGTTACCGCCTCCTTCAGACATGCGTGACGATAGTCCCGCTGGCAAATCCTGCACCGCCTCTTTTAGCTCCACCTATAAGAATAATCATATACGGTTCACTTTTCAAAATAATTACAGACGATAAAGTTTGATCGACTCAATTATGGTCAATAAAAGCTGCTAATGGAAAATAACTTTGCAGCCAGGAGAATTACTGCAGTAACAATTATAAAACTACGTCATTTGTCCTCACCCCTTCAGACTTTAGGCGTTCACTCTTAACCCAGCGACAGTAACGAGAGCGCAGCCCGGTTTACATTCTAGCCACTGACAAAGAGCTCACATGAGAGGCGCGTGCACGTGTCTCGCAGTGTTTCAATGTACTGAACTATACAAGAGCGCTTACACCGCCGCCGCCGCGCCGGCGACTGCGTGCTAGCAGCGCTTGTGGCCGCCGGCGACGCGTGAGCGCCACGACAGCCGCTGTGGCGCATGCGCGGTGCTACCGCGTGGCGTTTTATATAGCCATTATATCTCACGCCGCACGGCGGTAGTACACATGCCATATATGACTTGCTACGGACACTTGGTACGCAGTTCGTCGATGGCTGGTGTAAATTGAAAATAGTAATATATTATGAGACTTTTCATTATTACAGTCTATTGTGTTTTGGCTATTGTAGTCTATAACCATTACAGTTGATGACAATTTTCTATCAAAAACATACAACTATAACGTAACGTATTTTTTTTATATTCATTACCTCCTCTAGTGCCTTCCATAGCACTTGGTCAGGGTACTCGTCGAAGGGGTCGAGGTTGTGTCGCATGGTGCCAGAGAACAGCACAGGCTCCTGAGGAATGATTGAGATCTGGCTGCGCAGTTCATGCAAGCCAAGCTTCGATGTCTCCCGACCATCTATTATAATTTCTCCTTCGATTGTTGCTAACCTGGTGGTAGATTAAGAAATGGTATATATTACGGGGTGCCCTGCGTGAGCGACAAATACGATGCGACGCGACGCTGCGAATGCGACGAACGCGATCAAAACAACGGCCTACCCATCTCGCGGCCTATATTATGGCAGTCTGCGGCGAGACGCGACGTAACGCGTACCTGTTTTGTGGGCGACCAGACGCGACACCACGAACTACGAAATAGACTTAATAGCAGCGATAATGTAATCGAAAGTAGACGGTAACACGCCACAATATTGTTTAAACATTTTAGCATCGTTTCTTAATTTTAGATATAAATCATGGAATTCGCCAAATATGTTTCTTTGTAAAACTATTATATTTGTTTTCTTTCTGTGTATTTTACTATACTTTTTCTACTTTAAGACTCTACTTTATACTTAAACTTTCAAGCAAAATTGCACTGTACTTCCCCATGATTCGAGAAGTAATGACCAAAATCGGGTAGGACATTTATCGCGTCGCATTGCATCGTGTCGTGTCGTGTCGTGTCGTGTCGTGTCGTGTCGCGTTCGTCGCTCACGCAGGACACCCCGTTAGAAATTACTGAATCTAGTAGGCCTAGTTCGTAATAAGTGCGCCATTGAATTTTATACTAAAGTTTCATTTTAAAATTGCAATACCGTGCTAAGATACCAATTTATTTAAGGGACAACCAACAAATATACAGGACATTGTGTTGAGATAATTATAACATTGTGGATACATAGTAAAGTGCTGCCTTTATTAAAGGTATGTTAACTATATTATTTACGAACAAAATATTAAGATTCTTTTTTTATAACCCTTCGAGGATGAAATGCGAAAATACGACTTTCCTGGAGAGCCAAAAGCAAAAATATTATCATCACTTTTTCTTTATTTGTTGTTTTCGTGAATTTGTTGTGTTCTTTTTAGCTCTTTATGTTCTATTATTATGAAATTATATATTTTACAGCATTTGTGGCAAGTTGATAAATTATTAACTCCATTATTTTTTAAATAAAAGTTTCATACTGCTGTATTTTCTGGGTATAAACCATATTTTTTTGCGAATATCATCATTTTAAATAAATAGGTCGATGCAGCTCAAATAACTGCTAGGGTTACATCAATAACTAAATTTCGCCAAAATGGCTTTTAAAACATATCATCCTCGAAGGGTCGAGATGTATATCGCGTCTCTGAAACCTATTTATATGTCTGTATGATGTTCTAGCGGCGCACCATTTGACGATGATATAGAATTATGATATATAGAAAACAGTATAACTAATTGTGAAAAATACAAATCTAATTTATGCAAATATATAGCATTGTTTAGTTTGACATATTGCAATGTGTCAACATTACCTGAACAGTGCATTGATGAGCGAGGACTTGCCAGCGCCGGTCCGCCCCACGATGCCCACCTTTTCCCGGGGCTGCACGTGGAACGTCAGGTCGCAGAGCACGGCCGGCTCGGCGGGCGTGTAGTACAGGTACACGTGCCGGAACTCTATGCGCCCCGCCTCCGGCCACGACGGAGGGGGCTTCTTGTCTGGCGACGATTGTAGGGGCGGCTCTGATTCGATGTTTGAGTATTCTTGGATTCTGTGGCCGAAATTGACTGATTCATAATGACTACCGGGAATTTTTGCTGCGCAGATGGTGCAGTGGTTTGTGGCTTCTTCCAAATGAGGGCTATCGCGCTTGAACTCACCGCTAGAGGAGCTAGTGGATAGTGAGGACTCTAGACGTCATACTCTGTAGTCATTTCAACAGTAACCATAATAACCGACAGTGATCGCCGTCAAATCCGCCGGCTTTTGACAGCAGATATCAACAGGAACTTACTCGCTAGTGGCGCCCACTGGTGAGCACAAAAACGATAGCCCTCATTGCACGTGCGTATACATGATATTATCATTCGTTACACATTCTATTACCGCGCAAACTAAATCTTGTGAAATCTGCAAATAGGTATCTTTCTATTCGTAGTTCGAATGGTTGTTAAGTCAACAGAGATGCAGAAATTAATACTAATGTTTTGATAAACATTTTAAAATGCATATATACAACCAATATTATTGTTTAAATATTTTATTTTATGATTTCGATATTAGAATTTGATTAGATAAACAAAAAAAAAACCAATTCCCTTACAGTTATTTTATTTACTTGCGGAAATATATGAATACTTTCTACTTTATCTTCCTATTATATTTTTTCAAATAGCAAAGGTTGATGTATGTATGAGTAATACCAATAAAGTGAGATACCTATATTTTAGATTAACATGACATAATTATTACCTTTCAACACTTGTCATTTGGTTTTCTAACTCTGTGGACTGACGCATGCCCCACTGGAACATTCCAGTCAGACCCATCGCTTGTGTGATAGCCAGACCGACATTACCACCATACTCATCTGAAAGTAATATAATACTAGATATATAAAAGTATATATAATACTAGATAATGGATCTTCACGCACTTCGGGTGAAACGTTGGGCAATCAATAGATGTTTATTACCTTTAAATACTTAATCGCGAGTATGACTTGTTATCTAGTATTATATTAAGAATAGGTAATATTGCTGTGTAGGACGAGATAATTTACTATATTAATAAAAAACCATCAATGAGAGAAATATGTATTCACAGAGAGTAAATGGTTAAATATTTTAGACTATTTCTAAAAGATTCAGCAGATTTGATATAAATAAAATCATCGCATACTATCCGAATGTTAATCTGTTATTTATGTTTGGTAAAGCAGATCATATATAAACATCTACATAGTTGCCAGGGTAATAGATAGAGACTAAGAATTTATACGTGCTACAAAACCTTTAATTTTTTCATAGCTTATCCATTCTCAGCAGATTCTTCATATTATTAGTAATAAATATATATAAAGAGAATACTGACGTTGTCCAAACACGAGGAAGCTGAGTGTAACAACGCCTATGTATACAACGCATACCAGGTCCAACCAAAAACCGAACGCGCGGGAACTGGCGATAAACAAATACCTGAGAACAACACAATACATATATAGTTATAATTAAATATATAACAAAAAATACAAGAGTCTTGTAGAAGCCAGGCAGTTATACGCCCAATTAAGATTAATAAACGACGAGTGGCCTTGAGTTTTTTGCAGATATCTTCACATATGCTCAACTTTTTATCTGTACCTAGCAACTAACACAAATGTAAATTTGCAACCGTGAAACTCCGTGTAATGCATACCCTAAAAAATAAACCAGCGCAAGCGATCACAATGGCAACTCTGGTAAAAGTATACCATCTCCACCAGGAGCCTTGTATAACTAATCGCTGGAATACAATTCAGGGTCGCTTGTGATCTTCTGTAACGCTGTAATAATTCCTTAGCCGAGTTAATATAGTTCAAGCGATATTCCTCTTTCCTAAATATCCCCCCTTTTTATTAGGTACAGTGAAAGGAGCTCAGTATCTATAAGCGGGGCCTAGAAACATCAGTCGAAATGATACTAAGACAATAGTTACCAATGCAACCAACGCAGCGATAGCCTAATGGATCGTTGGACTGCCACGCAGAGGTTTCGAGTTCGACACCAAGGCGCGCATCTCTGGCTTTTCGAAGTTATATGCGCATTAAATAGTTAATTATCGCTCGCTTTAACGATGAAAGAAAACATCGTGAGGAAACTTTCATGTGTAAGAGTTCTCCGTCATGTTCTTCAAGATATGTGAAGTCTGCTAACCCGCACTGAGCCAGCGTAGAGGACTATGGCCTAATCCTTGTCACACTGAGAAGAGGCCCCTGCCCAACAGTGGGACAGTATAATGCAGAGCTGATATACTACAACAGTTACCAAGCGGAGCTGTGCATGTCCTGGTGGTTGTCGAACTCGCGGATGAGCGCCTCCTGCGCCCCGAAGGCGCGGATGGTGGTGATGCCCTGCAGCGTCGCGTTGAGGTGCGAGAACACCGGGCTGCGAGCTGTGGGCACACCGCTCACTCATACATGCTTCATACAAAACTTACTGTGGGAAACGTGACGTAATAGATTGTTCTTTAAATAGATCAAATAAGCGTATGATTTTATCTCGTTCGTTCGTGAAGTATGAATACGTACGAACGAACTGATTCTGAAGTACGAATACAATAATACTGTTTTATAATAATAATAACAGATAATGAGCCCTGGTGATAAACAATTATAGTAGATGAGATAAAATACTTTGGATTTAAAATATTCATTAGCTTTATTTATCAACGCATGATTATACTTAGATGCCTCTTTATTGATACCTCTCAGCGGATACTAGTGGAATTTACTTATCTATTTTATATTTCGTTTTTACGTGTTTAATTTGATAAATAAAAAACGAATTCTGAAATTATTTACTTACTGCTTTCAGACTATATTCACTCTTCAATAGAGATAATAAAAAAGGTAGACTATATAGAGGTGGGTCTCTTTGTATTGCTTTTATCTATCAGTATATTTGGTTACTAAATAAGACAAGAAAAATGGACCACATAGGATAAAAGATAAGTACCTTATATCTCCTAACATTTAAGGTTTCTCACAAAATCTGTTTTAATACGGCATTAAAATAAGGGAATGGACAGAAAATTTAAAAGACCCCACAATTGTAAAAAAAATCTAAAAGTGCTTGAAACTAGTTATGTTTTTTTTTGTACCATAGTAGCTTATTGTCAGCTGCTATGGTATGCTATAGGTTATCACCCGATCATTGAGCAATTGCTATTAAATATAATGTATGTAACAAATTGCCGCGCTAGGGCTATATCTCACTCACTCACACCCTCGAGGCGCTTGATGCTGCGCGAGGAGGACAGGTAGAAGATGCGCAGTCCGTAGAACACGAAGCCGATGGCGAGCGTCGGTACCAACAGCCAGTAGTTCACTATCGCTACTACTACCACTATACCGATGAGGGACAGACCGATCTGTAACAAAAAGAGATGAGATATTTATTTATTTATTTATTAGGGAAAACCAACAGCGCAAAACAGCAGCAGAGGATTATGTGACTATGCTATGGTAATTAAGGTAACATAAAGCCAATTACAGGTATCCACGCATAGAAATTAAGTAAAATAGAATTGAATAGAAATAGATATTTTTTTAACATTTACAGCATACTACTTTGGAGAATGCCAATTGTCATTACAAGCTAATCTATGAGAAAAGCTTAAGGTTCAGCTGTCGTCTTGCAATGTTACATTTCATGTTAAACGGATCAAAGGAGAACTCTTTGCACTTTATAAATGAATAATTTATATATTTAAAAAAATGAGTACCTATATTAAGTTCTTATTTAGATTAAATATGGTCCTTGCCACATTTAGCTAACTACGGCATGCAAAAGCAAAAGTAATAACGTTCACTGAATGAAACGATTTTTTATATATGTATAGATTACGTCGTCCCGTAGAACTATCATTTTTCCATTAAATAACAGACGAAATTGACACCCTGTCTCAAAACAACTACATTTGGATTTCGTTATGAACGGGGATCGAACCACAACACTTGCCGCAGTGGTAATATCGACGCGACCACTTAAACCACTACTTACTAACTATGCAGTCAAGTTTGATCTTTTTTTATTGAACTAATGCAGTCTAATAAGCATACTGATCGGCTGATGATAAGCGGTTACCGTAACTTATGATCTAACTCGGTAGACGGCAATAGGTTAGGCAGCGCCTTTTACATGGGACGTGAAACCATGGCGAAATGTGGGTGTTATACACCCATGCCTATCCCTTTGAGAATGAAGCCGTGAGACTATGTTCGAATACTAACTAATATTATAAATGCGAATGTAAGTTTGTTTGTGACGCTTTCACGCCTTAACTACTCGACTGATCATCATTAAATTTTGAATACACATTGTCAGGGAAATAAAAAAGACATTGAAAAAAATATAAAAGGAATAGGAAAATATAAGAATAATAAATTGAAATAGAGCTTTTCTAACTTAACCTACATTTACGCGAGCGAGGCCGCGGGCAAAATCTAGTGAATAATAAATAAATGGTGGTAAAATATGAAATAGATAGATACACTTCAATTTGAAGTTGAAACTTACCTGCAATACGTCAAGTAACGCAGACGGGAGCACTTCATCAACAGCTCCCATATCCTTTGAGAACCTGTTCAGGATTCTTCCCGAAGGGTTGACGTGGAAGAACCTCATCGGTGCGCGCGTGATGCTCGAGAACATGTTGTTGTGCAGCCGAGTGGACGCGCGCATCGCCATCGAGAAGAACATGAATGACCGCAAAAGGGACACTACCACTAAAGCTATCACCATGGCTGAAATATAAAAATACAGTCAAGTTATAATTTATTTTATGATACTATTACTTTCACATATATTTAGTTCGAAGAATTGCTCATTATTTATTCGACTAGCATAAATAAGTGAGCCAGAGTTTGAATCTTTGTTACTCAGTCATGTGAATACCGCTGAACTAATTTGGATGAAAGTAATAATGCCTGTGTCGCGAGAGACTTTACGAACATACCAACAACGGACATAGTTACATCTGCAATATCTGTAATAGTCCTTTAATCTTCTAGGATGATTGTTGCGATATGACCCGTCCGCGTCCGTCCAAAGAATGAAGCAATCAGCTTTTCCTTGACTTCTGCCCTTATCTACTTTTGTCGGCAAATCTTCGAATGGAAACATCCATTGCGCAAATTGACTTTTGGTTTCGGGTTCGTAACAATATATCTAGTTTTCATCACCTGTGACGATGAATCACCGGACAAAACGCCCTCGTTTGAATTTGTGCCGCTCAATGCTTGAAAAATATGATGGAGGTGACTTGAATACTGTGTCCAGCATTCGAGTCACCTCCGTTATATTTTTCATTGACCACATTGAGCGGCACCAATTCAAACGAAGGCGTTTTCTCCATCTTCCGTCAAATGATAAGGTATCTGTCTAGTTAAACATAGTGTTTATGTAAGATTTGTTGTACTTGACTCATACCAATGCCTAAAGCTGTCCGAATCTGTTGATATCACAGCCTTCTATCAACTGTTATCATTAGCCGCACAACACTCACGTTATCTTCAGTAGTGAACTACTGAAGATAACGTGCGTGTTTATTATGACATCCTTCTCGAGAATCGATCAGTTTGCTTTGACCACATTTAAACTCATTAAACCAGTTGTCAACAGTGGCACAAGATTGGGTTTCGTAATGAACCGACCGCAACGAAAGCCGTAATAAATCATTGAGCGAAAATGATCTCAAATCCATTTCAACGCACGACAGACACCTTTTAAATTGCGTTAATTTGTAAAAACAAATGATATATGAATTCATTACACATCTATAGATTCACACAGAGTTCCTAATGCGAAATTTAAAAAAAAATTCAATTGCTGCTTTTCTTACTGGATTATTTTAAAAAGCTTTCAGTCTTACTCACATATAGGTGTAAGTTTGTGTTTATGTGTAAGGTTTCTATATTTAAAATAAAATCTTACCAGTATAAATATAGATACAGTCGTATCTGGTGAGACCTGCGCTTTCAAACACGGTGTTATCGGTAAGGCTGATGGTGTAGTTCCTGACCAACTCTTCGACGTCGCCCGACCGCGTCGCGTTCTCGCCGGTTTGGTTGAGCAAAGACATCGACGACATTCTGGCACTCGGGTTATCTTCTTCTAAGTTTACCCTGAAATATAAGTTTACTTTGAAGTACTACTCTTGAGTTCGATCCCAAGACATCTCTGATTTTTTGAGGGCTTGTCTGTATTAAATATTTATTGTGAAAACATAGCGAGAAATCTTGTCTGAAAGTTCTCCATAAAGTTCTAGAAAATACGTGAAATCAAGGAAGTAATCTTTTTCACACTGAGAGGCCCCTGCCATGTAGAGGGGCAGTTCATATATACATATATAGGACTGAAAATATTATTAAAAGTGAGGATGGTGGTCCATCAAAGGTAAATTTAACTTTTATTCGGCTCCCTACGCGCTCGCTCTATGTGTCGAGTGAGTGTTGTAGTATGTAGTACTGACCAGTAGCTGGTCCACCAATCAGAGGCGGAGCCGAGCAGCTGCGCGAGCATGGCGACGAGCACCATGAACGTGACGACCACGGGGTGTCCCGCCGCGCGCAGGTACGCGCCATACACCCGGCTCCCGACGGCGCCTGCGCTTCGTGTCTCCGCCTCTATGCGATCGCTCTCTGGCGGTGCTGTGGCTGTTAGGTTGTCTACCGAACTTACCTGTACACAAAGCCGTATGTTAGTAAACTTTACGCTATTACCTACTTAACGGTACCTACCTATCTAGTTTCGTATAATATCTCGAAGTCAAAGATCACGTCATGAATAGAGATTCACTAGTAGATAAGAATGGCTGGGAGGCTCAACAGGCGACCCTATTTAAATGAATAAATGAATGGGATGAATTGTGAAAATGCAAACATCGAATTTGTTATAAGTATTGAATAAAGTTTGCAATCGCTTTTGTGACAGTCTGTATAAGGCTTTTGAATCACAAACAAATTCGTTAATTTTAACTTTCGACATTTAATTATAATATAATAATAATAATATTTTGTTTCCAAAATCAATAGTTACAAATATTGTGTAAAGGTATACATATTAAAATTATATATACAAAATGATTAAACTAGTAAGAAAGGTCACCCATCCCTGTACTAGTTAAGAACTGTATCACAGGTGACGGGGCCTTCCAATACAACAAATTCAGTATACTAACGAAAGGAACAGACTTAAGATATATTTAAGTATAGTGTTATTTTATATATATTAACATAGGTAAAAACTTAAATACTAAATTAAATTAAACACATCGCCGAAATAACAAATTTCGTAAACAAAGTATAGGTAAGAATCTAGATTATTTTCTAATTCATTATTAAAAACATAGGTACATATTTTTCGTGTTATAATAATAGTTGCAGGTGTGGACTTTTGTGTTAACGACATAGAACAGCGCATCAGCAAATCGCAACACTGGGTCATTGTCTGACGTAACACTCGTATTGAGTTTATAAATAATTATTTATTATAGAGTTCGAATCATTAAGTAAAGCAGACACAATATGATAATTACATATTACAGGGTATCTTTAGGCGCCTCCATAATCGATCGAGTTTACATATCTTTTCTCGGCCATGAGTCTCGCCGGGCAATCAGCAGGGCCTGTAATGTGATTGCTAAGTTTCTTAAAATGCAAGCAAGTTGCGTATTCAGGTCCCTCTCGCTTCGCGCAGTCCTTAATAGAATGGCCTTGATCATCACAATGTTCGCAAGTATAACTGCTCTCGCGACATGTCTTCGCCGCGTGCCCATACTGCTGGCACTTGTAGTAGCGTGTTACCAGAGTAAAATCCCTCACAGGACAGGACGACCAATTTATAAAGTCTCTGTCATTAACGATGAGAGCCTTTCGTATTGACCCAGAAACTTTAAGGACGTAATTACAGGTCTCAGCGTTCATTTTGCGTGATTTATGGCTTAATTAAATAGACCTTAGGAACGTCTCGAGATTAGTATCCTGAAGTTTGCCGGCAATATTTTGATTATAGAAGCAA
This sequence comes from Catocala fraxini, assembly GCA_930367265.1. Lineage (NCBI taxonomy): Eukaryota > Metazoa > Arthropoda > Insecta > Lepidoptera > Erebidae > Catocala > Catocala fraxini. The sequence continues at coordinate 16,346,841 of OV884026.1, forward strand.
GTGTAAACTTCAGTATCCTGCATGGACGAAGGAGCTCCTATAACTACCACTCTAGGCTTACGTTTAAAAGGCTCGTCTATTGTAAGACCCATGTTCATGGTCTGGACCTGCTGTTTAAGCCTTTCCATGTCATCCTTAGTATCAGTACTGATAATTATACCACCGTCTCTAGTCTTTCGTAATCCCCGGACGTGCAGATTCATTTGTTCAGGACGAACTATCTTCTGGACATCATATTATTTTTGTCTCCTCACTCGACTTTCATTTATCGCTGAGATAGATTGCCACTAAACAAAAATTTGACGGCTGTGTAAAAGTATTAATAATAATAATAATAATAATAATATTCTACCACATACACACAACACCATCTAGCCCAAACTAAGCAGAGCTTGTACTATGGGTACTAGACAATGGATAAACATACATATATACTTTTTTTTTGTATTATAGTATTGGTACCAGTCTTCACCATGTCTGCGAAAGAAGGGCCTGTATAAGGTTTTGTAGATTCTTCTACAGTCCGCTTCAAGTCCTGAAGTCACCGTGATACATCAAGCTGGTTTTCAAGGGTTTTCACAGAGGAATATGCATGTACGGCTTTCATTTTGAGTGATTGGTATTCTACTGCCAACTGCGAAGTCCTGTGTCCAATTTTACGGCATAAAGTATTGATCCTTAATTTGAAGTCCCGTGTCCAACTCTACGGCATAAAGTATTGATCCTTAATTTTTGCTCAGAGTTCATTTTGTCCTCTGATACAATAGAATACACTTCATTTAGGCAATTTTCAATGGAGGTCATCCATGACTGAATTTCAGGCGTTATTATTATTTCAAGGTCATCTTCTTTACCTGAGGCTTCAGGTCTTGGTGAGGTCACAGGTGCCTTATCAGTCATAGGAGGTGGCGTGCGAGCGGTCCTGCTACTTCTATTAAAGGGACTGTCCTCCATGTTATTAGTTACTTTATCTTCAGACAGTAAACATTTTCACTAATAAATTACACATGTTTACTTATTATACGGAAGCGTGCACTAAGTAAATATGTGAATGTCTTATTGAATTGACGCTTTTAGAACTTCAAAGGTTTATAAAATAGATAAATCAGCACGGCACTTGTTACATTACATCGTAAAATTAACTATATTGATTCTTAATTAGATACCATTGACGTCGACGACTTTTCAAAGTCTTTTCACAGGGTCAACCACGATATTGTAATCAAAAATACAGGTATATTTCGAAATTTCCATAATTTGGCGGTAATCGTGCTTATATCAGAGGCAGATAGAGGTCTACTCTATAGGTCTTCATTGCAATAGAGAACTGCATAATTTATGGCCTACCCTGGAGTACCACAAGGATCGAAACTAGAGCCAGTTTTCATTAATATTTATAATATGTTTTTGTTCTTAGCAACTATAGTCCAAAGTGATGTCGGAGGTACATATTCACAGAGATCCATGATATATCATTTTAAGAGAAAAATATTATAAATGATATAGATTTTAAATTACAATTAATTAAAATGTTATACATAAATGATACTATTTTAATAGGTCGTCATTCAAAATGTATAAATATGAAAACGAAGTAATACAATAAGTTCAGTAACATAATACATAGTCTATCATTTATATATCAATGTTATTAACATTTAAGAAAATACCTGTTTATGGTAAAATTTTAACTGATGATATATTATAACTATTATGAAAGATGTCATGTTTATAGTAATAATTTCTAATTTGTGTGTTTCTAACAAATTCTTTTTTAATATTTTCTTCTACATGATTCGATTTCAGAGTGTGCAAATAAATTACAAATTACAGTTGTAAATTATTAACTAGCAGTATTAAATTTAAAAAATAGTGTTGTGTGCTCACCGAATGTATGCTCATCTGTCGTTTCCTAAAACTGCCATGCAGCATAGATTCGGTGTCAGTATCGGCGGCTGCGTTGGGGTCGGCAACTGGTTTCTCTTCTTCTTCCTCGCGCGCTAATAACTTGGCGAAGTCCAGACCTGACGCACTCAGTGTGTCGAAGTTACCCGCCGCTGCTATCGTACCGCTTTTTAGGATTATTATCTGTGAACAATTTTATACAGATTATATTGATGTATTGTTAAGTTGAAAGTATTAATATGTCAAGTCTTAGAATACTAGACATAATTAAAAATCTTTTGTCTAGCCACCGATGTGCCGCCACGGTTTTAAAGGTTAATATTTGAAGGGTACATATAATTCAATTGATCATGGCGTTTAACTAGTTTTACTTTTCTAGTGTCAATGTGCGTAGTGAGATTTCAATAATGATTTATTTATTTTATTAAAACAAACAATAGCACCGTATATTTTACATTAAGGTTACATCACAAATCTGTATGTAAATTTGCAATCCATATACTGGCCACAGAGTGTTAAAAATAACTATGTTCGAAACTTTCAATGGACGTAAGACAAACATTTATGTGATCTGCGCCTGACGTAAGCCTGCCTTATTACATAAAGATTACCACAATGGTATCCAAAATAGTATTTATAAAAATTGTTTATAGCGATTACTTGATCAACGTCTCTGAGGAACTGCAGCTGGTGCGTGACGAGTATGCGCGTGGTGTTGCGCAGGTAGCCTACCAGGCACGACTCGAACAGGTGGCGGCCCACGTGCGCGTCCACGGCCGACAGCGGGTCGTCCAGCAGGTAGATGTCTGCGCGCTTGTACACCGCGCGCGCCAGCGAGATGCGCGCGCGCTGGCCTGCCATACACGGTGTCATGAGAGAATATGAAGAAATGGGAGTGAACTTAATAACTATAGTAATACTTATTAACCTCTGAGTCTTCTTCAGAGGTTAATGAAACACTATGTGGGTCTGTGTGTCTGTCTGTTAGTGACAGGCATGACTCCGGAACAACTAGACCGATTGACTTGTAATTTGGTGTGCAGACACCTTGGGTTCATACCTCGGTCGAGATTGAATATGGGCCCTGTGGGTCAAAAGACCCTCGAGATATAGGGGTTACAAGGTCACATGTATTTTCAATGGCAATTATATTGATTTGTAACTTGGTGTGCAGACACCTGTCACATATATTTTAAATGCTTTTACATTTAAGACGAAGAGGTTGAATCCTGGATTTTTACACCCATCTCGTTTTAATTAAAGTACATTATGCAGATATTGTCGCGTTGTTTATTTTAAAAAACACTATTATTACATAATTTTGAAACTATTAAACTAATTTACAGGCAAGAATGTTTCTTATTTTGCGAGAATACGTACTAGGTAATCTATAGTACCGAGTAAACTTTTTATGTAATTAATGATTTTGGAGTGGCAGTCACGCACTGGAAGACGCAGCAAGGGTAGGACCCCACAAGGTGGACTGACGACCTGGTAAGGATCGCAAGAAGCAGTTGGTAGCCCTAGACCGGTCTGTGTAGAAAACCTTGGGGGAGGAATGTACAGCAATAGACGTCTGTCGGCTGAGATGATTGTATTTTGTTCTTAATGTTTTAATGTTTCTTAGTTAATTAATTTAAATGGTATTGTATCGTTTTCATTGACAATGAATGAAAGAATTTAAGTAATTTAAATACTTTAACTATTTATGTGTATTTACAAATTCCCTGACATTTCGGTTGCTTTTCAGCAACGCAAGACTAGATTAATAATTTAAATAGTAGTAAAGTTTAATAGCAGGAATTTAAATTAAAAAATAATGTAATAATAGTGTTTTTAAAATTAACAACGTTGTAAAATGCTTATAAAATAATTTAATTTTAATATACAATGGTGGACATACAGTGGTGGACATACAGTGGTGGACATACAGTGGTGGACATATAATTAGAAACACTTGGGACGTATTTCACATTATACAAGGCACATTGCCGTGAAACTTTTGTTTTTGGAAATAAAATGCGTAGAATACGTTCAACAACTTATAATTCATTAAAAAACAAATAAATATCCGAGTTGTACAACTACCATTTAGATATTTAGTTACGTACAAACAACTAATCGACATTTGCAGTACCATCCGTCATGGACAAGTAATTAGAAACAATAACGAAATGAGGTAAAAATCAAAGTTATTAACGTGTTAACGTCATCAATTTCAAACTATTTATGTAAAATATGTTTGATTTACTAAATTTCTTAAAAATTAATATTTAGTTGCCTTTGTTATTAATGGCGGCTGTGCAACGACGTGGCATTGATTCAAGTAATTTCATACATTTATCGAGTGGGATAGAGTTCCATGCTTCAACAAAGGCTTCGTAAAGTTCATTTTGACTGGATGTACGTTTAACGGAGACATTCTTTTAATGACGTACCACAAACATTTTCAATAGTATTTAAATCGGTTCTTTTTGCAGGCCAGTCTAACATGGTAATACGTTGCTCACTAAGAAAGGATTTAACACTGCTGGCCGTGTGTTTTGAGTCGTTATCGTGCTGAAAGATCCAGGTCACAGGCAAATGGTCGTCGGTGTAGGGCATCATTGCCTCTTCTAAGATGTTTTTGTATTGAAATTGATCCATTATACCTTCAATCTTACGGACGGGTCCAACTCAGCAACCAGAAAAACATCCCCTTTAATGTTACTACCGCCGTGTTTGACTATGCTCCTCGTGTATTTATAATCAAAAGCATATTTATTTATTTATTTATTTATTTAGCACAACCACATCATATGTATTTATACATTTATAGGAAACATTACATAGTATTGCATCTGATACATATGACAGTTACGGTATGCATAACATTGGCTATAATAAGGTAGTTACTTATTTTCTAACTTATAACGACTAGTCATTCAAATAACAACAAATAAATTCGAAATGTGTGGAGAATTAATCTAGGGAGAATAGTTTTAACAATTTAGTCTTATAATTATTGTAGGAATCGTTGAAGATGTCAATTTCGGTGTCGCGACTTTGTATACTATTGTACTGATCAAGAAGTCTATGTATTGGTGATTGCCGACCCAAGTTGGTTCTACAAAAAGACGTGTGAAAAATTTTTGAGATTTTACGCCGGGGATAAGAGTGAGGAATGGCTAAAGACACTTTATTTAATAGAAAGCTGCACTGTATATGATTATTGATCAATTTATGGAGGAAGCAAAGGTCAATGATACGTCTACGATTGTTTAGAGTGGTCATATTAAATTTACATAGTCGTTGATCGTATGGGTTTCTATGGGAAAACCCACTGCAAGAGTATGCAAGACTTCTGGTGAAGGCTCTCTGAATGCTTTCAATCCGTTGCGAACTAACAGCATAGTATGGTGACCAGACAATACTGGCGTATTCAAGATTGCTGCGGACTAGTGTGTTATACAGAAGCAATTTAGTATCAAGTTTCTTAAAGCCTACTGTATTTCTTCTCAGAAAGCCGAGCATTTGCGCAGCCTTTGTGGCAGTTTGGTCAATATGTGTTTTAAAGGTCAGCTTTGTATCAATGATAACGCCCAAATCACGAATTTCAGTGACTTCTTTTACATAAGTGCCGCCAATCAGGTACTTTGAGGCAAGTGGTTTTTTTTTGCGGGTATATTTAATGTAAAAACATTTATTGACGTTAAGCGTCATATAATTAGCGCTGCACCAACACAGAATTTCATTCAGGTCATCTTGGACTAGTTTGGAATCACTGGTTGTTTTAATTGAACGATACATTTTTAGGTCATCCGCGAATAGGGATATTTTGCAGTGTTTGATGCGAGAACTTATATCGTTAATAAATATAAGGAACAGCACTGGTCCTAAATGAGATCCCTGAGGCACGCCAGATACAGCAAGGTAAACTTGTGATTCAAATCCATTGATGGCTACTTTTTGAGATCTATCTTGCAAATAGGATTTAAACCAGCTGAGTAACGATCCGCCTACACCGTGAGCATTTAATTTTTTTAATAAAATTTCGTGATTCACCCTATCAAAAGCACTACTAAAATCTGTGTATATTGCATCTATCTGAGATCCGGCATCAACTTCCTGAGATAAATCGGAAACAAAGTCAACTAAGTTCGTTAAAACTGATCGACCACCTCTAAACCCATGCTGATGTTCAGTGAGACTATTATTGACTAATGCCACGATTGAAGGATAAAGTATGGATTCAAATAGTTTAGAAAAACACGAAAGTATGGATATGGGCCGGTAATTTTTAACATTAGCATGGTCCCCTTTCTTGAAGATGGGTAAAATACGTGCCTTTTTCCACTCGTTAGGAAATGTTCCCTCTGATAAGGAAGTGTTATAAATTAACATAAGGGGTAACGCAAGTGATCGTCCACACCGCTTGATGAAAATAGGAGGGATCATATCAGGTCCTGCACCTTTTAAGCCATCAAGTCTTTTTATGGCACACTGAATATTGGTTTCAGTAAATTGTAGTTTCGACATATGCTTGTTAGTGGAGGAAGTTACTGAATCTGACGAGGTAATGTTAGAAATGTTGGAGTACACGGAACGAAAATGAGTCGCAAATAGATTAGCTATGTCGTTTCCGTCCTGCGTTACTATATTGTCCATAAACATTTTAGCTGGTAGTGTTGAATGTCCACCGCGCTTGCTTTTAATGTAACTCCAAAAAGCTCTGGGGTTTGAAGATATATTAGACTCTAATGTATTTTTATAATTATTGTAACAAGAATCATACAGTTTATGGCAGCGATTACGTAGTAAGTGGAATTCAGTTTTATCTCGGGGATTACCATATATTCTAAATTTTTTACGAACTTTATTCTTCTCGTTTAAAAGTTTGATCAGTGCATTACTAAACCATGGAGGATAACGCGCCTTCTTAGCCTTCTTGAGTGGCACATGTGTGGAAATAACTTGTCTTAAAATTATGTAAAACTCGCTCACCATTTCATTAACGTCTTTACATTGATAGAAAACACTATGCCAGTCAATCCTATTTAAATCTTTAATAACAATCTTATAATCAGTCCCATAAAAGTTGTATCTATCCATAGGATTAGGAACTAAATACTTAATATTGCCATCATATGGTAAATTTACTATTAGACTAGGATGTATTTGGTAACTTTTACTTAAGGAACATAATGGCCTAGTTACATATGTATTTGATATATTGCTAATAACTAAATCCAAGAGACGATCGTCACTATTCTTAATACAATTAAATTGAGCTAAGTTGTTTGACAACATAAAATCTATGAGAGAGTATCCTAAATTTACATTATAATTAAATGGGGTTAGGTGTGTATAATTACTATCCGCGCGCCAATCAATAAAACCTAGATTGAAGTCCCCAGTAATGACGACGTCGTTACTGCTGTTATTGCTCATTACATTATCAATGGAATTTAATATTGTTAATAGTTGATTTAATTTTACCGGTGGTGGCAAGTAAACTGCACAAATAGTAAATTTTTTCATACTGTGATTTATAGGAACCTCAATTGATACCCACAAGTCCTCGATATCGTTAGTCTCCCAGTTTTGTACTCTTGCAGAGAAAAGGTCACGCGACACTGCAATCATAACCCCTCCGCCATCTTTTTTAGCGGTTTGTGAACAAATTCGATCCCTACGGTAAACAGTATATCTATTATCTATCAACTCAGAACTGCGTATACTATCGTTCAACCATGTTTCTGTGAATACAATAATCTTATAGTTTGAGCTTAAAATATTCTTATATAAATCGTTAGTTTTAGTCCTTAGTCCTTGTACATTCTGATAATAAATATCAAGCATTTTTGTAACAAAATTCTAATACATTTACAATGAAACAACTAAGATAAGAGTTAATTAATAAGATTAAGACTATCTTCGCTTCTTATGTATATAGCCTGATGATTTACATCCTTACGCACATAAACGCGACCATTACGGACCCACACAAACTTGTATGAAAGTTCTTTAGCCTTTTGCCGTGCAGCAGCGTGTAAATACTTGTTGCTTGGGGTCAGATGTTCCGTAACGAAGACAGGGGATCGAGTGCCGCCAATGCCTAAGTGGTGAGTGCTAAGTTTGTGCTGAGGATGCTTCTTGTTGAAACTGGTTACAGCTGCCAATAGTGTATCGCGGACACGGGGGTTTCGCAGTTTGGCAACTATAGCGCGAGGTCTATCATTGTCTCTGGACAATTTAGCGACCCTGGTTACAAGGTGTATATCATCAGAAGTTAACGGATTTTCTACCGCTTTTGTTAGTTGGACTATAGTAGTGATAAGGTTTTCTGACCTGTTTTCTGGGACACCGTTGATTTCAATGTTGCATTGCCTCATATGCAGTTCGACCGAACAAAGCCGCCCTGTTAAGTCGTTGACAATTGTCTTGAGTTTTTCGTTGTCCTTCTTCAGTTCATTCATACAGGTATTTGTATCATCCAATCGATTCTTCATATCTTCATACTGTCTATTTAAAAATGCCATAGATTCCTGATAATCGGTAATCTTTTCATTAATATTTTTTAGCTCAGAAGTAACTAATTGCTTGATAGTCAATTTAATCGCTGTGGAGATTTCATCTTGCAGTATCGCGCGGAGTCTTTCTTCAGTGACGAAGCTGGGTAAGTTTTGGGGTGCCGGCAACGATGACTGCACCGATTCCGCCCGCGGAGTGATGTTGGCGCGGTCAATACTCGACATGGTAACTTCCGAATGAGAGCTTGAACCAGTGCCTGCGGTATTGTTTGGGCAATCAGAGTGAACTTGGCGAATTGGCGTGTTTACATTATCGGTTTTAGGCATTCGATTACAACATTCAGGGCATTTCCAATTACCTTTCCATTCAACACTCATTGAACGAAAACGCCTTTCAGTTATGTTGGCACATAATAAATCAAATGATGCACTGCAAGTGAGACATCGCAGACGATCCTTGCCTTTAATCGGCACTAAACACCCAGCGCAATTTATTATTGGCATTCTTTCGTCGAACGTTAGGATTATTATTTAAAAATATTATTATTTATCTTGCACTACGTTAATGGATATGAATTCTCTCAAGCTAAATTGGTATGTATGCGACAGTAATAAGGTGGACTTTCCAGTATAATTGCGGGCTCCGGTGCACGCTCGCTCGCCGCGCTTGCGGGGATGTCGTGCCCAAAAGGACGTAAGCGCCGTGGAAATCGCGGTGTTTACGCGTTGTAGCAAACACAAATGATTTAACACTTTTTTCACTTTAGCAGATAATGATAAATGTTGTTTATTGGATTATTGTCTATTTTAACACTGTATATTATATGTAATAAGTATATATAGTCTATTATAATTAAGGTACACTTGTTTGTTTTGATATAAACGTACTACAAACTCACTAAATGAATTTATTTTTCAATAAGCATAGTTTATTGGACGCCCAACATAGCGTTTGCCGTCTGAATTCACCATATTTATTTTTGTTTCATCCAAGAATAATACTTTTTCCATTCTCGTGCGGTCCAATTAAGATATTTTTTTGCAAATAATAATCGCTTCTCTCGGTGTTGCTTGGTAAGAAGAGGTACTTTTCGAGAAACCCTCCCGAACAATTTAGCTTCCACTAATCTGCGGCGTACCAGTTTCGAGGAAATGTTCCTTGAGTCATCAGGTGGAAAAACTTCATTTCTAATCTCGTTGGAGCCTTTAAACGGGTTTTGTTTAGCTACACGTATTATTTGCAAAATTTTCCCGGGGAGACGTTTTCCTTGGACGAGCCTTTCTAACAATACTTTTAGTAGTTCCGTTTCTTTTATAATAAGCAATAGCGTTGAAAACTTTTTTCACAGAATATTCTAGATGATTAGCAATTCTTCTATAAGCCCACTTTCGATCTAAATGTAATTTAACAATTAATTGCCTAGTTGACTCGTTACAACTCTTATTTTTACCCATTTTTAACAAAACTTATTATTCACGTAATTCCAAATTGACGTTTAATTGCTGTCAAAACTACAGAAAAAGCGTAGAAAGAGATTTTGTTTATAAATTTCAAAAATGGAACGGACTATGTATCCTGTTTCTAATTAGTTGTCCAAGCGGCCAGTAATAGAAATTCAACTATCATTCATATTTAAACTCTTTTAATAATTAAAGACAGAACAGATCTTTTTTTGTATATTTTATGAGTATTTTAACTCATTGGCTATATTCTGGCATAGTTAATAGTGATTTAATCTATATATTTTTTACTCATAACGATAGTTCATTCTGTGTTTACCTAAGTTTTATGTACTTTTTCTAATTATAAGTCCACCACTGTATAACATTCGCGTAAACGTAAGACAATATTATATGGCTAAATCATTTTATTTGTTGACATAGTTTGATATGATGTGTCATTGTGTGAGTAAAAAATGAACGCGTCATTTATAGTTAGATACAGGTATATATTCACGGCTAACATATTCATATTCCCAAATATGTAAGGCGTGAATATGTATAATGTATATATATGTCTCAAATCAGTTTCACTTATGGCATCTGAAATGAAGATTTCGGGTAATATAACTAAGACTGATTTTGATTTGTTAGATGGTATTATCTTGTAACATTCGCGGTTAAGGTCTAGCACCATTCGCTGAGATTTTAACGGTTAATATACAAAAACACTAATATCCAAAATAAACCTCAATATGCTTAGTTCTATGTAAAAGTGTTCATTTTCTAAGGCCGATTTCAAGTAACTGAATTAGAAGCCAGGATTTGTAACCAGAAAATGTACGCCTTCTTTTAAAATCCTAACTAATTAAATGAAAGAAAGAAGAAAGAAAAATATTTATTTTGGCATACAATAGGGCACACGCAAAACATGAAGAAACAAAATTAAAAATTAAAAATTAATATAAAATGAAAATAAATAAAAACCAGAATAACAATAAAACTAAAAAAATAAAACAAATACTAAAACTATGATATCATTTCCGCTCACTGGCAACACCACACCTTTCGCTTAACTAAACGGAAGTCGGAAACTGCCTCCATTTAAGTCAAGGCTAGTATTGTCAGTGAGCAGGCGATACAAATAATAATAGATACATATTTTAAATTATTTTAAGTTTAACTTAAGTTTAAAAGTAATGGGAATGTGTGTGTCCCATCAGTACCAAAATTTGGACATCACTCAGCATACGTTGCGATTGTTAAATCGCAACACTGGTATTCTGCGAAATCCAATGTAGTGACGCGCGCGCCTAGTGTCTACAGGTTTAAATTTATATATTATAATTTATATATATATATATATTTATATATATTATATATATAAGATATAAACATAATTACTAAATAGTGTAAAAATGTGTGGAGTAAGAACAGAAAAGTGAACATTTGAGTGTAATTTTAAAGCAAATGTCAATGAGATATAGGTACATAATATGTATAATCTATGTCGCATCCGCCCCATGTTAGTTTGTTGATTTTTCGAATGTGGGTTTGATTATTTGTTTCACTTTCACGCCTTAACTACTGGAGCGATCATCATGAAATTTCGTATACACGTTGTCAGGGGTACAGAAAAGGACATACCTTTCATCTAGAAAATAATATTGTTACCGAGGGATAGATATTTATTGACATAACCTATACTAACGCGAACGAAGTCGCGGGCAAAATCTAGTACACAAAACAACGTACCTCCACTGAGACTGACACCTCTCTCTCCGACGACAGTCTTGTCTCCGTGCGGGAACAGCGAGAAGTCGCGGTCTAGAGCACAACGCCGAACTACAACGTTGTACCGCGGACGATCCATGGCTTGACCGAATAGTATGTTCTGCCGTACGCTGCCTGTTAGTTGTATGACGTGTTAATACAAGAGTAGTGCATTTTCGTAATGTCCTTTATTGATTACTTTAACTAATTATGTACCTTTAAAATGACAAAGACATTTTAAATAATTTGTATCCGAATTTTCAAACAATATCTCAAAGGTAGTTGGCGCCCCCTAGTGTATGTAAATATAGCTGCACCACTATGTTTGTATGTATGGAGGCCTACACGCTTATATCCCCGAAAAAATAAGCAAAGCTATTAGATACCCTCACTACGCCAATTATGATTTTTTATAGTTTGGTAATAAGAGGCGAGCCTATTGCCGTTTACCGAGCACTGTGCTCTATAGACGGCAATATTAATTTGCACGACCTGGTGTAATCCACCTGGAGACTTCATACTCATAATGTTTGGTACGAAAACGCTACCAAAGCCTTTACTATTATAGGTGTCTGATAATATTCCATAACATAATAAAATAATACGTGTGTTACCTGCAAAAAGCCAAGGTTCTTGACTGGCATACGAGACGGTACCGCCGACGTGTAGTGAACCAGATAAGAGCGGCAACTCGCGCAGCAGTACGTGTAGTAACGAAGACTTGCCCGCACCCACTGGACCGATCACTGCTATTATTCTGAAATAGAAAGAGCATTGGTTTTATTCTAGAAATATTTAAATGGTATATATTATTGATATATTAAAAATAAATAATTATTCGTTCTTATACTAAAATTATGTTAGCAAATACTGAGAGTTTTAGGATATTACTTGAATTACAAAAACGAGCCGATTCACACTTGCTTAGATATCTTAGATAGTCAGTCGTAACGTGTGACTATTGGCAAAAGTTAGTCCTACTGTCGAACTACCTTACCAAGAAAATCTTTTATACTTTTATAGGCTTAAGTCATAGGCCCAAAAGCAAAAACAAAACAATTATACGTTAGCAGATAGTAAATTATATTTTAGGAAGTTTAAAGATCGGTATCTTCACTGTCATTATAATAAGAAAAGATTTGTATTTTTGTTTTTCGATACTAATATTACAAAGAGAAAAGATTTTTGTATTTTTGATTGTTTATACATATTTTTGTTTGTAATGAATAAACTCAAAAACTATGGTCCAGTAGTTTTTGAGGTTAAAAGTTATTAAAAAAAAACACCAATAAAAAGCTACTTTATCCAGAAGTAACCTCACGCTATGATCCACGAAACTGGAGCAGCAATCATACACGTAAATTAAACTGCGGGGCACAACTATAATAAAACAAAATTATAAAATAGTCATACTAATACTACATAAGTAATAACTCACTTGCCAGGCTTGATGGTGAGCGAGAGGTCGGTGAGTGTGTTCTCATGGTGCGACAGGATCCACTTGGCGGTGGCATGTTTGAGTCGCACGCCTCGCGCGTCTTCCTCTACTCTCGCAGCTAACTCCTGGTCATCTTCTTCGCCCGATTCCAGTGGTGCAAGAGTCGCGTTTGCATTACCTGGTAACAGTAGAAATTATACGTAAATATTGTACATTATATTGTTTCTCTAGCAATAATAAAGCAATTGTGTATGCATTAATGTGGGTATTGTTATAACAAGGAAGTTAAGATCTTGTAAAAATATAAAGTGGACCAATAATTACAGCAATTTTTTTTGTTTGGAAGTTTTAGAATTACTGAACCAATACCGGACAACTATTTGTGGGTGATGGAATTTTTCGTCTTATCTAGCGACACTATCTGGCGGCAACTACATTAAAATGCATCTGCAATTTTTGTATAAGAAATATTTTTGGAATGTACATATGTAATGCTATTTTAATTATTTTTGCCTGATATTATTATAGCTTTACTGGTTACTGATTCTTGTTTATATAGCTCTTCCTTATTGCAATTAATATTAGAATATTGTTTACCAAACCTTATCACTCTAATTTAAATATGTAGCAGTATACTATAAACACCTAACCCTTCTAACACTGAGAATAGGCCTGTGCCCAACAGTGTCCTACTGTTAGTTTATTACATGGCTGATATTATTATTATATGTTTCTCTTTGATAGGTATTTTCCTGATGCGTTAGAGAAAACCCGATATTTTGGGAGGCTTACACGGGGACATGGGTCCAACGTGCAGAGGCATAAAAAGGCATCTAAATACTTACCATTACCTCGAACCATGGCCTCTGTTTCCTTCGCATTATCTGGTTCTATATTCTCGGGTGTGATGATGTCAGAGAACCTTGGCTCTTCTTTGGCAACTTCCATATCTTTCTTTAACTTATCACCTTTCGGTTTGGTAGATGTTTGTATTTCGGCCAAACCTGGCACAGGTTTGCTCGTGTCTTCGTACAACATGAAGTTCTGTAGACGTTTTATTGATATCGTTGCTTCCGCAACTTGAGCAATACCTGGAAAATAAATGGTTTACTTTTAGTAAACTAGTGGCGGTCTTTATTCTCAAAATGGTGCAATGTACAGTGTGTAACATGAAAGTGTGGCCACATTTAGGATCGTAAAATACTAATGATAATAGTATAGCCTGAGCAATGGGTTTAAATCCTAACATGATACATACCATAAGTAATTATTATAAAATGTATTACTTTACTTTAGGAAAACATTTTTAAAGAATATAAAATACGTCCGAAGACAGTTTGACTTACCTTGCGGGAAGAACACAGTCATAGTTTGCCTCAGTATGTTGTAGAAGCTGGTGACCACGAACACTTGCTTGGCGGTGATGACGTTGTTTACAAGCACGTACGCGAGGATTGAGCAGAACAGGCAGATGCGCGTCGTGAACATTATGAAGGAGGTCAACACACCTCTGATGTAGGACGTCGCGCGGATTTGTTTTATCTCATGCCTGGGGGAAAACAAGCGATGTTTAATAAGACATATAGATGGCACAGCAGAGCTAGACCTCCCACTAGATAGACCCACGACCAGGTAAGGGTCGCAGAAAGCAGTTGGACGTAGGTGGCCCAAGACCGGTCTATGTGGATATCCTTGGGGGAGGCCTATGTTCAGCAGTGGACGTCTTTCGGCTGACATGATGACGATGATAGATGTAAATTAATTAGACGTTAAACTACAGCAGAGTAGTGAGCAGCTTGTAACTAAGCAATATAGCAATATGAATTTTAATCTGAAAGAAGTTAAGATGCTAATTCCAACAGCAACGCTTTAAGAAATGGTTGCAGGAGCCATATAAAATATCAATTATTTCAGATATATACACCACTGAACTTAAATAACTTTATACGGATTTTATATTTTATAAGTTGTATTTTTTTTATTACACAACTCAGTGTTTACCTTATAAAGTTGTTAAAATTCAATGTATAACATTCGCGTAAACGTAAGACAATATTTATCTATATATTATATACACCACTCTTAACCAAATCTTACGACACTTCATTCATTTAAATTTATCTTCCCGGTCAGGATATAAAGCGTGCTACCGAAATAGAAGACAAACATACACACAAAAACATTCTACTCCTTCTGACGCATTCTGATAATGGTACTTTGACTGCATGGATGGCGCAGTGGTTTAAGTGGTCGCCTCGCCACTGCCACCGCGCCAAATGTTTTGGGTTCGAATCCCGCACAGGCCAAAAATTATGTGATCCACAAATGGTTGTTCCGAGGCTGGATTTTCTTTGTATCCGTTGTTTGCATGTTCCCCCGCGATACAGGAATTATTCCTAGTGTCTTTTCTAAGAAGAAGGTAAGATGAATATAAACCTTTTTACGATACGTGGTCGAAACATTGTTTATATTTTATGTATTAGTCGTGCTACTTACACTACGTTTTACTTTAGTTTTTATGAACTTTAATTTTCACTGGACATTTAATTACATAGTTCTGTTTATCCTAACTAATATTATAAATGAGAATATGAGTTTGTTTGTTTGTTACGCTTTGACGCCTCGAGTACCGATTATCATGCAATTTCTCATACTCGATGCCAGGGGTATAGAAAAGGACACAAATCATTCATTCAGAAAAATGTACCGTTCCCGCAGGATAGCTGGTACCCAATAATCTCATCCTTAACTCATTAAAAATCATTCGGACGTAAGGATCCAGACACAATACTTTTATCATTATGGCTTGATATGGTTAAGTTTATAGCTTAAATACATACATACATAGATTCACGCCTGTTTCCCAGAGGGGTAGGCAGAGACTACGGATTTCCATTTGCTACGATCCTGACACACTTCTCTGGCTTTATTCACTTTCATCACATTCCTCATACACGCCCGTCGATTCAAGGTGCTCTTAACCTGGCCTTTGTCCAGAACGCCTCCGATCTGATCAAGAAACGTTCGCCTAGGTCTTCCTCTTGCGACTGTTCCATTCACACTAGCCTTATAGCTTAAAACGGCTATAAAATAAATCTAAAGATAAATCAATAATTTATTAAAACCGTTCTCACCGTTTAAGCTACAAAGCGAGCAAAAGAAATGCCCACAAACGACAAAAATATGTAATACTCGAAGGATAGCTTGAATTTTAAATGTTACTTGCAGCATTTTTATAATGTCAAGTCTTAGAATACGAGACATTATTAAAAATCTATTGTATCTGGCCACCGGTGTGCCTGCGACTCAATAGGGTAAACGTTTACACCGGAGATTATCCCTAGCGCGCTGTGTGAGTGATGTCTTAAAAAGTACAAGTTACCTTACACATTTGTGTGTGTCATGCATCCTAATATTTCGCTAACTGAAGGATTGCCCAAAAAACGTGGAATTTGTAGCAAAATATGTGTTAATTAATTCAAGTACATCACAAGAGGTTTCTTTTACATATACATTCCTGTTTGACTATGTACATTAACCTCTGGTATGCCGGAACGTGGATCTGCGCGAGACACAATGCTTTTTCTATTATGTCTGGTATTCTGGCATACAACAGGTTAATTACAGTGCAGTTTTTGCAAGTGGGAAATACCTACGTAACGGGTAAATTCCAGTTACCGTCGTAGACGAAACTCATAAAGTAAACACATCCGACATACTCTGCGGTTTGCTATTCGCATTGTAACGACAAATAGTTATAATTCTATGTTTTCTTTACATTATAAGGAGCTTGTGACTCACCATGCTTATCGGTAAATCTGTACGGTGAACTTTACTATTAAGATACTCATATGGGACTAGTAAAGTAAATACCTTGAGAATAGGCTTTCATATTAAAAGACGAGGCAAGAATATTGGTGTACTGAAAATTCTAACTAATATTATAAATGCGAATGTGAGTTGGTTTGTTTCGCTTTCACGTGTTAACTACTTGACTGATCATGATGAAATTTCGGTAAATAAAAGGACATAGTGTACCTTTCTTCTAGAAAAAGTACTATTCCAGAGGGATAGAAAATTGACATAACCTACGTTTCGCGAGCGAAGCCGCGGGCAAAATCTAGTATATAAAAAGGATAAAGAGCCATTTATAAAAAATCATACAGTCGTGCGTCGGATAGGCTGGCTGTCATGAAAAACTATGACTGTCAATACGGAAATCAATACCTACAAATATTTTCATATACGGTCTATCCCTAGTATTTCGCAACCATTTGGGTTGCAGTGTTGACGGTTAATGTGTAAGGTCAAATAAGTTTATAATACATAGAACTTACTTTCTCGCTTTCGCCACGAGATCCGCGAACGGTTTCTCCCAGGTGTACATCTTGATGACTTGTATGCCCGAGAGGATTTCGTTCATAAGTCGTACGCGCTCGTCGGTCCTTAACGCCGTCTTCAGTCGCAGTACGGATGTCCGCTTGCCCAGGTACGCTGGTAAACAATTACATTATTATTTATAAGAACCGGAGCAATAACTGACTGGTCCCGTGGACCATCGGGTATACAAGGCCTCATGGAAGTGTCGATAGTATTGATATAGTAGTAGGTTCCAGCGCTGCGTCAGAAGGAAATATTTTCAGAGATTTGGATAATCTATCCTAAAATAATTAGTGAGTTTCGGCATTACCGGAATACATTACTTTTCGCATACAAAATAATTTCATGTGCATTTCATAACTGATATAAGTATATATAATATCGTACGATTTTAATGAATACGCCTACAATACTTACAATGATATTACTCTTTATATGCCAATCTATAACTCACGTATCCTAAAAACTGAATTGCCCTGGTACGAGATTTGCATTCAAGTGTCAAAGTTTGCGCTAAGAAGGCTATTAGAAAATACGCTGTACGTTTTCTTAGCTAGTCTTTAAGTAAGCCCATCAGACGACTACCTTTCTAAGGATTATAAATGATTGATTGCGGATATTTTTTTTAAGATTGATAATTGACAAAACTCTTATAAGTTATGACATATCCACTAGAAAATAGGTGTAAGTATATTTTAAACCATGCAGTTTAAACACCAAAAGCAAAAATCGTGAATGTGAATGAAGCCGTAATGAATTTCAAACACAGTGCGATGCTTATCGCGAGTATGTTTGATCACGTGTGCGTCGGCCGCCAAAAATAGGTCAAATTAAACAAATTTCATGCGATCTGTTTATTTGCCCCATACGACTCACATACTTCAGCTATTTGCATTCATTTATTAGGATATCTGTTTCTAAATGACGTTCTACTCCTAGTAAATATGAACCCTGTAATCGAATATTATAGCGATTGCTTTGCTTTTGCTGTATACATGATTACTCTTTCTTTTTTCGGTTTTCTTTAGTATATCAACACTTATACTGTCGTTGTTAATATATATTTCTGCCTTCCCGCGATATTGATTGCTATAAAGCATCTTCTGTTTCTTTATTTCTAAAGGGGCTTTTGTCCAACGAAACATGCGCTACCAACATTATATTTTCTAGACAATCAACTACAAATTTCAAAGGGCACACACAAACCATTATAACAAAAAAAAGGGAATATTATCTTATGCATTGCAAGGCAAATTATAATAGTCAAAATATACAGTGATCTGCAAATCGTAATATTATTTTTATAAATGTGTACGTTGAAATAAAAAAGGTTATGAAGTACCTTGTAGCGGTATGAAGGCCAACATGAACCCAACGCCGACGACGGCCGCCCAGCTGATCTCTACCCACATAAAGTAAGTGATGATCACAGTGGCGAGCGGTCCGATCCACAGGTAGTGCAGAAATATGATCGCCACGTCAAACCGGTTCACGTCGTTCGACAGAAGATTCACTACTTGCCCCACTGTCGTCTCGCCTAGTGCTGTCTTCGAAAGCCGTAGTGACTGCAAAGAGTGACACACTAATTAATTCCAGGACAATTAGGTAGAGTAAAATACAAGTGGGACCTGTTAAGAACGTGCTACATCATAAATGGAAACTTAAATCGCAGCGGTATCGGTACACCGGAGGCCAGACACAATAGATTTTCATTATATCTGGTATTCTAAAACATGTCAGTTTAAGCAGCCTAACGTTAGAAGTACCTTCACTTTACAGAAGATTTTAATATTAGATACATATTGTATGTAGTATTACAATCTTCTCTATACGGCTATGCAAAATAAATAATAATGTGCATTAGACCCAATTGCGGCTAATCTATCGGAAACTAGCCATCTGCGCAATAGATATAGCACACAAGTGTATGCGTAAACAAAAGTGCACTCTCTACTGGCTGCTCTCATAGTCCTATAGGATCATAATCTGAAACAACCGGATAGAACTAAGATGCAAACCTAACTGCTTTACATGTAATTTTGCCATTCCCTAACTTCAGGCTGCTATTGAGGATTTCTAGACAGGTAATCCCGATAACTTTTCGATGACCACACCTCTGTATATACTAGCTACTAGACTAACGAATCAGGCAGCAAGATGACGTTACAAAAATACAGTAACACGGGACACCTCTAGTTTAGCAAGCCGTTGTCCATCAGGTAGACTGACTGTACGCTTGTTTGCAACGTCACTGCTACTATAGTGGTACAAAAACTATCCAAAGTATAGAATATGTGACAGCATTATATCATAAATCACTATGTTATGGTAGCATATAAATGTACACCGCGTTACAGACTCATCTCGCATATTACATAAGATACATTGGCAACACTTTTTTTTTAATAGCATCTGAAACTGCAATAAATACGAAATAATGACTTTTGACCTCGGCTTGTCAATTCTTGTCACTCTTCGTCACACGTAGACGAGTCCTGTTTAAAAGATGTGCGATAACACAGGCAGTTGTTGTGATTCTGACTATTATTTAAATCCTTCGTGTAATATTAGTACATAAATCACACCCATGTGCTGTCCCACAAGCATGTTCTATACATGCTTTTTTTTTAAATAATATGTACCTATTTAAATTTCAACCGTTTCCTCGTAGACATTAAAAGCCGTTAAACAATTACTATCCATAAACTTTTGTCATATACTACAATACATGGGCTTGTATTTGTGTCATATTCCTAGGTACATAAATATATGAATTATGTATACATGTCTAAAAATGACTTAACACGTGCTTGCCGACATAGCAACGCGTGTACCAGCGCCAATTCATAGTTTAAACTGATTAGTTACTCTTACTCAAGGTTACGGAGCCTCGTGATATTAGTACTTAGGTATGTATATATATAGCGCTTCATACGTATGTATACGGAAGTGTGTGCATGTTTGCTAGACGTGTCTGGTATTTGGTGGCCATCTGACGTTCGCTAGCATTTATCGACGGACTATTTGGACAAACGTCACGCTAAATCTTACATTTTTATACGTGCTTTCTCACTGTATGACCGAAAGCGCTACGAATATGTATTTTTAATAAAGGTCCAGTTTTAAAGATCTGCTCGCACTATTAAATATACGAAACGATTTAAAATAACCGAATAGTTACTATGGTATCTAATAATTTGTACCCGGAGGGAATGTAAAAATTTAATTATATCAGGTATGCTCATAAAATTCGGTATACATGAACTGCATTACGCAATTGTTTCAACGCGATTAGTTATACTTTACATAGATAATAGATGCTTTCCGTCAGCTTCCAGAAATAATTCGATTTTAAATTTGATTACAATTTTAAATAAAATCTTTGTTTTAATGAATTTCGTAATATTGTTCTAGCTTGCTCGCTCATTCCTTATATTCTTAATTTGGACTTCTCTATAGTGTAACCTTTCTGGTCCGAGATCATTCTACTAGGTCACCCTTTTCCTCCTTTTCTATTAACTTACATCTCAAATATTTTTACCAATCTTTGGTCCTCTATTCTTACCACATTATTCAACCATCTTAGCACATTTTCTTCATTGGCATAAATTATAATATAATTTCATTTTTGTAGTAAAACGAACTAGATTTTATCAAGCAAATTGCAATGTAAATAAACAAGCAATGAATCACTATAACCGAGATAGTTAAAATACATAAATTATTAGTGCCAAATAAACGTGATTTATGAAGAGCTAATAGAAGCGAGATTAAATTACTGATAAGGCTATCAGGCACAAATAATCTGCACGAGACTCAATATTGTTTTAGTCTCATTCTAATTTATATTATATTATTATGATGGCAAACAAGCAAGCACTACCATTAACCGCGATACTTCAACTATATCTATGGGCGTTTTCAACAAGAGAACTCATATGCGCATAGCGGTTTCTTTAAAAACGAATTACTGCGCTGTCGACGCATGATCAAGGCAAACTATCTAAGTAATCATTTGCCTTGCCTAGTTCCCCTTGACTGGACAGTGACAGCCGCAGAGGAGCTCTCGAGAGCTCTGAAATTCCAGTCATAGCAGGACCGTACACGGCTGGCTGAAAAGTGATATACACCTCTATACGAAAGATCCAGCTGCAAAATTTTAAAAAGGATGACGCTGTGTATCGTTTGAGAAACGCAATAATGTATTTATGTTTGAACTGCAACGCGCTGACGTCCAAACACAATTGTTATACAATAATGTCTAAATTTCCAGTAGATAACTGTCTGATTATTATTGTCTCACTATTACTTACGCGAACGTAATTATATTAATATTAAATTACTTTTGCGGCTTGTATTGACGTTTATTATTTTGGAAACACTACGATTCAAACTTCATTATTCAAAGGTCCGGAGAAAAGCTAATATAATGCATTATAAAGCAAAATAGCTTAATATCGTAACAGATAGAACTCTGTTATCTCAAGCTACCTCTCTTGGGGACGGACATTAGACAGTCAATAGATATGACATAATTACGTTTTTTTTATTCGCCCGTTTCACCCATATCTCGAAGACCTCGGTCACGCCATTGGCATTTTAATCTCGCAAATAAAACACTAGAAAGAACAAAGAATCGAAATGACAACCAGTTCACAAGCCAGCTGTTGCAAGCTACATTGTAAACATACACAGTTCAATCAACACTACACAATTGTAGTCGACGGTGACCGTTGTTACGTGTTAAATAAATACTTATATTGACAATTACGTTGATTACACGTCCACTTGAAGCAGCCATGTTGTTTACATTGTGTGGTAAGATTTGTTTACAGTTTGTTTGTTGTCAGCATTGATGGACAACGACCACGAGTATTAAGTTTCAGTTGAGAGTTGAAGACTGTCATCTAACATTAAAACATACCTAATGGATTCGGAATAGCGAAGGAAGCGCAATGATTAGGCATCACTGCTGCAATTAGTGGAACATTCTTATAAGCCTAAGTTTAAATGGAAGATCAGTGCATGTCATCTATCAACAAAACATTATGGATTCGAAGTAGCGAAATAAGCGCAATGATTAGGCATTGTTTCTGCAATTAGTGGTACCTTCTTATAAGCCTAAGTTTAAGTGAAGGATCGCTGAATGTTATTTAATATCAAAATATTCTGGCTTCTGGATGCCGAATAGCGCAATGATTAAGCATTGCTGCTGCAAACAGTAGTATCTTCTTAAAAAGCTAAAAGACTAGGCTGTTAGGTAATAAAAATTCGTAATTTATCGACTTTATACGCTTTATAATGACAGTGTTATATTGTGATAATTATATTTATAGTAGATATGTATTCCTTTTTAAACTGTGAGTAAATCAAAAAGCTTGCCCTATTTTTGTTCCAAGCACGCCACTGGCTGTAATTGAATCGCACGCAATCAAACATCGTGCGTTTATCGTGTACAATCACAGCACAAACATCGATTTATGCCTTTACACCCAAGCCCTGGTTTTATGATTATGATCGGCTAAGCTTCTTGGCGCACTTTACGTCATCGTGCAATATATGTATATAACCTGGTTGCTCAACATCAAACTGCGAAATTAACCAGAACTTAAAAGGCATATAAACATTTTTATTTCCAGGATTTAATTTTTTACGTGATAAGTCGCTAATAGTGGTTCAGTCGCAGAAAGTCCCCTTTGCAAAACGTTTACAGGTCGCAAAACGACAATTTCTCAGAAAGTCCCTCGCTAAATGTCCCTTCTCCCAATTCCTTGGTATCAGTAAAATACTAGTCAAGTGCGAATCAAATTCGTGTATGGAGGTTCCATAGTAATATGTTATTCAGATAGGTATCACTAAAACTAAGATAAAGGACAGTCATTAAATATATACACTCCCTTATGTATCAGCAGTGTTACGGTAGCAAATTATTGATTAAGATATATAGCCCAGATTGGGAGACAGTCCTTTAGATCATAATTATTTGGTATTAAAGCTCAAACACCCACCATTGCGTAGGCGAAACAAGTTTATGGACTAAACACCTTCAAAAACACTAGAATATTGCCGCTTGCATCGCTCCAATAGAACGAAATTAACGACGTAATTATTTCGAACGAGTTTGTTCGTACTAAGCATACTCTTAATAGACTGATACGGCTTGGTACGGCAAAAAATATTTACGAAGAAAAGTTATATAACGGTTGGAATGTAATATTCGCAACCTATATAATATTTAAATTCTGCTGTTGTCACACTGATGCAGTAATAGTGAATGCGACTGCTGTGCATAAGTTTTGAGTTCGAATCCCAGATAGAGTGTAATATGATTAGGGTTTTCTGACAAAGAATTCTCAGTAGCAGCATATAGTCTGTGTCCGGTAGACGGCAATGGCAACGACAGTACACCTCTGCCTGCCATTTAAAGAATAATGACGTGTTATGTACACCATAAACTAATATTGATTATACTGGAAATATTCACTTTACCACCAAATCTTGTCGATATCTCATCATACCTTTCTATAAATGAGCGAGCAGCAGGCGACCCTGAACTTCATTCCCATATGCAAGATGGCCATCATGTATGGATGCACAATGAACACGTTGAGCGCTGAGCACAGAACAACAGCGCCGGCGTACATATAAGCTTCTTCTTGCTTTATCGAGTGCCCCGGACTGTAGAACTCTACCAGCTTGCCCAGGAACACTGGTTGTGCTATTCTGAGGGATGAAATATTGGAGTCATTATTTAGTAATTTTGGGACATATTTACCATAACGATACTTTACTATGATCTGGTAAAATATATGGTATACTAACTTAGTATAAGCTATTAAGAACATATATACTGCATATTCGAATCGGTTAAAAACTAAAAATATTTTTGAAAATAGAACATATATTAGCCAGACCAGAGACCAGCCAGCTTAACGGTTTTGCAATGCGTTGTGTGCGAAGTCCTAGGAGATGTAGAAGGAAATTTAAAGAAAGAAAGTTCTTTTAATTTCCTTCTACAGAAAAAAATCTTGTTTAAAGAAAGAAAGAAAATTCTTTCTTAGCGGTTGATGAGCAGCTCACTAAACGAGGCCAATATTCTACATGAAAAATTTGATATCTTTTATACGATATTACAGTAGAGTTGTTTGAAGAAATTAATTGTAATAATTTATTAATTAAGCTTAAGTCTAACTAGATGACAAAAATATAATTATTAAGTAAGTAATTTTTTTAATGCCCTTAACGCCCAAGACTTACATATATGCTGGCTACATAGATCTATTGAAAAGTATTTACCGCAATAGCACCGCTTTAATTAAAACCAATACCACCGGACCAGTCTTTTCCATCCAGATAGGAGTAAAACAAGGAGACCCTCTATCCCCTAAACTATTCACTGTCATCCAAGAAGAAGCTTTTAAAAGCTTATCGGACAAGTGGGCAAATAAAGGCATAGTCGTCGGCGAAAAGAGCCTCACCAACCTTCGATTTGCTGACGATATTGTGCTGTTTCATCATCGGCGGCTGAACTGGGTATCATGCTTGACCACCGGTACAAGGCGAGCCTCGAGATTGGACTTCGAATGAACATGTCAAAGACTAAAATCATGACTAATAGTACCAAAATACGACTATACGTAAAGCGTATATCTGGGCCAGGTAGTCTCTTTCCAACACAGATACAGATAAAACAAAGACACAAGACAAAGAAATTGCCCGATGTATCGGAAACTCCTGGAAGAGCTACTGGTCAATGAAGGATCTCATGAAAGGAGACCTCCCTTATGTCTCAAACGTAAGCTAATGGATATATGCATTCTTCCCATTCTCACGTATGGTGCACAAACATGGTCTTTGACTGGTCAGCAGAGGTTCGCGCTAGAGGTTTGCCAGCGAGCCATGGAGCGTAATATCCTAGGGGTACGGTTAACGGACCGCATTAAAAACTCTACATTACGCTCCAAAACACAAATCGCAGACGTCACCCAAAAAGCAGCCAAACTCAAATGGGATTGGGCTGGACACGTTTGCCATATGTCGCAGGAGCTTTGGGCTAAAATCAGCACAGATTGGATCCCAGACGATGCTAAGCGGCAACGTGGTAGACCAAAACGTCGATGGAAAGAGAAATTAACTTACTACAGGCGAGACTGGTGCAAACTATCGCATAATAGATATGTGGAAAAGCGGGCGGGAGGCCTTTGCCCTGCAGTGGGACAATATAGGCTGAAAATAATAATAGTAATAATTAAACTACGAGTTTTAATTTCAAGTGACATATAACTTTGTTCCATGCTTTGCATGCTAATGTTTAAAAAATCCACCAAAGAAAAGTTGAATAAAACATGTTATTAATTAATATTAATAAAAAATATAAAGGTCAATCTATTAAATATACAAATAATTTTTTTACAGATTAAACTTGGTTGGATTTTGTTAATAATACTACATGAATCTAGATAAAAATCTGTGACAAGATAGACCATGCGTATAATATTAGCTAAACTACCTCAAATAAAAAATTCGTCATCTAGGATTTTCTAGTCAAGGTTGATGATTCTTATAGCATGAAGAAAATGAACAAATGGGGATAAAGGATAAGTCTTATCGAAAAAGATGAGTTCATCATCGGATGTAACATGAAATATGTAACGTTGCAAACATTATTGTGAGCAACATTTTAATACTCAAAAGTATACTCTCATTCATCTATGAGTTGTCAGGCTATTTACAAAACATTCAATACTGGACACAAACCTTTTCACACATTACCGTATAGCACTACGATGTGTTGGCAGACTTAATATTTTTATTTAAATCACATTATGCCTGCCTCACACTTTATTACTATATCAACGATTTTAATATTTTCAATATTAAATATATATATAAAAGCAACGTTTTAATTTTAAGATTCAATTATAGTGCCAAAATATTTTAGAAAATGCCTTTTATCTGTGAAAAGAGAATGTATATTAGGAATACATTTAACTGAACAACATACTACATTTATTATACATGTTATATTTATTTTAATTTATATTTTCATATATGTATATATACTCATCGATTATAATTGATATGTATATCTTATTGAAATTAAACTGCTATATACGGATTTTATCGCGTTGTTTATTTGACACTTTATTACAAAATTTTGAAAATGCCATCTTAGTCTCCCCGTGACCATGGCTGCTGAAAAGCAACCGAAACGTCGGGGAAAGTGTAAAAATAAATTAAATCTAAATAGTTTAATAATAATTTAATTAGCTTAAAAATTAGTAAAATATAATAGTAGTAGAAGTGTAACAATTTTCAAAATTTTGTAATAAAGTGTCAAATAAACAACGCGATAAAATCCGTATATAGCAGTTTAATTTCAATGAATAATATTCGCGTAAATAGAAGACAATATTATGTATATCTTAGGTATATTTCTGTGTATGTGTAGCTGATGTAGGCACGTCCGAGCGTCACTTGGGGTTACCATATAATATCAGGGTTAGTTTGAGGCATAGGCCGCAAACCAACAATAATCCTAAGTGGTAACCTCATTTTCATATTATATATGTACTTTTCTGTTTTTTCAGTGTATTAAAATATTCGTGTAAAATGTGTACTTATGTTATAAAAATAAATACTTACTACTTTACTCGTGCCTGAATACATTTATTTTAATAATAATATTAATAATAATAATAATAATAAAATCTTTATTGCCACACTTATTACAAGTTACATAGTAAATATACAGGTTATTGTATAGAAAAGAATATCATTATAATGTTTTGCTGGTACTTAAAATAGGATATCCTGTGCTATAAGTACCAGCAACCTTCCAATGTCACAGATACAAACATGTACTTATACTTAAATTTTGCGTAACCTAAAATTAATACTGTAATGGCAATAATAGGTATGAAAAATATAAAAGAAAATTAAATTTAATATAAAATGAAGGTAAAATAATATTGTTAATATAGTAAACCATGCTTGCGTGTGTAAGAATGTATGTATTACGTGTTTGTGTATGCAGTTGAAAAGTGTAAAAGTGTGTATATGTATGTGGTGTGTATGTTCGTTAGTGTGAATATGGGTGATAAATTATGTAATTTTTCTTTTGTTTTTTATTATCATTCCTATTTATGCTAGTGGATGAAGAAGTTTTTCCGTGTCCTCATAGGATAGTTTTAAAAGCTATTCTGTTACCATATTTTTACACTCATTTCTGGTTTTCTGATCAATATTTAGAACTTTATTAACTTTAGCATAAATGAAACGTCCCAGGAAGCAGTAAAATCGTTCACTGAATGATGTTCTATGAGTGTCAGCTGGTGGAAGTTTAAACCTACGTATTTTAGTTTGCGAAGATGAAGAAGCATGGTTGGCATGGCATTAATATTAGTACACAATTTTTTCATGCTTATCGTTAATATCTTAGATTCAATGTCCATTTAGTTCTAATAAAAACTTTAGGCTCCATTTAACGCTGCATAAATAATGATAACCTGATACCAAAAGGCTAGTTCCAACAAACTCGCCACGCGAAAATGTACAATTTAAATTTAGCCGAGCATCTTATATAACAAATCTATGCCAACTTCGTACCATGCCGAATTAAAAAAGTAGAACAGTTTAACGAAATGATCAAC
The DNA here is from genome assembly GCA_930367265.1 of Catocala fraxini. Classification (NCBI taxonomy): domain Eukaryota; kingdom Metazoa; phylum Arthropoda; class Insecta; order Lepidoptera; family Erebidae; genus Catocala; species Catocala fraxini. Next base: position 16,374,941 of record OV884026.1, read on the forward strand.
ATATACAAGTACATTTAAAAAAAAAAAAGTAAGTTACTGAATCACACTATTCTTTCATTAGCCTTTTGCTGTGTCATGTCATAATTTCCATTGCTGGGCGAAAGCCTCTCTCGCCCTTGGACTTCTAAATCATGCTGTTCGAAAATATGCCAGTCCCTTTTGAAGACGTCAACGTCATCCCGCCATCTCCGTTTGGGTCTGCCCGTCGCTGTCAAATGTCTTTAGGCGTCCAATTGGTCACGATTGTTATATGTATATGTATATATATTACAATCTCTTAACTATTACTACACTACAGACACTAAATAATTAAATACTTCAGAATATTCTGGCATATACGAGAATCATACTAAAATTCATGCTAACATAACATAAATTTAAATAACAAAGCTACTAATAGTTTTACAAGAACCCAGATTATTCTCACTTGTTAGTGGTATTGATAAAGGGAGCCACTCTCTCGCGTAGAACCAACAGGCGTTCCTGCATAAACCGGTGATCCATTTGAGAGAAGTACGCGAGGAACAAGCCCATCATGCGCGGCTGTTGTATTCTAGAGGAAATAGGATGGTTACAGGATTACAGGGAAGGGAGAAAAGAAAGGATTATCTTCTTATAGGTCTGGTTTACTACTTATAAGGACATCTTCAACTTTTCTTTTCTGGCGGCATTATGGCGGGAAATTCTTAGTAGTAGAACCTGTGCCTAATAGTACCACGAGCTTCGAATGTAACGTACTTATTCGGTGGTTGGCTTGCCGGTAGACCATGCGACCATGATCTCTGAATTTTTAATATGGTAGCTGACTACCTTTCCAGAAGTTGATATATTAGTAATATGTATTGATAATTGTTCCCAATAGGAAGCTTTGTCAATTATATTAAGCGATTTTGTTCATATTTTGGAAAATGGTAAGGTTGATGAGATATAATATATATAAATGAATCTCTACTCCTATAACTACTTACTGTTTTTATGTATTAAATGATCCAATTGGATAGCTAATTGTGGAGGCTTGTCATTAACTGTTTGTTGCATATATTATTATGGATATTTAAAAATGTTATTAGTCTGTCAGCCTTCTTCGATAATCAATAAATAGAATAAATAAATACTATGTAATACATAATAAAGAAATATAATCTATTTGTTTTTGTAGTTTATTTGTTCATTTCTTTGTATGTGAAGGATAATTTCTGGAACTTTTAATCTTTTACTAATAGAACAAAAACACACATGTTATTTAAATGCAGTCAAGCTTTGAGTGGACGCTAAAGTAATAATCTAAGGATAATAAATTGTGCAATCTTTGGACATTGACACTGCACTAGCGCCAAACAAGTTATGTCTCATTTAAACTATTCATAGATTCATACACAAAAAATTTAATAGACGGCTGGGGAACTTAAGCGACGAACTAATTGTAAGGCTTTATTATTTATAATCGTAATCAATATTATAAATGCGAATGTAAGTTTGTTTGTTTGTTACGCTTTCATGCCTAACTACTTGACATACCTTTCATCCAGAAAAGTTACAGTTGCCGCGGGATAGACAATTAACATAAACCACATTTACGCGATCGAAGCCGCGGGCAAAATCTAGTACCGTCGCCAAGTTATGTATTAATCATACTATTATTATGTTTTGCGGTTGTTTTTAATCATTATAACCTCCTTTTAATAAAGTTGTTGTTATTCTTACGATTCAACAATGACTCAAAGCTGGAGCATGCATTAGACGTGTCTTCACCCTACAGTAGAGCAACCAAGCTTATGTTTCCTATTACAGGCACAGCGGAATGAGACACTTTGCTAACAGCGACTATTTAGCAGAATTGGTAGATAACTCATACCCGTGCAATTGCCAAATCCTAAATGATAAGGTAATGGTTTCGGTTTGATCCCACCCACCGTACCACCGATTTGAACCCACACGTAACACAGTCATTTAGGAGAGCTCAAGGGGTTAACAAAAATACTGGTGGTTTGCTACCCAAATTACTAGAAGTTTTGTAAAAAATTACGTGCCCGTAGGCAATTTTTTAATACTTTTACCTGGATTTAATAACATAAGTAATAACAGCACTGTATATAAACTGTCTCACTGCTGGGCGTGGGCCTCTTCTCAGTGTAACAAGGTTTAGGTCATAGTCCCCGCTGGCAGACTTCACTTATCTTCGAGAATATTATGGAGAGCCCTCAGACATGTAGGTTTCGTCTAGATGTCCTTGATCCTTCACGTTAAAGTAACCGATATTTAACTATTTAATACGCAAATAACTTAGTAGTGTAAACCGCTCCGTATGTGATCTACACGAACCGTCAGGGCTAGTTGCTGACTGCAGTTCGTGGTTATTATATTGTGCATAAAATGGTTCGTAAACACATCTTAAAAAGTCTCGTTACTGGCATAGTGTTGAATGCACAGCTGCCAGTAGTACAGCTTTGTATATTATAAAATTATTGATGGCTTAGCATAAGGCAATCCGTCTGGAAAAAAAAATTAATATTAGTTAACTGCCTACTACTGACAAACAATTCCTATGTATTATAAATACCTAAACATAATTTTCATACATAACGATGCTACATAATAAATCATCGATACATAAATATTACAATAATCAGGTAATCTTTGAATAAGTACTTAACTGATATTCACATCGTTATGATATGCGATTGTCTGCGATTTAATCGTGGTGTAATATGAAGTCGAATAGCAACGTTATCTTATCGAATAAGACACTGAATACACGATAAATAATTGTACATGCTATTTAAAAGCAATCACTAGATTATGACAGCTAATAGCTGTGATTGTGCGAGAGATTTCACAGATAGTCTTTGATAAAACGATTTACAACTTCATTTTGTTTACATATTTAAGAATCTTCTTTTCATAATATTGACATTAATTATAGCATCATATATTATAGTTAATTATTCATCAACAAGTTTTGCCGTATGTTTTGTTTGTACTACACTTATAATATGAGCCCTCTATTAAACTGTCCCACTGCTGGGCACGGGCCTCTTCTCAGTGTGAGAAGGGTTAGGGCATAGTCCACCACGCTGGACAGTGTGGGTTGGCAGACTTCAAATATCTTCGAGAACATTGTGGAGAACTTTCAGAGATGCAGGTTTTCTCACAATGTTTGCCTTCACCGTTAAAGCGAGTGATAATTAAATATTTAATATGCAACTACGAAAAGTCAGAGATGCGCGCCTTGGTGATCGAACTCGATACCTCTGCCTGGCAGTCCAACGGTCTCCCACTAAGCTATCGCTGATGTAGTACACTACTAATATTATTTAATTGGAAATTGGCTTATAATCGAGTTACGAGCCCGTTCGCCCCTCAAGGTTCGCCCCATAAGAGGTATTTGTTAGGTTTCTTCTTAAAATCCACCCAAAAATAGGAGCCTCGCTTCGCGGGGCTCCGTTTTTCTATGAAAGGCGCGAAAGTCAAGGCGTTCGAGCTCGTAGCCGATGATCGTGATACTTAGGCACCGCCCCTAATGTATGACTAGACCAATTATCAGAACATTTCAAGGCTATTGAAATCGATGTTCGGTTTCACGTGCATCTAAGGCGAGAGATGTGTGTTACCTATAATCATTCCAAATCCACACTATTGTTAAGGCTATCCTACCAAGAAAATAAAAATATTTATAGTTTAAGATTCAATATAATTATGACAAAATAATTATATAGAAATGATTTCACAACACGTCCATTTATCTCCTAATCTTTAAAGTTTTCAAGTTGTGGCACTTCCCGAACTTAGCTATTTCAAGACTTGCAAAAGAATGAGATTGAACTAACTTCTTTCTTGTACGACAGTAGGGTATACATAATTAAACTCCAACTGCTAAAAACTAAGTAAGCATTAACTATTTATGACAACATTACCAAAATATTTAAGATTTTAAAATATTTTAGTAATGTTGTCAGTAGTATATATACATATACAGATAAGCATTCTAAGCGCTGACAAAGATAGACGTGCTCGTAAACAATATTTAAACATTACGATTTATAAATTGTGACCTCCTTTAGTTGTTACATTGCTGAGTGATGCATTTTTGTTACTTACTTCGTACATATTTTCGTTAACAATGAACACTTATATGTGAAGTGATATAATATTATACTATGGAAAGTAGTCCGTGTAATAAGAGCGGGCTAGTGCGCCCCGCGACTTCGCCTTCCTCTAACTCTGATATCATATCAGATATCGCGTCTACATCTGAGATCCAAAAATGGATGTCATCCGTCGAGCAGCAATTAAATGATGTTTATTCTATCACTGTGGATAGCAAACTCAATTCGGACCAGAAGATGAGGATTTCAAACCTGTGTAGAAAAATTGGCCATAGTACCTCGCAAATGGCAGTCCTGTACCAATCGCTAAAACAGAAAGCGCTTCAAGTTTCTAACACAGTAGATACCCTACAAGAAAAGTGCGATCTAACAGAACATCTTTCGGAGCTCAAGCAGACCATCCAGGATACCTGTACTACTGAAAAAGTTTCTCATGCGGACATGATTAAGAAGGGATCAAATAGTTTCGTCCGGCCAAATAATCTGAGCTGTGTGGCAATATATCCCCGTGACGTATTAAAGACCAGTGATGAAACGAAAAACCTTGTACAAAAAATTATTAGTCCGGAGGAAATGAAGCTGCAAGTACGTGGGGTTCGCAGAACTAGAAATGGAGGAGTTATTATCAGCACAGAAACTAAACAAGACGCAGAAAAAGTGAAGCAGGCTGTCTATCTCTCTTTGTCCGGTCTTACAGTTGAGGAACCCGCCAAGCGTAAACCACGGATTGTGGTAGTTGGTGTACCCGTTTCTCTATCCGAAAATGAAGTATTCAGCTGTCTCTTCGAGCAAAATATAGCCGATAAGTTTTCATCGATGGATCTGAAATCATTCTTGTCTTCAATAAAATTAAGCCACAAATCAGGCAAGAAAGATGCTCAAACCTGCAACTACATCATTGAAGTGCCGGCTAACATAAGAAAAGCTTTAGTCACACAGGCTAGACTTTTCATACATTGGACGTCCTGCCCCGTGAGAGATTTTACACTAGTTACAAGATGTTACAAATGCCATCAGTATGGTCACGCAGCGAAATCTTGCAAAGAGGTTACACCTACGTGTGGACATTGTGCTGAAGCTGGACATTCGATGACCGAATGTACAAAGAAGGAAGATGTTCCTAAATGTGCTTCATGCTCTCGTTTTAAGAAGCCTAGCAACCACAAGACGGGTGAATCTGATTGTCCAGCCAGAAAACAAGCTGAATATAGATATATAAACTCAGTAGATTATGAGGGAGCCTAGATCGCCGTTTATTTATATCTATATCACTTACACTAGTTAGCTTAGATTCCTATTATTAGACATATCCTATGTTTATTTCATAAACATTATATATGTCAACCAATATTTAAATACAAAATTATATAAATAAGTTATATTATTTTCATTGTAATAGTAACTTATTATAGAACAATCTATATTTGTTAAATATTGTTAAGAATGCCCTTCCTATTACACTATGATAGCACATAATCATCGCCTGTGATACAGGTATAACCTAGTACAGGCGACCAAAGTAATGAATCCTATTTTAAGTATTTTTAAGACCTATTGTTATTCATATTTGTGCCAACTTAAACTTAATAAACAATTATTATTATTATTATTATTATATAATAGTAATAGGTTTGTAATTTTAGTTATATGAATGAAAATATGTAGGTAGATCTACTTTACATACCAATGATTAACAAACACACTGACACAGTTGCCATTTATTGAAACAAACTGATAATAATTATCTTTTTACTCCTACGTATATTGGGGTTGAATGCTCTAGTCAGACCACCTGAATATCAATTTCCCATCAGCAATTTTCGAGCAGATAGCTTCTGACAGATTAAACTAAGACGTACTTACCATGAAAACACGGTACACCATTCCAACTAATGTATTTGTGTCGTTTTTCACGTTAGGAGATGAGAAGCTATATTATATTATCTATAACATTGGGGAACAGTCATTTTGCGGCATGGTAAGTTGAATTCAATTTTGTGTAAGTTCAGTATGCTGAATATAATATCAGATTTGTTAAATTGACTCTAGTTTATGAGATAAGACTTTATTACTATATGACTGAAAGAAGGTCGAAATAAAAATATAATTACATATTAAATATATATTTTTTAGGAGCGGCTATATAATTACGACAAGAAAACTTAATACATATAATGCTATTAACAAAAAATCATACAAAAAATATTAGAAATAATTTTATCTCTGTAAGCTTTTCTATTGTGTTTATGTTCAGGACAATCCCTTATTAAACTCAACCAATAATCTGCCATCATAATATGGCTGTCCCATCGGTCTTGGTATTTTTATTTCATTGTTCTAATGTCCTGATAGAACTGTTCTTTATGTTGAATATCTCAAGAACCAGAGTCGATCCCTACAAAGTAAATTTAATACATTTCGGGTATGACTGATGAATGTGTTTATTAAAACCAGTAACAAAATGAATGCCGCAGAAAATATGGATTTTTCTTGCCCAGTGTAAATATCGGTTTCTTAAAAAAAGCTGAAGAAGGACACTAGGTAGTACCCATTGGGCGGCGTCTTGCCTGTGTCCATGCCAACGGCCCTGAATGGTGGTTTGATCACTACGGTAATATAATGGCAAATAAATTTGTGATGGTAGGTAAATGACATTTTCCATCAGGTAAAGCCGCTGGCCCTACCAAGACTAGCAATAGAAATTTTGTTATTAACAACCATCGCTTAAGGAATGCATTATAATATATCGGACAAATACCCGAAAATTTGATAGATAGTAGTAGTTATCAGACGCATTATCTAATGCACTGGCGTGTTCCAAAGGTTTTTATATTTTTCTATTAGTCCTTAAAAATAACTTGTTACTGCCTCGCAGCCTATTTAGTGAAGGATTTGGAATATTTATGATATATTTAAATAACCGCGTCACAAGACAATTAAAAAAAGTATGCGAAAAACCGCAACATATATTTGTAACAGGCGCGTTGCGAGTTACACGTGGTATGTATGTATTAGTCACATATATGACAACAATGATGAAGTACGAAGTGCACTGTACAACAGGAAGAGCAATTGATTATGGAGTAAAATTACAATGGTTCACGTCACTTCACGTATTAATTTCGTATTTGCAGAGATAAGGCACCACTAGCCGTATTTGTTTATACCTAATATAAGAAACTACGTAATTCTGTCTATGGCTTTTACGTAACAACCGATAGCAATCTTGACATAAAATTTGTAAGCTTCTGCCTTAACTCTTATGAGATATACTAGCGTGGTATTTTGTCAAAACGTTGGGACATTGCAATGTAGACTGGACGTAGGTACCTACATAAGTAGGTATACATATAATACCTATGAACATTACATACAGTTGGAAATCTAGAGTTTATTTCACTTATCCGGGTAATAGACGTGAGTCTATGTATATATATATTAACAATTGCCAGGTTAAAACAAGTCAACTGACCGAGCATGTAAAAAGCAAGAAACTACTAAATTTTTCTTTAATGTCAGTAAGTTACAATTATTATTATAAACATTTAATCAAATTAATTAAAAAGAAGCAAAGGATGTTCGTGGTTTAGATAGTATCTATAAAATTAATTATCTGTATCGTATTATAACCTTAATTTTGGGCAGCTCGGTACCATTACCTTTGTAACTATGACAATATTGAACAATCTACCTACCTTCTGAAATGAGAGATACAGACAAATTTTAAATAGATCACTGTATTGTTAGTAAATGCAACGCTTACGTATATTATGTATTAGTAGAACTCGTATTTCTTATGTAATATGTTATACGTATGCAATGTGTAGGTACGAACAAGCACATAAATACATTGCTGAAACATCATTAACTTACTGACCTAAATAACCCTTAATGATTCACCTTTGATTTCTATATACAATAGGTAAAACAGAAAGATGTTGCGAATCTTTATTTATTTAATGTCTTTATATTCTTCTAAATATGAAATCACCAGCTAGTCGGTTTGTTCAGGCATTGAATTAACATAGAATTGGCTATGCGATTTTTCTTTTTTTTTTATGTTTTTGGACGCAAACCATCATACGGATGCCTGATGGTAACCGATTACCGTCGCCCATGGACACCCGCAACACCAGAGGAGTAGAGATTTTAAATTTGGCCCCACCAGAAGGGCTGGACTGTTGGGCATCCGGTACCCTCACTGACTCGACGAAACACAACGCAAGCGCTATTTCACGGTTTTCTATGAGGCCGTGCTATCACTCCGGTTTAGCCGGCCCATTCGTGCCGAAGTGTGCCTCTTCCACGGTAAAACGTGATAGTGTAATGAAAAAAGAAATATATATATAAATGCTTAGCACATTCTCACGTACATTCATTCTTGAGTTCGCTACGGTAACGCATGTTCTCATTTAAGTACTTTAATTAATTTTATTTATAATGGCGGATTTTGGCATATCCCTACGTCCGCAAGACATTAATTGAAGCAAAGGATTGTACCCATTATTTTAACAGACCAGATCAGGCACAAAACAACTAACGTATTTTTACTGGCGTGAGAACACTTAGCGCTTCTGTGCATTAAATTATCCTTATTCTAATTTATTAATAAATTAGATATGTAATTTATATATTTAAATACTTCTGATTTGATGCATATCACACACAAACACATACTGCATAATTAAATAAATTATAATGTTCTTAATAGATGTTTTCTACCAACTTTTTTACACGGCACCGTTTTACGAGTAACTTGTTCTAAAACGTAATTTTAACACGTTCTCTTTTTTTCTTGTGCATATTAATCGTTCGAATCAAGAGGCTTCTGTACCTAAAACTGGAGCAACTGTTGGTGAATCACGCGATCTTTTCACCTCTGCAGATTTAGCAGACGACAAAAAGCGAACCTCTCAGAAGGATAGCTCGCAAATCGACGGTCAATTCTATTGAGAAAACCGAATTCATCCTGACAGACACTTAAAACCTTCAACCTTTTTTGAAACCTTGAGGCAGTAGTATTTAATGTATGTTTCACTTCAGATATTATGGATCCATTTTAGCTCAAGCCATAGTCCACGTTTACTTCATCATGTAATAATTTACATGTTTCATGACTACTGCAATAAACATAGGAATAATATACGAGTGTCGTTTCCTTTAAAAAAACGACTTGCAGATATACCAATCACTATTATTTATTAACAATACCAAACGAAAAACATCTAAGCTATTATTGATATCGACACCTATTATGTGAGAATGGAATATGAACATAACGATCAATAAAAAATTGGCAAGTGTCGTACAGTCAAGCCGCTACGTAATAGTGGAAATCTTTAGCTATTTATAGACCAATTTATTTTTGTATGCCTTACAAAGTTACGTGGAACTACAATTTCATATACGAAATGGAGACGAATGATTACTTTACATACATAAATTAGGCACATCAAATCAAAACTAATATTAAATAGTTAAGTATCGGTCGCTGGAGTGATGTTAGAGATTTCTTCATAATGAATCCCGAACATGTGTGAAGTCTGCGAACCCGCACTAGGATAGCGTGGTGATGTATGGCCTAACTCTTCCCACACTAGGAATAGGCCCGTGTTAAGTAGTGGGACAGTTAATAAACAGAGCTGATATTATTGATATAACCAAATTAGAGGTCAGGTATATCACGTTACCCAAAGAATAACATCGTAACTTTAAAAGGTCTAGAAATAACTATTTCGCACTTGTTACACAATATATTTCTGCTAGATATTGGGCGGTAAAAAAAGAAAATGTAAGGCCTGAAAACAGAGCTTTTCTAGGTTACGATGTTGTTGGATACACATGCCGAAGTAGACTGTGTGTCAAGTATGCCATAATAGTGCAAGATAATAATTGACACATTTTGTAATAATAATGCTTCTTTGAACTATTAAATAGGTAAAATATAGCGATGATATGATTTATCGTGGTATTGTCTCGGACTGCTGAAGTAACGGTCGAAGGATTAATGACCTGTTCGGTGCACGCTTCGTTTCACGGACACGAAGTTAGATAATGCTGCGAGTATCACACGTCGAGGTCACGAACAAACATCGGCGTCGTGAAGGCCAAGTATAATGTGATGTGTAAACATGTATGTGAAACAAGGTTTTCATCTAATACGTGCAAAGAAGGAAAGGAGACACTGCAAAGATTGCTCGATGAAGGCAATTCCGATAAAAAACCTTAAGCATATTCGATTAGAATTATTTAGATAGTTACTTGTATTAATTATATGCTTTAATGGTTTTTATAGTTATTTATATTAGTATGGGATGATTATTAAGTAGAGGCATTTATTTAAGATTTGCCTACACAAACTGCGAAATTAATTGAATCCACAAGTAATTATTTAAATTTAGTACTATTTTATTTCATGATTTAATACATCATTTTATGAATCTTTGTACGATTGACGTCATAAAATGGCATTCCATTATTCGCAAAATGTACCATTATTATAAGGCCATAAGCCCTGCTTATCTATAATACTTAACCGATAATTTTTGTTTCAAGACGGATTACAAATCAATGAAATCGTCCATCCATATTGCAGGTCTAGATAATCTTTGAATCCTTTGATTAAAAATTAAACTCACCACGTCACAATTGTTTAAGTGATATGTTTAAAATAATATTGTTCTAGTAAATAGCAGTTGGCGAACCACCCAGCAATCTATGTTACGGGGGTATCTTACCCTATAGATTTATGATAGCTCACTCCAAATCTGCAATGTGATATCATACAAAACATACTTTTTTAGCCTAAAGCCCTAAACCGAATCAGTACCCACAACTATGAGGACTACCTTTTTTTTTTACGTGGGGGTATGCTTTGACGCATACCTCTCCGCGGGGCGACGGAGAGGTTATGTCGGGCTCACTAGGGAATTGATACCCCGGTAATACCGACTAAACCTACCACGGTGTTCCTCGACATAACCATAGACGGCGAGGCCGCGCGAATCGCTTTCACATGCAATCGCGACCCCGCCGTGTAAAACGGCAGGCCACTACACAGAAATACTTCCTTCATCGTCCCCCTGGGAGGGACAAAGACACGATACAGAGGCGCACGTGGGAACACGCACGCCGCTTCTCGGACCTGGTGCTGATCGGGTGGCGAGCAGGCCCACGCAGCTCGCCACCCCCAGGTCAAACCTCAGGGTGGCTGGAGGTCATCTCGCGCCCTCCGGCGCCCGGTTCTGCGGTTGGGGAGAGGGTTTAAGCGCTCCCTCTCCCGCTCCGCCGCCTCCTTGATGGAAATTACTTCCTCACAAAAGGAGGCGACGGCGTTCCACGATCTCTCACTCCGGAATGAGGACTACCTTGCGTTAAGGCGACTCTGCTTGTAATAACTGTGATAAGATATTTTTCCTGAAAGACGCAGTGCCATCTGTGTCTTTTTATTATTCTCTTTTACCGTCTAGAACTTTCCTCCATTCTGCTTGAGATTAGAAAAACACGTGGTAACGTGACATCCAGCGGATATTCATGAAAATATATGCCTAGGTCCCGTGATATAGATTCTGCTTAGGTACACTTACGGCCTACCGGCCGCGCATTGTGTTGTTGAATTTATTAATTCATTTTGGTTGATTGAATATTCTAAGTCACAACACGGAGCCTAGAAATGTGAAGGTAAACGGCAATGAGCTTACGTCTTCTAATGTAAGATCTTAACACAACTGATGAAATAGTACTGTGATATCGCTTTAAGCAATATACAGTGTATCTAGTATTATTTTCAAACCGTATTAAACTGCCAACTTTGTCCAAGATTTTCTAAACATCATCAATTATCAATATTTTATATCAGATTTTCCCGATTGCCTGATTAAGTGGGTATATGTTTATAGATATTTATAAACTTATAGATAAATCTTCCCTATGTTGCCAGTTATATCTGCCCAAATACATTGTTCAAGTGAATGCCAGAAATAATTAAAAACCTATTGTGCCTGGCCGCCGATGTACCGCAGTGACTCATCAGATTAATTTGTTACGTAGGTAAAGAAAACACCGACATTGTAAAGTAGACCCCAATACAACGATATTTGGCAAATAATTTTTGTACGCCGCGGATTCCATATTCTCCCCTACTATAGTAAATAATAAAAATTTACGACGACTTAGTTCATTAACATAAACGTGTCATTCGTTCATACAAATTGAAGGCTATTGTTATTTTTACACCGTATTCTTAATTGTAACTTCAGCATCGCTACGAAGATTGCTAAATATGTTTAGTACCTACTTATAATTGCGATGTTCTTTGTGCAAAGCATATAGTAAATAGCAATTAAGGCCCGGAAAATATAGGCTTGTTATGATACAATAGACATAGACGGTCAATGTCAAAATGTAAATTAACAATTCAAAGGCAAGGTAGACGCCGCGCAGGAGCGTTTTATTTTTAGTTTTCAGGATTCTCTGATAGAGTGAAGAAAGTTTTCAAGTGGGTTGCAGCTTATTTCCATGGCTCCAAGTGACAAAATAATCTACGACCAATTGAAAATGGTTTAGTGTGCGGTGGTAATACCTACTCGTAAATCAGAGCTGCGCACAATTGTATTCGATAATATTCGAATGTATCAACAATACCATCCATAGGCGTACAAGCTTTGTTATAGAGTATGCGAAGTAGGTACACTCAATTGTATTCGAATCAATTGCGACTGTTGTGCATTATGTCAAGGGTTCGATAACCAGAAGTTTTGTGTTTGCCTGTTAGGAATTTTTTAGTAGTAGCATAGAGTCTGTAAATATGCTTTGAGGATAAAGGCGTGGGACTATATAGTTATGTATGATGCAAGGAATGAGCTCAATTTTATTCTTAAGACTGTTGTAGATCTTCTCTAGTAGAAACTATGTTGGAACTTTGCTGTTGCTATGATACTGAATATCTGTAAAACGTACACGTACAATACTGCTGTTTCACGTCTATATTCTGTGAGAGGGTAGTCCTTCCACAGTCGAACCGGCCCAGTCATGCTGAAATCAGCGAGGCTCTACTACTCTGGAAACTTGTATGCGAAATTTCATCATGATCGATCAAGTAGTCAAGGAGTGAAAAAGTAACAAACAAACAAAAATACAAACTAACATTCGCTTTTATATTATTAATTAGGATTTATGCCGATACCGAGTTTTCTTATACAAAATATTCGGGGCTATAATGTTCCATGCTCTTTTCGTGTCACTCTGTATTATTGCCACGTCAAACGCCATTATTCATAATGTACTACTCACAAATTCTGTTAATGGTCGTCCTCGAACATGCCTCGTCCGTCATGCATTTATGTAAATTTTCTTCAAGAATGGGGTATTATCCTAAGTTACACAGGTGACTAATTCACTAGTTTTATACGTACAATACTACTTTAAACTATTGAATAATGTTTTTATAACTCGTACACTTGTAGAATATTTATATAGTACAAGATTTTGCCCGCAGCTTCGCTCACGTAAATGTAGGTTAGGTTAGTAGGGTTTTTTCTGGATAAAAGCTACCCTATGTCCTTTTCTGTTCCCCTGACTACGTGTATGCGATCGAATTTCACGATGATCGACCGAGTAGTTAAGGCGTGAAAGCGTAATAAACAAACAAACTCGCATTCGCATGTATAATATATTAGTTAGGATAGTTATACGGTTTAGAGGACACTCGCCTTTTTTTTTACGTGGCGGAATGCATTAGCGCTTACTCTCCGCGGGGACAGGCGGAGGGGTTATGTCGGACTCACCCGGGAAAAGATGGAGATATCCCAGTAATACCGACTAAACATACCAGGGTGTTCCTTCTCACAATCTATGGCCGGGGCGCAGGGATCACTCGCGCATTCATCCTGCACCCCAGCAGATTTGGGCCGCCTGGTCGTGGCGGCCTCGTCGCACCATTGATGTAATGACGCGAGGGCTTTTGCTTCCATATCGCAGGGCAGAGTGCCGGCGAGGTGACTCGCCGCCTCAAAGGAGATCGTGCGGTAACCTCTTATAATCCTGACGGCCATCGCGCATTGCGGCGGATATAATATTGCCGCATTGCGGGGCGTCAGTGAGGGCGCCGTATAACGCCATGGACCGCACGATCCCACTATAGAGCATCCAGCATGAGGCGTCTGGCCCCCCTAATTTGGGGAGCAGCCGCGAAAGAGCGGCGGCCGCACTCATGAGTCTGGGGGCCAACCCCCGGAAGTGTGTGAAGTTGTCCGAAGTTCCATCGGCTATCAAGGACCAATCCCAAATATTTCAACGTTGACTCGATGCCGATGCGAACGCTTCCTACCATTATGCTCGACCCTAAAGATGGTCCTTTCCAAGGCCTATGAAAACTGAGAGCCTCGGACTAATTAAAGGCCCCTTCTAGGTCCAGCCGCCGGTTTCTTAGCACGACTTGTGCAACCTCTACCGTAGCAAGGATGCCCGCTTCTCGGTGCGTCTTCCCTTGCACCGTGACTTGGATGTCGGTCACGGCTACACCACGGGGAAGCGCACCGCGTAACACCCAGTCGTACCCGATGTTCCATAGGAGCGGCCCAACAACAGAACCCTGTGGAATACTGCACTAAATTTTTCGCCGGATCCATCCAATAGCTTGACCCGAGTAGAGAACGTATCGTTCGTTTAAATAGGCCCTGACGATACGACGGAGGTAGTTTGGCACTCGATGAAATACGAGTGCCTGCCTAAGACAACTCCAGGGCAAGGTATTGAAGGCGTTGGTAATGTCGTGTGACACTGCCTGCCGACCTCGCCTCGGGATACTGCTTCCTCCGTCAGAGGTCTAACGCGCATGATGGCATCAACGGTGGAGCGCCCACGGCGAAAACCGAACTGATTTTCCGCCATATCAGGTCCCGCCCCATTTAGATGAGCAACGAGGCGGTCTGCGATGATGCATTCCAGGAGTATTGCCACCTCGTCGAGCAAGATGATGGGGCGGTAGGCGGACGGACTGTCCGCAGGGCGCCCCTCCTTCTTGATGAAGACCAGCTTTTCCATCTTCCACTGCTTCAGAAACTGGCCCCAAGCATGCGGTGAAGAGCCCTCTCAGTCGATGCCCGAGCGCCTCCATAGCCAGGACCCATGCACAACCAGGTATGCCATCGGGTCGTGGGGCGGTATTCTTGCGTTGGAGTCGTTGCACTGCCGCCCTCAAATCTACCCGGGTCACTTTGGGAATGTCGCCCTGGACTGTCACGAGCTCGCGGCATCGCCGCATCACAAATATGCGACAGCGCCTCCTGGAACCACCTTGCTTCATTGTCGATATCTGCAGGCCTGTTGGGTGCAGTAGCCCAGGCCTGCACAACGGCAGCTTCCAAGAGGATCTCGCGATTTAACTTTTTCAGTACCCAACGTGGACTGTCTTCACCCGAGGCTAAGCGAGCCAGGGCGTCGGAGGTCTGGGCGGAGACGCTGAATCGGATGTAGCGGTGATCCGACAGCGTTATACATATAAGAAGAGAAACTAAGATAAGATGAAATTAAGTTGGGCGTAGTTGCCTATCTTTCAATATCTTTATTACTTGTGATTTGAAAGATTTCTTAGAACAGCAGAAGAGATCCACCTCTTGGAATATAGTATTATAGGTATAGGCAAGCAAGCGAGTGAGCACACAGTTATCAGCGCGGTTGGTTAAATGTCGGGGAATATGTATTATATTATATTATGTATATTATATCCATTGTTTACCAAATAGAAATTCCAAAAGAAGCAGCAGTTCTCTTTTTAAATGAAATAAAAACGTATGCCTGACACAATTTACATTGCAAAAATAAAAAAGGCGGTCTTATCGCTGATACCATTTTAATAGCCATAGATAAGTACTTACTTATCTATGGCTATTAAAATGGTATCAGCGAAAGCTTAATATGTAATAGCTATTGTGAGTAAAGAGGCTCAAGCATCAGATTTGTCGCATGTCCTTGACCATTGTGGACGTAACGGCCGATAAACGCTACAATACACGCGGTTCACTCGCATGTATGCGAGGGATGCCACCTTTATTTTGAACGAATAGAGTTTATTTACTATCTCAGGTCAAAAAAATAAAATACACGGTCTGAAAATAAAGTATTATTTAACCTGCATTTTTGTTACCTTATTTTTGTTGATGCTAGTGTTACATCTACCAAATATTTATTATCAAGGAACGTCGTAACCGACTCTTTACAATACATGTCTATATAAAGATAGATAAACAATTACTTTCATTAAATTTAGGAAATCTCTATCGGGTTGTTTTAAGTAAACAATCAAATAAAACCTGTAAAAGTTAACATAGATAAAATAAAGTATGTATTTTCACATAGGTACATATTTAGTTTATTTTCCTAATAAGGTATAAAGTACCCGAAATAACGTGCAATACTTTATTATAAAGTACGGTTGGCAACCCTACTCGCACATGTTAGTATTTTACAAATCAAACACAGCAGCGGCACGTTTGTTGGTTATCTACGTCATCGATTCTTCGATACACAGAAGTAGAAAAAACGTCGGAGGAAAAGCGACGTATTTATAGAACTAGTACTAAACAGATTTGACGGAATTTTATGTTTGTCTACAACTTTTTAGAAATGATCACCTATTGGTTGCCGTTTTACCGTGATAGTCGCGAAAGCCTAAGCCTCTGTGTACCCATGGCTGCTGATAAGCAACAAAATGTACTAAAGAGAAAATATCTATGTAGGTACCTAGTACGTGTGACATTAATAGGCTTTGAACATGGTTAAGTGCATGGTGACATTCGTGTGAGTGTTCCAATCACTAACAAGAGATTAATCTCCTTTATTCTTTCTTAAAATCTATAACCGAGTCACGTCACTGGAAATTACTTTACTTAACGGATACTTAAAATAATTAATAGTAGGTAACTATTAAAAGTATTTTTATGTGTTGTGGCTATTTATTGGTAGTCATGACCTAAGGTACCGACATAAAACTATTGTGTGTCAATGTCCCTTATAAAAAACTGCAGAAGGGCATTAGCCATTAAGAAAGAATTCAAAGATGATAATAAAAATAATATCCAAGAAGGCTATATACCTATACACACATATATTTAAAATGTAACTGGTCCATGTCTGTACCAACAGCGTAACTAATATTATAAATGCTAATAGGAGTTTGTTTGTTTAAGTAGTTCGCCTTTCACGCCGAACTACTTAACCGAAATTCGTCAAACGCATACACTTTGTCATGGGTTGTTGCTCTCGAGCGCGGATGTTGCGGATGCAGATTTTATGATATCCACGGATGCGGATATGGATATTTAAAAGCTCACATCCGTGAATGCGGATGTCCAAATCAATGCGAAAGCTCCGTAATTGCAGATGCGGATGTTGATGTAAATTGTGTATCTTATTGAATAAAAAGTATGTAATATCACCTCTGCAGCTTCAAGCCTGTTTTGCAAAGGTTCATAAATTTAGCTACCTATACCATTTTCTAGTGTTTCTTGATGCTCATCTTCACTTGAAGAATCATCGCACTATTCATCGGCCCAACCATTTTCTTACTTGTCGCAACCCGCGCTATATCTGGATCCGCATTAACATCCGCGTTGATTATTGCGGATGCGGACGCAGATGTCAAAATCGATGCGAGAGCTCCGCAATTACGGATGCGGATGCGAATTTTCGCAACATCCCTACACTCCGAGTGGTAACTAAGAAATATTTAAGAAAATATGTATTATAAGAATTATAGAAGCAAATACAATTCGTTTAGAATTTTTGTCTGTCTGCATGTTTGTACGCGAATCACGTAAAAACGACTGCACGAAATTGAATACAATTTTCTAATTTGTATTGCAGGAAGTATAACTGAAAATCTGTGCGCTGTGCGCGTTTCAAAATCCACGCGTACAAAGTCGCAGCCAAAAGTTAGTGTACAATAAATATTGTAATACTTCTGTTATGTAAACAAGGATACGTCCTCAATCTCAGTATTCAGTAAAGTATTTCTAATATTTAGACAAGTCAAACTAGTTAATTATAATGAGATTTTTTACGACGCATGAGATAACTGAAACAAATACAGTTACACATACAATGTGTCTCTCAGTACTAGAACTCTTACAAGCGCGAAATATAACAGTCGCTACTGGCTTACTGACCCGAAAAAACAGTAATGTATGTCATAGGTCTATTAATTACAGACTGTTAACTAAGGCTTCATTATGAACGAGGTTGTCAATTGATATAACAACATCACAATGACAAAAAAAATACACCACGGATGGAGTACTTGTTTAAGGAGTCGACTCGCTATTGCCACTGCGCTAGGCGTTGTGAGTTCAGCCATGGTCGACAGCGAGAGGAAGTGGGTAGCGGTAGCATCCTTCTGCGAGGACGTCATCTCGCAGAAGGAGGCGGCGGAGCGGATCCGTGAGGAAAATATCCTGAATATCCTGGCAGATCCGTGCCACCGCCGGCGTACCGAGCGGCGCAGGCGCACCTTATGCCGCCGTAGTAAAGGTCGCGGGTTGGAAAACGGGGATCTCCTGTCCACCAACCATTGAGTCGGAAGGAGCGACGCCCTCTGTCGTGCCGGGGCGTCGCCTAGGAGTCGCCGCTCGCAGACCTTCTCCTTTTCTGCATTGGGTCCTGCTGGAAGCGTCCCTGATGTAGTTATAATTTCAGTGACCCATCCACCTTACAAAGCAGCGAGGTGGCACACCGTGGTGGTTTTAGTCGGTAGGCCCGAAGTCTCGAGAGAGCCCGACATTGCCCTCTCGCCTCCCCTTGTGACGAGGTGGAATGCATAAGGAGTATTTCCCCAAGAAAAAAAAAGGATTTTGAGTTCGATCCTTAACAAAAATTGTTGAGATCTACATCTTGTTTTTCCGAGTCTGGGTGTTATTTGAGTCCGTTGTTTAAATATCTGTAACATCCTCTGCGATAATAGATTTATTTCTTCCATTAAGATTAGCCGTGGTGGTTGAAATTCGGTCTGTAGGACATTATTATTACTGTATGTCCAGCACATACTAACAATTACATACGTGCAAAAAATACGAAGCACCTAATTATACAGCACCACATAATACCTATTTGCTATAATTAATAACTCAAATCACTATTTTTAATTAGATATGAAATTATCGCGTGCTTGATTCTAATTTATTTTAATCATGAAAACTGTTATGTGTGTTATGAGGTTATGACTTGTGACTACTTATTACTTAACGGTCTGTCTGAACAATACACGTTACACACATTACCATCTTTGTCAATAGATGCCTTTTTATACCACAGACCAATTAAAATACTTATGTAGTTAAATAAGACTGGCACATTGAGCAAGCAATTGATGGAAGATTAATTATTGCAATTGATGAGGTCTCGGGATGGGTAGAGTTACTTAATAGGTATGCCGTCAAAAAAATATCACAAGTACGAAGTGTGGAACTGTGTCTAGTAACCAGCAATGCTCAATTACATTGGACCTTAAACTATATATGAGTATATGCGAAATATAAGTGTAAGACATCTAGCCATGCATTGTGTTAAAAAAAATACAATTCCTGCACAAGGAATAATTCCTCTGTCGCGGGGGACTTTACGAACATTCAGACAACGGACACAAAGACCACCCCGACTCGGCACAACAATTTGTGGATCACAAAAATTTTTGTCTCGTGTAATCGATCGCACAATACTCGGCCCGACGGTAGTGGCGAGGCTACCACTTAAACCACTACGCCATCCGTGCAGTCGTTCATCGATTAAGTATGTGTGTGTAATTAAATAAAGTATCTTCTGTTGAAAAGTATATTCAATAACTGCAATGTTAAGACTAGTATTACACTTACTGGTTTCAACACTAGGAGCATAATATGAGGTTTGATAAAACCAGTACCGGTGTATTTATTTCAGTTTAAACTGCGGGCGCGATACGTGGTATATATTATATGGTCGTATTTCTATACACGACCTATCTGGCTTTAGACCAATACCCTACGAGAGTTTTAAAGAATTCTTGTAAGAAACCCGCAGAGGAAAAACTAAGTACACAATTTTTATATCTATCTCGGTAGATATCATTTAATTTTGTTACGTAACGTGTTTTTCTTTTATTGTTTATGTGGCAAACGAGCAGACGGATCGCCTGATGGTAATCGATTACCGCCGCCCATAGACACCCGCAGCACCTGAGGAGTTATAAGCACGTTGCCAGCCTTTTAAATTTGTCCCCTCCCCTCAGGAGGGAGGAGGGGTTGGGCCTCCGGTACCCTCACTCATTCGACGAAACACACCGCAAGCGCTATTTCACGCCGGTTTTCTGTGAGGCCGTGGTATCACTCCGGTCGAGCCGGCCCATTCGTGCCGAAGCGTGGCTCTCCCACGGACAAAAAATATTTTTATGTAGCAAATTATACTGCAAATTACTAGCGTTCTTGTTAATCCCTTCCCACCACCTTACCTTAATGCTTGTGTTACCCGGGAATTTCCCCCGGGTGAGCCCGACGTAACCACTTCACCCAACTTTTCCGGCAGAGAAGTATGGATAAACAGCGTTAAAGCATGGTTTCACGTTGCGTCGGTAGTGCAACAGTTAACACCCGTAGCCACGACCTCGGGATCGCAACTGTAATGCCTCATTCATCAGGCTACCGTCACTTCTAATGTAAGTATAAGTAAGAGATGGCAAAGGCGGCAACAAACAAGGTTATAATTTTCTTCAGACAGTAACAACAAAAGACGTAGCGATGTAAGAACACAATGGAGATCGCGTTGTTTCGAGAATATTTATGACGATTACGTACATACTTAAAAACTATTAACACATTGAATGCCATGCCAGTCAAATGACCGCGAGCTATACATATTCTATTCTCTACTACATGGCATTCAATGTGTTAAACTCTAATCACAATTATATGCACATACATACATAGTATTTTGATTTAATTTCGGTGTCAATAATCTGTCAACATTGTCACCTTGTTTGTCTAAATAAATTGCACAAGATCAGTCAATTCATTAGGTTAACAACTTTACTGATATACAAAATTGTTTATATTGCATATTATGACAAAATCTTGTGACATGATTCATGAGTTGAGACAGACTATCAGGCACGCACATTTATTTCACAGTAACGGTGATAAAATTAAGCCATGCTATATTTTATGCCCACTTCACGTATCACGTATTGACGTACCCAAAAGACCAGCTGTCTTTAGATCGCTATCAAGAGCAGTTTAATATAATTCTGCTACAGAGCGTAGGGACAAATAAAATACCATAATTAATTATGCGTTTAAATCATGTTTACTTACTTGATATAATTTTAATAGTTTGGTTTAATTATATGAGTGAGGTTATAGTTCGATGCCGTTGATTGCTGGTTGACTACAAAGATGGCAATGTTTTAAGTGATTGCCTTGACCCACATGGGTGATTCCACATGGGACAATATATTATGTGATCCAAAATCAGTTGCTCGCAGTCTGGTTTTTGTGTTCGTTGCTTAAATATTTGTAACGTCAGAAAGAAAAAAAAAGCGTTTTATAAACAGGATGTTCGATTTCAATTTTGGTCAAAGCATGCTATTTTATGCAACATTTAGAATAGGGCTTTAGTTTTTGTTAAAATATTACTCAGACTCTACAGATAATCCTTGCGCCGCGACAGACTTATTGAAACTACAGACACAAGGAACATTAATACTCGTACCTACTATTATCTGTATGCTTTGTTCTACAACATCATATTAGTTAAAGGACACTGTCAATGAAAGCTAATTTCAACACTTTTCAGGCCCCGTCACTATACGGAGTGGTATAACTTTTATAATTTAAAATTCACCCATCTAAATACTTGGCCGCGACACCGCTTAGCATCACAGATCGATCAAGCTGCGCAAATATCACGTAATGAAGCTATCAATCATTACTTTTTTATTTAATACAATATATATGATAATCACTGACAAAAGCTGTAGGTATATTGATTGCAATGTTATCTAATCAACGCAACACACGCTACAAAAGCTATTAATAAATTCACTTATAACCAGACATTATAATGTGCAAATGAATACATGTTAAAAAAATAGGGTACGGTATTTCGTTTCACCATAATTATTATAACTATATTTGGTAGACTTAAAGATTTGCAACTATAGCAACAACTATAAATGGTTACATGTATAAATGGTTATTATTATTACGATGAGCAGCGTTATCAGAACTCTTTATCAAAGTGTTCTACTGTTAACACAGAGACCAACGGTCCTCACATCTATTTCTTTATTTAAGTGCTTCTTTTAAAGTCAACAACAATGTACAAGAGACACCTCTCATGATACTCGGTAACTGCTTACGATAAGGCATGCTGTATCTTTGTTTTGCGATGTTACAGACAAAGAAAGTAATATCAACCAAATCGATATACTGCATTTATTATTGTCTATCGGGCAGATTTAGTAAGTACCTACGATGACCGCGAATACGTGTCAGTATTAACCGGTCATCAAAAATCTGACTCGCTATTCATACTATTGATAATTTTATAGGTTAATGTTCATTTTATAGCTGTAACGATTAATTAGTAGTAATCATTTACATCCATTAATATGTGTTTGATGTCATAATTGTAGGCTAAGGAGAATGTTTGCAAATATAACAATCAATTGATTAGATAGTGCTCAGTAATCTTCACATAGTTGTTTCTCAATAGACAACGAGCGTTATGTGTAGTCTAATAATAATATAACTAAACCAGAACGGCGTATTCCAAATCATCTGTGACAGACAGACGAACGATCCTAAAAGTAATTGTATAGTAATAATATTTTCTTTTTGCTTCATTTGAATCTTATATGTAGACTATTTTATTCATTTGTGCTTTAAAACTTACTTTTAGCTTATCTAGTATAGCAATTGCCTCAATCTTCATTAAATATTATTTGCTATGCTTGCTTAAGCCTCCTTATTTATGGGTATAAATATGATATCCTGTTTTATATAATTCATTAGATTCTATAGGTATTAAAAGTCTCGAGGTCGAACTTTATAGAAAGTAAAATCAATACTCAAAGTAATTAAATCGATATTAATCACAACTATTAACAAAATTACTATTATCGAAATTTTAAATCAATCTCCTGTTAAATCTTTAGATAAATTTGTTCGCCTTAGCACAAATTAGAAGTCTTAAGAATTTTAATTTGATTGATTATTAATTTCAACAGTTATTAAGATAGTTAAGTGAGGCACTGTATTGTATAATATTATTTGCGGTTAAGCTTACCTGATGCCACACTCCATGAACAGCAGCACGAATCCGTACAGCATACATCTCGCTGCGTAAGCCCTTAATATGACTCGTAAGAGACTAGGTTTCCTCTTCCCACCTGCCCGCTTCACCTCATCCTCCCAAAGACGAGCAAATTTGTCACCCAGTGGTCCTAGAGGAAAATATATCGTGAATCAATTACGAAAAGCTATTATAGACAAGGTAAGAGTACAAATTAAAGATGAAATTAGTATTCCGTATAAAATCAGATACAACATTCGACCATCAACAAATATTGAAATATATACAATTATACATAAATATCCGACCGGGCAGCGAGTTATTGTGTGTTTCTGTCAGGCAATACTCATTAACTGTACGGTGACTGGAAATCTGCTTGATAAACGGCAATAAGCTCGTCTAACTATTTTCAAGGTCCCGTGTTATAGGGGAGAAAATAATTGACTAATTGTGGGTGTGAGGTTTTGGACTGTATACATACCTATTTAGGATATAAAGATGAGAATATGTATGTATAATACGTATAGCTGTCACCAGCGCTGTGACAGGATTACATCAAAATCATCATAGCCGTGAAAACATTATCTAGGGGGTTAAACTATTAAAAAAATGTTTACTCATCTACTTCTGCGTCTATGTTAAAAGTATTTTTGATTTGATATTAACTTTTTAGACGAGTCTATAAGCCTAAAGAATTATGTCTTCTTGCTTGGTCTATCTAGTACATAATTATAACACAAACAGCTTGTAATAATTAATTTCATAATTTGTTAGGGGCATCTTTAAACTCCGATTGTTCTAATACCGTTCAATAGAATGTAAAGGTACGGCGTAGATTGAGTGACGTCATTCACATGGCGTCACATCAGATATTTTTTTTTCTCTTTGCTGTAATATGGCGACCTGTATAAACAGAATAAGATGTAGGTACTCCATGCGGTTAAAGTCGCAGGCAATAACTTAGACTATACTAATGATATAAACGCGGAATTAACTTGAAACCGATGAGGCAATCTCGATGAAATTTAGTTTCGATAGATAGTATTAGTTATGGAACCAAACCTATGTTCTTCATACTATTGTAAAGGGAAGGACTTCTTAATGAGCATGAATGGAATGGAATGGCGCCAACAGTACGAAGGGCGATACATATGTGATTAATTGAAAATCCAGATTTGGAGTGAGCTTCGATTTCCATTCATTACAGTACCGACTCGAGCTCTAATAGAAATATTTAGCATGACTGTAGTCATTGTGAAAATAGATGCTACTACTAATACTAGCAGCATGCATAAAAAATACTAGTCTATACTAATAATATAAATTTTATGCGAAATTAATAAGTCTCTGTGTGCTGTCTTAAGGAAATTAAAATGTCACAAATCTAAGATCTTCAAATACAACCATATGGTCTGTGTTTATAATGTCAAAAGATTTGTCAACATTTCACGCAAATTTACTATAAACACAATTAAGATTGCAGTGGGATTACAAAGAATAACAGCGATGTAAAAATATACTTTCTTATCTGTGCAGTGCGCGTGTTGATATTGTTGTAATTGCTCAAATAACTACACTTATGTATAAATAGGGTTGTCAATTTTCACCAAATATTTACTACGTACTTAACATAATATTAGACAACGGGTCTTAATCACGATTGATCGTTTAAAGATAATAATGTAGAAATACCGACGTTCAAATATAAATATAATGACCAAGTGAAGGTTCTTGCCAAACCTTCACTTCACGAAGGCGGCACTGATTCGGTCAACCCGTGACCACAATTGATGCAAATTGGTAAAAAAATAGGTGATGTAATTATAACGACCGACTACCTACCTAAAACGACCTAATAGAAATAAAATGGTAACACCCGTGATCTCTATGTAGGTATACGCGCACGAAGGAGTTGGAGATTTGGCTTTCTCAAAGTTATATGAAGACAGGGAGTGGCTGAAAGACAAAGAACGGCTAAGGAAGACATTGCCTTTCTTAAATATTCATAATCGTCCGAATGAGGTATTTACGAAAAGAAACAAAAAATAAATCAACAGCTTAATTGAAATTTTTACATCCCTGATATATTCAGATAATTATTTTACAATGGAGTTTACAGCCCTAATATAATTAATATATTAACTAAATATTAAGTCAAAATGTTATTGTGATTACAGACGAATAATAAACAATTGAGATGCAATAATTTGGACATTGAACCTGAGCGCGTCATGGCGTGGGTAGACTATTTGAGTAGATATCTGTATTATGACTATATTGTAAACGAATTTGCCGGATGCTTTTCCGATTCTAAGAGAAGTAGGGTACATTGAGAACCCCTTTAAATCCGGGAACTTGATGTAAATGTAGCTACTCTACTGCACAAGTACATCCTGCACAGGATCGCAGTCGAAGAAGTTTGTCTCGACGCGGTAGGTAGGTATGTTTCCGGAGTTTTAAAGGCATGTATTTGCCCTTGCGTAGGCAACACTCAACACACAGTTTTTCTGAAGAGTCGTCAATATTTTAGAATAAGCAAACCTATCTAAATATGTTAACTTTGGCCTTGGCTTAGCCTTTGGCCACTCATTATACTATAATTTTTATAAATTTTATCATTACGCATACCTACCTACTCGAAAATAAAATTAAAGTTTAACTATGCTAAATTTCACTCTTCTCTGTACGCGCAATATCCTAAAACAGAGTAAATTATCTTTCTATAGGTTCAATATAGATTATTAATTAATTACTACAATATTATATATAGCTGTAATAGCTCAGTGGGGAGACCAACAGACTGCAATGCAGAGGGTCTCGGGTTCGAACCCACGTCGCGCACCCCTGACTTTCGGAAGGTATATGACTTTTCGAAATTATGTGCGTATTGATTGACAATTATCGCCTGGTCCGTGCCTCGGTAAGCACGTTAAGCCGTCAGTCCCGGCTGCCATGAACATCTATGGCAGTCGTTATTGGGAAGTCAGTCGCCTATAATATCCTGACACTGATCTAGCCTTATGGTATCGTTAGGCTTCGGGTTGCGGAGGTCAGGTGGCGGCCGCTCCGTGTAAAAACTGATATCTAGTCAAATCCAGTTAGACTAGAAAAGCCGACCCCAAGTGACTTGGGAATATAAAGGCTAGGGAGAAGAATATTACACCTGTTTACAGATGAAATATAAATAGATATATTAATCCCACACACATTTTGTAACCTATATTAAACCACAGCTTTACTGTCCATTATCTGTCATGATTCCTACCAGATAAGCTCGAATCCCTGCCCGACCCAGGAATGATATCTGCGACCTAACGAACGACAATAAGCGCAAACTTACTATGTATTATGTCTAGAATTTTCTTTCATAAAATTATAGTTTCAGGTCTCCTTATCAATTGCAACTGTCTTTACTTTCGACACATAAACAACTTGTGTAAATAGTTACAAATGTAAGAAACATAGTTCATATGCAGTAATCATAAAACAAAACCGTAGTTTTAAGTTGTTTTCACTGAAAATAATGCAAATACTGAATGCGTCGACATTTTGTCCTTTCTATGTAAATATTTACTCAACAATGTTCGTCCTTATTTACGTCCGGACAATATTAGCTATCATATAGCTGAGTATACAGTCGCATATAAGCTTAATAGTATTCATGTGAGGTTTAAACATAAATGAATAACATTTGTTTCTTGATCAGATCGGAGGCGTTCTGGACAAAGGCCAGGTTAAGAGCACCTTGAACCGACGGGCGTGTATGAGGAATGTGATGAAAGTGAATGAAGCCAGAGAAGTGTGTCAGGATCGTAGCAAATGGAAATCCGTAGTCTCTGCCTACCCCTCTGGGAAACAGGCGTGAATCTATGTATGTATGTATGTATGTATGAATAACATTTAGACTGAAAAGTTTGTTTTTAAAGACAATTCTGGACTACAGATTAGTATTTAATGTCTTTAGGACACAGGGATATTTCCAAACAGAACGAACGAACACAAAAGACACCACTCTGGTAAATTATTATCTGTGGATCTTACTAAGCTTTGTTCGGTGCGGGACGGTGCGTGTATTAAATGCGTGACTACATGAATTAATATTGTATATATGTAGTTACCGCGCAACGTAGAAAAATATATGGAGGCGAATTTTAGCCGCATTTATCACCTTGTCCTTAAAAATGTATGTACGTATGTAATGTAAGACATTGGACATGACATGTGTCCTAGAGGGTTAGAATTGCACCCGATACACTACCGACTTAAACCCATTTTCTTTAAGGATACTACCACTCCTTTCTTACCCAAACATTTTAACTTAGCTGGAGGGGTTAACAAAAATGCTATATAGTAATTTGCAGCCGAAATAGTTAGTAATGATTTAAGTAATTAAAATATACAAAATATATAATTGGAGTCTAAATATGAATTTGCTTTGTATTAAAAAAACGGTAAGGTTGTGGTTTTCACATCAACAATTTCATCAAAATAATTGTTAAATGGACAATTCGAATTGTTTGTTTTTTATGTATAGTTGCTTGTAATTGGGCCATTTTGTCTTCAATTAACAAAAACATTAACCATCATGCAATTATGGCGAATTGAAACAAGAAATACGAGCAGACACTTAGCGATATAGGTTTAAATACAAATTGTATAACAAGTTATTGATATTTATTATTAATAATACATGTTAATAATCTTCTCTCTTAGCCTTTATTATTCTCAAGTCACTTGGGGTCGGCTTTTCTGGTCTAACCGGATTTGACTGGATATCAGTTTTTACACGGAGTGGCTGCCACCTGACCTCCGCAACCCGAAGGCTAACGATACCCTAAGGCTAGACCAGTGTCAGGATATTATGGGGCGCTGACTTCCCAATAACGACTGCCATAGATGTTCATGGCAGCCGGGACCGACGGCTTAACGTGCTCTCCGAGGCACGGAGCAGGCGCCAATTGTCAATCAATACGCACATAATTTCGAAAAGTCATATATCTGCCGAAAGTCAGAGGTGTGCAACGTGGGTTCGAACCCGAGACCCTCTGCATTGCAGTCTGTTGGTCTCTCCACTGAGCTATCGCTGCTTACATGTTATTAATAATAATATAATAATAATATTCTGCCACATACACACAACACCATCTAGCCCAAACTAAGCAGAGCTTGTACTATGGGTACTAGACAATAGATAAATATACATTTATATACTTTTTTTTTGTAAATACATACATATTATACATAGAAACACCCAGACCAAGACAAACATCCATGTTCATGCACACAAATGTTTGACTTGTGCGGGAATCGAACCCGCGACCTCAGGCGTGGCAGTCGGTTACACTAACCACTACGCCATCGATGCCGACGAATTAATAGTATATATAGTCATTTCTTGAACTATAAACGATTTTGTAAAGTAACCATTGCATTTTTGCAGATACCACGAAATGAGATGTAGGCCATACACGGCAATATCATAGTTAAAGGCCTAATATTATAAATAGCTTGGTGTGGCTATTGAAAATGGTGTTAATGGGCCGAGACTCGAGGCGCTATAGCGAAACATCTGCATTAACTGGCTTAATTGCGACTTGTTAAGGAAGTTGGACCTCGGACCAGCTGAACATTCTGAGCCAATAACTGTCTAACGGTAAACACTATAGACTTATTAATTAATGTTCATCTATTGCTATGGACCGACCGCTTCACATATTTATACGCCTACCTTGGCGATGATGCATGCTTTTTTATTATTATTACTAGCTATTCCCCCAACTAACCCGGGTTGAACATAATATTTGTATAACCTAAATCTATCTGGAATTATGTAAAAAAGTGAAATATTTTTTTAAATACGGGTTGTGGTGCAGGTGATTGATTACACACAAACCCACAAAATTCGCACTCTCTGTCTTTATAACATGTAGTATTTATTAAATAAACTTATACAATAGTAATTTAGTTGTTTTTCCAATATAGGGATGTACCATGTTGGAAAATTTCCATTATGTTTATTATTTACAAGCTCCCCGTGACCATAGATGCTCGAATGTTTCGAAACTTCGAGATCAATAAATGTCGCTAATAAGTTGTTAACAAAATAAAACAAAAGTCGCTTTAAAGAATTTCATTCTATTGCACAATAGTGGATAATTAAAACATATGGTGACACTGTCATAAAAAAAGAAGAAGAAAGAAAAATAATTTATTCAGCAAGGTAACACAGCATGTATTGCTGAAATGTGCTTGTGTACTAAATTTTCTAAGCTTTTGGCAGGGATTAAGATATATATAAAAAAATATTATGTGAAATATGTAGGTAGATTATGATTACGTTACCGATGTTGCCGCTATATGCGATATTAGAATTTGGCTAAGCTTGTAGTTACCAGCAACTTCGTATTCATTTTATTTTTAAACTATCCTTTCGTTATCTCCTGGCCCAGCTGTCGTTACGCAGATGAAAAATCTACATCCAAATAATACTATTCAATGAATGGAACGTGCACGATTTGAAAACGACCCTATGTTTTTGAATATTCGAGAAACCTAGTAGAAAGTTGTAGTTGTAGTACCTATGTATTTGCTAATATTATAAACAGACTTTAGTGAGACGTGTGTACATAGAGGGTAATCTCTGATACCACAGTAACTGTTTGAAATTTTTACACCTTTTGATAGATAAGTAGGTATATTGTTCCAAGTAGACATATGTAGGTTTCATACTATATTCAACTCGGACCCGGCGGGCCGCTAGTGTATATGAAGACTCACTGCAACGAAACGTTAGTCCAGTAGTGCAGCGTAAATGTAGGTGCGTGCGTAACTACCGACCTTGAGATCCAGATTTCAGTTACCCGTCTGAACAGAATTATTGGTTATTTTGTTTATGTTTTACATCTATATTTTACCTTGTTTTAAGAGGTTGTCGCGGTGAACAAGTGGTATATTCGCTACTGCCGCCCGCCGCGCTGAGTAATGTGGGTTCGAATTTTACACGTGACAATGATATGTGTGTGAACTTTGAGTCCATGAATTGATGTTCGTTGTAAGTACGAAAGTTGTAATTTAAAAATAAAAAAATGGATAAGTATTTACACAGCAATAGGCTAGCTTTTCTCTGCCTGGCATAGCTGGAAAACTTCGTGAATGATATAGGTGCCAAGTGCTAACCCTTTAAGAATATTTGAGTGTGATACAGGCATAATTAAATAATATTGATCCAGATCGGAACGCCTAAACGCAAATCGCAGATGAAAATCGAAAAAATATCGCAAATGTCACTGGGTCTAAAAATATCTACAAACTAGTTTATGATTAGAATAATTATGGGGTATTAGATGGATCGAAACTTTGCAGGTGGTTTACAGAAAAACTATGGGTTTAGTCGAATGATTTTAGACAGTTGCTGTCAGCTTTTTAATACTTATAAAAGTTTGACGAGTTTATACCGATCCTTAGATTATACGACTTATGAATTGGAAGGAACCCACACAAATTTAAAGTCGTATACGTATTTTCGATGATACCTATTGATTAGGTACCTACCTACCTACGAATGTCATCAAGAATCATGCAAGACACCGCGTAATTTATAAAAAACCGTGTGTCGGTCTAATTACTTAGAGTTCTTATTATATACTCCTTCCAGTTTTTATTGAATTCAATAGAAGTACATAAGATTTGAAGGTTTAAGATTTGCTTACCTGATGAATGTTCTTCTAATGTTTCATAGAGATCTTGTTCCTCCATTTCTTTTTTAACGCCACCCCAGAATATGGGCAGTGTCCATCTAGAACATAAAAAAATGGATAGATAATTACATACAGACCATTGTGCACAAAAAAATATTTTGGTTATATAAGAATATAGTACTTTATTGTACTTATCTATGTCATTTAATATTTTTTATAGCTCTTTCATCAGATTTATTGTGCATGAATAAATGTTCCTTACTGTTTGACTGTTAGATAAAGATAGTATATAGTAAAGCAATTGTATTTTATTTACAATGAAGGTATCGATATTTTTTCTTTTTCGTAACTTGTTGAGTAACTGTAAACGTATTTTTTTCTTATGTACTAAGTCAATAATGTTAAATCAAAGATTAACAACTAGTAACTAAAAACATGTAGGTAGTAAAAACCTTTAAAATTAAAGCATTTAATTTTATTTCTGCAGCCTAAACCTACGAAATTAAGCGTTACGACCAACTTACGCAAAAGTTAGAGCTGACAGCGGGTTCGCTTTAGCTCGAGGATGCGCCGGGCGACGTTTCTGCTTTAGTGACTCCATAATTTAAGTACCTGCAATAATGGTCTAAATTATAGTTATACAACTACTATTAATTATTTATCGAAGTTTTAAACAAAAAATAGACGTATGTAACGTAATTAACTGTAGGTATTTAAAACAATCTGTAGTCTTCCGTATTCTAGTTACGTTATGTAGTTCATGGGAAGCTATAAATACTTACTTGAGCAGTCTTCAACGGACGGTAAAGTATTGTAACCTTACAAGACAACCACGCATGACCTGTGCACCGGTACACAGCTCCACACGGACACAATCACACAGTGAATTGACAATGTTCACTAGCACTAACTACTATTTATTTTATACCCACGGTAGATTTTTTTTCTATAAATTCTATTGGTATACTAAGTGGTGCGGTAAAGTTCTAAATAAATTCATTAAATCAAGTCACTAAGTGAAACAAACATTAGAAAACTTATTCACTTTTGCAAATGGCACGTACAAATTAATTCGTATAACATCATGATAAACACATCCATTCACGACCAAAGCGATTTTTTACTAATAAGATTGTAGGTAATAGGTATTGAAATAAATGATGAATGAATAAGATTGACAATTCTGATTTGACAAAATCAAATGACATTACTTTGAAGTTTTCCGAAAAGTAGATAGCCAAGGCTGATATTCTCTTTAGTCTTAATGTTATTATTGTTATAATTATTAACATAGTGGACTTTAACTGTTCTAAATGTTTACTTAAAAATTACGTTTAACCAAGTTAAGACTGCGCCAAGCGTAAGACAGATAATGACAGAGCTCGTGCGGCGCACATTCAAATCGGCGCGCGGCCGCCATAGTAAAATTGTATGGAGGATTTGAAGTGCTTTTTTGACAAATATGTATCTTTATTGTCAACCAATAACTTAAATATTTGGGACGGACAAATTGCAATATAACTATTTATGTTTCATTTAAGCTGTAAAATAGGATAGATTTCTACTGTTATAATCTAAAAATCACGTAACACGAGCTTATGTTTTTGCATTTGCGTGTGCAAGTTTACGTAATTTTGTAGGCGATAATATTAATTATTTTAAGTTTTTTACACGGAGTAATTATTATTGTAAACACATTCATTGTTATGGTAAATGTATATTTTATATTTGTATTAAACAAACAGTGTTGATTTTATTCACTTAACTGTGACCGCCTGTTTCGGCACATTTCGCTCGGGCAGTCTTAAACTGATATTATATTTACTCCATACTAATATTTTCTATTCTTAAATATACATAACTACATGATTCACCCAAATTTTCTGTATAATTCATATAAATGCTTGATAATAAAATGCTATTAGCTATGACATACAGTTTCACTCGCTTTATAATTTCTGCTTGATGTTTTATTGTCTGACTCTTAGATATACTTTATTTTGAGGGCACGAATACTGACGTTCCATGCGTCCTTTTGTAAAGAACAGATAAAAGAATAACATAAAAATATCTAGAACGTAAAAATAATATTACAATAATGCAACACAATATAAGTAAGTGTGGTATTATTTTTGTCCCTTGTTTGAATGTTTGTAAATCAACTTACCAACCTCGCGGTCGCGACACAGAAGTTAACAACAAGATGAAGATGCCCAAAAAAAAATTTTTACTCTCCGGACTTAAACGATATCTAATTCACTATACAAAAAACTACGACGACGATCTTTTGTTTCCGTTTTTCACAACTTCTTATGTGTTTGTGATTCTGCTGCTTAAAATATTACATCAATGCATAAATCAATTATACTAGACGTAGTAATAAAATACACTTCACACGATGCAAGATTCAATAATGTTACCCAGTAGAAATCTGTTTTGTACTCTTGATTGGCAGTGAATAATTGACAAATTGATGACAGTCCCAAAAATAACCTTACCTCACTGTTTGCTAATATTCAAAAGTAAAACCTCAGAGTAAGTAAAACAGTGTTTTAGTGTCGGGTTGAGTAACAAGTGCATTTGTTGGATAGGTACTTAATAATAAAATAATTATAACTTTCTTATACAGTTTATAGCTAACTATAACGTAAAGATTTTAATTCAATCTTTGCTTATATAAACAAAAGAGCCATTATCAGCATTCAGCTTTGATTATAGGATATGAACGCGTATCACTAATGAACTGTTTATTAAATTAAAATAATAATTAAATCGTGAAGTGCGTACGTGGAATGGTTTAATTAAGTATACTTAAGCCTATAAAATGTTTGTGTCCTTTATAAGGAGATACAGAAGTATGATTTTAGCCAGCATTTTCTTCTTTTATATTGGTTGTGGGATTACTTTAAGCTTACTTCGGCTTGAATGTGCTGAAGCTTTTGCTGCCAAAAAATTAAGTCTCACTCAGAACTCATTTAGCAAAGTTGAATATGCAGTGTTAATTTTAAGTGGACCAGACAATGAAGCCAAGAGGGATGCTATAAGGGCAACTTGGATGAAATTCGCGAATAATATATTTGTAGAAAATGGAGAGAAGCTTTATAAATGGAATCATACTTGGACTGAGCAACATGTGCCACAAGACTTTGTAAAATTTTATTTTGTAATAGGAACACAGAGTCTTAGTGAGACCAAGATGTTGAGGCTAGACACTGAGAACAACCGAAGTAACGATTTACTACTTTTAGATAGTTTTGAGGACAGCTATAAAAATCTAGCATTGAAAATGTTACATTCCTTAAAATGGCTGAGCAGCAATTTAAAGCGGTTAAAATATCTGATAAAATGTGATGATGATTCCTTTGTGCGAGTTGACTTAATAATAAAAGATCTTGAGGCTTACGCACCAGAGATGAATGCACACACAATAAGTGACTATGTAACTTATAAGGTAATATTTGTTTTGTTGTTAGAATACAAATAAGATACTGTATCTGGGACTAGCCCACATTATGAGCAGCTATTGTTAGATGTTCATAAAAACAATATCTTAACAAAACTCAGTTCAATATTCTTAGATTACTACATTTTTTCATGTTTTAAAGTTATGCTAACATAGACATAACTACTGACTGCAGGCTCTATAGTTTAGTGGTTGATGACATCACCACATAAATATTAGCCTATATACTCACTATAGCTAAAGTGAACCCATGTATTGTGGCTGTTCAACAAAGGATTTCTTAATCAACTTATAACACAACAAACATAAATGTATTTATACAATTTCTTTTTAGAAAGACCTTCCTTCATACAAAGGCCTGTACTGGGGTTATTTTGATGGTCGAGCTCATGTCTATTTGAATGGAAAGTGGCAGGAGAAGGACTGGTTCCTCTGTGACAACTACTTACCTTATGCTCTAGGTGGTGGTTATGTAATTTCACAAAGCATCGTTGAGTATATTGGAACAAATGCTGATATTTTGGGGTAAGCAAACCTTTAGTTAATTTATTGGCATTTATTATACATAGGATATTCATGCTACGGAATGCATATGCCTTAACATCCTTTTAGTTAGCAGACGGCAGATTGTCAAGCAAATATATAGAAAATTATTTATTTAAAAATAAATTGAAAACATAAAGAATAAGTACATTTTTGAAATAAGAGTTAACTCATTGTACAAAAATTACTGACATTAATTCAGTTAGACATTATGTGTAAACACATTGTGTGGTTGTGTAATAATCACATTACTGTTTTTATTGTATGGCAGTAGAAGGGTCAATTTGCATTTTGGTGCCTCAGTATTTATTACTGCTTTGCTATCAAAACCTGTATTGTAACCCATTTACATCCATCTTCTGTGAACGCTGCATGTCACATAGAAAACTTGTTTGAACTTTTATTAGCCCTATGACTGGTCCACCTGTTTTTTCAACAGATAATTTGGTTAAATAAACTTATTTTATTATTAAAATCAGTTTATTAAACCAAATATTAACATGTATGGCTTTAGTGTTTAGTCTTGGTATAAGGTTTAGGTTTGGGATATCTTTATTTCTCATAAGAATTTACAAATAAGTTTATGCTTATGTTTTTAGCTGAAGTAATATGAGGTTTGATTCCTGAGTATACATTGTTTTTGAGTTTCTGTTAGGAAAGATCTTATTAGCAGCATCGGTTCTGGCAATGTCTTTAGAAGATCTTGTGTCCATGGGGAACTTGATTGAAATAGGGCACCATACTAATTTTCATCCAGGGTGCCAACTAGAAAGTATTAGCTCCATTTGATGTTATTAGGTATGTATTAGCATAGAAAAAATATACAATATCACAATGTGTTGTGTTATTTCAGACACTACAATTCTGAAGATGTCTCCATGGGCGTGTGGACAGCTGCGTTGGATGGCATGAACAGAGTTCACGACATCAGGTTTGACACAGAATGGAAGTCACGAGGATGTTACACAGATATGTTAGTGCGACATAAACAAATGCCAAGTGACATGTTCCAACTGTACAAAACATTGGTACATACACATGGAAATAAGCTATGTAAGACTGAAAATATCGTAAGGAAATCGTATATGTATAGATGGGATGTTCTACCTAGTATGTGTTGTAAGTTAGGAGAATAGGAACACACTGCACTTATTGACGTCAAATCCATTTAGGTAACCTTCAGTGACCCTACTGTCAGACTAGACTTGTTTAACAGAACACACAGTAAACATACGCATCATTGTTGTTCTAAGCTGTCTTAGTATTAGTAAACTAATAGTAATACTTATAACTAGAAACAATAAATAGCTGATCTTACATAGTATAATTTCCTTGTAGAGATAGCCAATAGTCAGTTGTATAATGCTTTGCTATACCTCATGTACTTATCTACATCTATTTGATTAATCATGAATGTGTTGGTGATCAGAGCCTGTTGTTTAGAATAACTCTGTCATAGTTATGTACTCAAGAGGCCTACTGGCTCTTTTTGATAAGTACTTTCTTTAGAAGAATTTTTAGAGTTATACGCGATGTAGAGTCATTTAGCCATTTCAATGATGATTTAAATTTATAGCATATATAAAACATTATATTTTTTATATGTTATTGTTATGATTGAACAATAATTTCATCTAGTAACCAACTCAAATAATTATGTATAAATAGGTGAAGGGCTTTTGAATGTGCTGAATTATTGGCTTGATTTTTGAGGCCATTACTTGCTTTGTCTTAACTGAGCTATAAAGTTCATATTATGTTAGACATCAGCAATATATTAACATACTATTTTAAAAGTCTGCTTTTAGGCGATTTCGCGTAGATATTTGCAGCACAAGTTCTAATCAAACAACTTAACTTGACTGAAGAATAGTAAGCTAGCTCGTTTTAACCAATCATAGGTTGCTAGCAACTGGAGTGAACAGTTTTAGACAGTTTTATTATTAATTTACTCATGATTCCATGGGATACATTCCCAACTATGTGTTCAATATCATTATTCATTTTCAGTATTACTGCTGTGGAATGTTGGTACTTTAAGTTATGTTTTATGTAAGCATTTTAGATGCGAACTTTTAGGTGAATCTGAAATGTCCAGGCACTAAAGTACTTGGTGTCAGTCATCTCAAAGACATATTATTAAACAATTTATGTTTAAATAGAATTTCTGTTTTTGTAAGTATACAGCAATTATAATAGGCTTATGCTACCTATCACAATAGAAATTATTATAAAAGAAATGTTGTCTCACTAGTGAAAATATCTTATATTTTTATATAAGGTCAAGGGAGGGCAATGCAGGCATATTAAATTTTTTTAATTATTGGTTTGTCGTCTAGGAACACTTATTGAACTTAACTTAGTTTTTTGTAACGGATACCATAAAGTATTCTTCTCTACAAATTCCATCTATCATTAATGCTTTAATAGACGACATTGTAAATATAAAGGCCATTTTTAAAAATTTTGGTGCTTAGAAGGTATTTCCCGATTTTTTGGGGTAAGTACGGCATATAGCTGTTTTATAAATTAATTGATGGTTTTATAGAGTGCGTTTATGATATGAATATGTAAAAATTAACACAGCAAAAGTATAGTCTCAGATCATAATTATAAGGTACCATTTGCATTTTATTGCAGTAAAATCAATAAATGGAGTAATACCGATATATTTTTTAGGCCAGGGGTTGTAAACATATTATGCATTCCTAGGCAGGAGTGTCAAAGAGTATATAAAACAATGTTTTATGTAACTAAATGGGTTTATTTAAAAATATTTCTAGTAGCTCGTCTCTTGTTAGTCCAAATCCTCTTCGTTCCATAATATGAATATACGAGGCCAGCTTCTTTTCGATCTCTTATGAGAGAACTGTATCCCTTCCAAGAGATGATTTCTCTGTCTTGCATTGCACGTGATCCATGATTGTCTATCTAGGTATATTATATAGGTACTTGAGCTTATACCCACTCATTTCGCCATTCCGGACAGCTCGCATTGCCGTGCCGTCTTCTAACTTTTCTTTTGGATATGATGCTTTATTGGTTTTCCTTTTATAATTCTGCACCATGTTGAATTATGTTCATCTAAAAGTTGCGAAGAATATACTCCTAAATCGAATTGGTAGTCAGTGACTGAGACTTAACAGTGAGGTCATAAACAGAATTTCTTTTACTTAATTTACTTACTAACGAGAATGTTTAGTAAAATTGTAAAAAAAAATGTATTGTCTTCCAGACCGAATTTCGGTCATGGCGACCAATCTTTACGGAGACTGGCCATCTGCGCAGGAGATATTATAGTGCACAAGTATGTGCGCAAACACGCACTCTCTGTTCCCTAACTCTCATGATCCGATGGGACGGATGATCCGACACGACCGGAGAGAGATCCGGCGCAGGACCAACGGCTTTACGTGCTTTCCGAGGCACGGGGGTGTCTAACACCGCCAACTTCCTAACTCCGGGTCGTATTGAGATTTCTTAACAGAAAAAGCCAATGACTTTTTGTTGGCCCGACCCGGGGTTCGAACCCGAGACCTCATGCACAGCAGTCGCGTTCACTACCGCTGCGCCACGGAGTCAGTCAAATTGTATTAAACAAAAGACAAACTTATTGCTTAGTGGTAGGTGAAGTAAAACTAGCAAAATTTTTTAAATACGCAGTTCTTGGCAATGTACACTACAAAATACACTACAAAAAAAGGTTCTCCACCTATATCTGGAACGGGGCAAAACCGGCATATGACGGCATTTCCCTAAACTAGTATACAGAATTACCCAATATTACTTTATGAAGTAAGTTTTTTTCTGAGTAATATTTCTCGGAAAATTGCATATATTCACTTGAAAACATATTAAACTATAAATTATGAACTTAATGTAGCCACTTACTGTAAAAACACCCGAGAATTTCTTATTTTTGACACCGAATTTTATCGAAACTTATGACATGTCTGACTTGGTTACCGCCATTACCGATACGATAATATATTCTAGTCTATGACCGACACTAAACATTTTTGCAACACATTTTCTACTCCTGTAAGAGTCGTAGCGACATTTGCAATTTGATGCCAGAACCAGCAAGAGACACTGTTTTGCCGACAGACAAGCTGCTGCAGGTAGTTATTAAGCGCGCAAAAGAGACATGGACGGACTTAACCTGCTGTCCGGACTTCCCCCTCTTGACCTTAGGTCACTAACTTGTCAACGAATTTTAGATCAAATATTATTTATTATAATTTTTTGTTACAATTATTTACGTGGTCGGTACGACCAAGCGTCAATGTTGACAGTATTCATTTATACTGTTAGTATGTATGTAGCAATACTAATTTTGCTTTTCTTAATATTATTTGAATATACCTTATTTCTGTCAAAGCAATTGTAAAATATTTAGATGATATTATGATATTGTTGCTATACTGAATAATATTACTATACCATAACATTATGAGGACCTGGAGAAAACTGAATTATAATGCTATCCCAGTCCATTGGTATCCATTACAAAAAAAAAATTCGCAAAGCTCTTTTTTTAAATTACTTTTACAATTTCGATGGTCCTATATGTGCCAATTTCATGTTAAGATCTAGTGTGCTGCAGCATTAAATTGTTCTACCAAATTTGTCAACAGTACAATGATTGTTTTGTAATTCAGTGATCTACAGATATTCTACCTAATTTTTACATATCCTTTTAAGAAGGTCACCAAGGCAAGGCGAGATTCCAATATCAAACATATCTCCTTTATGATAATCTTATTTACTTATATAACTTTCTGCAATATAACCAAGAATTTCTAGTCAATTTGTACATCTATTTCTTTTATAAGAATCGAATATCAATAAAATACTATTTTGAAACATTGAACTGTGCATTTTTATTGTAAACAAATAAATATAACTTATACAACACATGTTTGTCATTTAAGGGTAACCAATGTTACATGTTATGAATAACATAAAATAACAATTACTTAAAATGATTAGAGAATTTATTTTTGTTATTCACACACTCGCCGTATAGGCACCCAAATATCACATATAAACAGATTCAAAAATAATTACTAATGATGGCTTTTCATATCCATATAAGTTTGATTGTTATAAAATGTTGTCCTCGACAACTCTTCTTTGAAATAGTCGATGGTTCGTTGTAGACCATCTTGTAACGAGACCTGGAAATAAAATATAATAGTCATTCTATGGTAATAGTTCATGTCAATAGATGTACCTACATTGAAACATGCATCTGGTTTTGTCAGCAAGTTTTCAATTATGCTATTTAGTTATTTTGATAAGCCCAAGTAGAAGAAGTGGGATAACATGACTCTGTTAAGAAATCATTAACAAAGCATATTTATTTATTTAGTTTGGTTTCTCGTGCCGCACTTGCCGAAATAGGTAACTAACGTAAACAAAATATCGGCCTCAGTCGCACATTATAATATAATAATATTCTACCACATACACACAACACCATCTAGCCCAAACTATGCAGAGCTTGTACTATGGGTACTAGACAACAACAATAATATTATTATTATTATTATGATTTGAATTAATTAGGCGTATTTCCTTAGTGGCACAGCGGTAGTGTATGCCTCTATTATGATCGTGTTTGATTCCCAGATCGGATAATGTTTATTGGTTTCGTTTTAAACTTGAAAGTGTTTATTTCTCAAAAAAGAACACTAGGTACATACATAATACACTTAAGATATGAGACTTTACACAATTGTTGGTTTTCTGTTACGAAATTCTCAGTAGCCGCATGGAGTCTGGAATTGTGTCCGGTAAACGACAATAAGCTAGCCTCCGATATCGTGGGACTTAAAAACACAGTTAGCATCGAGAGAGAGAGAGTTGTGTGACGCCTCTATTTCCAAAGGCTTAGGCAGGGGTATATAACAATACACCCCCTGCCTAAGCCTTTGAAAAGAGAGGCGTGGAATTATATATGTAGTACGTACATACCTACCCACTCTGTATTAAGTGACATGCACAAATAAAGCAACACTGGCAAGCCATGATCATAAACCATTGAAATCCATGGTCTCTGCCCACCCTATTGATAAATATACGTGAATCTTTATTTGTATAGTGTTATCGCTACTGTTGCCCGATAACGTGGCACGAGCACGGGTACGTCGGTACGATGTTGTCGGCGATGTGCACAGATTTCATCTTTATGTGTCATGTCAGTGTTCGCATAACACGAAATTGCATCTATCGTTATTATTGTTTCAATTTAAATACTAGTGCAGTATTGACGACTCGATGGCGTAGTGGTTAGTGTAACTGACTGCCACGCCTGAGGTCGCGGGTTCGATTCCCGCACAAGTCAAACATTTGTGTGCATGAACATAGATGTTTGTCTTGGTCTGGGTGTTTCTATGTATAATATGTATGTATTAAAAAAAAAAAAAAAAAAAGCTATATATGTATGTTTATCCATTGTCTAGTATCCATATTACAAGCTCTGCTTAGTTTGGGCTAGATGGTGTTGTGTGTATGTGAAAGAATATTATTATTATTATTATTATTTTAACGATTTGTATAACTTTCTGAACGTAAACACGTTGCGTTGTGATAACGTAGCGGACAGAAAGATTTAGAGTTTATTTCATTTTTAAGTAAAGTTATAGGCGAACATTATACGCTTAATATTTATCATGATATTTGGATTTAGATATTACGCAGTCGGTATAGCTCATGTTAAATGTGATGATAAAAGTAATAGAGTATGGCATATGCTAAGATAACATTCAGATACGTTAAGGTCGTAGGTATACACCGGCTCTTATGTCGCACGTCGTTGGTTCAACAATTAATGAGCTCTAGCCCTCTTTTTAGAGTTCGAAAATACTCTTATACAACAGCTTTGTCCGTCCGTCCGTCTGTCTGTCTGTTATACAACTTCAAACTCAAGAACCGTAAGAGCTAGAGACTCGCGGTCAACGCCATTCGACTCAGCATAGTCGATATACCCCTGAAATGACTATGACCCTTAACCTCAAGGTCACGTAGTATCATATTACTTGAACCATTATTTCGAGCTCTAAGATTTACGGCATTTCATTGCCGTTTCTCACTTGTTTAATGCTTACTCCCGTACAAGGAATAAATCATGCGTCGCGGAGGACACAAAGAGCACGACCTAGGCTCTAGAACAACTATTTGTAGTTCACACAATTTTGTTCCCTGTGCAGATCGAACCCACTAACCTCAGCGCAGTGGCAAAGTCGAGGCGATCGCTTAAACTACTACGCCATCCGTGCGTATGATAATAGTAGTGGTGCTTACTTTAGGCCTCCAGCCCAAGTTCTCCTTAGCGACGGTGATGTCGGGGCGGCGGCGCTGCGGGTCGTCCTCCACGGCGGCACCCGTCGCCACCAGGCTGCGACATCCCGGGACTAGATTCTTTATAATCATCGCGAATTCTGCAATATACGAACAGAAAAATATTTACAGCCTTAGCCATTTGGCATATACCCACATGTAACATACGTCGATAAATACTCGGGCGTTTTTAAAATGATGACTAAATGTTAGGGTTGATAGCAGTAATTGTTAAAAGATAGTCATTTTAATCACTGTCACAATAATTATGATTTTTATTTTATAAAATATTTTTTTAATTTGTCAAATATTCAGCTTTCTTATATTGGTGATTGACCTAAGTAACTAAGTACTAACGAAAAATTATAAAAATACAAAGAGCAGATTCAACCCTACATGTATGCATATACTATATTATGTACATGTATATGTATATAAATAACCTAATGTATTTTTCTCAAAGGGATATGGAAACGGATTGCGTCTTGATAAGTATCTACAGCAACAAGCAAGTAGTCTCCATTTTAGGTTATGGTGAAAGGGCCTCTTACCAGATCTCTCTGTTACATGCTACATAGTTCAGCGCTGGGCACATAAGAAGGTGATTGTATATGCTATAGATATTTCTGTCAATTTGGGTTTCAAAGTACTAGTAATCTTGTTATACCTTCCACTTAAGCTAAAATGCCTGCGCTATGTGTTTACGTAAGTAGTGTAAAGATCGTGATTCGAAACTACGGTCTCTCGATCGCAAGTTTCAATGCTTTATCCAATGCGACATATCTTACCTTCTATAGTATGTTCTACGGGGTTGCCGAGGTTGACAGGTAGCGTGTAGCTAGACGCCATGAGGCCCAGCAGTCCGTCCACGAGATCCGATACGTAACAGAATGAGCGGGTCTGCTTCCCGTTACCATACAACTGGAATTATATAAGACAATAGCTTCATGAGATATTTAACACATATACATATACACATGAATACCTACCGCATAGGTGCTGTAGCATACGTGTACGGCCGACCACGAGGTATTTTCAAAAGTAATTCTTACTAGCGTCATTGAGTTTGGAGACGTGGTATTCGGTTGAATCACAAACACCAATTTTAAACCTTTAGTACTGGTATTTTGAAAAATATGTTGGGTAATAGCATTTTTACGGAACCTATGTGTAAAATTTCAAGCTACCTGAGTCAGCTGTTTGGGCCTTAATTGATTCATCAATCTTTGGACCTACTTTATACCCTTCAGAATTTTATTTATTTATCTATTTACTACATTACACATTTTTATAATTGGCAGCGGCTTCCGCACTTCTTCGCTTGCGTTGTAAAAGGATTCAAAAGAATGTAAAATTTAAAGTATCTAGTCCCAGAGGTATGGGCTGTGCATTGATATATTAGTCAGTCAATCAGTCACTAAAATTGTTCTATTACGTATATTATATTGAGATAATATTAGACCTATTTATAAGCGCTTCCAATGCCTGGCACGGGCCTCTTTTCAGTCTTAGAAGGCTGTCAGTGCACAAAGCTGGCTCAGTGCAGGTTGATAGCCTTTCACATCCAACTATTTGTGGAGCACACAAGTTTTGTCTTGTTTGAGGATAGACTCCACAAAAATTGGCGCAAGGAAAACTATATAGGTAATTTCTTATCTAAAAAAGAAAATTCGCGCACTAGGAATAATTCCTGTGTCGTGGGGGGTTTTACAAACATCCAAACAACTGACACAAAGAACACCCAGACTCGGAACACAACAATTTGTGGATCACACAAAGTTTGCAAAAGACTACAACACTTGGCGCAGTGGCAGAGGCGAGGCGCACTTAAACGACTCGCTATGTGACGCGGAGGGGTAAAAGTCTCTATAAGGTAAACGAGTAAAGGCGTTTTTGTGACGTTTTTATAAATATACGTCACCGTATAATTTAATTGCTACTATAATTTTACTACCAATTTTACGTGCAAATCGGCTTATCGAAATTGTAATTATACAGAGTTCAAACTGTACTGTTGTTTAATTTAATTACTGTAATTTAATTAGTGTAATGTAATTACCAATTGTTTAGATTTATCAGCAATAGAACCAATTGCAGAATTATTCAAAAGTCATAAAAAGCAATTTTATTTGTTTACTTTCCATATTTTTGTTAAACATTTCTAATTTAATGTTGGGAGAATACATTTTATATGAAGGTAACATGTAACAAATAGGTAGTCATACTAAATATCCTCAAAATTCA
This sequence comes from Catocala fraxini, assembly GCA_930367265.1. Classification (NCBI taxonomy): domain Eukaryota; kingdom Metazoa; phylum Arthropoda; class Insecta; order Lepidoptera; family Erebidae; genus Catocala; species Catocala fraxini. Next base: position 16,419,652 of record OV884026.1, read on the forward strand.
GATTTAGGAACAAATAATTACAAATAAATAAGCAAGCGAGCAGACAGATTTAATTATCCTAACATTTATACCTTTATAAATTAGTAGGCTTGCAAACGATTATATTATAGACTCTAAACAAACTATATTCAGGGTTAATAATAATAATGTTCTCTAGACCAAATTTCGGTCACGGCGGCCAATCTTAACGTAGACTGGCCATCTGCGCAGGAGATATTATAGTGCACAAGCGTGTGCGCAAACACAAGTGCCCTCTCTGTTCCCTAACTCTCATAATCTGATGGGACGGTAATCCGACACGACCGGAGAGATATGGCGCAGGACCAACGGCTTTACGTGCTTTCCGAGGCACGTGGGTGTCTAACACCGCCAACTTCCTAACTTCGGGCTGCTATTGAGATTTCTTAACAGTATTTCTGTTACGAAATCTCAATAGCAGCCCGAAGTTATTATAAATAACTTTTTGTTGGCCCGACCCCGATATCGAGCCCGAGACCTCATGCACAGCAGTCGCATTTACTACCGCTACGCCGCAGAGGTAGTTCTTAATATCCAGGGTTACGGTATATGTAATAACGACAAAATTTTACTATTAATAAAATATTTATGTTTTTGTATGTCATTTGTTATGTTTAATGAAAAAAATTCACGAAAATGTAACACATAGATAACCAATTTTAACATTTTTCGAATGATTTTTACCTACTCAACAGTTATAAAATGCTCATAAAGGCGAATGTTAAGAACTTGAACAAGTTAAAGAATGGTAAGACTAAACCGCGACAAGATGAATAGAAGAAGGCATAACGTATTTATTCCCAGGAGAGATGAGCAGAGGGGTAAAGTTGGTACACATTAAACTAGTCACGTTTAAGTTCTACGTAATAGGTGACGAAACTATTGTAGTTCTAGATTTTATGCTGTTATTTAGAACTTGAGACAGCCAAACACAAAAATATATTCGGCTGTTTTTGCACAGCCTTACCAAATAGTTCATTTTGTGATTTCTTTTGACTATAATCAACTTATTACTGGTATAGCTGTTATAAGTTGTGTAGGGCCAAACCTAGGGCGTTACTTAAGATTAAATATTATTTAAGACTGCGCCGAGCGTAAGACGCGATTGGACTGAATGACAGAGCTCGAAATTCAAATCAGCGCGCGGTCGCCATAGTAAAATTGTATGAAGGATTTGAAGTGCTTTTTTGATAAATATGTATCTTTATTGTCAACCAATAACTTAAATATTTGGGACGGACAAATTGTAATATAACTATTTATGTTTCGATTAAGCTGTAAAATAGGATAGATTTCTACTGTTATAATATAAAAATCACATAACACGTGCTAACGTTTTTGCATTTTTCGTGCAAGTTTACGTTATTTTGTAGGCGAAAATATTAATTAAATTAAGTTTTTTATACGGAGTAATTGTAAACACATTAACTGTTATGGTAAATGTATATTTTTTATTAGTATTAAACAAAAAGTATTAATTTTATCAACTTAACTGTGACCGCCTGTTTTGGCACATTTTGCTCGGCGCAGTCTTAAAGAAGAATAATAATAAAAAGTCATTATAGTCATGGCATGACTAAAAATGACATAACATATTGCTATGTTGGCAACACCAGCCATCTGGTGTGATAAGCGTCCATTCTTTATCGGCTTTACCAGGCAGGGTGTAAGTTTGTTTAGCAATTGAATAGGATATAAGGAATATCTTACAGTTATGGTCAAATTTTGCAAAGCTTGCATGATAAAGTTGGAGACTACGCGGCCATCAGACACGTGCATCCTCGGTCCATACGTGTTGAATATCCTCGCGACCCTTACCGACACCTTCTCTTGTTTAGCATACGAATACGCCAGCGTCTCTGCTACTCTTTTGCCTTCGTCATAGCACGCTCGCGGTCCTGAAATAGGGTAGATAAAAAGTTAGGTACTAAATATAAGACAGAATTGTAATTTTTGGAGGGATGTCATTGTGACTTTCTATGTTAATAAAGAAAGCATGTTGGTATAAATGATATTGGCTAGACTGCTGTTCTGATTTTAGGAAACAGTTATTGGGATTTTCAGTCAAATAATTCTCAGTTTCATTACGCAGTCTGGAACTGTGTCCGGTAGACGGCAATAGGCTCGTCCGTTATTACTTGGGACTTAAAGGCATAACTAGCGAAATGTGAGTATCATACATCTCTGCTTATCACTTGGGGGATATAAGGCCGTGAGACTATGTACCTGTTTTTTTTATACTATTAAAGTAGCTAACCAGCATACGGCCCACCTGATGGTTAGTGGTCACCGTAGCCTATGGATGCCTGCAACACCAGAGGCATCACTTGCGCGTTGCTAACCCTGTAAAAACCTCTTAACACCCTTTTTGAAGAACCCCATACTGTAGTCTCGTAGGAAAACCTCGGCAGGGAGTGGATTCCACAACCCGAGCGTCCGGAAAGAAAATTTTTTTGGAACCGCTTTGCCCGGCATCATTTATGTTCTAAGTTGTGAGAATGATTATACAAGCGGTAGAACACACAAAGGGAGGCTGCTCAATACCATAGAATGTTAGTTTATACGAAGCTACCTTTCACAAAGGTACCTCTTTAAAAACGTAGTTCCAACTTGTGTTATTCTTTTAAAACGGTACAGTTCAATCTAGTACATACCTAATGGCGACGACAAAACAACACAATGTATTCGACCGATAAAGCGGGCTTGAAGGATGCCTTTTCAAATGTAAAATCTAGTTTTAACAATGTTAGTCTAGTCTATACATTTGTTATTTCCGTATTCGTAAACAATCTTGCTTTAAATATGTACCTACGCTTCTATTATCTTGACTTTGTAGACATGAATATTAACATAAATATATTATATAAAAAAATTTGACTATTTCCAGACTTGCATTGCACTCTGAATACATGTGGTGATAGACTAGAATAACAGTCTTAGCACCCATACCACTCAGAGGGTGAGAGCTAGTCAAGAACAGTCATCCAAGAAGGAAAAATTCGAAAACGACCTTAATAACTGTGTACTTATTTGGCCAGGCTCGTAAAGAAGTCGTGGTTTTTGCTCGGTAGCACGTGGATTTGATCGACAAGAAATGATAAGTCTATAGGTTACGATGATCCACTAGGTGGAACGTATGAAGTATATCTACCTTCGAGCCGCACAAGGATAATATCGAAGATTTATTTTGCCACCACACTATTGTGAAAAGTTGTCATTTATACTAAGCTGTACTGAATTATTAATCAAGCATTTCCTTGTAGGTGCACTAGTAGCAGTCACAAACGACTTAGCGGCTAACCTAGTGTTAAGTCGTAACCACCACAGCTCATGGATTTTGATAAAGAACCTACCCCTGACTTTATAGAGAACCATCTTTGCGTATCGTAATAGTACATAATATGTACCTTTCAACACGTTTAACAAGTTTAATATAACGTGCGAATGTGAAGTGCCGAATGAACGTGAATGAAACGAATTTAAACCCAAGCTATAAAATTAAGAATGCCGCTTTATTATTCGTTCAGTGGTTTTTACGTAATGCTGAAGCAAACAATCAGACAGATCCTAAAAACATTGGTTAAGGTTTTACCCTTTGGAACAATCAATACAAAATATAAGATAAATCTTTAAAAAAAAACGACGAAACACATTGTTACTGTTTAGTATTTATAAATTAATAGTGATATCTGTGGTGTTATTAACTATGTAAAATATTAGGTAGGTAGGTACGTGTAACTACACAAAGACAAGCCGCGCCATTTGTTTTTTATAACAAAGGTCAAAGCAGCAGAACACATAGTCTGGTTGGTAAAAACATGTTATGCTAATGCAAAAAAGTATTATTATTAAAATATTTAATTTATGGGCACTTATAGATATTGTAATGTGTGGTTTATACATCCTAATCCTAACAAATTTTATAAATGCGAATGTGAATTTGTTTGTTTGTTATGCTTGCACGCCTTAACTACTTCACCGATCATCATAAAATTATACATACACGTTGTCAGGGGTACAGAAAAGGATAGCCTTTCTTCCAGAAAAAAAGTACTGATAGAGGAATAGAAATTTATTGTCAAAATCTACATTAATGCGAGCGAGGCCGCGGACAAAATCTAGTTTAATATATTTAATAAACAGAATGTTTAGTTGAAAACGTAGAGTGTTCAGGTCGCGCAGTAATTTAAGTAGCAACCTCGCCACTACGAGCGGCTTTTACGGGTGCTTCTTGTGTTCATTGGTTTGATGTTGGTAATGCTTTCCACGACGCGACATATAGTTTATCGCTAGTCCGAGAGTTAATAATCGACGGTAACTTTGCCGTTGACTATGTTTTCATTTCGTAAGCAAAACCACTACTTAAAATTTTTGAAAAGCTTCTCAATAAAAAACAAGTGAGAAACGGCCATGAATTGCTATAAATCTTAGAGTTCGAAAAAATGGTATCACGTGGCCTTGTCGTCGACGTCAGAGGTCAAAGGTCATAGTCATTTCGGGCATATATCGAGTATGCTGAGTCGAATGGCGTTGACCGCGAGTCTCTAGCTGTTACGGTTTTTGAGTTGAAAGTTGTATAACAGACAGACGGACGGACGGACAAAGCTGTTGTATGAGAGTTTTTTTCGAACTCTAATAACACGTACGAAGTCGTATTTGACGGCTAGTCTTTACATATTAAGTAAGTATTATAAACAACGTTGCTCTATCCGTTTTTCACTTATATCTCGAGGAACATTGGCTCTATTGATATGATTGTTATTATTTAATTGGTAAGTATACCTTATTTATCATGGTTACAGTATTAATTTCGTTACATACGGTAACCTAATGAATCAACCGTAACAAATTTGGTACATTATATTGGTAGGAAAACCTTTGCCACAAAGCCCTGCGCGGGCGCGCTACATTCACGCCCTATCAATCGCCCAATCTAAAAACTTGACCGATAATAATGAAATTTTACATACACGTTGTCTGTGGTACAGTAAAGAGCATAGGGTAACGTTTATCCAGAAATAAATACTGTTCCTGAGGGATTGCAATTTATTGACAAAATCTAGATAAATGCGAGCGAAATAGATAAAAGTAAAAGTAGTCGATATAAAGACTGGCCTATATCTACAGGTGTGTCAATGTTCCAACGCGTAATAGCGTATGGGTTTCAATTAAAATGTAGGTGCAATTATACTTTGCAATGTATACCACACTTGACGTTGTAGTGTTTATAGAAGTGTTTTTATTGCATCACGACAATCATGCAAGGCGATTGTATTACTGATTAACGAGGTCCAATTAAATTATTTCATAGATTTTAAACATATTATGTACCGTCGCGTCGCCACTTATAACTTTATAAGTCTTATAACGTTCACATTAGGGCTGATTGACTCGACTTTTTTAATCACTCTACATATTATGTTCTGCTTCAGGGCCTACAAGCCAGGAAAGACGAATGTTGTAAAGCATAATTTCCTTATTAATCTTAAATGTCTCGGGCCCGGCTTGTAAATATAGCTCACATTTGTAAACTCTCGAATAATTATTTGTATAATACTATAAAATACTCTATTATTTATAGATTATCGAGTCATCAAAAATACACATTTGAACCCAAAATTAACATCTTTAGAATGTTTGTCTGTCTGTTTACCTTTTGTCCATGTGTTTGTTCCGTCATTACGCAAAAGCAAGTTTTGTTGCTTGGTGTTATCTAATTTATAATAATAATAATAATTTATTAGCATAAAGGTATTTTACAATAGTTCACATTATACAGTTCCATTAATTACAGGTTTTTATAATTAATTATGATTAGCAATTCAATAACTACCCACACTAGGCCGAGCCTGTCCTGCGGGCAGTTCACAATTATTATAACATTTAACAATTTATTTCTGAATTTGGCCTTAAATACTGAGCCAGTGAACGAGCGGACGGTATTTCACTTCAAAATTCCATTTTTATTTCTTAATTCCATTTGGTAGAATCAGACTCAGAGCTATGGTGCATAGCAGCAGCATCCACGAAAATGAAGACGGGAGCAAACTAAATAATAAAATACTAAAAATGTCGAAGTCATGCGCTTAAAGTATTCTGTAATTGGCAACCCTACTCAGCGTGCGCGCGTTTTTTATTTTATGACTAAGGTTACGAAAAATCATATAACTACAAACTACGCTTATTTTCAAGATAAACATAGTTTAGTTTAAATACGTGCGCTATTACATTGCTTCAGTATTTAAGCAATGTCATAGTCAGTAGTAAAACGTATGTACACTGTAGTACAATTAAAGTCATTGTGATAATAATAAGTAGGTTTATAATCATGATGTGTGTTGTTGATATTGTTGTGCCTTCACAGTACTTACTATATCAGCGATACTATTGTCTCAATGTTATGGTACTTATATGAATGATGTAATTGCTTTCAGGTGTAATGTGTCTGCATAGTTCTTAGAATATGTAGGTATTTTAATTGTCTACGTCTAATATACGTTTTAAGTATGATACTTGTGATTAATTTTTTTTAACCCTTGTGTTATCGGGACTTTCAAATGGCCATTTATACTACCGCACCGGTTGGAGTCACTTATTACTTATTTACAAACTTATTTTATAGAGCAAAACAATATAAAATATACAAACAGATATAAAAATACACACAATTAGAATATTCATCCATTTAGACTAGAGGTGCCCAGACTTTATTTCATAGCCCACTCTCAAAATTTAGCAGGTTCCGGTGGACCCCTGCAGCTACGTTTCTACCATATTCCTTGACATTCGTATTTATATATTAAATTTTTTATCAAATCTCTAAGGGCGGAACTTTTCTTTTTAGAAATTCTTTACCGAAATTTATAAAAATCGAACTGTCACTGAGCTTCTTAAAATATTATCTGCCTACATTGATAGATGCAGTCAAGCCAATATTTTAGTTCTATCGAAAGGAAATAAATTTTCTTGGACCCCCGCTTACCAATTATGGACCACCATTTTTTCGTCACGCTAACGTAGACCCCCGTCGAGTCTCCCCCAGACCCCTGGGCGTCCACCTGGACCTGTATTACCTATTCATGTATGCATTAAGGGGTAGGCAGAGGAGTATAACACGAACCTGCCGTCTGTTATGGTACTAGTATAGTATTATATTTTATCTGTGGTTATGGTTTCAAGTTGCATAGTGTAGTGAATCATTTGACGCCTTCTGGACACAATTGTAAACACCGTGCTTTTACTGATAATTTCAAAATAGAAAAGCCCAATAACACATCACTCGACTCAAGAATCGAATCCAAGACCTTATACGCAGCAGCCGCGTTTAATACCGCAGCGCCACCGAGGCAATTGATAAAACAAATTTCAACATCCGCTGTAAAAGATAAAACAATAAGAAAGAAACATTACGACATTTATGTATTAAATTATCACTACATATTACAAAACAAAGTCCACCTTCGCGTCTGTGTTTGTTCACGATAAACTCAAAAACTACTGAATGGTTTTCACCAATAGTCCGAGTGATTTATGAGGAAGCTTTAAGTGTATTATTTGTTTAGGTTTTGTACTACCCGTGCGAAGCCGGGGCCGGTAGCTAGTTTATAATATGAGAAACAGGCTATATTATTACAAATATAGAAAAATAACCAGAAAGAAAGTAACTGAGAATTTTACTGACCTATTGGATTCACGTGACCCCAATAAGATTCCGGCTGTGGATGTACCATAGGGTCTCCATACACCTCCGATGTGCTAGCAATTAGAATCTTAGCTCCAACGCGCCGTGCTAACCCTGAAATATAATTATTGTTTTGCAAAGCCTATCTATTATTATATGTACTATCGACTTGAGCGACGGTAGACCATTTCAGAAAAATTTTCGCTTGCACATGTTGACTTTAAGTGACTCCGCTCTCCCGGGTACCAAGTGTAGGCCTGCTATGTGATTTTAACCTTAGGAGTGGTCATCCGTCGCTCAAGTCGATAGTACATCTGGTGATGAAATACCTCCTGACTCATAAATTTAAGATATTTTTAATATCCTCAACTTAATATTAAGTACGGTGACCTAAGCAATACTTTCAATAAGTAACTTTTAAGTATGTCGTACCTACTAGTAGTAGTGCTTCGGTTGTAATGATGCATATATTTTCATTCGAATAATATTCTAATACCGATATACAAAGTGATACTTAATTATCTATATTGCATGGTGAAGAACACAATACACGTCCTTATGTTTTAGTGCTGTTCACATTCGAATGCAATTTTGCACTTCGCTATTCGCGTCGGTCGCTTACTAGCAAAATTACTAGTATTATACTTGTACTGTTTATATATTATAAATAATTTTGTATGTTATTATTATAGTACAGTTTCACACACTTAATGACTTATCACAAAACCTTAGATGACTCGCGCCATGATTATTCCTTCGAAGTCTTTGACGCCGTTGTTAAAATCATGATGCCTAATTAAAGAGCAATTTCGCATTAGGTACTAATATTTATATTATTAGTAAAAATCTATCTCTGGCTTACTCACTAATTTAAACGCTAATTAACATAATGACATGACTGGTCATCGATTTGGGTAGGAACGCAGGCATAATAATGTTGAGAATTAACTATCAATTTCCAGATCTCTGAACAAAGACTACTCTTAATAACTAAATGACTCATATGTTACTAATTATACTTACCTAACATATTAATAGTTCCTAAAGTATTAGTCTTAATTGTTTTAACTGGATTTTGCATATAATGTGGTGGACTCGCAGGACTAGCTAAATGATATATTTCATCTGCCTAGAAAACAAAACATATTATAACCATAAGACACACATTCAAATGAACGAATAAATACGGACTGATAAAACAAATTACCTCAACGTAAAGTGGATTTACTATGTCATGATGAATCATTTCAAAGTTGCGATGGCCAAACCAGTGTTCAACGTTTCGCTTGCGGCCCGTGAAAAAGTTGTCCACAACGATCACTTCATGGCCCTGTGTCATAAGTACGTCAACTAGGTGTGAACCTACAAACCCCGCCCCACCGGTCACCTGGAAATTAAATTATTTGTATATGTTTGACAAAACAAACTACAACCGCATTGCAATAAACATTTATAATGTTTGAATGAACACGTATGTAAGTATATATTTTGTTTCTTAATTAAGACATCTATACTGGGGGATCAAACACTGTCTTTAGACGGACAAAAAAAAAAAACAATTATCACACAATTAATGTACTGGGTGGGTTTCAAACGTACACCTTGCGCGGCGGCAGTGCAATGATAAGACGACCGCATGCCAATTGCGCCATCCGTGCGAAATAAATAAATAATAATAATTTGTTTAATGATGAAGGCAAGTACTTAGGATAGCCATGTGTTATTAACATCAAACACAAAGGATAAGATACAGCAATACTATTCGTCATACAAATTTTTGTTCCATGTGGAGATTGGATTCGCAATACGCGGCGCATTGTAAGTGGCAAGATGACCACTCACTCACTCATCAGACATCCACTTTGCGACAAGGTCAAAATAGGATAGACTTAAACAACATTATAGGACACAATTAATACATGTAATAAATAGATACATGGCATATCTATGTATTATTTAATTTCCATTTATAATGTAAGTAGACAAAAGTTATTCCTATCATTACTCATGTGTACAGGAAATGCATTTTAAGTCTGTAATGTTTCGATGGGAAACATGAAATTATTTGCCGCATCATATTCTTATCTTTATATCAACAAGGCCAGCTGGCATAAAATGTTGTAAGGAATATATTTGAAGTATTGGTAGGTCAATATAAAATAAGTGGAATACTTTATTTACACAGTTACTTAAAGCTATATTTAAAATGAAATGTCGTAAAACGCACATGATTATAAAATAGTCATGACTACCAGAATAAAAAATACCAATTATACAGGTTGTCCCAGAAGTCGACGTCAAGCCGGAATCAGGAAACAGGCTAAGTTATAATAGCTATCAGCAAATATAAAATCTAAGTAACGTATTTTAAAATTAAAGGCACTATAAAAAATTTTAAATATCTCCACCTGTGATGGCCTTTTCACACCTGTTACTTTTGAATTATTTTTTTTTGTTATGTTATCTCTAATAATCGAGAAAAATCGAGTGCTTAAAGAAGCATAATTCGAGACTTTTTTAATTTTTATTTTGTTATTTTAATAATAATATGTAAATTATTATAATAATAATAATAATAATAATCCATTTATTTGCATTGAATATAGGTACATACATTAGATGTTACATACGTTAGTGATCTGCTACATTCTGCCTTCAGTAAGCATGCAAATTTTATACATTAATAGATATTATTAGATTGCAAATTAAGTAAATGGTACAAATAGTTCAAGTCATAATTAATAATTTAAAATAATGTCATAATATAAAAATGTCAGGAGAGAACAAAGAAGAAAATAAAATTAATATTAATGTCATTATTATATTTGATCGTCGTCTAGAAAGTCTGTAAGTGTATAATAACATTTTGTAATTAAAAGTTCTGACAGTTTCTTTTTAAACATATGTATTCTCTTATCCTTTAGAGCATCGGGTATTTTATTATAAATTACTGTAGCCATACCTAAAACATTTTTCTTTAACAAAGTTGTGTTGTAAGGTACATTATATAATTTATTTTTATACTGGCTTCTCAAAAGACCTTTTCTTAGTTGTGAAACATGAGTAAATAAGTGTTTGTTGCATTTTACAAAAACAGCCATTTCATTAATGTACAAGCATGGGAAAGTTAGTACTTTTAGTGACTTAAATTTAGGAACACAACTATCTGTAGACTTAATGCCACATATTGCTCGCACACATCGTTTCTGAGCTCTGAACATGTCCCCTCGAAGACTACAATTGCCCCAAAATATAACACCGTATCGCAATACGGATGCCACCAGACCATGATAGGCTACCAATGCAGTATTAATGTTCACTTTGTTATGAAGACTATGTAAAACATACGCTGATGAACTTAATTTTTTGCACACATGTTCTGCATGAGCTTTCCAAGTTATATATTATTATTTTGTTATAGTTTTTTGATATCATAACTTAGCCTGTTACCTGATTTCGGCTTGACATCGACTTCTGGGACACCCTGCATAAAAAATTGCAATTTTCAATAACCAAATAATACTTGATCATTACAATTTAGAAAAGAAAATTTTTGATCTGAATTAATTCATCAAGAAGTTATATAAATTTTTTAGTATAAGGTATTTATTTGTCATTCATTATCTTTTAAGCGGTACAACACAAATATTAATATACAAAACATATCATTGTAAATTATAAATTGATTTAATTCTTGTCACTGTAACAATCCCCTATTCACATTGCATAATAGGGCAAATGTGATCACAATGCTACTAATTTATCTCAACTTCCTGCCCATACTTCATATTATAGATAAATACATGTGTATGAAGTCAAAACGTTAATTCTCCTCCAGCCCAACAACAGGCAAGTTTATTTCAATCAATGGACAGGTAAAAAAGCCATAAAAATATGGTAGATTCAACTTCTCAATAACTATTACACAATAAACTTATATAAACTACCCATTAAGTTAATCGTTTATGAATAACAAATAAGCATTAACAGAAGTTTACAAAAGTAATCCAACTGGTAGGCATTATTAGCTTTAACTGTTTAATGTTTATTAAACAACATTGTCACTTTAAATTTTGTAATTAGAATACTTGTTTAATAAGAATTCATATTATGTAGTAGAAAATAATTCCAGCTACTCTTGTTTTGATTGTTGAATGTTCAATATGGTAAACATGTATAGCACAGTTGCATTTTATTTTATGAAAGGATACTGTAATGAAATGTGTCAACATCCAATTTTATTATTTTAATGTATAGGCAGAATAATACATTTCTTTGATTTCTAATTCTATTATTTCACTTTTGGACATTAAATGTAACCCAAACTGGTTTGTAATTTATACAATGTAGTTAGTGTATACATTTTATTTGAAAATGTATCCTTTTCATATTTTGTTTTTTTTTAAACATATTATTGTATCACTTCTTCCCATTATTTAGCATTAGGTATATTAAAGGATGCAATGTTATATGATATGAACTTTTAACATTAAATAAAAAAAGGCATAGTATTTAAGTAGTATAAGATATTTTTGTCCTGTGTGGTGATTGAACCCACTACACTTGACAGTTGGCAGTGGTAGTGGCGAGGCAATTACCTAAACCACTACACTGTCCATGGAGTCAATAAATAGTTTACAAGCAAGTCTGTTTATAATATATTATTACATACTATGATAAATTAAATTATTAATTTCGGAGAACTACTAGTCATCACAACAATGACTAAAATTGAACATTTTAAATATAAGTAATGGATACTGTATTTAATTTGATGAGCATACTAATCAAGAGATACTAAACTAATAAGACATATGTTAGATAATACTAGAGCTACTTATTTAGTGATAGCATCATATGTAAACTTGTTAAATGATTAACCAACAGTTTCTTATCATAGGACAGATAACACTTACATATATTTTTAAGTATCAGTGGTCATACTTCCAACTGTTCTACACCCTTTCTCTCTATACATAAATATATATCAAACTATCAACTATTAGAACACCAGACATAATTCAAAATCTATTGTATCTGGCAACAGATGTGCAGCTGTGACTCAATATGCCCAAATTTATTATCCTTGTACAACACTGTCTTCCGCTAACGATAAAGTAGCTAAGTCATATACATCCTGATATCACTTAACAGCTGATTAATTAGAGGGTGGCAGAACAGAACATGCTTAAAAGGAGTGCAATGTTTACATTCACAGAATACAGGATTCTGCTTACTATGACCTGGCATATTTTTCTTGCCTCATTCAATCTAATTACATTCTACTTGAATTCATATAGTAGCACAATACAATTAGAATTGCATTGAATTAAATATAAGCACAATGCAACACTATCTAAAGCAGTGTCAATATCATTTACTTTTAAATTGACTAAGGCAAAAACATGTTTCTTCAGCTTTAGCACAAAATAAAATACTACATGTTTATTGCCACACCTTGCCTTCCTAATACTGAATATGTTGCTTTAAAAATAATTTCTATGATCACAATTTATTTAGTGTACACAAAACTAACTCACCAAAATCCTTTTCCTTTCCTTGTATCCCAAAAATTTTACATCAGGATACTTCTGTGGTACTCTGCCTTCTAATATTGCAATTTTTTTCTCTAGCTGTTCTATTCTTGTTTTTGCTTCTAACAATGCTTGCTTTGTACTCTCATCTTCACTGACTGATACTAATTGTTTCTCCATACTTTTTAAATTTATATATTTTTCCTTCTTTGGCTGTTGATTAAAACCTCTGTAATTTAAATCCTGGACATCATCTACTCTTTGGTTCATACCATTTCCTCTATTATCTTTTGTCAAAATTAAGAATATAAAGAGCACTGAAAATACAAATATTACTATTATTCGTCATGTATATTTATGGGATTTATTTAGTAAACACAACATTTGTTTACTGTCATACCCCGATGTTTTAAATAGAGTATCATATTTATTTTAAATGTATAAAACCACAACAATTTGCAAATCATTAACTATAGAATTAAGTAATAAAACCTGCTGAACGCTTGATGTTTACGAGTATACTGCAAAGAGAATGCAATCCAAGTCGGTTAGAAAATATACACAATATGCGGCAAGCATTTGTGTAAACTTATAAACAGGCTGTACTTACATAAACACAGTAAGCCCAAGACTGTTAATGTCTTTCTGTATTTCAGGTATTGTTTTATCATTTCTGTGTTTGGTATGATTATGTTACTGTTCACATTGCTAATATTAAATTATAATTTTATGTTGTAGGTACGTGGAGTTCTAGTGAAAATATGAAATGATAATTTCAACTTTTTCTAATGTCATATCCTTTTTGACAGCGTCACTTTCAGCTGACTGTCAAGTGTCAATTAATGTAACGCCTCAAAACTGATGCAATGAAATCAAGGCTTTTGAGATTTCAAATTACTCAATATGGTAAGTTTGATCCCACCGGATTGATGATATATGGATATTTATTCATAATTTTCTCATTCAAAATAAAGATTACAGAAAAAATCGAGCGATGTCTCTAACTAGCATGATTTTTGTTGTATCAGCATTCGACCTTACCTAAGTCTTCGGTATTGAAGAGGTGTAAATTGATGCATTTAAAATGCATGTAAATTGATGCATTTAAAATTCTAAAAATCTTTCTATCGCATCGTAATTCTACTGCATTTCGATTTTACAGGTTTGATTATTTACCGGGTAATATGGTTTTAACGCATTAACAGCCGGCGGCCAAGAGCCAGGTCCGTAGCTGGTAAACGTTAGGGTTATAGATCAGCCGGCAGGCATAAGCCAGGTCTGTAGCTAGGGTTATATTGAAACACGTAGACTGATTCAACTGAGAATATATTTACAATTTTAAAGCATTTTTATATTCCATTTATTGTTCTTACAAGTATTGCTAGCACTGAGTAATGTGTACAATAATGATTTACGCCAATCAGCGACGAGTAAACAAAATTCTAACATTTACGAGTGAATTCTCAGAAATCCTTACGTGTGTGTGCGTGCGTATAAATTGTGCCACTATAAAAGCAGATGGTGGCTTCGCGCGTCGCCAAGTCGTGAGATGGTTTTGGCATGGCTAGACGTATGATGCTCCGTTCGATCGCCTTCGCGCGTCGCTTGGTTTCGGCGCGGCTAGACGTATGATGCTCCGTTTGATTCCAGGTTCTTTATAAACTTATATGTTGCTTGTGCGTACATAATACGTATAAAAGCCACATGGTATTAGTTTTTCAAACAAAGAATTCTCAATTGAGCTTGGAACTGTAACCGGCTGACTGCAATTAGCTTGCTAATAATTACTACATGGCATTTATAACCACATTTATTTGACTAAACGGTAGTGTAAAGGGTTTTGCCTACTCTTTTGGTACGTGAGACTAACTACGCATGAGACGCAGTATCTAACTACATGTACTATACGTTTATACGCACACTTACTTGAGTCCGACTCGCACTTGATCGGTTTTATATCTATACCACTTTTTGGCAATTCTTTTTACATGAGTTTTGAGGTAATATTGTAATATTTCACGGTATATTTGAATAATACGTCCATTACTTAAGGTTATTGTTATAATCACTGTTTAAAAATTCTGAATAACAAACAGGATTATTGTATTATCAGTTTTAGGCTTGCCCACGGGAGTCACTAGATCAGTTCTGTAATTGCGCAATTTGTTGGCCGATAAATTGTTCTTAACAAGGTGCGTCAAGGCATACTATATTCTTGTTTTATACAACCAAGATGATAAAGAAGCATACAGCTGATAGTGAACGGTTACCTTAGCCTATGGACTTTAAAAATAGTTACCAAAGGGATATCACTCGCGCATTGCCTGCATTTCAAATAAGGAGCCGCTGTGCTGGAAGGTTAAATTCCTCTGCTGAAGTACAACATTTCCTATATGGGCCTACAACTTACCGCAAGTACACAACACAAGGCTATGTGCAATCGTGTGGATTAAGTGTTTAGTTTTATTCGCATACGGAAGTCACGGGGGCGGCGTATAGCTCTTTTAAAATATTATATTAGCCTGTGGCATCTAATGTGTGCTAAAGAGGACCATAGATTTGTACATAGGAATGCATTGACATCTGTGGCGCTCAATAATGACAAATGTCTACAAGGTAATTGGTAGTAAAGAAACGTGAAAAGAAAATACAAAATAAAATGTACTGCATTTTATTTTGTATTTTCTTTTCACGTTTCTTTTGATGATTTTATTTTTATTTCTATCACACCATGAGTTCTTATAATACAGTAAATAGCCTGTATAAGTTAAAATTCAATGCTGATGCTGTCATCACGATTGAAATTGAACATACCGTCTTTTATCAGTTAAAGCACAAGAGTTATATAAATAGGCGTGTTTCTGTTACTTTTGCGAGTAATACAGTAAAAATGCTACATTTTATGCTGTTGCAAAATTATTTTAGAAGTCTTATTTATTTTATATATAAAGTGCAACATACTAAAAAAACAGTTCGAAGGTATAATACTGGTGGAGAAAAAGGAAAGCCTGACTCTGAATTCGGTCACCCGCTAGTGATAGCTCACCGTGGAGCCTGCGGATACGTCCCAGAACATACCCTGGCCTCGTATACTCTCGCCGTGTTAATGGGCGCTGACTACATAGAGCCCGACCTGGTTGCAACCAGCGACCATCAGATAATAGCTCGACACGACAACCAACTAGGATTAACCACAGACGTCGCTGTGCGTCCCGAATTCGCATCTCGTCTTAAAAGAAAATCTATTGACGGAATTACATTAAGTGGCTGGTTCACCGAAGATTTCACTCTTAAAGAAATAAAAAGTTTACGTGCTATTGAACGTATTCCCGAAATCAGACCAGGAAATGCACGGTTTAATGGTATTTTCGAAGTTCCCACTTTACAAGAAATTATCAACTTGGCAAGAGGTTTAGAGATGAGTCAAAAAAGAGCTATCGGTATTTATCCAGAAATTAAGCACAGTACATATTTTCGTAATAACGGGTTACCAATGGAACAACTTGTGGTAGATATTGTACATAAGAACGGTTACACCGGATGTTGTGCACCATTATGTATTCAGTCTTCTGAGATAAGTAATTTGAAAGAACTTAAACGAATGACTGACATCAGACTAATGCAACTATACGATATGCCCTCAGAGCGGCCATTCGACACAACTCAGCAAGATTGTAAGGTCACTTATAAGGATATGGCTACACCTGACGGACTTCGAGAAGTAGCGAGCTACGCTTACTGCGTAGGTGTGGACGAGAGCTACGTTATGCCGCGCAAGGCGGATAAAAGTCTTGGTCACGTCACAAATTTTGTGCAGGATGCTCATGCAGCAGGTTTAAAAGTAATTATATACACTTTGCGTGCTGAAAATTACTTCTTGCCAACAGAGTACCTTAGCAGCTGCCGTTTACCATTTAATAAAGGGAATTTATCTGAATACCTAAAAGCAATGTATGCTTCTGGAATTGACGGATTTTTTTGTGATCATCCTGATATACCCATTCGCCTTCGAAATGACTGCTAAGTCTAGTTCAAAATAACAATGATAACACAAGTAAATTTGGGGTATATTGTACATACAGTATTACTTGATAAACCGGTACACATTAAACCCGAGTTTAATTATATTAGAATTACAAATGAATAGAAGTATATTTTATCATAATTATCAGTTTATTTAAACAGATAATGCCTATGTTTGAACATTCTTATTTTCCATACACTGTTAGAGTGTCCTATTATTGAGCGAAGGTCACTTCATTGGATTACCATATTTCTTGTTTTCTGATTGCCTAAGTCATTCGATAGCCCACCGCTTTAAATGTCAAATTGTAATCACAGTCGCAAAAATGGTCAGGACCGCAAATTTTATCGTTTGGTTAAGATACGCATCTATTGAAGGAGTGCACGCTTACACTCGCTGTTTTTAGGTTACGATACTACTCGCTAGGGGCGCTTTGTACGTTTATACATTTGTTACTCGATACAATAACTTTGTAGATTGCGAAAAGATTTACACTTGAGGTACAGAAGATCAAATCATAATGTAAATGTATATCTTTATCTGCGTGTGACTGAAAAATAGAATTTATTATAACTTTTAATATGTAACTATAGTTATAAAAAGGCTATATCCTCTAGCTATAGTGGAACTTTCAACTCTAACTTGCTTCGTTATAGCCAAAATAGTGCGGCGAGTGATTTTCGGGAGTGGGAGTGTCACTTTAATTTGCGAACTAACGGGACTTTCCGCTCTAGGTTGCTGTTTTTACAACTAGAGGTGTTGAGCGGCGCAGGTTTCACACCGCACCGCCGCACAACACCCCTAGTCGCTCGTACTGGTGTTGTCCTCTTGCATTTAAGGCGTAAGTCGGCTATGTCGTCTAATTAGGCGACCCATCTAATCCCTCTGGGATAGTCGCTATCTTATCATAAGACTAACATAATCTCGGAGTGCATAGGAAACTATATCTAACAAGTTAAATTGTGTAGAGAGCACGGCCATGGCTTGTTAATAATTATATAAGTAGGTATCTTTATAATTATGTATGGATAATAAGAAACACAAAAGAGAGCGACGTGAAGGGCAAAATAAAGGATTGTCACAGTTTGGCTTTGCATCAAGTATTAAAAGCTCAATAATTTAAGCTCTTATTTCGTTTAGCTAAAATCTATTCAAATCTATAGGTATCTAAATGTTATGTATGTCGCTTACAAATACTGTATAAAGCGTGCAGCTAATACTTTCATATGTTTACCCGTATAGCGTTTAATATTTTCAATGATAACAATATCCTAATACATTGTTAAGACATCATTTCGAATTAATTTCTTGTCTTTACACCTGAATACATACATACATATATAAATTCACGCCTGTTTCCCAAAGGGGTAGGCAGAGACGGATTTCCATTTGCTATCAAAACAACAATTTTGACAATCAAAACAGGTCAGTTGATAATTCTTGTTTGAAGAAATCATAATATAATTCTGTACTTATTTGTTGCTTGTACAATTTGTATAAACTCTTATATTACCTACATGATCTATATCAATAGCTTAAACAATAAACTTCCATACTTGTAATATCTATTAACATTAACTGTATTTTCTATTTGCCTTTGTTATTCATATAAAATACATGGATTAATTATTCTACAATTTAACGACTATTAGATTACATTAAAAATATGACGCTTATTTTAAAGATGTGCTCAGGAAAAATATTTACATAAATATGTATACACCTGAGCAAATAGTTGGGTGGGCTATGTACCAACAATATCAGTCTGACACAGGTAAGAGCTCCTGCTTAATCATATTACACTTAGTAAGAACGACCCCAAACAGAAATCGATGGAACTGGTCACATTCATAGGCGTCGCGAAAAATATTGTACTATTTAACTTATCCACTTATAGGTTTGTACATAAGAATTAATCTATCTTGAGCATGGGCCTCTAAGTCGTGCCGGTATATCAGGTTGGTCAGAGAATATACCGTCTATTCCCGCATCAAAGTACGCTTGAATCTCAGCAGTCAAGTTTCCAGTAGCGCTCGGTGTATCATCACTGAGAAACTCAGCTGGCAAAAAGTAGTTCTCAGCTCGGAAGGTGTAAGGGTGAACTTTCAAGCCAGCGGTGTGAGCGTCTTCTACAAAGCTTGTAGCACTTCCAAGTTTATTATCCTCGTCACGTGGTATTATATAACTCTTGTCTGGACCCACGGCGTAAGCATAGGTCGCGACTTCGCTGAGACCCAAGGGAGTTGCCATGTCACCATACGTAAGACTTGTACCTTGTTGAACTTGATCGAATGGCTGTTCTGACTTATTGTCATACAACTGCAGTAACCGCAGTTCAGTGATGCTCTTGAGTACCTTCAGGTTATTCACTTCAAAAGATTGGATGTAAACTGGTGAATCACGTCCCTCGTAGCCGTTTTTGTGTAAAACATCCACAACTGCTAGTTCCATTGGCAAACCGAGTGTGTGAAAATATGTGCTATGTTTGATTTCTGGATAGAGGCCGATTACTCTTCTTTGACTAATTTGTAAACCTTTGACTAAATCGATTATCTCTTGGAAGGTTGGTATGTAGAATGCGCCGTCAAGTCGTGCATTGCCAGGTCTTATATCTGGAATGCGTTCAATAGCACGTAGGGTTTTTAGTTCTGCGAGAGTGAAATCTTCAGTGAACCAACCGCGCAGTTCCTTGCCGTCAATTGTTTTGTTTTTATGACGTGAGGCAAACTCGGGATGCTCAGAGACATCTGTGGTTAATCCCAGTTCGTTGTCATGTCGGGCTACTAGCTGATGGTCACTGGTCATGACGAGGTCGGGTTCTATGTAGTCTGCGCCCATCAGAACAGCGAGTGAGTAAGAGCCGAGTGTGTGCTCCGGGACATACCCGCTAGCTCCCCGGTGCCCTATTACCAGCGGGTAGCAAAACTCTGAGTCCGGCCCTTGCCTTTGCGAGTCTGTGTTTGTATCAGCTGGTAGCGCACACGTGATTCCTATGACAGCAAGGAGAATCGTCCATAGTCTTTTATCCAACTTCATTTTCCTGTAAGATTTTAATGTGTAAAGTTATTTAGATTACAAATGCACACAGGTCAAAACGGTCTCATATTTATAAAAACTACAAAAATAGATAAACATTTAACATTTTCTGTACCTACATCTGTAATATCTATGACACAATCTTCACGAGATTGCCTTATCACCATGGCATACTAATATTGGCTAAGTTAAATAATACACTTTAAACAACACTGATTGGAACACTCTTAAAAAACTCTACAGAATTTATATTATATTAAATTGATAACACTTTTTATAATGCGCTACATAAAAAAGAAATACTTACATCTAAACGATGTTTTGTCAGTAGATGTAGATGTGTAATATTCACAGATATACGAACGAGTGGCGAGTGCCGATCGAACGCAAAGTACAGACGTCTACTAAAGCGCTATACGTGGAGCAACATATTGAGTAAGGTCGACATTGCGACCATCAGGGAAAAATCTCTGTTTTGACCTCCGATGTGCTGGCATAACGTGATTCTGCATACATAACTAAATTATATAAAACACTAATTTACGAACAGGTTAAGGTGAGTTAATAGCTATCTTGTTTTGTGTATAGTTTAGTAATGTGTTATACAATTATTTTCCCCACCACTAACAAGTTTATTAATTCTTAAGAGTTTTTGTTATTTAATGTACTTGTGTACCTTGTAGTTTTGACATTGAGAATTGGCTTGTTTAAGATTAGTAACTTTGCAGTTTTATAAATTTAAACCTAATGTTTATGTCTATAAGGCTTATTAAATATGGCGTGACTCATGTTAATTGGTATTTCTGCGGAGTAAACAAAGACGAGGAAAAAGTGCAGCTACATCGTTTTTCTGCTTCCTGACCGAGTTCAATAGTACAGATATTATTGTTTACTTATCACTTTATTAGATATGCTATACTGGCAGGTTATCATTTTCTTATAATTTTACTTTAAATCACTAGTCAGTAATTTAAAGTAAAATTACAAGAATAATGATAATTTCATTACACAGTATAACCTAAGGTCTTCCATATTCTCTCGGAAAAATTAAAGTTAGAAAAACACGGGTGCCTATTTAAAATGTATCACAAATATTTAACTAACATTAATCGATAGATTTGATGGTATAGAATATAGAAGATGAAGTTAAAAAACATTCATATTTATGAATTTTCTTTATTAGTGTTTTAGTCTTGAGTATCCACCGTAATATACCATACGTCAAGGATAAATCGATTGTCATTACCTACTCTTAGAAAATGAATTGTTCATGATGCAGGTATGATGGTTAGTAATTCGTATTACAAAACGTCCAGAAGCTTAGTTAAACAAGTATAGGTACGGTCTTACCAATGTTAAGTAGTTTTTTTTTTACGTGGGTTAATGCTTTGACGCATACCTCTCCGCGGGGCGACGGAGAAGATATGTCGGGCTCACCGGGGAAAAGATATCCTGGTAATGCCGGCTAAACCTACCACGGTGTTCCTCGACATAACCATAGACGGCGAGGCCGCGCGAATCGCTTTCACATGCAATGGCGACCCCGTCGTGGTATGTTAAGTAGTTACCGTAGCCTATGGGAACATGGCATGGCAACCACAGGGGAATAACTTGCGCGTAACAAACCCTTTATAAAAAGAGGTCCTGTGTTGCCAGTGAAAGAGTCGAAAATCACGTTTGACAGAACCGTATGTTGTTGGCAAGGATAAAACTGCACTAGTTTCAGCAAATGCCCAAGTTTTTTTGAAAAATCAAGCTGTTATATTTTTCCAGCTATTATGCGGATATTCAATATATACATTCTTTTCCTCTGTATGTTGCTCACATGTTCCTCTAAAAGAACTAATACAATTGAAGAATAATTATAATTCCACGTATACAAGAGGATTTAACAGTACCTACATAAATAATTTATCTGTTGTTGTTTACCTACTAGATGTCATCAACTCCTTTTAAGAAATTACTTAGAGAAGTTTAATTTATTAATTTGAATTTGAATTTAATTATTGCAACAACCTAATCAAAAAACTTAAAAGAAACTATGATAAAAATCTATTACAAGAAGCTGGCAAAGACAATAAGAAAATTTGGGATGCAATTAAAAATATCACTTATACAAAAAAACCTAGAAATGATGCGACAGAATTAATAAATCACGGTAGTAGACAAGAATCGGTGGAGAAAGTAAATGAGTTCCTAGTAAATGTGGGTAAAAATCTAGCAGCTAAAACCGAACAATCTGCAAACCCTAACCATTCAAACGAGTGGTATAGACAGTATCTAAGCTGTGTTAACTCTATGGCGCTATTCGACACAGATGAGGCCGAATTGGAGAGCTTGATCTTAGATCTGAAAAATGTCAGCTCAGTGGGATGGGACTCTATATCCAGTAGAGTTCTTAAAGAAAATAGACACATACTTGTTACCCCTCTTACCAATATTTTTAATCTGTGTTTATCGCAGGGAACTTTCCCCACCGTTTTAAAGAAGTCTGTGGTACTCCCGATCCATAAGTCAGGAAGTAAAGCACTTGTCACCAATTATAGGCCGATTTCTTTACTACCAGTGATCTCCAAACTCCTGGAGCGCATACTTAACAAGAGATTGACCAATTACATGGAATTCAATCATCTTTTATCAAATAATCAATTCGGATTTAGAGCAGGGAAGTCAACAAGTGACGCCGCTCACGAGCTTGTAGATTGCGTAGTGAAGAATCTAGACAGAGGCAATAAAGTTATAGGAATCTTCCTAGACTTGGCCAAGGCCTTCGATACGGTATCTGTGCCTCTGCTCCTTGACAAACTAGAACGCCTTGGTATTAGAGGGGTTCAACTAAAAATCTTCAGAGATTACCTCACTAACCGCTGCCAATGTGTCAAAATAAACAGTTACGTGAGTGGCGACTTACCTTTATCTTTTGGTGTGCCGCAGGGCAGTATTTTGGGCCCGAGTTTATTCCTAGTCTATATTAACGAGCTGTGTAACCTAAATCTAAAAGGTGGTAAAATAATATCTTATGCTGACGATACAGTTCTGCTGTTTTCAGAGGATACTTGGGAAGGAGTTTTTAAAACAGCTCAGAAAGGGTTTAATGTCGTTAGCCATTGGCTACAAGAAAATATTTTAACTCTAAATGCTGCTAAAACGCAATATATGACATTTACAATGCATACTAACAAGCTACTGCCTACATCTCTCGGTATAAAAGCACACAATTGCTGCAACAATAACACCTGTTCTTGTCCCACCTTAGTGAAAGCTACAAAAATTAAATACCTGGGAATCATACTGGACTCCAATCTCTCCTTCCGCCCGCATATAGAATTAGTAACCTCTAGGATAAGGAAATTTTTTAAAAATCTGAGACATGCAGCGGGACCGGCATTACTAAAACAGGTTTACATAGCACTCGTTCAATCAGTGTTGCAATACTGTATTACGATATGGGGCGGTGCACCTAAAACCATTCTTAAGCCGTTAGAGGTTGCCCAAAGAGCAGTACTTAAGGTGTATACGTTTCGCCCATTTAGGTTTCCCACATATTGCCTTTATCAATCCTGTGAGGTCCTCTCAGTACGACAGCTGTTTGTATTGCTCGTAATTATGAAACAACACGCTAGTGTAAATCACAGAGAATGTTCACAACCTTACAAGCGCAGAAAAAAGGCCATACCGCTCAGTGAGAGCCCCTTCTTCAGACATTCGTACGTGAACAGGTTCTATTGCTTTTTGGGTTAATTTCTATATAATAAGATAAACCAAATTATTGACATTTATTCACTAAGTAAAGTTAATTGTAAATCAAGAATTACACAGTACATACAAAGACTAACTTACGAAGAAACTGAAAAGTTACTACAAATTGCTCAATAGTTTATTACACATCCTCCCGAACACTCACACATTCACAATTCAGACTACACAAGGGAGGCTTACACTCTACACTCTACACAATTGTAATTGTTTTTGTTATTGTTATTAAATTTAATCGTAATGAAATTGTAATAAATTAATTTCATCTAAATTTATTTAATTTAATTTAATAATTTAATTTAATTTTTTAATTTTATTTTTATTTAATTTAATTTAATTTTAATTTTAATTTTATTTTATTTTATTATTATTATTATTATTTTTTTTTTTTTAATATTATTAATCTGTTATTCATAATTTTGTCTTATCTTTCTTTTTATTTTTTTCCTTTAAACACAATAGATTGTAATGATGCATGTAATTTTATCATATTTTAATGATCTATATAATCTTATATGATATTTGGACATTGGTTAATTTGAATTTATATAAAGTCAATTTTAGATACAGGTAATTATCGAAGAGAAGAGCGCTTGTGTTCCGAAATACAGACTTCCCCAGTCTAGTTCGGACACAAATGTATTGTACTTCTAAGTAGTTATAATTAGTGTAATTCAAAATCATGTAATTTTTCTTGTTTCCTTGTAACTTTATGTGTCAATAAATTTATTATTATTATTATTAATTAATAGTTGTCTAATAGATAATCGCTGCAAACGATGACAATGACTGCCTTTTTGACATTGAATCTAATTACTCTTTGTTAATATTTAAGTTTGTCGTAGTATCGTACAATGTAGTACACATTATAAACAATATTATTTACCTTATTAATCTTCTAATATTATATGTTTCACTTTAGTAATACCACAAGCTGTCTTTATATTGGAAATTGGCACAAAGGTACCATCTTAAGGGTTGAAGTAGCGTATAAATATATTGTATCGTGGTCAAACTATTCGCTATAGATATTTTCTCCGTATAATACGTAATAGATGATCGTGGCGATCCAAGGCCAGCCCACATATGCACATACATAATTATACCTATTCTATAAATAATGATGATTATTAAGATGGTTTTTGCTGATGAGATCGTCTCATAATACTTTGTGCCCTTGTTTACTATGCTTATAAAACCTCGCGAAAAAGGGGTTACTTAATCATATCTTGAATTTTTATATAAGTATACAACTTTAAACCAATAGGTAATCTCTTATAAAGGGATCGTGAATCGCTTAGTGACATGCTGTTGGCAGAGGTATAGGTATATCCAGTAGTTGACTAGTGTAGATTTAAATAATTACGATGTTGAAGTATTTGATTTATAGCCAAATACCATGTATATCATTGTTTAGATAGCATTTAAGTCCCATCCAGTTTGCAAAAGTTTTGTTTACTGACGAATAATCAACTGTGGACTGGCACAGGTGACTACTGAGTTCAATCATAAGCGACCAACAGAGCTTACGAAAATGAAGGATGTCCGTCAGATATAAGTATGATGCTAGAAAAAAATGCCGCGAAATTTTAATTGAGTCAATATATCCGATTAAGACACAATTAAATAGTGAAATTGTGCCTTGTTTCCAGGATCCGAAACTCCGAATGTCAAAATACCTAGCTATTTAGGGTACATACATTAATAAAGCTTGCGTTGTGTTTCGTCGAGTGAGTGAGGGTACCGGAGGCCCAACCCCCCTTTTCTACTGGGGATAGGGGACAAATTTAAAAGGCTGGCAACGCGCTGTGACTCCTCAGGTGTTGCGGGTGTCCATGGGCAGCGGTAATCGCTTAACGTCAGGCGACCCGTCTACTCGTTTGCCAACCATACAATAAAAAAAAGTATAGGATACTTGTGTCAGGAGATTAATAATTAATTATATAATTAGTAATGAATAACCAAAGCCGATAATCGCATTGAGTCTACAATTTGCAAAAACTACACGGGCCATTATTAAAATGTATAAATAAATATTTTTTTTGCCAGTGTACAGACACTCGAGATAAAAGTTAATGCACGTATCAAGTGTTGATAGTAGTATGGCCAAGGCGTATAATAATTGTAGGACAACAAATAGACTTTTTTTTATATTTCGTTAAAAACATATAGGTACAGGGTCGTTAGTCCCATGGCGAAAATTTTCGCTTGTATTTGTAGGCGAGCCTGATGTTCTAGGTCCGATAACTAGATTGCGTACGCTGTTATACTGATAATTTTCAAAACCATAACGTCGGGGATAGTGCAAATCCGCGTAAATAGCATTGGATAATACCGCGTATCTGACAAATGTAGCCAATTTAAGTTTTCGCGGGCAATGCACGCAGGGTGCTCATTGGCAGCCACCACTATGACGTGAGTTTCATTCGACCTATAGAAAATAAAGAATCGTCCAAAAACAAAACTGCGTAGCCGGGGCCGGCAAGTGTCGATACCGCGTATGTGATCTGATCATGAGTTGTCACCTGGAGCGTATTTGTGGTTTGTTTATGTTGTTATTCTCGGTGTATAATTGTAAATAACCAGCACAACATCAGGTAAGTCTTAATACAATGTTTATTAATTATTTTGTCAATAAAATATTGATATTTAGTACTATTTTAAATAATTTTCTGTTGATATTTTCGTCCTACCTGGGTAATGGCTAAACTTTTTTGCAAAAATTGCTGAGTATTGTAAGGTGAACATGTCTAAGTTAAGCTAGTTTATACAAATGCATTTCATATTGAAAAATATTACCTAGATATATAAATCATATGAATATTTTGTCTATTTTTACTTAAGTAATGCATTTACGCGGTTTTGCTGTTTGTCAAAGTGTGATTTACGTGTTACGTGGAGAAGTTTGATTAACGGTTATTCTTATTTTCTTTTTAGTATTAAAATGGCAAATAATAGTGATTCTTGTCAAGAAGATGAAGCACTTCATGTAACGACACTCAAAGATTTAAAGAAAAGGCGTGAAAAATTACTGGAGATTAAAAATAATATTTTACTTAAGCAATCAGCGACTCATATAAATACTATTGAGCTCCCTGAAAATATTACCAATATTATGTGTTCGCAAACAGGATATCAAGAAAAGCATACTGAAGAAAGTATGGTTTTAGCTAACTGTGACACAACCATAATTTCATCATATAATCTGCTGGAATTAGGTGATCTAAATAATGTGTCTGACCCTATTATGTCTTCGACTAACAATTTGCCATATTTTTCTGAGGAGGTTGTGCGTACTGAAAACAATAATTCACCAAGTGCATTATCACCTCTTGAATTTTCATCAGTTACCACTGTTGCTGATCCAAATTACGTTCCACTCTCTGAAATAATAAATGTTCAACCAATAGCTTCAACATCAACAGATGGCAATAATGAATTGTTTCCTGAAATAAATTTGGAACCTAAAGTTGCAAACGATTCTAGAGTAAGGAAACGAAAAGCAGAACAAATGTCTTCAAAAAGGTTTAGGAATAAGAAGTTGAGAATGCAAGGTCAGGAATACATAGGTTTTAGAAAGACTGCTGAGGAACATTTTTACAAGACTCTATAAGACCTGCGCGAAAACTTGGAGAGGCTTGTAATTCAAGCAAATGTTTAAGGAGCATTGTATTTAACTGCGAAAAGTTTACAGAAAGTGTACGACTGAATATTTTTAAAGAATTTTGGGAGATGAACTGGATAGCGAAAAAAATGTTTGTTTCATCTTTAATAGATAAAAAATCGACTAAAAGGAAAACCACTCAAAGGGCTGATACAAGGCGAGGTATTACAAAGGTCTATTATTTAAAATTAAATAACCAAAACATGCGAGTATGTTTAAAGACGTTCTTAGGAACGTTGGGGATTAAGGAGTGGACAGTAAGGTACTGGCTAGGAGAGAAACCTAATAGAGATACAACAATGAAACGTAAAGAAGATACTGCATTGCCTACGTTGAAAGAGTTAGTACAAACATTTTTGAGAGCCATGCCTAAACTGCCTACTACTACTGCAGAAAGGAAAGTACAAAATTGTATCTAGAACCCATAATACAGTCTAAACGTGAACTCTATCGTATCTATACTAAAGAGACAACGACAAATGGACAAAAAGTGGCTTCCAGAAAACTTTTCGAAGACGTTTTGAGAGATGAAAACATAGCTCTGTTTCAACCAAAAAAAGACGCATGCGATCTATGTTGTTCATACAAAGCAGGCAATATTACAGAGGAGGAATATCAACAACATGTATCACGAAAAGATTTAGCTAGACAGGAAAAGACTTTAGACAAAGAAGCTGCGAAAAATGGAACACTTCACGTAATCACTGCCGATGTACAGGCGGTGAAATTGTGTCCATACTTAACAGCAAGTGCTTTGTATTTTAAAACAAAATTGATGGTTCATAATTTTACAGTATACAATTTAGGCACTAATAATGTAAAGTGTTATTGGTTTGATGAGACAACAACAGATTTAAAAGCATCAACTTACGCTTCATTTTTTGTCGATTATTTAAATAAAATCATAGAAGAAACTCCAAAAAACGTCGTTATTTTCACTGATGGATGTACATCACAAAATAGAAATGTTGTGGTTTCGAACGCTCTTCTGCGATTGGCGATGGACAAAAACGTTATGATCACACAAAAGTTTTTAGAAAAGGGTCACACTCAAATGGAAGTCGATTCAGTTCATTCGATAATTGAAAGAAAGTTAAAACATCGTGAGATATTTTTACCTAGTCAATACTCGTCAGTTACCAAAGAAGCTAGACTAAATCCATCTCCATATGAGGTAGCAACGGTAGACCACACATTTTTTAAAGATTATAGTATTAAGAGTAACCTTATCTACGACACAATTCGCCCTGGAAGAGGTACTGGTGCAAAGTGCGTGGTTGATATCAGAGTGCTAAAGTACAATCCCAATGGTACAATTGATTACAAACTTAACTACAATGACGAATTTCAGCCATTACCACAAAGACCAAAAAGATTTGAGCCAGTCATTCCACCACAACTTTTCACTGAACGATTGCCAATCTCTAAAACAAAATATGAACATTTACAACAATTAAAAAGTGTTATACCCATGGATTGCCATGAATTTTATCGTAACTTACCTTATAAGAATGATTAATTTACTTTTATTATATTAAACTATAACTGTGTTCATGTTTATTCCTCATAGGAGATTAATAATTCCAGTGTTTATTTTTTGAGTAGCTGAAAGAGTTCTTACTTTGTTGATGTTTTTTATATTAAATGTGTACGAGTAATATTTTTCTAATAACCCTATTGAAATGACTAAAACATACAGATTATTTTTGTTAGATACATAGCTAAAGAAGCTCTTTTATTGTTTATAAGTTTGTGAAACTATTCCTATAAGTTGTTACTTGTGATACTGTTCCTAATAAGGTAATTGAAAAGGCTGATACAGGCTAGGTTGAATATAAGATTGAATTCAACTGCTGCTGATATTATTGTATTATCAATGTTTATAAATACAACAGATTTCAAAGAAAATGTTGCTTTATGGTTTTGTTTTATTTATTTAATCAAACTTTTGTAAGAAATAAAGGTGTACAATTTTTTTATAAGTCGTGTTTTGGTTTGATTATTAAATACTATTTCGTAACAATATTACTAGTATCATTTAAATACCGCATAACTTACTATTAGGTACCATTCTGATAAGTTTGTGGTCAAATCAAATCCGCGTAATTGTCGTAGCGACTAAATTAATAACCCTAACACATATCTATCATTAACAATACACAGAACACATGAATTATTACTCTATATGTAAAGTGGAGCCCAAAATATGTTGAAATAAAAAAAATATTATGTTTTAACCTTCTCCTGTAAAACCATTCGTAGTGCAGATACGCGCTCCCTACCTGTAGTAGATTCGCGGATTTGCACTATCCCCGACGATAACTGTATACATACATTCTGTCCAATTATTATTATTATAACAAATATACGAAATAAATAAAGTGCCAGTTTTATACAAAATAAAATCTCAAATTTCTCCACATGACCATGGCTGCTGAAAAGCAACTGAAAAGTCAGAGAAAGTGGAAATTTAAATAGTTTAATTTTTTTAATTTTTTTTTATTTATTAGGACAACCAGTAGTTGTTACATTAATACATGCACATATAAAAATATCTTATGAAAAGGGTATAAATGCACAACATTTCAGGTGTCACAACATGCATAATGACTTAGTGAGATATAATATATATAACTTTGAAGTTATACAAAAGCAAAAATAGTTAAAAGCATTTGCAAGTATTGAATTTAGTAGATTAAGTATTATTATTGTATAATTAAAAGTAAGGTAAAAAAATAAAATGTTTTAAAAGTAAAGTAAAAGCAGACACAGTATATGTGATGACAATTCTAAAACAAAGTAGGTACATAACATAAGTTTATTGCTCCCTTAACAACCTCAAAACAACTTTTTTAAATGTTGGCAATTTGTCGACAAACACATCCATCTCTCCACAAATAACGTTGTATGCTTTCGACAATCGGGATATGGTAGAAAATCGTAATAGGTTGGTTCTAGCATATGGCTGATGTAAAAGGCCTGCATTGACAATCGTACGCCTAGGTACATGACGAGGAACACGTAACTTGAATGAGCTTAAGAGCGATGGCAGTCAATTTCACTTCTTAATATTTTATATAAAAATGTCAGATCATGTAGCTGCCTGCGAACAGACACAGCGTCTAGCCTAAACTTTTCCAATTTGTCCCTATACGAAGGCAGTCGTTTGTGCAGTTTACAAGAGAAAGCAAGATGTCTCAAAAAACGTTTCTGTATTCGCTCAATTCTTAGTTGATGCACATTGTATTGAGGTGCCCAAACTACACAACAATATTCTAGATGACTCCGTACGTATGCATTGTAAATAGCTATTTTTGTTGCTGGATTACGAAAAAGTTTTAATAAATTAAATAGCTTAAAATAGTAGTTAAGTTTAACACAGTAAATCGTTTCCAAATTGTGTATCTAATAATAATGTTCTTTAAAATAAGCAACGCGATAAAATCCTTATTCTAAAGTAATTTCAACATGTAACATATTTTGCGTAAACGTAAGATAATCTTATATATAAAATTCTCGTGTCACAATGTTAGTTACCATACTCCTCCGAAACGGCTTGACCGATTTTTATGAAATTTTATATGCATATTAAGTAGGTCTGAGAATCGGCTACTATCTATTTTTCATATCGCTTAGTGATAAAGTAAACATAAAAAATTGAAAAATTACTTTTGACAGAACGAAGTCTGTCCGGGCAGCTAGTATTATATAAAACCCTCGGGTAGTTCTTCTTTATCGTACGACCTGAGAAATCTTTCAATATGGTGTTAGTAGTATATATCTATGCGAGCTGTCAATCACAAGTGGTAAGATGTTGTGTTGAGTCGCGTGACACCACGTTATTGACGGAACACATCATGCCTAGTGAACACGTGGCATAGAGGTTATCAACTGGCGTGCTTACCCAATTTATTCATTTAATTAAATCTCATTTATCTTCTGTTTTTGATTGTGGACATTTAGACTGGGTAGGTGCAGCAAAGTTGTTTAGTTTAAGTTTGAACATTTCTGAGTATTGTTGCGCGTTTTATTCGAATGACATTCGAATACGCTATACCTACCTTCCTATTTCACATATTCGAGGACGTAGTGAACGCACATGATATGTAGCTATAGTTTTGCCTTTACAATGACGAATGGCGAAGTGGTTTAAGTGGTCACGTCGCCACTGCCTCTGCGCCGAGTTTTGTGGGTAGGTAACTCAAACAGTTGTTCTGAGTCTGGTGTTCTTCGTTTCCATTTGTTTGAATGTTTGTAAAGTCTTCTGCGACACAGAAAATATTTGTATTGTAAGACTTGTGATTTAACAAAAGGAAAACGAAAACAAATGTAATTTAATGTCATTATGGTCATCAATACATTTGTTTTGAGGTTTTTGAAACAGAACAGAAACTTGCAAGATACAAGTATTTTTTATTGTTCGGTTAACAGAATTTGCCATAATGTGTGATATATAATAATAATAATAATATTCTACCACATACACACAACACCATCTAGCCCAAACTAAGCAGAGCTTGTACTATGGGTACTAGACAATGAATAAACATACATATATACTTTTTCTTTTTGGAAATACATACATATTATACATAGAAATACCCAGACCAAGACAAACATCCATGTTCATGCACACAAATGTTTGACTTGTGCGGGAATCGAACCCGCGACCTCAGGCGTGGCAGTCGGTTACACTAACCACTACGCCGTAGAGGCCGACCTGTTATATACTATATACCGACGATAGATATATAGAACAGTTTTTAGAATACAGCATATATTAATTTTAAAATGTATACAAAAGAAGGTAGAGTTGTTGCGTCAGTGGCGCTGTGGTTATGAATGCGACTGCTGCGAAGAGAAGAACTAGAGCCTCGGGTCTGGTTCTTCTGCAAAAAAAATGTGTTCAATGCCGTAACCAACATAACTATGCCCGGAAGACGGCAATAGGCTCGCCCCTTAATACATGGGACCTAAAATCATCGTTAGCAAAATGTGTGTGTAATACAATTCTGCCTAACCCTCTCTGTTTATAAGTAAGTTTATGTTTGTAAGTAAGTTTAGCTATAAATGTAAAGGCAGCCGTATAGTTAAATGAGTTATCTATTACAAAATCTTTTAACACGTGCCTACCTAATTAATGTATTTTGCGATCTACCTTGGTTTGTTATTTTCAATCTCAATATAATACTTAATACAAATATGTATTTTAACAAGGTCGAACACTCCAATTTGTTACAGTTGAAGTTATTGAAGAAAACAAGACAACAATTAGTTCCAAGCAGAGCTGTCTTAAATAATAAGAGTATTTTGCTTAAACCTCAGCTTATTCGGTTAAATAAATAATCTAATAAATATATTATAGTACTCGCGGTCCCTCGCGGATACACCCAGATTTATTATTGCTGCGCCGCGCCGGTCCCGCGGCTCGTAGCGTGATGTTATATAGCCTATGTAACACCTGGATAAAGTAAGTTTCTAATGGTCAAAAATATTTTACCATCGGTCTAGTAATTTTTGAGTTTATTCATTACAAACAAAAGTACAAAAATACCAACAAATCTCCGCGAGATTGCTTATTTTAACTACCTAATATTGAAATTTTATTAATAGAGAGAAATGAAGATGAACCCATTGCTGCTTCTTAAAATCTTGAGCCCTAAAGACCTTGTTTGTTGTTCTTGGTTGACCCAGACTCTATCTATACAGAAATATTTTGTAACATTGCAAACAGTATATATTATCGTATCATCATAGATATATTAAATCTATGACAAGCAAAGTGCAAGCGTTAAGCACACAAGTGTGGACGACAATTTTACACGACAC
The DNA here is from genome assembly GCA_930367265.1 of Catocala fraxini. Classification (NCBI taxonomy): domain Eukaryota; kingdom Metazoa; phylum Arthropoda; class Insecta; order Lepidoptera; family Erebidae; genus Catocala; species Catocala fraxini. The sequence goes on from OV884026.1 coordinate 16,453,194, forward strand.
AAGTCATATTTTTTATTTTCTTTTATAAAAGACGTCTCCCGCACTAGGAATACTTCTTGTATCGCGGAGGACTTAATAAACATTCAAAGAACGGACACAAAGAGCATCCAGACTCGAAAGAACCATTTGTGGATCCCACAAATTTTTGTCGCGTGTGGGATTCGAACCCACAACATTCGGCGCAGTGGCAGTGGTGAGGCGACCACTTAAACCAATACGCCATCCGCGCAGTCAATCGATCGCACATTTGAAGGCACGGGGTGCCTTAGCAGCCCCGACTACATAGGTGCGTCACCTATCACACAGACGCGGTTTAGCATGACGATAGACATGACAAATTTTCAGCTCACGAGTATTCGATATATCAGGTAGATAGCGGACATATTTTTGATAGGAAATTTAACCAAATCGACACATTGGCGTATCTAGATGATTTTTAGGGTAAGCCCGGCTACTAAACAGCAACTGCTGTAGAACTTTGACACCAGATAATCTTGTGGTAGGCACGGCCCTTTTGACTCCTTCCTATAAACGCTAATGCGTAGGTGACTAACGCGGGCTATGCATTAGCGATTATAGAAAGGAGCCAAAGTCACTAAAATTGGCTAGTAATAATACGTATCATCTGGTATGATAAAAAAAACACTATTCTTATCAAAAACAATTCATAAATAATTTATTGTGTTATTATAACTACACGATACCGATATGTATCGTTATCATACTTAGTATTGTAAGGATTATGAAAAGTATAGTACATTGCATAATCATTACAATACTCAGCAATTATTAAACAACAAGTCTATATACCAGAATCCTTGTTCATCCTACATAATTAAAATATTACCAATCTTACAAAAACAATTCACTTTGCAGTCCATAAAACGGTAATTATAATTAATGTACTATCCAATGCATGGTTTTATGATGGAATGTCGTCAGACACTTAATAAATAATAATGTTCCTTAAACTAAGCACAGGTGCCTCGAACGCGCACCATATCATCTGGTTGGTCAACGAACATACCATCTACACCAGTCTCAAGGAAAGTTCTTATTTCACCTTCACCGTCACCAATAGCTGCGGGTGAAGAATCATTGCTCTGGTACTCAGCTGGTAAGAACGAGTTTTCTGATCGGAATGTGTACGGATGAACTTTCAGACCGGCTGCGTGTGCATCACTCACAAAACTAGTCGGTTCTCCCAATCTGTTATTGGCGTCACGAGGAATTATGTAAGACTTGTCAGGTCCAATAGCGTAAGCGTAAGTGGCTATCTCACGTAAGCCTTCTGCTGTGGCCATTTGACCATAGGTCAGGCCTGTATTTAGCTGGCTTTGGTCGAAAGGTTGTGCAGCTGGGTTGCTGCCAAGCAGTTGTATTAATCGCAATTCCGTAATAGATTTCAATTCTTTTAAATTATTCACTTCAAAAGATTGAATGTAAATAGGTGCTTCAGGGCCGCGGTAACCGTTATTGTGCAGTAGATCAACGAGTGGTTTTTCCATAGCCAATCCCAAACGCTGGAAATGCGTGGCATGTTTGATTTCAGGATAAATGCCTATCGGGCGATGTAAGCTTATCTCTAAGCCTTTGGCCAAGTCGATAATTTCTTGCATAGTGGGAACATCAAAAGCGGTGTCCATTCTAGCATTACCAGGCCTTATGGTGGGAATCCTTTCAATAGCATGTAAGGATTTGATCTCAGCCAGAGTGAAGTCTTCAGTGAACCACCCGCTCATGACGTTGCCGTCAACGGACTGTGTGCGATACCGGGTTGCGTATTCGGGACGTTGGGCTACATCTGTTGTCAGTCCCAGTTGGTTGTCATGTCTGGCGATGATCTGTCCGTCTTTTGTCATGACGACATCTGGCTCCAAGTAGTCCGCGCCCATATTGGCAGCGAGGGCATAAGCGCCGAGAGTGTGCTCCGGTACATATCCGCTGGCGCCGCGGTGCGCTATAACCATTGGCTGACAGAAGTCTTTGTCGTAGTCAATGGTGCTACTTCTGTTTTGGACGAGAACCAGAGCAATGACAGCACTCAACCCGCCGAAAATGATCAATCCGACCAGAATTCCAATACCCAAGCGCCCGTTCATTGTCCAGCTCTCTGAAAAGTGCAGTTTAATTTAGAATTTGTTTCAACCCTTAGGTAGATAATAAAATGAAACTTTATAATTTAGTTACATTGAATTCAATTTGTGGTAGTTGGCAAAAATCCATTGTGAAATAATAATTCGGTTGAGAGTCACTACGTTATTTCGGATTGCAAACTCCAATTAACACAACAACAGCTATAGGAAACGTTTGAAAATATCGAAGTCCTATATTATTTGTTATTGCTGGCATTCGGCTGTAGTTCTTCTTGCACTATTCCATATTGGACATAAATAATACGCTTTGCCACGTGCTTCACCTCTTCACGAGACGAAGCCTTCTCATGGCCAGAGACTCTTGACGCCACTCGATTCTAATCCGCAGCACGCAGCACGTGGATAAACTAATCAAAATATTTGGAAAAGCCTGCCGACAATCTAATGTTTCGATCTGTGTTAAGGCATATGAAAAGTCTTGGTAGACTCAAGTCATGGTAGTGGCATTTGGGTTTGCAATGCAACAGCATAGTCAGTTTCTTTTTTTCCAATTACGATTTTACCATAGTCTCACTTTAGGATTGCAATTCACATTATTTACATTGGACACTCAAAATATACGATTCAATAAAATATGACTTACAAGTGCCTCGTGTTCCAGTGTAGAACTGTGTACAGTGACGCAGTAATAACAGCACTAATAAAACATTATTATAGCTTGTGATTGCACGGTGAGGAGTTAATACTCCAAGATAATGTCCGATAAGATGTTCTTTAAATTTTAACTTGCTAAATGCTCTACGTAATAAATTCAGTAGCGTTTTATCGAAAACACGTAAATAATTAGAAAATTGTATGCTTTCTTACACAAACAAGTCAGGGAAGGATGTCTGTTTTGAGATATTTTTCAAGATGAGCTCTATTGTTTACTACTTATCGCTATAATTACGTACTTAATAGTTATGTTTGTTTACTACAGATTTCCACTTGCTGCGGGCCTGATAAAATTATTTTCTTGAATTCATTTGCATACGCAGTTCAGTCAAGGGTATTCTTAATCTGGTTTGTTGACGAGTAAAACTGTCTCAAGGCTAAGGTCGTGCATTTTCCTACTAAAAGTAAGGTTAGGCCATAGACCACCCCGTTGATACCTAGTGGGGATGTCTTTAATAACAATATGGAGAACTCTACCTCTGGTATCCTAATAGGATGATTTTATTTTATGATTGGGCGAGCCTATACGAAAGCTAGCGAGCTGATACGAAACATTTTAATCTTTTACTAGTTGTCTAATGTCTCATGCTTATTTCTAAGTAAGAATGTACTATTCTTATTGATAACCAACTAAGCGGAATACAAGCAGATAGGACATTAGCCAAAAATAATAGAGGAATAAATAGGATTGAATTCGCTACCCTAATGTACACTTGCTTATGTAATTATAAAATATAGTCATATAAAACGATTACACTGGCAATGCAGAAGATTGTTTGGTGTTAGTTTGCAGAAGGATATCATTGTTCCCATTATTACAAAATAAAAACTTTTAATAAAAACAAACGCATCCCTCGGGCTCGAGGCACCGCGCCGCCCGCGCTCTCGCGTGTTGACACTGAGATTTTATTTATAGGGTTGCACGAACTGTTATACTAATAAAAAAATAAAAAAGTAATCATCAAAATCGGTTTATAAAATACGAAGTGATCCGCGAACACACATAAAAAGAAATATATATATACGGTCGAATTGAAAAACCTTCTTTTTTGAAGTCGGTTAACAATATATGCCGCATTGTAGAACACATTGCTACAGTAACTACTTATAGTCTTGTATCGTTATAGTTACCACAAAAACCCTTTTTTGAACCTATTCAAAAAGGATTTCAGTGGTCTTTACCTTGGAGTTTCTGGTTCGATTCCCGGGTTAAGTACAATGTTATTGTGTTCTTAGGTCATGATATCTTAAATAGTAGACCGCCGCCTTAACTTCTTTTTATGCTCATTATATTATGTGAACAAAATCACAATTTTACCATTATACAGTACCTACTTATCAATGTACCTACACATCATTGGTCTCATTAAATATAATTAATTAACGACTTAACTTTATTATATTATAGAATATCAGTAAATATACATATAAAAGATTGACTGAATTTATCCTAATCCTAACTTAATATTATAAATGCGAATGTGAGTAGGTATGTTTGTTACGCTTATATGCATTAACTACCCGACCGAATATCATGAAATTTCACATAACAACATAACATACACATTGTCGGAGGTACAAAGAAGCAGTACCTATCGACCAAGAAACAAGTGAGAATCGGCAATTAATTGCCGCAAATCTTAGAGTTCCAAAAATGTTTCAAGTAATATGCAAAGGTCACGTGATACCACGTGACCTTGAGGTCAGAGGTCAAAGGTCATAGTCATTTCGAGGGTATATCGAATATGCTGAGTCGAATGGAGTCGACCGCGAGTCTAGCTCTTACGGTTCTTGAGTTGAAAGTTGTATAACAGACAGACGGACGGACGGACAAAGCTGTTGTATGAGAGTTTTTTCGAACTCTAATAACACGTACGAAGTCGTATTTGACGGCTAGTCTTTACATATTAAGTAAGTATTATAAACAACGTTGCTCTATCCGTTTTTCACTTATACGAGGTTGCGTTTTTAAGTTCGCGGAATGGAGGGTATGGAAGGTGGTGGGGGTGCTTGTTTAGTCACTAACGTGTTTAGCAACCAATAATTAGTATATATACCGAGTATTATCATAATGAGGTCATTATTCTTTGAACTATCGTCCCTCAAGCAACTCAATCTGGAAGAAATTGTGAAGTATGGAGAAAATCGAGTTCCGCGCCGTTATAAAGTTCCTTACCAAGCAAGGAAAAAATGTTCAAACCATTTTGGAAGAGATGTCATCTGTATACGGGGACTCTTGTCCAGGAAAAACCATGGTATACAAGTGGCACAACCTCTTTAAGCAAGGCAGGGAATCAATTGAAGACGATTCCCGGCCTGGGCGGTTTGTTGAGGTCACCACTCCAGATCTTATCGAAAAAATCGAAAAATTAATGTTGGAGGATGCACGTTTGAAGAAAAAACAAATCGCAGAGATGGTTGGAGTATCTGAAACGACCATTTTCAAGGTTCTCCATGATCATCTCGGCATGACAAAAGTCAGTGTAAGATGGGTGCCTAGAATGCTCACACCGCCTCAAAAACAGAAGCGCGTCGAGTGTTCGCGTGCGTTTTTGAGCCAGTGTAATGAAGACAAGGATGGTTTTTTGGAGCGAATTGTTACTGGGGATGAAACTTGGGTTCATCACTATGAACCTGAGTCTAAACAAGATTCCATGCAGTGGCATAAAAAGGGTACACCACCGCCTAGGAAATTCAAGGTGTCGCAATCGGCGGGAAAGCTCATGGCGACAGTTTTTTGGGACACAGAAGGAATTTTGTTGGTTGATTACAAAGAAAAAGGTGTTTCCATAACCGGAGAACACTACGCTTCAATTTTAGAGCAGTTAAAAGAGGCAATCAGAGAAAAAAGAAGAGGAAAATTGACCAAAGGTGTCCTGCTCTTGCACGACAATGCTCCTGTTTACAAGAGTCGAGTTGCGTTGGCTGCTTTGCACAAGGTGGGCTTCGATATCATTGATCACCCACCTTATAGCCCAGACTTGGCTCCCAGCGACTATTATCTCTTTCCAAATCTGAAAAAAGAGCTTCGAGGAAAGAAATTTTCAACCGATGAAGAAGTGAAGGATGCAGTTTCGGCGTATTTTTCAGAGAAAGACAAAACATTTTTTTATGAAGGTATTCATAAGTTAATTCATAGATCTGAGAAATGTATTAGGGTTTCAGGTGAATATATTGAAAAGGAAAAATAATTTTGTAATATTATTTCATCCCCTTCTATTCCATTCCGCGAACTTAAAAACGCACCCTCGTATCTCGAGGAACATTGGCTCGGCATTGGCAAAAAGTATAAGAGTTCTTTCGAACTCTAAAAAGTACTGTTCCTGACGGATAGTGACAAAAACTACATTAACGCGAGTGAAACCATGGGCATAATTTAGTAAATAATATATATACCTACTCTAGTAAAAAGACATTTTGTCTAACATTACGTGTACATAATTATTATAAGGAAGTATGTAATATTATACAAAAACAAGACACGATAAAAGTTTAGCGCCGTTGCAATCGTAGAGATAACTCAAATATCTTATAACAAGGTTCCTGTAAAGCCGTGATCATACATATATTTCATATTTAATAAATACTTTAACTGCGGTATTGTGAGTTAGAATGTCGAGTTTAAATAATTACAGCCTTTTAAACACGAAGTTATGTAATCTAGCATCTAATAGTTATCTGTAATTTAAATACTGTCTGTCAAATCTTAGAATTGACCACCGGTGTGCTGCTTGCCACTGCGCAACGCAAATCAATTTATTTCTATGCATATACCTGAAGTTACATTGGCTGATGTTCCATTCTGAGCAGAAGCAACCATAAAGAGATAAATATAATGATGTAAGCCTTATTCATGTTCTACTATTGAAGACTTTTCTTACCACGGCCTGTATGTCTATAAATATCCTTTAGCCATCTTCAAGGTTCTTATGAAAAATTTGCTTATTTATATGGGCGGTGAAGAAGGCGCGTGTGTTAGTTTGAATTTGAATAGTTGAATAGGTACTTTTGCCAAGATGATGCAAAAGATCGGCTGTGCTGTCGCTATTGTGGTAAAAGAAGATAACATAATACGAATAGTAACGACGTTTTTCTAAGTTTTAAGGATATTCTTTGAGCAATTAATACCAATTTATTCAAAGAATATGTCCAAGCAAATGCCATTACAAGTTTGTTAGCAATCATTATATCAACAACAGTTGTATAAGATTTTTACCAGGCGTTGAAACACATTTTATATAAGGTCTGCCGTAGGTAATAGCCATGACTCTAGCTTATTACTTATAATATAACTGTTAGAAAGGATATTTCTGTTTAGAAAACCTATAAACAAGAACAGAAATATAATTTCTTAAGTATCAGACTTAGTCTAGTAGGTCGTCCGTAATGCAGTTTCTGTAAATATTTTTACTGTCTAAACACAGCCTTGTAATAGTTTTATTTAAGTAAAGATCAAACTGGCCGCGGCCATTGAAATCAGTTAGGTGATTTCAATGGTCGCTAATTTGGAGATATACACTCAGAATCTTTTGAATTATCGGCATGAAATAAACTTAGACAGTGGGTTCAAATTTATTTAAGACCCTGCACACTTACCTCTGCATACACTTTAAATGATTTTTTAATTTACTTTCCTTCTAATGTCAACGAACTATTAATATACTTAATTAAATTACTTAACTTTAATATACTACGTAATATATATTCAGCAAATAAATCATTCAACCGTTCTATAGATATCGATATATAGATATAGTATCTTTTGTACTATCTCTTTATATATTTGGTACACAGACAAAAAGTATTTTGGCAGCCCTGCACTAGTGTCGTTTAAAGGGATATTCGGCGGCATCCCTTCGCGATATTCGTTTGTTTTTTCCCTTGTACCCTCCGCCACAGTGAGCGCCTCTAATCCTAGCTGATCGAATTAATAAAGTTTGTCGTTAATCATTATCGTAAGCTCTGAATACCGTATTAGACATTGATTACAGCAAGGGTGAATAAGCTGACTTTATTACGTACAAAGATTTAGCACCAGACGAAGGAGTTTATCATTTTTTATTAACAACTATTTTTGTGCTTGGCTTGGGTAATTGAAATAAATTATTTTAAAATTATATTAACAACGTATTTCTGTTTAACTGTGTTTATACTGTCACACTTATTACCCGATATGTCGTACACTATGTAATAGTATTTAAATTAATCTTACGAAATTTTAAATACTCTAATGGTCATGGATCGGGATTTCTTTCTTTTTCAGATAACGAGGCATAGATACAATGGTAGGGTGCATACTTTACCATTGTATTATAATATCGCTTATTGATATGGATATACCGATAAGCGATATTATAATACACGGTAGCAATCAATATCAGCCCTGTATTAAACTGTACCACTATTGGGCACGGGCTTCTTCTCGATGTGCGAAGGGTTAGGCCAAAGTCCACCACGCTGCGCTGGCCCAGTGCGGGTTGGCAGACTTCACATATCTTCGAAAACATTATGGAGAGCTCTCAGACATGTTGGATTCGTCACGATGTTTTCGTTCCTCATTAAAGCGAGCGATAATTAACTATTAAATACGCACATAACTTCGGAAAGGTCTCTACCTTTCCGAAGTTATCGATCCCAAGGCTCTCTAGCCTTGCGATCGAACTCAAGACCTCTGCATGGTAGTGCAACGGTCTTTCACTACGTTATCGCTATATAACTAAAAATATAAGTTGTATATATAATTAATAGGTACGCTATTAATTTCATAGTACGTAATGTAACTATGGTAAAAATATTCCCATGCAAAAGAGTCCCAAGAGATAAATATGTACCAACTTATACCCCACAATGTTACGCGTAGATGTCTCTCCAGAGACAATTACAATAATAGGGAAAGTGTTGGTTACATGACCGGGGTCTCTTGATTCAATATACATTACCCTTCTTGCCAAATAGAATAATACAATTAAGGCAGTAACGGCATCACTTTGACATGATTAATCACTGAAAAAATACAAATTGATGAACAAGCTATATTTAGGTTTTGGTAAGTACTTACACAATTACGTGAAGAAAACGATTTCAATATTTATTTTGGAGTATACTAAGTTTATCCTCGTCATAGTCTTAGTAAGGCGCACCAACATTCCTTAGTAATATGGACTTTTTTTTTTGACACTTTATTACAAAATTTTGCAAATTGTTACACTACTACTACTATTAAACTTTACTAATTTTTAAGCTAATTAAATTATTATTAAACTATTTAGATTTCATTTATTTTTACACTTTCCCCGACGTTTCGGTTGCTTTTCAGCAGCCATGGTCACGGGGAGACTAAGATGGCAGTTGTCTCAATGTTCCAGTGTAGTTATTTCAAAGTACCCGAACATAATTTAATCATTGGTGTTTCTATTTACGCAGAATGAGCTCAAAGTATCATGAAGTCTAGCTGTGGTTTGCTTCTTCTTGGGTTTGACTATTTTTATTACTGGATCCCAAGCTGGTGGTACATTCCAACCATCTTCTCTATTAAAATTAGGATGTTTTTTGATTTCAATAGCCTCGCGAAGCATCCTTGGTAAGAATCGGTCTTCTTTAGCGAGAATCTGTGGTTTGTCAAATCTCAGGTAGTGGTTGGTCCCCTGTTGCACATGTATATAGCATATATAGTGTATATAGCAGTTTAATTTCAATGAATAATATTCGCGTAAATAGAAGACAATATTATGGACTTTTTGCTTATACTTATATAGGTACTATTTGCATTTGTGGGCTGAACACGCAAATACACGCTTAGCGAATTTTAGTTGGCCTGATTTTAACTAGAGCTTTTTATGAGATCTACATAATATTATCCAACTGCGCAAAAAATGTTTTCATTTAGTATTTGATAATTTGATAGATATTTCACAAATACAGTGTAAACTAGAGATGCATATTCAAAAAGACAGAAGATTAACCAGACTTGAATTAAAGCACAAGAGCAAGTTGTTGTTTAAAAGAAATCCTTTTGTGATAACAGTATTACAATTTGTGGCAAAATGAGGCAGCATTTATTATTTATAATTTTGTTTGAAACAGTAAGGCGTATGGGGATGTCCGACTATCTCCCTTACACCCATACACTACATAGTACGGATTCCATTATAAAGTGGTTGATAGTTTTCTGTTATTCTACAATTTCCATTTCTACCAGATTTGATAGAGCCATTTTAATTATTTAAGAGTGGATTAAATAAATTATTTCTATTTTAGATTTTGGACTAATAACTCAATCACAAAAATTACGTCAATAACTTTATTTTGTTGCCCCTTTTATGTATTTTCCAATAGTAATTTTACTCACTAAAAGGATTTTCCTAAAATCCTTATTTAACGTCTGCTTGTACTATACGTATAAGGTACTTATCTGTAATAATATAAGGTTGCAAATTTCTGAAGTCTCGTGATTAGTTAATAATATTTAATCACAACCATATATTTTAAAATTTATTGTACTTAGAAAGACTGTTTTGATACAGTTCTATTATTTTGGTTGGTGAGTTAAACTCATCAACTAAACCAACAGAAATGTAAAGTCTTATTTTGAAGTCATTTCAATATTTGTATGTCCAACGTATCCTTTTTGAGATTTAAGTACTCGTACTATTATTCAAAATTAAATATTAATGGCACATTGAAATAGGGGTAATACAAGCCACATGTACCTAATTAACCATCAATATTGTACAATTTATAGTAATTTTACTAGCTATACTTGCGATTTTATGACGAACACGCCGAGACAAAATCAAATTAAAACTTGTTTGTTTTTTGGTAAACCTTCGCAAGCTCTTAAAATACTGACAATGTTGACTTTAATTGATTTCACCGGCTGGATCGATTAAGTATGCTGCCGAAGAGTATAGGCAAAAAACTTTCAATCCACTTTTTAATTTAAATACCTAGTTACAATGTAAATATACTTATAAATTTTGTCGTAACTTGTTCGGTGTTGAAATTAATACACCATATACTAAAGTATTGATGAAGTATTGATTGAGTAAGTAGTCCTTATGTATGGTAGCGAAACATGGACTGCTACCCAAAAAATGTGCATAACATCCAAGTTGCTGAAATGAAGATGCTGAGGTGGATGTGCGGCGTAACCAGGCTCGATAAAATCCGCAACGAGTACGTACAAGTAAGCCTCGGTGTACGCGACATCACCGACAAGATGCAGGAGAGTAGGCTGAGATGGTATGGTCACGTGAAAAGCAGGCCACCAGACTACGTCGGAAATTTGGCACTACAGCTTGACCTCCCCGGTCGGAGACCTAGGGGTAGACCCAAGACAAGGTGGAAAGATGTAGTGCTAAAGGACAAGAGGGAATGCAATGTTTCTGACGATGATGTCGAAGACAGAGCGAAGTGGAGGAGAAAAATAAGGAAAGCTGACCCCACCACCATGTGGGATACATAGCTAGGAAGAGAGAGAGAGAGATACTAAAGTATTGATAACAAAAACTAAAACCTTTTTACAAACAAACCACAACACGGATATTGATGAAACTTGAAAGTCAAGAGGAATACTGGGAAGAACTAGTGTTATGGAAAGTTAAAAGTGCACATATTAACTGCATCAGGTTGCTACGTATTAAGTATGTAAATGTTGGTAGGTACGACTAATCCTTGGGTAAACAGACAGGGTGTTACTGACTTGCTATATTTTGTGCAATAACATGCGTCTGTGCATGCAATATACATACTAAAGTACTATTATATAGGTAAAATATACAACCTAAAACTAAAAGGTAAATAAAGAATTACCTTAAAATGCCATTTCAATAAGTCAAGATGAGTTATTTCGCACAGAAGTGATGTGTTTAAGTGGTTAATAAGCGGGTTGTGGGCCCCGGGCGGGGCTGCCCCGCCCCTCGAACATGCAATACCTTTTATTTTACAACAAACGCACAAAAAATCTCACTCTTCAAATAATACAACCACAGTAGATATTCTCAGGCGCCTTGCTTAAATAATGTCTGGCAAAATGTTAATTTACTTGCACTTTTTATTGTAAGACATAAAGTATCTTGAATCTAGGCGTGCGAGAGAGCTGAACGAAAAATGATTTACACTGTACATTGTAAAAAAGGTTCCGTAGAAATGTTATGTACTTATGGTAAGGCCATATTTTATACCAATAATTGCCTCGTTAGTCTAATAGTGGTTAGTATTGTAAGTTTCTGACCATGATGCCCGTAATAATACTACTTTTAGGAACTTCCAAGTTCAGACATACGTGTAATCATCTGAAAGGTGGAACAAGCATCGGCTATTTTTATACCGTGCACTCTCAATATACTTGCAAAATTTGATTGAAATATACCCTTACTTAATCTCTGCGATAAATGCTATGATGTTTTATGTATATTGAAATCCAATTAACATGCCAAGTTTATAGTCATACTATTAAATACCCTTCAGTAAATGTTTGTGAAGTTTCAACATTTCTATCACAATACATTTCGCAAATATATCAAGCGAGTCGTGTTAGGGGTCACGGCCTTATTAAATTTCTTGAGAGAGATAACATCGGTCGTCACTCCCGACCGATATGTAAGTTGGGCGCCGCAGAACGTTATTCGATTGAACCATATCGTTGTTGTATCGGACAATCATCCGAAGACTCGCCACAATAAACTTTCGACACGAACTACAATATTAAAAGGCTATTGACGAAATCCTTTAAATATAAAAAAGACAACATCAGTGAAGCACAGACTACATTAAAATTACATCTAATAGTATTATAATTTATAAGCGTGAAATATTAATTTGAGCGCCATTGTTCCGATTTCAACGCGTATTGTGTCTGTATTAAAGAATGATTGTATCACAACATTTCGCTATGTACAGCTAATGACCTGTTATGTTCGTTTAAATGCTTGATTTTATATGTAATTGAATATAATTGTTTGGAATGACTAACAAAAGTGGTTGAGGCACTTGTTAGGTTTCTTGTGCTATCATATACGGTATTGAGTCAGCAACCTGTCAACTAATCAATGAAGTAAAACTATTCTAATACCACACAAATAGTCTGCTAGTATGGCAGATAAATAAGGCACAAAATTGAATATTTCAAAGCACTTCATTACCCGTGACAATCGGCTATCAATCATCCAAAAGCTCGCAAAACAATAATCACATTATCATTCTCCCATAATAACAAATGCAGACCCGAAATGCATAAAGAATCCGCTTTGAAAGTTTTTACAAGGTACATTTTGAGAAATATCGTCGTAAGGCAGCCTCGCGGACGAGATCGAACAATGTAAACTTATGAGTGAACGTATTATTTATTGAAAATAAGAAAAAGTGAAACGGTTTGACATATTGTTAAGGGTTCTTATAAAATTATTTGCTATCACGCCATCCGAGACTTGTTACGAAGAAGCAATGTTTAAAATGAAACAAGAGTACGACTCGAGGTACGTTTACGAGAGACAGTGAGGCCAATAAAACAATCACGTCTAACCGAAACACCGCGGATGGAGCCGGCCGGATTAATGGACCAGTGGATTTTGTCTAAGGATAAGTAATTGCTGTCTTCTCATTTTAATAATCATAAGGAGAGACCCACTTCAAGAGCGCTATTAATAATGCTTTGAATGAATTTTTCGAATTCCCAAATGTCATCCAGCTTATTAACCGGCTTCGTTTTTTGTTTAACTTTTATTTGTTTTGTATTGGACAAAGCGTTTTGGTTTTGGCGCGGTCATTCCGACCTTTCGTTTTTTGTCTCGCATCATGCAATCTCGGCGGATGAAATATTGTTTAGAGTTAATTAGTTATCCACTGATAAAGTCTTTTTCTATGGAATAGCCCGGTACCGTGTGGGTGTCTTGTGTGGGTTTTGTCAAATAAATGAGCTTTACTTTTAATCATTTTCGTTTGCTCTTCTCACAATATGTTAAAGAACTTTGTTGTTATCATAATAAGAAACATTCATAAGACTAACATAATTATGTTGAGTTGAGTCAATCATTGACTTACTTATCTCGCAATAGTTGACAATGATTTGGCACTAAAAATTAGTAGTCACTAAATAAAAATAAAGTTTCGTTCTATTCATTGAAATAATACATCAACGTCTATCAATTCGGATAGATGTAAAAAATAATAAGATGTTTTTATCATAACAATTTTTCTTATGAAGTGGTCTCCTTTAAAGTAGAGGCGAGCATTATGATATGAGATCATGTGCAGGTAAACAATCACCTAACATTCATATAATTAAAATTAGACACGCCGATTGAAACTATAATTTAAGCTTAAACACGAACGATTTATCACAAACTCCATACGTCAAACATCATCTGCAAAAAGATGCCACTAAATGAATAAATTTAGATTCCAATGCGCGTGATCGATAGACTCTTAGATCGGATCTATAGATCATATCGACTTCGAAAATGGAATGCGTGAGTAAGACAAAATATAATTAATGATCGTCCTTCTAAATTCGAATCGGTCTGGTGCAGACATGTTGGCGTCGTCGCTATAAACAAAAGGCTAAAAGTTTTGTTTCATTTTTCACAATATATTTTTTATTTGTGCATATAAAATGTTAGTAGATGTGTACGATTAATCATTGGATGTGTTATTGTTGCATCTGTCGTGTCGGCTTGTACAACTCAAATGCAGCCATTGTTGCCGATGGACCTTTTCACAATTCCAAAAAACCTCTATTGCGCCACCTGTGCCATTCTAACGGCTTGATTCCTTTGAATTGAACTGAATTTAAAATAGATTATGTTATTCAGAAGTTAATAACTTTGAAGCAGCACTATTATATTCGTTACCATCAATGCAAGCCATCATACTTAATGCTTCGTTTAATAGTACATGAATCATTATTAATGTTTATACTTTGCAATTAATTATAAAGTATTTGTTAATCATGATGAAGATGCGTATCTTTGGCTATAAGTTAATACGCCTCATACCTAATTGGAGCAATTGCTATTAGCTTAATGACATTCAATACCTGCTATGTAATCAGCTCATTGGATAGTCCTGGTGAGAAAATGAAAGGTTTGAGTAAAATGCAAAACTATCCATACAAGTAGTTCTTAGGGTTCCGTGCCATACCTAATGGGAATACGGACAGCTGGAGGAATGGCCGTTGTCTGTTCGTTTACCAGTCTTTCTGTCTATTACAACTGCTTATCCCTATAATTACTAATGCTATTGACTTGAAATTAGAAATAATTATGTTAATGTTTTTTATATATAAAATTAAAATGAGCTACGTCACTTTCTTAAAATAAGTTTACCGATTAAGTTATTTGGTATAATGCTGCAAAATTTATTTATTAAGAAGTATAGAAGACCTACGGATAAGGTGACAGCATTGCAATCGAGAGGTCGTGAGACCGAATCCTACATATTGCACTCCCGACTTGAACCTACTCTTAACACAAGCTTTCTAACTTAGCTAGACGGGTTAACAAGGCTAATAATTCGTAACCAACATTACTATTATTCTATTTAAAAAGAAAATGAAAATCTAATAGTTTTGTCAACTTTTCCAGCCAACTTCTCAACATCCAATACTCCATTATGTCTTCAATGTAGCACATAATCTTAAAGCTACGTATTAATTATATACCCTGTCGGGAAGAGCATAACTGTTATATTAGCTTTATCACTTAGTATTATTTATTTAATTATTGAATTGAATTACAATAGTCACAATCGTGGGACGTGGCTTCTCGGCGATTCGATGATTTCAGGCTGGATTAGTTTTTAATATATTGCATTGATTTAAAAATATTTAAGTTTTGAAGTAGGTAGTTAAAGTTAAATGCGTATTAGGAATGAATACAGGGTGGTCCTGCAGTGGGCGGGATTGAACATCTTTTCGATTACGACCACATACATAAAGCCTTTGTCTACTCATTTTTCTTTACCTATAAGTACGAAGGTATATTTGACGGAGTGCTTCGGTTCAAAATGTCACCATTTATTTCTACAACAGTAACAAATATTATTAGTTTCATTTTGTACTAATAGTATTAGTACTAATTTGCTATCAGTTTGAAATGTAAATGTAGGTATACTTACGACAAAATATAGGTATATCGTTTTTTTGCTCCAGGCTTGTTCTTTTTTATTTAATTCTTCTGGGGTCGCGTAGACGGATAGGTTACAATCTGATGGAAAACAGCATCGATATTAAAAAAGGTGGCATTGCGCACACAGCGCGATGGCCAATACCTATTAGTTACTTTATTGCATAATTCTTCAGTCCAGAGTCATAGAAATGCAGGGTGAAGCTGGCTCTCTAGTAACGATGTTAGAGGAATAAATGGAGATAAATATGCCCCAGAATTCAAAATGTAGCTATACACAAGTCAAATAAATATTCTCATTTTTAGAATACTATTTCTGCTATTTAGAAACAAGAAATACCTCTGTAGTTACTATCAGCTCGGCATATAAACTGTCCTACTGCTGGACACGGACCTCTCCTCAGAGTGCGAGTTATGCCATAGTCTACCGCGCTGGCCCAATGCGGATTGACAGACTTCACACATCTTCGAAAACATTTGTATGTACAAAAAAAAAGTATTATATGTATGTTTATTCATTGTCTAGTAGCTATAGTACAAGCTTTGCTTAGTTTGGGCTAGATGGTGTTGTGTGTATGTCATAGAATAGAATATTATTATTATTATTATTATTATTATTGTGAAGAACATTTAGACATTCAGGTTTCCTCGCGATATTTTGTTCACCGTTAAAGCGAGCGATAATTAATTATAACACATATCTTTAAAGAGTCAGAGGCCTTTGCGTGGCAGTTCAACGGTCTCCTACTGGTCAATCGCTGCTCTCAGCCCTGGCTATGCAATTATCAATTTCAGGCTTTGCAAATTATTAAATGTTATAGCGCCGAATGATGTTCTGTTACACTATAGTAACAGTACATCATTTGGCGCTACAACATTATCTTTTGAAAGCTCATGCTTTTGATTGTATCACTAGATACATATCACTACATAACATCACTATCATCACTACATATTATAAAACAAAGTCTCCTGCCGCGTCTGCCTGTCTGCCTGTCTGTTCGCGATAAACTGAAAAATTACTGAACGGATTTTCATGCGGATTGCACCAATAGACAGAGGGATTTATGAGAAGGTTTAGAGGTGTATAATTTGTTAAGGTTGTACTATCCGTGCGAAGCCGGAGAGAGTCGCCAGTTAACTATATAATACACACTTATCTTTAAAGAGTCAGAGGTCTTTGCCTGGCAGTTGAAGCATTCCCACTAGTCTATCATTGCTCTAGGATCCGACTATGCATTAATAAGTTTTATGTTTGCAAATCGTTTTGGGCGTCGAATGCAGTACTGTTTCCATGACATTTTGATTGTATCACAATATAATTCTGTACATGTTTTTATGGTAGTATAAACACGGCGTATAGTGTGAGTGGTTACCTGCAAACACAATCAATCGCAGCAGACGATTATGACGGATAACGTGTTCTGTCGTAGAGCGATCCGTCACAGTCGGCGCGGGCACAGGCGCGGGCGGCGCGAGTACGGGGCGCCGAGCTTTTGACAGACGTGGGAAAACTGTACTCAACCATAAAGTTTATTTGTGTGTTTTTTGCTAAAATGTAGTGAAGTTAATGGTGTAACTAATCTTAAAAAAAGCAATAAATTATTTACATTAAATAGGTACTTGCGACCCGCTCCGGCCTGGCACGGGTAGAACAAAACCTTAACAATTTTTAGACCTTCCATAAGAATCACTCTGATATTGGTGAAAACCGCATGAAAATCCGTTCAGTAGTTTTTGAATTTATCGCGAATAGAGGCAGAGACGCGGCGCGGGGGGACTTTGTTTTATAATAATACCTACTAGCTGCGCCCTGCGGTTTTACCAGCGTAAGTCCCGAATGTCCCGAAGCCGCCGTGGGCATATCCGGATAAAAATAGCCTAAGTATATGTTAATCCAGGTCTTCAGCTACCTATCTACATGCCAAGTTTCATCGCAATAGGTTTAGTAGTTTTTGCGTGAAAGAATAACAAACATCAATTTATCCATCCGTCCATCCATCCTTACATACTTTCACATTTATAATATTAGTAGAATGGGATATGTAGTGATAAGCGTTGTCAGTTTGGTGACTTAACAGGTTACCTGTCCGATGAATCACATATGATACATAACAATAGATTTTCTTTTGTGTCTATCACGGGACAGCGAATGGGTTAATATCACGTTGCAATGTAGTTCTGCCGTATAATGTGTGGATTACATCTTCTTGCTGTCCAGATAGCAAAAACTTAGGATTCGTAATTCCCTTTTTTAAAGGACTCCCGTAGTTATCCTTAATCCTGGGTTGCGTTCTTTGCAAATTCAAAAAACGTCGATCATTAAAATTTTTCACTCGTGTGGAGATTGAACTCACACTTGGGAATACCGAGGCGACCACTTAAACCACTACGTCATCCGAGCAGTCAAATGCAATGTCAGTCAGCTAACTTTTACTTATATTTAACTGTGAGAAAACATCTTAAATTTGTAGATGTCTGTCAACATAGCTATAAACATGTAACAATATAATTGCAATTACATGTTACTAGGTATATTTACTTTTAGAATTTTTTGTTATGTAATCTCTAATAATCGAAAAGCTATGTACCATACCATACTATGTACTATAACACTGTTATGGTACATAGTATATGCAGTACAGAAGTAAAGGCTTCCATTTCAATCGATACTGCATGGCAATAGTCAATTTGGCTGGCGCAAAACTTGTTTTTTCACAATCCACTTGTCTTTAAATGGGCGTGGACCCGGTATTGAAGGTTGAAAGAACACGTTGGTTATTTGTTGTGAACTTCTTTATTAATATATAATTAACTTTTTAAATCAAATAAAGTGATTACTTTACTGACAGTCAAGATAATTAAGGACATGTAGGTATCCTAATATTGAACTCACGTGCAAAAAATATTTTTTGTGCGGTTTTCCTAGTTGATGCATTATACGTTTTATCATTAATGGGGCTGTCAATTTTCTTATACACATGTACAGAAGAACAAGAAGTCTAATTTTTATGCAACTTTTCGTTTCATGCGGCCCAGAAAAAATATGAACGACCATCCCCAGTTTATTTGCTTATCTTTCGATATCCAAGTTATGGATAAACATATTCATCATAATTAGTTCGAGACATTTAGCTGGCTATCCATTGTTGAATTATGATACTTCTTCTTAGAACACACCTCATTTTTCTATTCTGTACCACCAAACTGTTAGGAGGGTTAACATGTAAAAAAAAAGAAACAAACGAATGTGCGACCGGTTTTTTTTCACCTGACAACACCCAACGTTAGTTTTTATGTACACCATTTTGAAAATTAAATTATAGGTTATAATTTTAATATGATAGGTGTGTAATATATTTCTTGAAGGAATGTTTTGAAGAGATTTTTATCTTATAATAGTATTTATTTTATTTGGATCTAAGCCGTTTTTATATTAAATCGTCCTTTTTTTATTTGTATAAATTACGTTAAGCAGTTAATGAGTAAGATATTCGTTTTTTTATGAAACATATGGTTTTTACGATGTGTACAGCACAACCTGTACGAGAGTTTTCCATAAACAAACGTTCTTATAAATATTAATTATGTGTATAAATCTTCGAAAAATAAAAAGGAATCTAATTGTAATTCTGATTATGGCGGTTATAAAATATTTTACATTTATCATTCTACATGTTAAAGGTGACCTTTTTCTTTAGAATTGGAAAGAAAGTTTATCTAAATAATGTTTGATTAATGGGTATTATGCATGTATTAAGCATGTAGGTACCTACCGCTGCCTATTTTTGTTAAGTCTCTTGAACGATTGAATAATAAACTTATTACTTTAAACAGTTGCAATGCTTATCGAAGATTCGCAACGGCAATTTAATTTAAATCGAAATATCATTTAAAATAATCAACTACCTATTAATTAATTTTTTTATCTACGCGGCTTTAAACAAAGCTTATCGTACCAGGTATCAGGTTATAGACAAGCTATAAAGATGGGATCTACAAAGAAATCGGCACAGATTACATTTTAAACGACCATCGCAATTGGTCGATACATTTTTAACGACTGTGTTTTTTGGCGTGCCATGACACTCCGGCGAAAAAAATGCGGCGGCGACAAAAGACGATCGTCACAAAGATCCTCCTTACAGATAAAGGGACCATAAATAACACCATAGTTCTATATTGTTTTTATGGATGTTCCAGGACGATTCCTATAAGCTGCTGTCATTTGTCAATATATGTGTGTTATAATTATTTTTGTTTCGTTTAGAAATGCTATGATAAATTGAGGCTGTTTTGATTTTCACATATTACCTGAACGCGAGTGAATGTGATCAATATTTATAAGTCTAAGGTAGAAGCCATTTATCGTAACAAATTGGAATTACAGCAAGTAACAGCCACAGCTTCCAATTTAAACAATATTTAGCTAACTTTTATCTGCAAGCTGCAATTATATGGCGATCGCGATATAACTAATTAGCCAAACATTGAGAACAGTACGAAATAAAAACAATAGATGATTCATCAAAAAGAAAAGGTTATCAAATGCAGCTTGAAGCAATTTCGATTAAAAGGCGTTTTTTAAATCTTCAAAGGAAAGAAATCGGCAATAAAATAGGCAAAGAAAAATAGTTCAGAACAATTTTTCTATGTTTGTCAACCATTTTGCATATTTTGTAAGTTTGTATATTGTGTTTCGTAACCTAGCCATTGGCGAGTTTTAATGTAATCAGTGACAAACAAGAAAATGGCTCCTTTTAAAACTAAGTAGGCATATATATAGGTACATATATTTAGTTAAAAATGTTCAATAATGATTATGGTCGAATTTCGACCACTGGGTAAACAGAAGTTGATCTAACTAATTCAAAATTAGATAAATGATATTGAAGTATAAAGGCTATTTTATCAAAAGCTCTTTATTTTAAAAGATAAGGAGCGATTGCAATTTCCATAGGAATTACTGCAGTATGTCAATTACGACTTCTATTCTGAACAGACACTTGCTGCAACACCCGATTGATATATAGAATAAACTAGTTTCAATCGCTTATACTTAATTACGTTTTTAGCTTTATTCTCTCTAGATTGTGCCCGCGGCTTTGCTTGCCTAAGTGTTGGTTAGGTTACATTTTTTATTAACAGTATTACTTTTTCTGTTCCAGTAGTTAAGGTGTGAAAGAAAGAAACAAACTCACATTCGCATTTATAATATTAGTTATAGGTTAAGATAACATGTTTAACATTTTAGGTTTTTTGATATTAATATTACTTCATTATTTTAAGTTGTCTTGATTGTCTCAGTAGCGCTGCGGTAGTGTATGCGCTATTGTGCCTTAAGTCTAGGGTTCGGTTCCCGTGTCAGACAAGTGTTACTGGGTTCTTCTATCAAGAAATTCTTAGTAGTAACACGGTGTCTAGCACAATGTGGGTAAAACGTACAGTAAATCAGTGGTTTTCTATTAAGTTGGACCTGACACTATCAATAGCTAAATGTAGGTGTAATTGTATTATAGGATACACCCCACCCCTCTGGGGATATAAACGTGAGATCATATATGTTTGTATTTTTACCTAATCTAATACCTTTAAACAGATCATTTTGGCTTTTCGCTAAAAGTAATCTAATGCAATTCTCTGAGATACCCCACGGTAAGAAAGACAAATTTCAGCAACTTATACGGTATTAATTTAACACTATAAAGTGCCCCACAAAAGCTAAAACATCAGTGCCGTTGTAGAAAAAGTGTTAAACAAAATTGCGGTAGTTGCCCCTGTGACGAGGGTGCCTACCCCGAAACTTTATTAAATCTTCCTTAGAATTCATTAGAGGCCTGTTTCTAAATTAAGTTTCGTTCCCTACGTTCACTTAACATTTTATGAGTTGTTTTTGTTCACTGATTTAATTTTAACCGTGTAACAAGATTTATTGTTATTTATTAGTGAAACTATACGCCCCATGTGGTTGTTTATCGGATAATGAATAACGCAAAAAGTCTCTACTTGAATGCTTGTCACCAGGTATACACACCTGATTCGTCATCTACGTTTGTGAGTTGTGTAGTAGGAGGCGATGCTAATACCGTCTCCTGAACACAGTTTTATTGGTTTACTAGCTGTTACCTGCAACTTTAGCCGCGTGGAATTTTCCAACAAAGTTTCATTATTTTTTCGCGGAACCTAATTTTTCTAACGTAAAAGTAGCCTATGTTACTTCTTATAACATCAGCTATCTGCTAGTGAAAATCCCGTCAAAACCGGTCTAGCCGTTTCAGAGATTAGCCGGAGCAAACAGACAGACAAAATGTTTAAATTTATTTTCTGTTATATGTACCGTATATATGTATGTATGTACATTCATATGCATTAAGTAAAATCTGTTATTTTGATATTACAAACAGATACTTCAACTTTATTTTATTAAATGATTGAGTATGTTCAGTTCATGGAGAAATGGTTGCAGCACCTTACAGCTCTTATGATTTGTAAACAAAATCTTGGCGATTAGAAAGAGTGGCCATGAGTTTCTTGCCCGTTCTTCTCATGAGCCCTACTCCTTTGCTTTGCTGAACGTGGTAGTAAATATAAATTCACAGGAAAAAATAGTGTAACTTTGACATTTATAAGTGTTATCTTGTAACCTAATCTAAATAAATTTATTTTGAATTTGAATTTATTTATTTGTATAGATTTATTAAGAATCCCCGAATTGAAAAATATATACAAAATTGCGCAAAGAAATGACCATCAGTCTTGTTCAGTGTTCTCCTTCAGTTATAGGATACCACAGCATGCATATATAATAATAATAATAATAATATTCTATACATACACAAAACCATCTAGCCCAAACTAAGCTAAACTAAGCAGAGCTTGTACTATGGGGAGGTACTAGACAATGGATAAACATATATATATACTTTTTTTTTGTAAATACATACATATTATACATAGAAACACCCAGACCAAGACAAACATCCATGTTTATGCACACAAATGTATGTATGTATGTATATATAACAATATTATATTTTAAATCCTGTACTAAATAGTACAGTATAATAATAAAGATCACTTGATTGCGTGATGCTATTAGTTGCCACTGAAAAGCGAAAATGCAAAGATTTTATGCGGTATTATAACTTTGCAGACACAACACAATTATTTTTACTGTAAGTAAAAATGTTGATTTTTCGAGAATATTGTTTTGGATATATTTTCAGACTAAATAACGGTAGAAAACAATGTTTTGCTATCCTTAGCTTGCAAAGTCTATTCACATCTGAACAATTGTGAACACAAAGATTTTAGCTTCTGAAAGCAGTTGCATTTGTCACCAAAAAGTAGTCGATTTTATACAGGTTGTGGCGTAAATAATGGATAACTCTGAAACCGTCGACTGGCCAGATTATCATCTATCATTCACCTCAATTATATCACCATGCCATGACATTTTCTTTTCGATACAATGGCCCAAAAATGCATAATTCCTTAGAAAACATGTTAAAATTTGAGAATAAGTATTTTTTGCGAAGTTGTCTTAGATTGTAACAAAAAAACTTGATACTAATCTGATGATACAAGTATTCAGGAGTGACATAAAAAAAACAGAATGAGAATATGTCGCCAATTGTAGAAATGGCAGCTGATTTTGTATGATTGAGTACGATTTTTATTTAAAATATCAATAATATCAATAATTTGGTCATCCATGGGCATATGGTGATATAAGTGGGGTAAACGATAGATGATAATCTGGCCAGTCGATAGTTTCAGGGTTATCCACTATTTACGCGACACCCTGTATATTGCTGTTGCTATTAGAACACACGTATATAAAGTAAAGATAAATTGTAAAGTGAAATAGACATCTGACATATTTTAACATTGATAAGGAAGGCTGTAAGTAATTGTAGGTTAAATATTTGTTCACCAAACATAGTAGAATATAAAAGATGTATTATGAATTCTAATAACACCTTTATTGTAACTATGTTCTTACAAATAAATGTTTCTTTCTTTCTTTCTTACCTATTTCATATACATACAAGGACCTACAAAACAGCTCACTAAAGCCAAAATTGTTTTTGTGCAATCAAATATCGAGAAAATTCAAAACTTAACTTAACTTAACCATTTGCAGCCGTATTTATAGTATTGACAGGTGTAGACAAGTATATTGGTCTTAGTTCTATATATAAACGAAGTAATAGTTTAGTGCTGTACCAAACATAGCTTGTAAGTTATTTAACAAATAGTACGCAAGGGTGAGTTATTTTACGTTTTCGTGACTACATTCCATTCATGTAAACATTCCGTACACACTCCCCCAAGTTACAAATTTAAAATGGCCGGCAATGCGACCTTATCAGAAAAAACATTGTTTCCTATATTAGTGTACCTATACGTATTTATTTGTGTAACAATTAGTTTGTTTAACTATCCTTAGCTATTTACTTGAGAAATAGGACTGTTAAAAAGAATTATTGCTATCAATAAAGTTATAAATATCTACCTACTATAAAATAAAAGTATAGCTTTGGATTGTTAAAAGATATGACGGTTGAAACTTTATGTCGACGTTAAAAGCATAAAAGTTGTTATATTTAACAGCTTGTGTCATGAAAATCTTATAAAAATATCGAGTAAATAGTAAAGAAATATGTGAAACTAGATATGCCCGCGGTTTCACTCGCGTTTATGGTTACTGCGCTGTCCCCGTGGGTCGTAGCGTGATGTTATATAGCCTATAGCCTTCTTCGATAAATAGGCTATCCAACAATAAAATAATTTCTGAATTTGTACCAGTAGTTCCTGAGTTTAGCGCGTTCAACCAAACAAACAAACTATTCAGCTTTATAATATTAGTATAGATGATGTGAAATATAACTAAATCAGAAACAAATATAATAAATATTTGTTTTAGATTTAGTTTATTCATTAGTATGGTTTGCTAATAAATGTAAAAATATTATAAGCTTATTACAGTAGGCAATAAGAAAAGTTACATAAGCAAAGATTACTGTCACGTATTGAGGATACCTACAAAAATGTATACTTTAAATTATAAGGTTTACATTAAAAAGGTTTACGAATAAGACATGTTTTAAATGCTTTGCAAAAATGTCTTCTAAAATTGCCTATAAAATATGGTAACGACAGCGTTGTCTTCTGTAGTTTTATATTATTTTATTCTATATTGCTACAATAACAAAAAATATGTTAGGTATTTGTCTAATAAGTGCTCTCACGTTTTGTTTGATTACTTTATGTTGTCTTAATTTAAATTAATATGTCCTAAAGTCTTAGAATAATTAATGACACGAATTTATAGTAAAAGAATAACTGCTTCTCTTATGACTATGGATAATAATATGTAAAGTTAATCTATTATTGCAAGTTGTGATCTTCTATATTTGAAAAATCACAATGAGTTAATACTATTAAACCTATTTAGCATCTAAGGTGTTTTCAAACCAATCTTAACAAGGCTTTTCCTTACAGTAGATATTTCTGGAACAAATTACTTACTTATAGCATAATAATCCCGAAGATACAGTCCCAATACACAAATCGATAGTAGGTACCTATGTGGCGGTACCAATCAACCAATCGTTATTCTATTTTTATTAATGGTATTATACAGACACTAATCATACCATCTTATTATGAAATTTTCCACAATATTTTCACGATCGTAAGTTCCTTGCGTACAAGACGTTTGCCGTCGGATTCGGGCGGGCGGCAGGCGGCAGGCGGGCGCGCGCGTCCGTTGCTAGGCGACGCGCCGCGGGTGGGCGTGGCAATCGATACCACCTCGCTTCACGGAGGCTCACCCAGTCACCTTCAGAACCTTCAGCTGTGCCTTCAGCTTTAGACATGTTATACCTCGTATCTATTACATTAGCTGGTCGGTGCACTGTGCAGCAATAAAGGATTTGCTAGAAATGTATTGTGATGTTGGCTGTGAAAATATGTATTTAGGACGATTTTAAGTCATTTTTATTGTTTAATATATCTGTTTTATTTCAACTTGAGTTCTATAGGTACAAGACTAATAACTAAATAATATTTAAGATAGACATTTAGAAACATAAATAGCACCTGATGTACAATTGGTATGTCAGATATTGTTCCGTAGAAAGTTAATTACGGATTATCAAGGAATGTTATTTTTATTTAATTATATTAGATGCTTATTTATTTGTGAATGAATTTATAACATCGTAAAAATAGACGTCGTAATTTAAACTAAGCTTTTCATATTTCATTTCGATATATTATGTCGTTTCATATTTTGGAGTACCAGACGGTACTCCGGAATTCATGAAAATCCTACATGAGGATTCATTTTGGTAATATTACTTTCCAGTTTTCGTCTTTGAGTAGTGACGAATGTACCTATAATATGGATTTTTTTTAGGTATAAATTCTGTTAACAGTGTTAATCATGTAACGTATAATAATGATTGAGTAATCATTACGTTTCAAATATTTTAGAGTAGTTTGGACTTTTTTTGGTAGGTGGTAATTATATGATACTACACTGCCCTACTGTTGAGTATTACCTTTTACGGTGACACAGAAAAGCCAGACCAGAATTGTTACTTTTTGTAATTGTACTACCAGATTATACCAATCATTTCAATTACTTCGCAAGTTTTATACAACCACGATTACTTAAGAGTACACATACCGCGAGACACATACCTAATATTTTTTTACCTTGGTTGTATAAAGATACAACCAAGGTAAAAAATATTAGGTATGTGTTCCGCCTGATGTTATGTGAGCTGAGCGGTTACCGTAGATCTCTGCATGAGACACTGCTGGGTGGGTCGCTGATGTAGTTTCAGTTCCTGCGACCCACCCACCATACGAAGCAGCGAGTTGACACACCGTGGTAGGTTTAGTTGGTAGAACCCGGGACGTTCCAAGTGTATCCGGTTGAGCCCAACATAACCTCCTTTATTCCGCGGAGAGGTATGCGTGAATGCATTCCCCAAGTTAAAACAAAAAAATGTAAGTGGTAACTATAGCTTATTGAATTTGGAATACTTGAAACATTGTTCGCGCTCAATCGGTACTTTCAATAAGTAGTCGTCTTGCTGCCGGCACTAGGTACAAAAAATACGAGTAAGGTTTTTTAAGTACAGTAAAGTAACAAGTAGCTTATTACTGCAAAAAGATACAGAGGAGGCACATTATAAAAGAATAACATAAATAGTTAAGCAAGTGGTTGTGGCATTAGTATCAATATGTATCCCATGTTACTGCATACATTTTACAGGAGCTGAATTTCATAACCTAAGTTTCCTTTGGTTTCCTCACTAGACAAGCTTGTAGCGAGGAAATCAAAATAAAATGCCTGTGTATGCTGATAGTATAAAGCATCCTTTAAGAAACCAGAAAATCCTTCAACATCTTACTGTGCACTACCTCCCTAAAATTGCATATTAAATATTTAAAAATATTTTATTTCTTAGTTAATTAAACGAAATTCTGGCAACACAATAATTTAATTCTGGCTACATACTTTACATAGCAGATACAAAATAGGTAAATATTTGCTGCGTATTTATATAATATATTAAAGAATTACATATATTTATATACATTAAAGTAAAATCAAATACGTTCTTTCCGTTAGATATATATGATGCCATCGAGTTCAGGACCCTTCAAATTGGTCCTTGATTAAAAATCCGAGAAAACTGATGTCGTGTAATAAGCGGCTTGATATTTTTAATTCATCAAGTCTTTTAATGTTGCTGTCAAAAAGAAATTGAGTTTCCCTTCTGTTGATGTGGGGGAGTGTAGTAGACAGGTTGCTTCGACACAGTCCTACTATTAGTGCACAAAGGTCGGCTGTCGGGCACATCCGAGGTGGGCCGAGCCGCGGAGGGGTGCGAATTATGACGTGTCAACAGCAGCTCCATACATCCCTGTCTCTGCGACTATACCTGACGCTAATTTGAATGTTTCTACGTTTCCTTTCATTATTGTTTGATGTTAACGCTCAAATATTTTGTTATATGCTTGTACAATAATTAATTTGGTTTGGATTGCATTAGATTTTACTTTTCAAAGTTGTTTGATATAACTTTCGAAATTTAAGGTTACGTTTTGTGGTGATTATTATTTGAATTTGACATGATTCTTTCGAATTGGAAAGATTTTTAGGGTTTTAAAGTGACATTTAGCACTCGCAATCGCTTCTCTATCTTATAGTGTAGTTATTACTTATGTTAATCAGAACAATAATAATAGGATTTCTGTGCCGAGTGTAATGCTGAGGCAAACTTATAGTAGGACTATGAGACACGTTCTATATCGTTACGATACTAATTTTACTGTATACTTTATATAGACTTACTGAATCCAGAATCCAGCTTCGCAGCCAACAGGGCTTTCGGATTTGTATTTGTAACTATTCTGGGTATGTATCTACATCTCGTGTTTTATTTGTTTTGATTACGCTTCATGAAGATAGTTTAGAGTACTTTTATTCTCAGATTCTCTCTAAGAGCTGTGATCCGGTCTCTGTGGTACTTTTAAATGTGACTCGCCTCTTTTAACTTTCCCCTTCCTGTGATTTTAGTTCTTGTTAATCTTTCTTTTTTCCTTGAAACGAAATTTTTTGTCTTAGTATCTGTCATATTATCCTATAACTATTACAATTTATTCGTTTATAACTATTTGTTCTTCTATACTTTATAAGGTGTTATTTTATTGTAAATTCACTTTTATATTATTATAGAGTAGACTTCAGTCACTTTAATTAAAATACAACAACTGACCCAACGAAGATGCATCATGGTGGAGTGTGTGATGATAACTTATGGCCTAAACTCAAACTCTTGTGTTTTTGGAAACCGAGACTAAGCAGTGTTGGTGGACAACTGGTTACAAAGACCACCCCACTGACCACTTAGGCATAACCTCCCTAAAATTCACTTACACCCGCCACAAATAGTAGTTGCATGTACTTATTGTGTTTGTGGGTAGAACAGCAAAAATTAAGACATATAACAGTGTTAGCGTAGCGTTTTCTAGAGGCTGGAATACGAAAATTTCATCGTTAATTATTATTTATGTCCCGCTCATTTTAAATATACTTAATTTTGTTATTCTTCAGGAAGTACCTATTTATTCAGACCCCTTTCTGCAGGTTCTTGGAATGTGTAAAGCTTTGATCAAAGCGATGTCGGCATCTCATTTCAAATTAAAAGCACCTAATTTAGTTCATTTGACTTGGGTCTCGGCAAAATAAAGCGAAAAAACAATACAGATTTTATGTCTTATTTTATTTCTTTGACCGAGTTGTTGATTTTGTGACAGAAGTTTAAGTATGGATGTCGTTAAAGTTAGTGGATAAGTTTTTGTTTCCATTTGCCTCATTAGGCAAAAAGTTAAAGAGGTTTTCAGTAAAAAAATACCCAAGTTTTTGTAACTGTATCGGTTTACGACGTAAGGTTTAGCATGTATTACGAGGGTTAAACCGTAGCTAAGGAAACGCGGATGTTAAACACTACCTCTACCTAAAGTTCCGAGACGATCGATTAATGCGCTATGTTATGTATATATTATGTTATAGCGTTTATGTTATTTTGAGCTTATGTAAACAAACGGTATTCTCGTTGTCGCCATGTCGTGGTAACTAATTAATATAAATCGAGGCTCTCGCCCCACGAGGCGCGTCCTATCCTCCGTCCCTCTCAAATATATGGTCCATAAAACTACAATTACGTTTTATAAACACTACATTTATAACTACTTCATGATTGTATTATTTATTTTACGTAATATATTATGCTTTGGTGGAGATTTTGATTTTTTTCTAAACTGTGCTTTCAAATATTTAAAATTCTCTGGCACAGTACACTCCATTAATTTATAGTATTGAGCAACGTTAGTGTGGAGGAGACTTTTATGATCCACAAGACTTTTATAGTGTTATTGCGTAACATTACGGTTTTTAGTTAATATTAGCTGGTGTTTATTATATAACTATATTTTCTCATTTTGTCATTTGCATATTTTAAAAGCGTGGTAAATTATTATTATAAGGTTAGAGTCTCTGATAATTAAAGATCATTTAATTTAAGGACTGACAAATGACAGAATAGGCGTACATTTTGGTCCCGTGTTAGTAATTCATAAGTTTGTGCTTACATTTATGACCGATCGTAAGATCCAGTGTTCGATGTTTTGGTCAGGGAAAGGGTAAGGACTTTTTTTGTTAAAATTCTCGTATCAATGCGCAATCTTCCAATGACTTTGGAAAATGACTATAAGTGCGAGCGTTTTCTACTACTACTGGACACGTTTCTCGCTGCGGTTCATAAAGATCTACGCAACCCTTCGAATATAGGTATGCAAGCCTAACCCTATGATTGTACTTTAAGGAATATCGTGGTGGTTATCAATATTATCTATTGTTTAGTATGGAGCAATTACTTTGCTCCACCAGGATCATTTCGGTTCCGGATGGAATTTCTGTTATAAATGTGTTATCTATACTAATATTATAAAGCTGAAGAGTCTGTTTGTTTGTTTGTTTGAACGCGCTAAACTCAGGAACTACAGGTTCGAATTGAAAAATATTTTAATGTTGGATAGATTATTTATCAAGAAAGGCTATAGGCTATATAACATCACGCTACTACTCACGGGGACGGCGCAGTAACTATAAAAGAGGGTGAAACCGCGGGCACAGCTAGTTCTAATATAAATCCAATATGTTGATACTTATAGAAGATAAGAAGCATCTGGGTCTTCGTCTTACCTGCCGGCCAAGTACGTGATTGAGCGAAATGGTCAAATCATGCAACATAAGTATTCAAAAATTTGAATACTGATCTTGTATGATTTTATTTAGGGACCTATAGTGAGAATACAACACCTTCCAATTTAATTATGCTAATGTATAATTTACATTAAGAATACCTATTAGATGGAACGCATAGACTTTAACTAAACAAAAATACCTATAAGAATTCTAGGAAATATATTCTTCAGAAATTGTAATTTCTCTTTCAAGCAATCTTTAGATACCATTCAGATACTTTTGACTAAGGCTTTCATCACTCTTCTCGTTCAAGTCTACTAAAAACCAGAATCCAAGTCAAATTAAAGTCAAATCAGAGAAGTCCACTTCCACATTATATGGGCAGTGGGATGCGTAAAGCACGGAGTCTGGCCGGCGCTCGACGGGCCGGCGCGACCGGCGCGGACCGGGATGCGCCCGCACTAAATTTAAATATTTTAATCCTTAATTTAAATTTTTGACATTTTTATTTTATGTTGGTATTCGTGTAGTTTCATTTTTAATGTTATTTGTCATATTCAGTGGACGGGCGAGCTCGTGACTGGGCCGATGGCGCCTCCAAACACTATTTGTTGGTAAAATATCGTCAATGAGACAGACGAACGCAGGACAATTTGTTCAAACATTACCTGCTTTCGATAGCGAAACATTATGGAATGAAGACCGTATTTATAAACTAATGGGGATGGCGCTGCGATCTAGAATGTGTTCCTGACGCTTCGATGGCTTCATGTTTATTGATGAGTTTTCTTTTTATGTACCTATCTTAAATAATTTGATTTGTCGAAGGTAAATACTTATTAGAGTCCAAGTATTCTTTTTATCTTCTATACTAACAAGATGTCATGTTTATAATCGTGCTGTATTGGTAATTTTACAGCCGTAGACGATTTCAAAATATTAGAGGGGTATTAAATATTTGGATATGGTGTATATTTTGATTCGGATTGTCAGCCTTCACGATTGCAATAGAAGAACATTGATAATACCAATCTTCTGGGTACTCACACTTATATCTATTGCTATTAGAAAAGAGAAACGTTTCTTAAGTGAAATACTTATCAAAAAAGTACACGTAGATCATTGTTAACCCCAATGAATACCATGAACGCATGGCACATTAGATTATGTAGTAACCTTGCAGCTATCAATCTGTCGCATGCAGCAGATTTTTAGTACGACACGGAGCAATTATTTCCACCATCTACATACACGTGCTCTGGAGATAGCTGTTCTAAATATGCATTTGCATCTGTGATATACCCAAGATAGATGAAGACAATTATAATATGGTCCCATTGGTCTCTAATTATCTTTTATCCGCGAATGATATGTTCCCAATGTATGCCGCGTTCTTTTATTATTTATTTTACTAACCAATAATGTTTCCTCCATATGATTAGATATAAGGCTTAAGCCTTCATAGGCGAGGCTATATGTAACTTTAAATTTTCATAATTAAAGGCCCAAGAATAATTCAATATAGGTACACCATTTGTCTAGCACTTTTGACGACCTTGAAGTATCTTTATGGAGATCGAAATCTAATTGATATCAAAATTGTATGCGCTCATCTTTAAAAGCCTAACGCTTTTCAAACAAACCTGTCCACTCTTAGCCTGTGGTTTAGAAAATAAATGAGTCTTGTAGATCATTATAATACATATTGTAGATCATTAGTCATCGTACGCCGCGGCCGGCGCTACAGCTATTACATTGCCTTTAAATGTATTATTCTAATGTCCAACGTATTGTCAATATTTTGATACAAATATCATAACATATACTGCGATTTGTAGAGCCATGGTTCGTTTTGACAGTTGAATTTAGTAAGATTAAATGTTTTAAATGTTCAATTGAACAAATATTATTGCCGACGCCATTATTATAATATCCAGCTCTAATGAGGTGTTAATACAAATAATTCTATAATCCAGATTTATTAGCTTCCACATTTAGCAACTGTCCTATATTTACTGTGACCAATCTATGATTAAACTTCCAATGTACGACATAGTACGGCTATTGAATAAGTCTTATAGGTACACATAATATATAATAGGTATCCTTTTTCAAATCATCTGCGTTTCTATGTTGCCAATACCTACTGACCTAGCAAAGAAACAACTTTTAATCAAAAGATGTTAAAAAGTATACGTCAAGACCAAAAACAATAGTATAATTATATCAGCGTTGTTCATAAACTGTTCTACTCCTTAGTACAGACCTTCTCATAGAATGAATAAGGTTACGTCAAATTACACCGTGAGGGTGATAGTGATGCTCAGTATATTGCCTACAAGAGCAATAATTCTGAGAAATCGGAAGGTTATCCACGATAATTTTCAACCAACCGGTCTTCTCACATGCTTGCTTGCTTAAAGAAAGCCATATACTTTAATATATTAGTTAGGTACTCGAGTTCATGATAAATTTACTGCACTCAGTAGTTACGTGCTACGTTCTATCAACGTCATAATAGAATAGCCTAGGCATGTGCTTATTACAGGCATTTTTTGTTTCATAACCTCTATGCAAAGGTCATTGATGACTGGTACCCTACTAACAGCACCATATGTTTGTTTGGCCACAATCTTCTGTAACGTAGAGACAATATCCAGTCGGATTGCTCCAGTTTAAACAAAATCCAAGATTTAGTTATAACTGTTCCGTATAATATTGAGACAAAAGGTTGTTTTGGTAACGCTTCGGTTAGCGTTCAGGTGAGTCATAAACTGAAATGTTGTATCATTAACTAAATCTGTTAGTGACTACTAATATAAAATTAATGGCTGACAGCTATGAAATATCATTTTGCAAATTAAATAACTCCACGCATGTTTTGTGATCTTTAATTAAACTTCTCTACGGTGACGATGCATGGCAAAATTCCAAACATATTGGAAATGACATTTATTTTTAATAGACAATAAATTATTATTGTTTTGTATCTTTCTATATTGTTTAATTAAATAACGGCTGCGATAGTCTAGCAGTAATATTTTTAGATTTTAAGACTGGCTAAGAGATTGAAGACTGGCTTGAGTCCCTGGCTCCTCTCATTAACAGTAACTTAGTAAACTCGATAACCTATGTATATATTTTGACGTTCATAAGTGTTACTTTGTGACCTAAATGAATAAATGATTTTGACTTTGACTTGCCGTCATTATAGATTTTACTAGATTTAACAATGAAGGAAAACATCGTGAGGAAATTTACATATTTGACAAATCGACATAATGTTCTTGAAAATATATGAAGTCTGCCAACTGGTAGATAGAGAAGAGATCCGTTCCCAACAGCACAGGTTAACTGGGCTGATAATATATTAAAATTACCCTAACCAAAATATAAAACACACTTAGAACAGGTTTTTTAAGTTTTTCATTAAGTTTCACATTATTTATTTCTTTTGTAGAGTTAATTCCTAACGTGAAGCTAATTTTAATTCATAAATTTTATATTTTCTGGTTTATGCTTTGTTGTTATATGTATGTGCATGCTGTGGTCTCCTATAACTAAAGGAGTACACTATACAAAACTATTGGTTATTTGTCTGTGCAATTTTGTGTATATTCTTTGTTGGAGATCCTTAATAAATAAATAAATAAAATCCTTGAGTAAATGTTGTAAAATGTGTAAATAACTTGTATATGAATAAGTAATATCTAGTATTAAAAATAAGTATTTATTTATGCTGTTAAACTCAAGGTCACTGTAGAAGGTGGATAAACCGAGATAATAATTTAATTGTTTAAAAATCGCGTTATTGATGTTATAAGATTGTAAGTTTTTACTTACAGTGAGCAGTACTAATAATTGCTGCCAAAGCCTGCGATCTAAAAAAACTAAATATTGTTGGCACTTTTGTTACATACCTACTACCTATACATATAATATATTGAGTCGCAGCGGCACACTCGTGGCCACACACAATGTATTTTTAATTATGTTTGGTATTCTATGACTTGACTGAATAATTACCTACATAAAAAATAGTACATGTATGTTTTATAGCTCACTAGATGGCGTTAGTGAGAATAAAAAAATAGACAATAGTTTAAATAGGTAGTTAGATATTCAATATTGATAAGTGATATCTACCTCCTTTTATATTATTATATTGTTATGATTTATTGATAGTTAAAAATAAAGAACATATTTTTGGGTTGAAAATATTCTGTTTTCCAAATAAATAATATATCCAATTAATTAAAACTTCATGGTGTTGTAATGAAAGAAATATATTATGACATTTCATGTAAATAAATATGAATAATAACTGTATGATTTTCAATATATTCCATTTTCATGTATAAATAATAACTATTTACTTCGTATCAATTTACAAATTCTTTAACACATAATTTACATTCTAGGCCTAGCTAAAGAAACGAACATTTATAAAAAACATTTGGCTAACAATGCTACTAAAGTACCGCACACGATAGGTCAACGTTCGATAAAAGCGATGACGTCACAACACATAGCCGAATTCACACTTCGTACTTATAAATTACTGTTTACTAAGTGCCTTCCTAGCATAGGTTACGTAATTTAGACCGCGTCTGACATGACGAGGTGGCCGAGTGGTTAAGGCGTTGGACTGCTAATCCAATGTGCTCTGCACGCGTGGGTTCGAATCCCATCCTCGTCGTATCTTTTTGTTGATGTATTCCAGTTTAGTTATCATTATTTATGTAAATTTTATTATAGCGAATTTGCTCTTTAGTAAATACATTTATTATTCATAACTTAATTTTGTTTTTTATTTAAGTGAAACTTTCTATTTTAATGCTCATTATTATCTGCTAATTTATTTGTTTAAGTAATAATTAATATTTATTGTAATTTTAGAAATCACCAGAGATTAACATTAAATTGAGCGTCGATTAGATATATTTTAGATTATTTTTATAATCCTACCATCGTGTTGCAACGCGACGACGCCGGTGTATCATTGTACTATTTGTATTAAATATGTTTATTTAAGATTTTATATATTTTTATTTAACTGAAGAGCTAATACACTTTCCCTTATTGGGTACCTAATAGAACTTATGAAGATACGTCAAATATATTTTATAATTCAACTGGTAGAAGATCAGAGGTACAATTTCTCTTAATAAAATGTGTTTAAAATATATGTAGTTCCGATCTAGTTTCAGTGTCATAGATATCACAAATGGTATTCGCCAACATTAAAATATAAGTCAAAAATAAATATAAAATATACTTCAGTTCATATTTGATGTTTATTAGACTAGATAGTTTATTACGAACCGTTTTTATTTCAAAGTTTTCAAACATAGGCTCTCTAATTGAAATTACAATGCATTAATGTTATTTATTTACACAAATGCAAGGTATGTATTTGTAATAATATGAAACAGTGGTATCGGTGCTCTCTTTTCCGTGGTGAGGCCATTGTATACATACATAGTATATCGATTAGACATACAATCGATGTCTTTAGTACACTCAACGTTATTGAGGTCAGGTAGTGATGTATTACTTCAGTTTTACTCATATATTCCGTTTTTCGTCGGTAGACATACAATGTCACCATAGCCTCACAGTCAGTCTGAACCGTTAGGTAAATGTGTATTCTACTCACTTTTCAAGCTAAGTTTAAGGTACCGCGGATTATAGAGCGAGCCTCTTACCCTTCTCCGATTACAATTGCAGATTCCGTGTCAATAAGAATTTTCTAACAGAAAACCCAATATTTCGTGCGTCCTCTTTCGGCCGATTTAAACTCACGATTGCACACCAACGTAAACTTAATCGACAAGTTTACGTAAAACGCAATATGTAAGTGTTCGTTTTATAAATAAGGCAGATGTACGAATATAATAAAAAGCTAATTAGAAAATAGTTATGGTTTGACTCTACCTTAATATTGCTTATGGTGACCATCGGACAGGTCCTTTTTGTGTCCTTCGGTAGAGCACAGGGACAATGGCTGGTGTATTTAACAGCTTACTTGTGAATGGATGCGATGCGTGGTGAATGGTAGATCTTGATAGTATTCACTATTCACTGAAGAGAAAAAATACTTAGTTTGTGGTGGTAGTTTAGTTTTCACTTTGTCTACAGGGTTTTATGTAGATACATATTTTGTAGGTATATTCACGCCTTTATATGTACTATGCAGTTGAGTATTTTTGGATGGTTCTATTTTATTATTTTCATTGTCAAATATCTCTCAAGTTCGGCTCCAAGGCATCTCTGATTTTCTAAGTTATACACGTATTAATTAGTTAATTATCGTTTGCTTTAACGATGAAAGAAAACACCGTAAAACCTGCATTCCAGAGTGTTCTTCACCATGCTCTCGACGATATCTGAAGTCTGTACACTCGCATCCTTCTCACACTGAAAAGAGGCCCGTGACCAGTAGTGGGTAAGCTTAAATAGGGCTGATATTAATTGTAAAATATTACAATATTTTCGAGTTTCTTGTCAGTGTTATATTTTTCTTAATTGGCAACAAACTAGTTATAATTTTTATATTATTAATTGTTACTTTGCCACCTCAAAAAATAAATAATTTAAATTAGCAATTTTAAAATGCATGATTTCCTATGTCTATAGACATATCTTGATTAAGAGCGTGAGTATTATGAAATATACTGGTGTATTAATTAGCCATTATTATCAGCAACAATTATATATCGGTAACGAAGCTGCGTAAAACGAAATATTTTCTTGATAAACTAATATGGATTGACTATTTAGAAGGGTTTTAACACAAAACATATTTTGAGGCAATATGACAGGATTGTTTCGGAATTCTTACCAGATTTTGGAACGGTTTTCATCTAGGTAGTTTGCGGTCGAACCTAAAATTTAAAGCCCCAATATAGAACCAAGTTTCTTTAACCAAATGCTCTGTCCTGTTTTTGCCCTACTTCGTGAAAAAGAAATGGCATGACACTTGACTCAAGAAACTCACTATGTAAATGGGCCTTTAGCTATTTATTATCTAATTTGATTCAATGTAACCGATATGGTGCATAGTGTAATCAAGCGAACTGTACATGCGAATAAAGTCACGAGTAATGGCTAGTTATAAATAAGAATAATTTCATTTAAAACACCCATTTCGATGCAATATGATAATATGAACTGATGATGATGATGAAACTAAAATACAAATGCAAATCGTATTGTGGAAATAGACGCTACTTTAATTACAATTTCAGGCAACTGACATGTTTATTTCAAATTTAATCAAAGCAGTGTTCATTTGAATAAAATATAACATCTACTATAAAACAAATATATTGAAATAGAATTAGTTTTATGTATTTTAAAGCAGTTTATTTTATATACAACTGTTTATTTATAGAAATCGCGACATTTTGAAAAGGTTTTGGTTTTCATCTTGACACTATGGACTCTTTCAATGTTTTATAATTGAAAGTAGTCCCAAATGTATTTTAATCTAAGCGAAGTAATACTTACTTAAAATTGTTACTATGGTGCTTATCAATCAATATTATATCAATACTGGACGCATTCTGTCTTACACGACATACAGTTTTTTCTAGGCAGTTGAATGTGTAATGAACACCGGAATGATATAGGTAAAGATAAAATGATTCAAGGGATAACTAACGTTAATTATTGGATTACAATAAAATACACAGGAGTATAGTATAGAAATCAATATAATCATTAGAAATTTAAACCTTTCATGAGGTTTTCCCATAGCAGAATTATGTATATAGCGCATGATGCTTTACTATCCCTTGCATTGCAATATTAATGTTTCAGCTCTATAAAACACGCCAGTTATTAAAACCATCTCTTACTTCAACGAACATTTATGTGGGTATGCGCAAATAATTACATGTGGCGTCGTCAGCGCCCGCGCACGCGCCGGTCACGTGGCCACTCATCCGCCATATTGTTACCGTTATTTATGAATATTGTTTTGTGCCGGCGAGAGGATTGTTGACACGTGTCTCGTGTCCTATGATTGATGTTTACAGCGGTTATGATTTTATGAACGTCTGGTGATCAACATGGTTTAGATGTAAATGATGAGGTGTAATCCCGTGTGTTTGACAATGGCTCAATGAATAACAACAACTGGTAGTCAAGTAAGTATATTGCTGATTATACGATCGCAATGATAGGGTTACATTGAGTTGGAATATTAATTTATAGACACTATGCTGCGTATTTTGTAACTTTGTTACATTTCATTCTTATTACTTACTTCAGATTAATACGAACCATAGTTGATGATGTGATGATACCTATAGGCTTGAAGCTTAGTATATACATATGTTTATAGAATAATACGTGCTCTAGTAATAAGTGTTTTCTCTCTTAGCCTTTATTATTCCCAAGTCACTTGGGGTCGGCTTTTCTGGTCTAACCGGATTTGACTGGATATCAATTTTTTCACGGAGCGGCTGCCACCTGACCTCCTCAACCCGAAGGCTAACGATAGCCTAAGGCTAGACCAGTGTCAGGGTATTAGAGGGTACTGACTTTCCCAATAACGACTGCCATAGATGTTTATGGCAGCCGGGACCAACGGCTTAACGTGCTCTCCGAGGCACGGAGCAGGCGATAATTGTCAATCAATACGCACATAATTTCGAAAAGTCATATAACTTCCGAAAGTCAGAGGTGCGCGACGTGGGTTCGAACCCGAGACCCTCTGCATTGCAGTCTGTTGGTCTCCCCACTGAGCTATCGCTGCAGCTAATAAGTGTAATTAATATAAATTAAAATGTTATAGATATAAAAAAAAATGTACATATCTATCGATTCATTTATTAATTTACACCATTTCTTAAATTATGTACTATTAAACCATTTCTTTAGATGTAAAGGAACACCTCTCGTCTTAGGAATGTATTCTGTATCCCGAGAATTAAGAAAGAACGGTCACAAAGTAGTGCATGGTACTTTGTGTGTATAAACAGTGTGGATCACACATTACAAGTGATCCCGTGTGGGATTCAAAGAGGCAGTGGTAGAACAGCCAAATAAACCATTACGCCATTCGTATTGAAACTTTCTTCGATTTTTTAATAGTTTTAGTAGCCTTAGTTATGAAAAGATTAACATGCGGCTTCTGACAGGCTATACAACGACATGTCCAAATTAAACACATACTTAAAGTTTTGTTCGGTTATTGCTAATTTAGTAAGCCAATCACGGCAATGCGTGCCTGTGAACACATTTTTGGGTTGATCCGCGATTCAGAATCGACTGAAAGTCTAATTAAATTCTAATTTAATTTAACTTATTATTGTAACATAGCTTTAATGTTATAGGTAAATCCTAGAAGATATTGAGCAGTTATTCTTATTAGAGTATCTTACTAACTGTCCAATAGCTATGATACTTGGAACACAAAATACTTGTAACCTGCCATTATGGCGGTTTCCAAGCCTATAAATAGTAAGTAACCTTTCTCTTGAGCAGTAAGAGAGCTTTAAAATTTTAAAAGAGAATTGTTTTCCATTTAGTACTTAAACGTTGATTAAGATATTCTATTTAGATTGTTTAAAATAGTCGTTCGGTGCCAATCTTATAGGTAGATTTGCAAGTCTAATATATTAAATTTTAAAAGTGTTTTTATTTGAATACGAACATATTATCTAAGTTTTCCTGCTGCGCAAATCAGCGCGACGCAAAGTTGGCGAGATGGTCAATAAATTATGGAACACAGTACAGCGTTAGGTGGAGCTGGGCCGTCGATTGGTATCGGAAGTGAGGGCGGGATGACGCAGGCGGCGGCGGAGGGGTGACTTCCGTGTTCCGGCGCTGCTCCTCGTGCCAGTAACTCATCATCAGCACTCCGCGGGGCGCCGGCCACTCTCCCTCACATCCACACAAAGATATATAAAGATTCCGGTGAATTATACCCTCCGCGAGGAAAAGGGGAAACGTATAAAAAATGCTACTCCGCTTCGGTGCAGAATTTTTAAATGTGTAAAGTAGGGTTTTGTTTGTGATTGACGATTGTATTAATAGCTACCTATTATGTTGATCTTAATGGGATTTAAATAATGCCGGGTTGCGGGTTTCTTTTTAACGTTTAGAAACAATGTATCGGACTAATTGTTATTTGAGATTTACATCTTGAAATATGAAGAAGAAATATTTTACATGACGCGATGGTGAACTAAATATGACAACCAACACACTAAGTGATTGCTGTATTGTGTTTGA
The DNA here is from genome assembly GCA_930367265.1 of Catocala fraxini. Classification (NCBI taxonomy): domain Eukaryota; kingdom Metazoa; phylum Arthropoda; class Insecta; order Lepidoptera; family Erebidae; genus Catocala; species Catocala fraxini. The sequence continues at coordinate 16,494,164 of OV884026.1, forward strand.
ACTCATTTGTAGCAAATTTACTGACTATAAAACAACGCATGCGAATTCTGGTCCAGAGTAAGTAGCCTACGTCATGTATACTACATAGAAACGGCAAATTATAATCATGAATCAAATAAGCGTATGATTACGATTGGTATGGAAAATTTACTGATAGTATATTTTGCTATATTAAACCCATGCAAAAGCGTAATTTTGCTTCAAAGAAATGTAAAACCACATTTCGGTAGTGTCATCTAATATTTAATATGAACAACTAAACTTATGTATGTCGTGTTGTACATACGTTTTTACGTTTAAAAAATGTAAAGATTATTATCTATTTGTATGCAAATGTAAGTGTTAACGAAATGGATTTTTGCTGTAATTTGTTTGGTTGTCTGTACGCTTGTGTCCTGTGCTTGTACCGATAGTGTAACAATGCGGTTCCCACCACGTCCGCAGCCCGCAGCGCTTCCGCGCCACACGCATTTGAATTCAGAACACGAAATGAGATGTTTTAGTTTTACTTTTAAACAAATTCAGAAAGGAAGTAGAATACTCGTAAACTTTGTATAGAATATAGATAAGGCTTTTTGTTTTTAAATGATCTGTTTAATGGTGTTTACAAGTGTGAAGATATTCTAAATTTAAATATTTGGCCAATAAAAGATTCGTTTAATTATGTCTATACAATGAAAAGTTGAGATACCTATTAAAATTTGCAAGTTTGATACAAAATAACACCTATGTATATTTTGGGTAAACAAGTAGTTGCTATTAACGTAATTAAGATCTTTACTAGAAATCAATCTAATTGGATTCATCTAAACGTAACATTTGGTACGAATTATGTATTAAGTACATCTAGATAGGTAGACAATTTGACTATTTTTGATATAACAACATATACCCTTAATAATAATAATGTATAATAATATAGATAATTTTGCTGTCTTTTAACGGCCTTTTTTTGACGGCCTCGATGGCGTAGTGGTTGGTGTAACCGACTGCAACGCCTGAGGTCGCGGGTTCGATTCCCGCACATGTCAAACATTTTGTGTGCATGAACATGGATGTTTGTCTTGGTCTGGGTGTTTCTATGTATAATATATATGTATTTACAAAAAAAAAGCATATAATAATATGTATGTTTATCCATTGTCTAGAACCCATAGTACAAGCTCTGCTTAGTTTGGGCTAGATGGTGTTGTGTGTACGTGGTAGAATATTATTATTATATTTTAACTTTTTAACTATAGCATTAATTTAATCTAATGAATTGTCTTCATTTTATTTCTATCTGTGAAATATTTTAATTGGTCTTAAGTAAATTACTCACAATCATTCTGTAATAACTGATTAACTGTACGATTTCCAAACATTGTAAAATAATATAAAATAATACAATTTCAGGAATGGACAGCTGGCAAATTGATTAACTTCATCAACCATTGGCATTCGTAGTATCCACTGGACCATAAGATCAGTTTACAGAAATCTATAAAAAAACAATATCCTAGGCTATTTACTTTCTACCCCATACTATGATAACAAATACGTCCCTTGTTTAAATCTATGCATAGCTTCGGTAACCAGAAGCAAAAGAATGCGAATCATAGCTTAATTTCGTGGCCAATTATATGAGTATGGTAACGAGTATCAGTTTTTGCGGGACATCAATAACAATGCGATCGACATAAAACACAGGAGTTTTATAATTTACCGATTCTAATAAATAAAGATTTCAGTCCTTACAGAAGGAGGCCACACGAAAAACGACCGCCCGGGTTGCATGTATTAGAATTCCCAACTCTATTGTATTTTACCATACATTCTTTTTTGCACCTCCGCCGCATACATTTGCAATTTCATTTCGATTATATTATCTGAACACTTTTTGTGTCGCTCATTGTTTCTTCTATGATGGCTCTTCTATGATGCCATATTAAGTGTACAGAGCAGCGATTGCTTAGTGGGGAAACCAACAGGCTGCAATGCAGAGGGTCTCGGGTTCGAACCAACGTCGCGCACTTCTGACTTTCGGAAGTTATATGACTTTTCGAAATTATGTGCGTACCTATTGATTAACAATTATCGCCTGCTCCATGCCTCGGAGTCGCGGCTGCCATGAACATCTATGGCAGTCGTTATTGGGACAGTGTCGACACAAAAGATCCCACTGGGTCGAAGTGTCGAGTGTGCCACATAAGATAAGATAAGATAAGTGTACAGAGACAACGTTTACCCTACACAGACTATTTAATAAATATCTTCTAGCCCTATTATGAGTGTGGGTTGCATTATGATTTAAGAAGTTACTTCACAGTCACAACGAGCGCTTTGAGTGCCATGATTAAGTAGGATAAAAATTAAGTGATCCATAAATATTTAATCCCACTGGATGTTCTTTGTGTCCGATGTTTCAATGTTTGTTAAGTCGCCCGCGATACAGAGATTGTAGTAAGCTTACCTATATAATAACATTTCTAAAGCGCGTGGCGCACTTGCCTTGTTAAGCTAAAAATGTATTAGATTTTGCATGAGAACGTAAAAATGGATAACAGTAATCTAGAGTAAGTAATCTAGCAGTAGAATATAGTACAACTAAAGTTGTTATCACATTTGATTTAAGAGATCGGTTTCCGGTGTCTATGACAGTCACGCTAACTTTCTTATAAGTTCTCATTGGCTCCTCCTCATAAAAGATTCTGACGTCTTTAACTAGATGTTGTGCCGTTGTCTGCGCTGCGTTGAAGCTCTTTAGCCAAGCATCGGTCTGTCCAGTTAGAAATTTGTATAGAAGTATTCTCATAGTATCTTTATCTTGAAAAACAATAAATGCCAATTCTTGCGGCTTTCACGACAATTGAACTTAATTGTGTCTTATGATTGCACAGCGAAGTGATAAAGTTCCAGCTCACCATTGGCAGTGTGTCGCGTGTTATGGGTTTGATCATCATGCACGGGATAAAAAGTTGATTGATCTACAAACAGTAATGCTTCAATTTTTGTTATGTCCCACGCAATCTAAAATAACATACGCCTTCATGTAAGAACTATCTTCATGGAAGAACTAAAGACGGCTGTAAATCACACAGCAGAGCACAGATCGCAGGAAGCGACAATATAGAAAGTCAAGAAAAGTAGTACCTACGTATTTTAAATTGCTATGATTTCGGCAAAAATTTTTACTACATTCCTTATGTAGGTATACTTGACTGCGATGTACTCTTAACTTAAGGCTCAACTATCGTAGTAAAAACTGTACAAAATAAAGTGCCGACTTAGTCTTAGTGTCATAAATATCACAAAAAGTACATATAGTTCTAAATTAAAATAAATGTCACACATGAACACAAATTGCATTTCAGTTCACATTTGACGCTTATAGATCGGGCCTCTATTTTGAACCGATTTTTATGAGCTTTGACTCTCTAGTGTTTGGCCAAAAAGTTTTTGATCTAGTCAGATAACGATTGCCTCTTTATCTCTGCTTGTCATCTTCACATTTAATTTATATTATGTTTAATCTTAACCTCCAATAGATCAATAATATAATAACTAAAAAGTAAATTTATATATCAGAATATACATTTCGGGTATGCAGTAGATTACCTTTGTAAATGTCATCACAAGCCATTTTAGTTGACACTACATAATCCATCCAACATTACCGGATCCTCATAAGGAGAGGTCAGCACGCCCACGGTCTAAAGACGACTATGGCGAAGTCAATCAGTCATTTGAATTCTACAGAGTTAGGCACAGTGTTGCCGGCTATACTTACGAAACTGAGGCCTATCTCCATCAGCGAGATACATCCAGAATAGCAACGATAGCTCAGTGGCGAGACCAACAGACTGCAATGCAGAGGGTCTCGGGTTTGAACCCACGTCGCGCACCTCTGACTTTCGGAAGTAATATGACTTTTCGAAATGATGTGCGTATTGATTGACAATTATCGCCTGCTCCGTGCCTCGGAGAGCACGTTAAGCCGTCGGACTCGGCTGCCATGAACATCTATGGCAGTCGTTATTGGGAGAGTGTCGACACAAAAGATCCCACTGGGTCGAAGTGTCGCCGGTCTGCACTGACTGGCCCCCACGTAAGATACATAGATACATACATCCAGAATAACAAACTTATCAGTAGAAGCAGTGACGCAAGCTGAAGTTGTTGTTCACGTCTATACTTTTAAACAACGTTTTACCAGCAATGATATCAGCTCCCAAGTAACAGGGAGCGATTCTATTGCCGTCTATCGAGCACAGTTCCTAACTGTGCGCTACTGAAAATTTCTTAACAGAATAACTCAATAATAATTTTCGTAGGACTTGTTACAACAATTGGCCTGCCAACATTTTGTGTGCATATAAAATTAATTCTCGTCCTATCATTTTTATGGGTGTCCATACAGATGTCCATGAAAATGATTCTACCCAAATAGATGACGATAATCTCGCCGCAAAGTATCAGCGGTATATGTTTAAGATATATTTCGCTATAAAGTGTCCCTAATAGTGATACTTTATAGCGAGACATAACATTAAGAACTAATTTTACAAACAAGTAAACTAATTGCCGGGTGAAAAATTATTCTATATACATATAAATTCAACAAAATCAGTTAAAAGCGTGATTAAAAACAGACATTTTTCACATGTATAATTTTAGATAGTAGGTTAGTAGTCAGACTGTCCATACAATATAAGGTATTGTGTAAACCATTTAATAAATAATAATAAAATATAAGTACTCGTAGTTTATGCTTGTTATAATGTTATAAATCTTACAGTATTTGATCAGTTATAGTACCTACCTAGGTATATGTTTATCTACGGGTAATAGTAAAGACGAATAGAAAAATCGACATGGCCCGATAGTAAAGAAACGAGTTGCAATTCATTCATCTCTTATATTATTAACATGAACTGACGTCTAGCAGAAACACAAAAGTACTTAAAGATGATATAAACAGAAGTAATTGTTAGGTACTTAATTTAAATAAGAACAAACAAACTCTATCTAAACATAATTTTAAGCACTTTTTGATAGTCGGTTTAGGTATATTGGTGTATTATAACTATTATAAGACGCCGGCTATACATATTTTTTTTTTGAATTGAAATTCAACTCCTGCACTTGGAATAATTTCTGTAGCGAGGGGAACTTAAAAAACACTCAAACAACGGACACCTTGACACGGAACAACCATTTGTGTATCACACAAATTTTAGTCCCGTGTGACATTCGAACCCATAACACTCGGCGCAGTGGCAGCGGCGAGGCGACAACTTAAACCATTACGCCACCTGTGCAGTCATTATGCAGTGCAGCTACTATATTTATTTTTAATTTACATCTTGGATGAAATCTGCATCGCATCGGCACGACGTCGCTATATCACTGGAGCGGCGCTGAGTGTTGTGGGTTTGAATTTTACACAGAACAATAATTTGTGTGGTCCACAAATAATAGTCCTGTTAGCGTAGGTTTAGATTCTGAAAGCGATTCGCGCGGTCCCGTCGATTGCCGTTATGTCGAGCTTCAGCGTGGTAGGTTTAGTCGGTATTACCACCATCTTTCCCCGGTGACTCCGACATAACCTCTCCCTCGCAGAGAGGTATGAGTCAAAGCATTACCCAAGATAAAATAAAAAAATAAAAATGGTTTAGTTTCAGTCCCCTACGACATTACTTAATTGTAAGTTAATCCCAACTGCGGATGAAAAAAGTCTAGCTTAGGATTAGTAGATACTAAAATTAAAGCCGATTGACAAAAAGTTTGTATAGATATGATAACGAGTGAAGAAAAGCACAATGATATGGTGGGGTTTTTCTACAAAACTTACATCTGCCCTGATTCTATGGTTGGATTCATGCTTTAATATTTGTAGTTTTACTTACCTAGAAACCGCGTTCCTTCCTAACTAATATTATAAATGCGAATGTGAGTTTGTTTGTTACGCTTTCACGGCCCAACTACTCAACCAATCATCATGAAATTTCGCATACACGTTGTCAGGGGAATAGAAAAGGACATAGGATACCTTTCATCCAGAAAAATTACAGTTACTAATCTAAATTAACCTACATGTACGCGAGCGAAGCCACGAGCAAAATCTGGTGTAATCGAGCAAAATAAATAAATTTTACAATAAAACTCAATTTAATCAAACAATTTTTTCGGCTATTTGCTTTCTTCCTATTTTTGTCCTAGAGCTAGAATTGTGTACCAACACTACAAAATCCTTTTAAATTCAGTACGTCGAATAGTACCTACCTCCAATACACTGAAAGCTTTTCCATACAAACAAAATACAATTCAGTAATCAATTAAAAAAACTATAGATGTGCCTTCAACGTTCTTTACTCGCACGAAAAGCTTCACACAGTAGACAGAGAACGATACTCTACAATGTTTAATACGAGTAAGTGTGATAATACTATATTTAATCGTTACGTTGCCATTGTCTGTCTGGAGACAACTCATAATTTAAATCATTCTTAATAACAATATTCTCTGAGATATGTATGCCAACTTACATTAACAAGCTTATTAGTTGACTTATGTCTGAAAGTAAAATAAGTGTATCAACCTAGGTCTAAGAAACTAATTAATGCCGCTCCCGATGTACCGATCGATAATTATCTACGCTTAGTTATGTCATACATAGCTCTCCCTCTGTAAACAAAAAGGGGACTATCCGTGCATTGTACCGGAGGGCGGGGCCAGGTGTCAGTTGCAGCCAGCAGATCTTATCTTGGATAGGGATGCACGCTACCTACCGGCGCATTATAAACTCACCCTTGCTATTACAGTACGTATCGGTACAATATACTTACCATTTCTACGATGACATAAAATTTCATTGGACTTTTAATATAACTTTTATTTGGATACTTCGATTAAGTGTGTCTATTTATTGTTTTTTAGATATATATACGCAAAAAATCTAGGGAAGTCTGACATTTTGTCAATTGTATTTCTTCTTTGCAACACCCTCACTCTCTTCTAATGATGGCTCTGAAAATAAGGATTTTACCTAGTACATAATATGTGCAGATAATTCTTCGAATACTCTCGCTCTAGAATAACTCCTGTGTCACGGGGCACTTTACAAACATTCCAACGGGAATCTTTACAAATAGGACACCTAGACTCGGAACAACGATAATATAATATATTAATTACAGACTTTTTTGTCCATTGTGGGGTACGAACCCACAACAATCGGTGCAGTAGTGGCGAAGTTGTACATAATGGCAGATAAACATTTGTGAAATCAATTTTTGTCTGAATCGTACTTTTTAATATTTTAATTTATTTATTTGGTATGTACAGAGACTAAGTCTCAGTCTATATTTAACATACCAAATAATTAACGTATATAACCGTATGTTCGTTAGTTATTAGTAAAGCTGATGTTCTTATTTTGTAGTGAGCTTGAAGGCGCATAAATACGAATTGAATAAATGATATTTAACTATTATCATAAATTCGTTACAAAATAAAACATGGTTTACAATGCGTATTAATGTCATAATCAATTATTTGTACATATAAGTGTAGGAGCGGCGCGCACTCAGCGAGCGATGCGGCAATGCGGCGACGCGGCGCGGCGGCGGCGAGCGAGCGGTGAGCGGCCAGAGCTCGCCGGCTCGTCCGTGCACATACGCATTAACTTAGCCAGCCAATTACCCGCAGTGTTCTTGGTGCACTCGGGCCCGGTTCATTCCTCCACCACCGCAATATGTTAACATATTTTTTTAATTTCTCCATCCGACAGCTAAAGAGGCAATCGCGAGTTCATGCGCAGGAGTGAGATTTATAATAAGAAAACGCTCCTACCGCGCATGCACCATAAGGATCTATAAATCTTTTAAGTACTGGATCGGCCAATCCCTGTTGAGAAACGATAAATCATCCCCTCGGACAGTAAAGTCGAATCGAATAATATTGCTCTCTCACTCGCACTCGACGGCTCTTATGCCCTTTAGATCATTTATCATTTCTTTCTCTCGTTTCTTCTCAATGATAAATTCAATTCTCTTTTGGAATATGATTGTTCCTCGTTTTGTTATTGTGTGGTGTTTTATTGTGGGTATCGTCACGGACTTAGGTTTTTTGATCGGAATCCGATCGAAATGATCGCGAGAATTGGATTTCCATTTCAGATTTCGTGACTCAGTGATCAATCTTTTGAGTTTGTATTTGGAATACAGACTTGTTTATCATTAATTTTGTAAAAACATCAAAATTATTGGCATATATTAAATTCAACATTTAAAAAATAATTAACGGCTTTGTTTATATTTCTTTCGAGAGAAACGTCCATTAAAATTATTGGGCGATTCTTTTTACCGAATGAACAAATATAGCTCAATGCCACGAGCCTACTCTAGCGATGGACTGATTATTTGTAACTATATATTTATTATTGGGCAATAACAAGAATTTTGTTATTATTAAAATTCTGCGTAGATTTTAAAACATAGGCTTTTAACTCACATTTATAGAGGTTCATGTCTAGACACTCCAATAGGCTACGATGTCTGAAATACGGAAGGCATTACTAGCTTTCGTAAGTAATATAACCAGGTGAAAATTTTGTAGTTATTGAAAATAAGCTCTATGAATTCGAAATATTTGTTTATTTTATTTTCGCTATTTACAGGGCTGTAGAAAAGACAACAATTTCATCTTAAAATAACTTAAAATACGTAATGTTTTCTCAGTCAAATAGGTAGGTAATATTAATAGGTACACTTTTAACCTCTTTCACTATCTAAAACTTCGGTCCGTGAAAAAATAGCACTATGTTTCATATAAATATACATAATATAGTTCAAGAGTCCATAGCACAATGAAGTAGCAACCGCACTCGGCTGAAATATACAAAGAAACGAACCCTTATCTCTACTATCACTGGGCATTGCCTTACATATATACAATACATCGTTATATCTAACTTAATGTTACGCATTTACATACATTTTACAACCTATAAAATCGTAGTTTTTATTAGACTTCGGTGCTTTGGCCATGCTGATCATTATAAATTTAATGTCACAAGTCTTGTTTAATATATTTTTAAATTATCTGTTACGTCGCTGACAATGTTATTCTGTGTAATAATATGTTACTAAGTGATCTTTTATTAATCAAGTTCACAAATTAATTACTTATTCTATAGTGTAAATCTGAGAAAAAGTATGCATATTTAATTATTTTCGTTTCCTAAAACCGATATTCTTAACAATCTGTTTGTACGTATCTTTTTATGTTACACAAAGCCTGTAATATATCACTGTCAACAATTGCAGTAAGTTGACAAAGTTCTTTGTAAAACTGTGTAATATGTCCCTGGACAAATACTTCTGTCACACAATTGACACAAAACATCCTCAATAAAGAAATTGTGTTCCAAAAATAATAAGTCACTTTCCATCTAAGCATGAATGTTTACAGGAAATATACGACATGTTATAAACCGTTCAACCAGCGGTTATTGTTTACAAGTAACTAGTTGAACTATAAACAACAAAGCCTCGTGACGTAAAGCTCTATTGTAATGTCGACATTGTCACCGCTCACACAAATAACTCTTTGCTTAACAGTAAGACCCAATATAATATATCTGTCGGACGGCTGACGTTTGGCGATGAAATTTTAGAAATGGTCGGATTGACTATGGACTAATTAGATTTATAATAAGCGTAAAACTTTGAGTGCAATACTGTTCCGGAGCGCATTAGTGAACTTTTCATTCCACGTCCGTTTCGGACACTTTAGAGTACCAATCTGATTTAAATATTAATTTAACCTACACAAGCAAAAGTCGTGTAATAATTAAAATAAGCTATCGTTGGTCTCTAACAGCTAATCGTCGAATGAAGAGTTCGCTAAGCGCGGTGCGGTCAGTAGGCGGCGGCGGCTCCCGAGTGGTGCATCAAGTGGTGATGGTGGTAGGACTCCTGCGTGGGACACCACCACTCAGGGACTCCGTGGGGCATGGAAGGCGCTGGTTGCTGGAACTGCGTCCAGTGACCACCGAAGCCGAGTTTATTGTCCATGACTCCGTTGCCGCCGATATTGGTGAGGTGTGGAGGTTGGTTGTGGTGCGGTGGCGCAGGCGGTCGTTCGTACGGCTTCTGATCGTGTGGGTTGAGGTATTTTTCATTGAGGCTTTCTAGTTTATCCGTAATGGAGGGGTGGTGGTGTGGGTGGTGTTGTGGTGCGGGGACGGGGGGCGGCGGGAGGGGCGCGGTGGGGCTGGCGGCGCCGGCCGTCACGCTCACGCTGCCGGCCGACGACGAGTCGTCGCCGTCGCTATCGTACCTCGGCGATGCGTCGCCCGCTGCGCCGTGTACCTTCATGTGCTTGCGTAGCGACGAGGGGTGCGTGTACGACTTGTCGCAACCGTGCACGCGACAGTTGTACGGTTTGTCGGACGTGTGCACGTGGGAGTGCTTCTTTCTGTCCGAAGAATTCGCAAATCGCCGGTCGCAGCCTGCGTATTCGCATTTGAATGGTTTTTCTCCTGTTAACAAACAAATAACATTAGTAAATACGCTATCATTATAATTTAGATTAGATGAAACATTGATAGTCTCACGCCACGCTTACATAGATGTAATACAATTATTAACATTTCGCCAAATATTAATTTAGGTCAAATGTAGGTAATAGGAAACAGCCACAGTTTCAGATTGCATGCTGCTGACTGACAAGAAGCTTTACAAAATACCTAATAATATTTTGCCCGATCCGGGAATCGAAACCGAAACCCCACATAAAGCAGTCGCATTACTGCCCCTACTCTACCAAGGCAGTTAGATGTAGTATATATTTAAAATTTAAAGTAGTTCTAATATAGGTATCTTGTTTTTCTACACGGTGCTTAATTTGAAATTGCTAGATCGCTGTCAGATATTCCAAACGAAAAACTTCAAAGGTACTTTTTGGTAAATACACTATAACAAAATACCATGTTATTGCATGGGATTACTTCAACAATACCGAACAGACACGGCAGCAATTAGTAACATAATATCTCAACATTAAACTCACTACAAGAAAATCATACGAGCGCGTATCCAGTACGCGAATGTCCAATCACACAATAAATAACCAGATTTGCCGTTGTTTATAGTTACGAGCGTAAATAAATATTCACAACAATTGCATGGGATACTTAACACGCGCATAAATCATCTTTATAAGACGACTTTGTCACATTCCCGTAACAAAAGCCCAAACTGCCACCGCACAAACAAAAATAAACCTTATCATCAATATAAATGGTATGTTTTCGTATTGACACTTTGGTCAAAAGAAGCTCAACATCCGTTTTTCTCTTGATAACTTGATGAGTAAGGCAAATAATACAGATAATCTTCTTGAATGGTGATATCACAACGATGTCATCTTATTTAAACTGCTTATCTAGCAATTTATTTGTTTGATTTCTAATCGTTAAATGTCTATAAGTAGTTTTCAGATCAAAGGCTTTTACCTGTTACCGTTTAACAGTAATAAATGCATCTACTTTTAAGAAAAGCTCTGGTGTCAAATATACTGTTTAAAATGTGTACTTAAAGACACGTTGACATACTCCTGACTAAATTTGTAAATTCAAATTTGAGTTTGTTTGATATGCTTTCACGCCTTAACTACTCGACCGATCATCATGAAATTTGCACACACCTTTCATCCAGAAAAAACGTACGGTTCCGGCAATTGAAAAGATCTCCTAAAATAAGAGCAAAATCTAGTGGATTATATTAGTGTGCAACCTTAGTAGATTAAGAGAGATATGTTTCTAAGTATTTTTAAACACATAACGCCTGAATATTCCAGTTTTAATACAAGTCAAACACCCAATTTAAAAATTTATTGAAAATATTAAATTAAAATGGATGTCATAGTCACAGAGGTAAAAACTGTAAACGTAAGTTCGAACTTAGTATCAAAGATAATTCGCCCTATAGTTTTTTGTTTTCAACATTGGCCGAAGTCTAAACATCTTACCAATATGTTTTGTTTACGCTATGAAATAGGTATATATATATATAGCTATAACTACCTACCTACGTACATAGGAATATATTATACTAGATCTTGCCCGCGGTTTCGCCCGCGTCAATAAAGATTTTGTCAATAAACTTTTATCCCTCAGGAACAGTATTATTTTTCTGTATGACAGGTATATATACACTATGTCCTTTTCTGTGTCCCTGGCAGTATGTATGCAAAATTTAATGATGATCTGTCCAGTAGCTAGGAAAACTGGAAAGGGAAACAAACGAACAAACTCACAATCGCATTAATAATATCAGTAAGGTTGTACCATAAGTTTATACTAATAAAATTATTTAGTCTTACGCACAACGAGTACATTTTCATTTCGATCTACTAGCGCATTTAAATTCCAAAAATATGCTTAGACCAGTTTGAACTGGAATTTATTGGACTGGAATATAACAAGCGGAACTAACAGCCGTTAGCTATAATGCTTATGAGCTACAATTTTGTATACAGAAGGTGTAATATCGTTGATATTTTGTCACGGTGAAAGAGCCGACACAAATTCCACGTGTGATTCTATGGTGACCCTATTTTTTGCTATACTTTTTTCGATACCGAAAGCGAAGTATTGATTCCTCGTGAGTTCACCGAATCGTGTGAGATGATATTCAATAAAATACATTACAAGTAGGCAGAAGGTTCGGTTGTCGGCTAGTGTAGTGTGACCGCACATACAATGTGGCATTATTGTCGTGTTTACAAATAAACCTCTTCGGTTGTAATCCCCTGCTTTGTGTTAGAAGTTTGAAACATGAAGATCGCGTTGAGGAGGCACAGATGCTAATCTCAAGTGTCTGTTAACGCTACAATAATAGTGCTTTTTAGGCGTTCCCTTACCGCAATTTTTGTGAGAGAAACTCTATGAACGGATCGCATGCCTTCAATGGAATTATACTTCCTTTACTGTAGTGTTCAATCACAATATATTATTATCTATTATGTTGAGTTCTATCATGCGAATTCCTTGTAGGTAATACATTCCAACGAGCCGTACAAAGTAACAACATTTATCAAATATATCAGACAAAGATGGATAGATAAGAAAAATACATTGTAGGTGCAGTGTACATCCAGGTCAGCTCGTGACATTAGTTTCAAAAGACAAAAATAATTACAATCAATTTATAAGAAATAGCAAATTGAGAAAGACAAGAAATGATCTAGTTGTAAATAAAACACAAATAGAGACTAAACAAATGCCGTGATGTTATTTGTGAGTGGTACAATAAAAGCGCTCAGTATCGAAGATCGAACACTAATGAGGCAAATGCGGGACAATACAAGATAAAAGAGTCCAAAACATGTGTCACCCCGTCTAATTACTAATCGGGCGTCTCATCTCCAATGGTCGATGGTTGACGACACAAAAAGGATCAACGACAAATTCTATTACAATTTGATGGAACACAGCACGCGCCGGTGACACTCGCCTGCGATGCGGGGTCGGGTGGAGGCAATAGGTTCGGCATTTTAGTTTTAGAGTAGACAGTAACTTCTATGTATGTTTACATCTACTTAATAGTTTAAATCTAGATTTAGTGTATTTCTTGACTTAATAAGTTTTAATTTTTGTAGATACTAGTTTACACTTTTTTTAGAAAATGTACATTTAATGAGATTCAAAATTACCATAAAATCTTAATTAGATAAGCTTTTAGATCGGTATTTAAATTGTCTGAAGATGTCCCAATAAAGTTACGTTTATTAATAGCTACACAAACAAAAATCTTGTCTAAATTGTTTCTTTAAACATTTAGTGTCAAAACAAAAGCAAAGCGAACACCAGTTGGGAATGCACTTCGTGAATTCGTTGCGTGCCACGCCGGGACACCGGCTAGGGTCAGATGTTTATCTTAAACGGCTGTATCACCCACAGGAGACACTTTTTTGTAACGTTATTATCGATGTGAAACTTTATCTTGTCGTTTTTTTAACGGAAAGGGTATTTGACGGATTCAATACAAGAGGATAAGCGTTTACACGGCGTTTGGAGTAGAATGCGATTATACCAAAACGTTGTGTTAAGCCACAAAGTTATCTCCAAGTCAATTAAATGGCATTAAGCGGCGCGCAAGTAAACCATGAATAAATCAACAGTTGGCACATCGCCTAGCCCGAATTACTCTGCGGCATCGAGTTACAAATCGCTACTTAAGTGCGCTCCGCTGTGAAAACAAGCTTTTTAGAAATAGCATGAACGAAGTGAAACCTGACACATTCGGCCTTTGCACCCAAATTGTGGTAAATGGCTTTAGGTGAGTTTGGAGAAAAAACAATCGCAAAACGGATATCAGGTTGCGGAACAATAATGTTCTTACGAAAGCTTTTTATTGGAATTAAAGTATGAAGTGATCAAATGAATCTTTATTATTTGAGTGACTGGGCGACTACTGGTCGCAGGCTTGTCATCACCTTGAATAATAATTGGAAGACACATGATATCCGTGCACCTGTTGCCCTCTCAACATTTTCATTCGATATTAATGCGGAATTATCTTAAATCACCGTGACATTGATAATTAAGATAAAACAACATTAATGATGGAATATGTTAACTGGGCTTAACTTATTTTCTGTACTCTTTGGACTACACTTTACTCAAATGCATCGTTTCAATTTACCAAGCTGTTTTAGAATGTACATATATTTTTTGATTCATCGTCGCAAGAATGCTCAGGAAATGGTTTTGTAATTAACCATTCTACTCATTATTCTAGACACTTGCGTGTACGAAGCATTGTTTAAAGCTTTATTAAACGTTACACATCGAAGCTAATTCAATCTCAGATAGAGAGAAGCTAATAAGCGGCGGATGACTGGCCGTTTGCTGACATCGCCGACCCGACATGACCACGCGCCATGTTCTGTCTGACCCATAATACTAATCGCTACATTCAATTCTCTATCTGAAATACTCCGAACATATTCGATTAAAACAATACTGGATAACGCACAAAGAATAGTTCGACAATACTCTTCCAACTGACACAATAATGACTGATTGACGACATCGGCGACACTTCCCCGAAAACGGTTTTCTCTCCCGTATTTAAAAGCAGTTTCGTACACCGTGCATAATGATTTATGATGTACCTTTTATCCGAAACGTATTTCGAATTAGAAAGATATATTAATATCTTCATTTTTTCCACTTCTCAGAGAATACCGGGCCCTCGTTCGGGGAGCACAAAAAGAATACAGCCGGGGTCGGCCCGGTCGGGCGGGCGCATTCGGCGCCCAACGACCGTGTGACAAGGTGCTTTATGCGGACGATTATGAGCAGACCGAATAATGTTCCGATACTCGATAAATATCTGCCAACTCATACAAAAGCATCCCAATAAAAATATAATAGTAAATGTAGCAACAACACGGGCCACAAACTGCACAGTCATATCTCGCTGATAAATATAAATTAAAATGAAAACGTACACCTCGAGAGGGAGAGGGACGGCGAACGTTCTGTAGACGAAAACAAATTAAAACTGATATAACATTCAAATGCGCACGCGCAGGTTGGCGGAGGGCTCGTGGAAAATCGAAAATGTTGCCAGGATTGATCGGGACGTCGCTGTCGTATGAGGCCTTTTTTGTCGCGCTAGACCTCCGCACCGGTGATTCACAACATGGTCCGTGAGACCGGCCGCTTTCATTACCTATTACAATAACTCACTCATTGTACCTCATTTAACTTGTTTGTTATTTTGTGTCAATTAAAAATACGAACTGAATAAAATGACTATTTTAATTGAGGCTAGTATTGCCATAAGTGTCGGACAAGTCATTCACTGTCATCATAACTCGTGCAAAAAGTATTTAGGAATTCCATACATGAGGCAGTCTTACCAGAAAAGATATGGTTGTACGTGAAGTAGATAATTACTGCTATAAATAGTATGTGTACGCAATGAATTTTCTATTTCCAGTAATAAATTATTATTACACCTTGTAGTTTTTATTCTGTGTTTAAGTTAAGATAAAGTAATGGTGTATATTCCTGGCTGGCAATGTACCAGAGAATTAAAGTGCCTTGCATTGTACATCGTGGAGCTGTGAAAACACAATCTGTCTTTCTGTGATATGAATCTGCTGAGAGAGCTCAACATGATTCGTACTTTTCCTGTTTTGGGGAAAAGTAGTCAAATAAATTATCTGCTTCATTATTTATAGGCTGTGTTTTATATCTAAACAAAAGTTGAAGGGTATTATTTTATGGTGTCAATCTAAATAAGGATATATTTAGGAACCTAGGTTAAATACTACATCTTGTAATGATATATTGTTACGTCATAATAAGAAGTGAAGATTTTGGGACTGAATTTCGCTTTTTTGTTGACTTCAGTATACGTTGATCTGGCAATAAATACTGAATTGGCTGCCTAACTTGGAATTTCCTAATACTCTACATAAGGACAATTCTAACCCCTTTGTATCTCACTCAGCATTATCTTTGTTTACCATGAATGAATTAAATTATGTTATGTAATAGATAGGTACAATAACTAAGTCATAAGATTTATTATTCATTCTGGTATGGTATTATGAGAACCATATATAAATTGAATTTACCTATGTTCGTGATTTTCAACCCTACAGATTCATAGAACCATACGTCGAACTGAATATACAATAAAAACATAAGCAGTGTCGGGTATTTTAATTTCTCATTAAACATCTGATAATATAGTTCCCAGACGATTTTGTAGATAAACAATATTGTACAAGGTTGAGAGAAAAAAGTATAAAACTAAGCAGGCTGGGCACGCTCGTCAATCCTTACGTCAAGCGTTTTGACAGCCCTAACCGGCATCATCGCTCCTTCCAATAAAAAATACAAGAAATAATATCAGAACTTGACTTCTTAAAATATTAGGCAGATGTAAAAAACTAATTCATATTTACCTGTAGGTATAACGTGCAGAAATAAATTCCATTTATAATATTGTAAATCAACTTGCTATATTTTCACTAAAGCGTATTTAACTAATTTGTCCCAGTTTTAAGGCAAATCGGGCATTCTTTATTTAATTTACTGCCATGACCGAATCAAATTATAAAAGATACGGCGCTCGAAGTCATAAAAATGGTTGAAGATTACGTTAGGTTGGTAAAAGAAATGTTTGTACAATAAGCCGTAGGATTTAAGGTAGGCGCCGTCAGCGAGCGAGTCGTGTCGTAAGATGCGCGATAAGCTATCAGTGCGTTAAAATCTAGAAGGAGATGGACGAGCACGCGAGCTTTATAAAACGAAGCAAAATTTTAATATCTTGTGAGAACAGCGACTTGAGGATGAGAAGTGTTAGTCGCTCGTGTTTGTCTGGCATTGCTTCTTGATAACAACTCGGAAGTTCTATTCTCAGCTCGCTAAGTAATGGGACTATCTTAATCTTTTATTTAAATACGCAGGCTATGATATATTCGTACGAACTATTACAGCTATTCATGACATAGCTAGAATAGCGAACACGGAAGTACGTCTTCTAAGAATCAGTCACAACCGTAAACTGTCCATTTACTATGCATAGGGTCACGTAATGTTGTGCGAGTATATTACTGTATATCGGCCACAAATGAGCTAGACTAGACATTGTTGACAATTATGTATTTGTATAGAAAAGGTTTAGTTACTTCACTTTATGATTACAAATCAAAACCAGGAAAATCGCTCTATCAGTAAATACGAATCCAGTGGAAGGAAGGCTTAAGTCAACTAATAGCATAATTTGAAGTAAAATCAGTGATTTACATATTCTTACGCTTATATCCATAAAAGGATATAAGCGTAAGCGTGTCGGCCTCGATGGCGTAGTGGTTAGTGTAACCGACTGCCACGCCTGAGGTCGAGGGTTCGATTCCCGCACAAGTCAAACATTTGTGTGCATGAACATGGATGTTTATCGTGGTCTGGGTGTTTCTATGTATAATATGTAAGTATTTACAAAAAAAAGTATATATGTATGTTTTTCGATTGTCTAGAACCCATAGTACAAGCTCTGTTTAGTTTGGGCTAGATGGTGTTGTGTGTTTGTGGTAGAATATTATTATTATTATTAAAGTTATATTACAGCTAAACGCTAGCTATGCTTGCATGTCATAACACGGAGCTTTTTGCCGGTTACCGGGCACTGTTTCACACTACGGTCTGATACTAAGAATGTCTGATAGAAAACCCCTATAAAACTTTGCCCAGGAATTGGTAGAAACAGCAGTCGTACACTACCGCTGCGCCACTGAGGTGACATTATAATAATCAGCAATGTATAAACATAACATTCAAGTTTTATTTCGATGAGCAGGGGTAAGCATATTATGCTACTTTATTAACGTGGATCCTTCCTGTCATTGCTCTATTATCGCTTACATGGAGGAAATTAGAGATTTATTTTCTAGTGTTTTTATTTATGTCTTTATATATATTTAAACAAAATGAAGACACGTGATGTGGACACAATCGTAGGGAATCGTTTTATTAATTGAGCATGTTCGTATCGCATTTCTCGGTATTTGGGGTTCACCTACACTCGAGCCTTGTTGTATGATACTGACAACAGCAAAAGTATGGACATGATTTTAAAATTAAAATTCTATTGATTGAGCGATTTAATTAATATTGATTCATAGAGAGGGCGCAGAAGTTGTCTTGATATTCTATCAGAAAAGCATGCAGTTACAAAAACCGGTCAAATATAACTTGTTTTGTGCAATCAGCATACAGGATCAAATAAAGATAAAACGAAAATTCTCGACTATTAATTATATTATTCTATAAAACTTTATATTTTTAAAGTTGTAAGTTTTTAACTCACTTCATACGTGACGATTACTTTATAAATGATAATAATTAGATATATTATAAATGAATTTTTAAATTTATAGTTAATAATTAGCCGCAATAAAACGAAATCAACCAAAGTCAACAGTGATAGTTATTATTTAAAAAAAGACTCATCTACAAAATAACTCTTGTTGTGCTCGACAAAATTTATGAGTACGAGGCCGACTTTCTATTGAATGCACGAACTTATACTTGCCTCAAATTTGGTTAAACATGGGCCGAAGTAAAAGTATACGAATAATTATATTATTTTTAAATTAGCTATTTTATATTAGGCGATAAATGCCTCGCCTGCAATCACATAAAATTGCATAGATTTTGTCATACAATAATTAATTTATCAAATAACTAAAATAATTTAGCAAAGTTGAACTGATTGTCCATAAACATACAGCCGCATGAATATTAATGTGTTCACAAATCATAAATATTATAATTTCGCGTTGTGTCGTGCAGTCCAATAAATCGGTTACGTTATGTATTTGTAGTGCGAGAAGGCGCGCGGCACACGGCTCACGGCGTGTCCACTCACTGCTCAGCACCCACGCGGGATCGAGTTTCAGCCCCCGGGCACATTTTTGGGACAAACCAATATTTCTAACGAATATTAATAGTCTGTTTTGTTTTTATTTGTAACATGTTTAATTTTTGTCCCGAGACGCGCCCACATTCTAAGCGTGCCTAACATTCTTAATGGCTTGAATGCTGATTTGCCTTTGATTTGACGAGATTTGTTTTCTTGGTGTTATTCTTGCAATGCAGAAAAATGTCGGTGCACCCTTATTTGACTAGTATTGACACCAGTAATTTATTCTAATAGGTAATTAAAGATTACAAGTTTTTATAGACTGAATAGATCTGTTTATTTTGCAACTACCTATTGGGATTTCAAGTAACTAGCAACTATTTGGAAGTCAAGAAAAGCCTTTAGCATGTACCCAATAAAAGGATAATCCAACTCAAAAGTGTTCACTTCAATGATATTGAAATAGAGTGAACGTAGAGAAGAGTATAATAAACATACAATACTAATACAATATGCATTATGAGGACGAGGAAGATTAAGGATATACATACATATATCAATTAGAAGCTATATTTATAATATAAAGAGAATATGTAGAACAGCAACTTTTCCAGATCAAGATTTACACCATATTTGGTAAGAACTGAATATTATCGATCATGATTTATTAAAATATTAACGATATTCATTTGTAGTTTAAACATTCACAAAACATACAAGTGACTTAAAGCTACGAAATACAAGTTTTTATTGTTGTGTTAACATTTCGATTGTTGTCTGATTCTGTCGATGCTCTATCGAGATTTTTTCGCGGGTGGTGTTAAATGTGCGGAATGCTAAAGGCTGTTGAAACCAACATAGTTTATTCAGTCAGTTTTTATCAAACACAGGTGCAAGGGAATTGAGGAATAAATATCAGTTTCATTAAACTTATGACGATCGTTTAAACAAATGGCTTTTATGTTCATTTCTGTGTAAATAACCTGGATCAACAATTTAAACGCTTTAGTTAACTCGACGGTAGGTTAGCTTCCTACGCAATATTATAGTGTTGTTCAAGTGAAAAAACGATTAGTGTCTACTATTGTATTGAGAAATGTGTGAAAATAAAATCAGAGCCTGTAGTGTTTGTCCAGGCCGTGTTGTCGGCGATATCACACACTGCCATACATATTGATACAAGTAAGGTGTCGACGAAAAAACGCATGAATGATGCAGTGAGACCCTCCGCGGTCGCCCTACAAGACGAAAGAATTTCGCACACTTAGGAACCTCAAAGCGCAAAATGTTTTTCTTGACGCATTGAAAACGGCTGATAGCTCATTTAATTTAATGAGCTAGCTATTTGATTCGAATGAAAAAGCACAACACTACGTATCGAAACTATTTAGTCAACCATGTTGAATAACTAAACAGTACCTACTCGTTTTGCTGCTAATAGAATTATTATTAAAGCGACTGTTTCCTAATCGACGTCTCAACGTGAATATTACGAGTGCCCAATGGCTAACATTATAATAACTGTTAGTCGTCTTGCATAAATTAGTAATGGGTGTAAGGAATTGCTATTGCAAGCTCAGGAATTGATTTTGAGCAACATGATTAATATTTTTTACTTTTTAGGTGCTTTGAATGTCTAGCTTTATCTAGTTAGATATAAGTTGAACCATATATATTTCTTAACTCGTTATCTAACCAATAATCCAAGGAGATAACCATATTCTATAACAATGTAGTTATAAAGATTATTAGGATCTTAAAAGCTGTTCTCATAGATGTGGTAGGCATTAATAATTTCATGGATCCCTGACATCGCGAATGGTTGTAATTGGCGTTAAAGGCCCATTTATAGATTGATGTCTAAAATTTGTTTGACCATAATTGATCTCCACTATATATTTATCCTATAAATCGATCTATTCCATGTATAAACGAAATATCTTTGTAGCGACACAGGTTGTATTTATGTGTGTCAAGATTATATATGTGTGCATGTACTTAGTGGCGGCTGCCCCCGCCGCGTAAGTTTGAGTTAGTCGTAAATATATGGAGATAAGTGAAAGACGTCTATCAATTATTCCTCACATGTTAAACACCTTCTGATTAGGTATATAATAGTTACTAGAATTACATATAATGGATAATTACCTTAAGTGAAATATTACCTAAAATCTTCAAAGTATTATAGGCTTACGCTATTCTTTAAGCGTTTCATCAATCCAATCCATCCATCTCTGCCTATTACCGTACCAGTACATTAACAGACTTTATGCCGTCCTGTACCTGTGATTTAAACGCCGAACCTATAATGTCTTTAGATCGTACACGAAAAGTAAAAAATAATAAAGACAAATAATCTGCAAATGTTAAATGCGTGCATAGATACTAAAGTGTCAGAGGAAACGATCGCAATAAGATAGTATGTGCAAGGAGCGAGCAGGCGTAGGCAGTCTGTGGCAGGGCCACGGCGAACACTAGTGCATCCCGCGGCTTCCAACCTATTGTTACGTTGCAACCGCGCACAATTTATGTTACCCCACTACCACGACTTGTTACAAACACACGGCAAAACAACTTGGCTATAAAATGCTACATCTGTATGTAGATAGCTTATTATAACATATATTGTAAAAAGATTTTGATGTATACTCCGTCATACCTTATAGGTAATCAATGAGAGAATCGGCAATACGCTTGATATATGATAATATAGACAGCGCATTCTATAATTTATACTAGGCAACAAAAAGCTTATGCTAATGCTGCCTGCGGCTACGCGTATACATATGACAATATCATGAGCAAATTTTTCGTATGTGTGTACGAAAAATCTGGTCATGATATTGAAATTCGTGTTTGTACACGGATTTCGTCACTATAATGTCAAAATATTTGATTTATATTGTGTTTTAAAATATCGCTTTTTTACTTGACGAAGATATAGGTAAGCAATAATTACTGTAATCCAATTTATTTTTAAATACCTTTTGGGATGGATACAACAGCTGTTGTTAAATTAATTTGAGTCCACATAATATCTAATCGAATAAACGCGCGCAACCATAATGATTGTTTGATCCACTAACGTGTAAATAAAATCATTTTAAATAATTACAATGTCAATAAAGGCTGTCGATGTTCCGTGACTAAATGATTCGTGTTGGGCGTGTCGGACGGATATTACTGAGGGCTACGATGTGCTCCACATAACCCATATTAGTTAGACGAGACCAGGTGAAACCGGCGGCCGATCTACTTGATTGATCGTTTGCTCACGATTGTATCTCGTCTGAACAAAACAGCCTCTTGATCGAATTTTAGATATAATTTCATTACCAAATTGTTTATAAATGAAATGAAAAATGAAGCCTTGACCTATAAATAAAAAACTATAATAACGTACATGTTAAAAATGTTTTACATGCCTCCTATTATTGGGCGGTGTTCAGGCTTCGATTATTATTATGGTTTGTATTATATCTCTCTGTTATAGGCGATTTCTTATAATTATATGAAGTTACAGGAAAGTGAGTATTGCTAAAAGTAAAACGGAGACTAAGTTGGTATATGAGAAGCATCGTAAATGTTCTTAAGGAAAAGAAAAATGTTAGTTTGTCCATTAACAAATGACAAATTACGATACTCCATGGTATCGTGTAAATATGTTGTAGCAGTTCGAACTATGAGATAAATCCAATTTGGCTGTCACAAAGGCACCTTGTAAGACGTTTTTGTCTATGTAATTAACTAATTGCTCGATTTTTATTGGTGATTTAAGATTGTCGTATCGCCGTCGAGGTATTTCGATACCATTCAATAGAATTCACCATGGAATTGTGTCCGAACGCCGCTTCACGTATTTTGGTGCTGCATAATTGTTTTTGTGTGCACTCCGATGCCCTGTTCGCACTAACTCTTTAATGTTTAGCGAAATTCTTTAACCGGTAAAAACAATTTTCGCGTTCGCTGGAACGCTCGTGTTTCTGTAAAACGTATCTTCGCCTGATCAATGCACTTTTTCAATATCAATGTAAAGCAAATACCTGTTTTATCAAAGTAACTTGCCCGTTCATTGACGCTGTTGCAGGAAATTGATATTCAAGAAAAACTCATAATTTCCATTGTAAATATATTGTGTATTCATGGTACCTACATATAAAGTGTGGTGCACATGCATGTAGTCATTTCAACAGCGTGTCAATGCGAAGAGGGGATATGTGACAAAGAGATAAAAAAATAAAGCGCTTAACGTTCTCATTGTCTACTGATGTACAATACGGTAGGGTGGCAAGTGTGCACATGTCAATACGGAGATTTGTGCACGTGTGTTTGTGATGTGTTGGATGTGTGCGTGGAGGGTTGTAATGTTGCTACCGACGAGGGTCAACCACGCCCATGAAATTATCGTTTGTTTTAACATGAATACGTCACAAGGAATTTAATTATCAGATTTTATGAAAATAGATCGAGTGAGTGAGTATAAAAGTTGTCATTTTATGCGAATAAAAACGGCTTTAATTGGAATAATATTTATAATGGCATAATATTTAAAATGGAATGTATTTTGTAGAATTGACTTTACTTGCCAGCATTGTTGCTTACTGCTCTTGCTAGAAAGTTTTTAGATGACAGCTACTATTCAACTTCTTTTTTGAAAACATAAATATTATTTAATTCTAGTTCCGATGACACTAAACCAAGTTCAGATAATCCCCTCGTGATAGTGTCTGGTAACGCACACACGCACAAGTTGTATTGTTGGGAGCATTTTTTATACAATTTATCAATCCGGGGCAGATGGCCGCCGGATCATATAAACACCTTTGAAAAGCACCCAGCTATTATAGGGTTACAACATTATCATGTGTGATCAAAATGGCCGACAATGTAAAACTTTATGTTCAGTTGGATGCAAATATTTTAGACGACATTATGTTTTATCTATATAGAGATTAGGCTCGACTGCATTATTTATATGGTTGTTTGTATGAAGGCAGTGGGTGCATAGAGTTTAGGAATAAGGTAAGCACAATATGTTTTTTAATCCTAACTAATACTAGAAACGCGAAGTGAAGTGTGAGTTTGTTTATTTGTTATGCGTTCACGCTTTGTCTACTCGACCGATCATCATGCAATTTAGCATACACGATGTCTGGCGTCCAAAATAGAATATAGGGTACGTAAACGTAAGTATTGTTCCCGAGGGATAGAAATCTATTGTTTGTATTAATCTAGATTGTCTGTTTAATCTTCAATTCCACATCCACCAAAACACTTAATGAAATATCACCGGAATATTCCTCGGACGTAAAATAATCGTGATTATTTATATATTTTTAGAGACATTCAGTTTTTCAGCTTGTTGCCATTTTGTTTTATTCACTGTGGCTTCATAATCATAATTATACACAAAAGCAGAATTGTTAATATGGAATGAAAGCGTATTTTTCTTGTAAAATTACCCTTTATTACATGGTGGTAAGCAGCTAGTAAAATCAAGTAGTTAACAACACATAGAAATAGCTTATAACGTAAAGCACACAGACCTCAAGGCATTAACGACTAGAAACATTCTTTTGAAATCGTCATTTTATTACTTATTTATATCCCTATTATGTGACTGTACCGTACTGTGTATAGTTTATGCAATGTGTTATTCAACTTTTCCGGTATGACGTTCTCTGAAGTGCCATTTATTCTCGAAATGTACCTGGTATAAGGCATTAGGTTCACCCTCTGTTAGGTGGGCAATAGCTACCGGAATGTGGCGTTTCACTTTTGCCAGCCATTTTAGGAAAGTATAAGTATATGAATGGATGCAATGTTTATGTTTACGTATGTTTAACTGTTTACGCCTGTTTCAGTAACAAACCTCCAAGCATCAAAGTCTAAGTCAAAAATTATTTATTCACTTAGGTCACAGAGTAACACTTGATAGAACATATGAACGTCAAAGGGGTTACGTGTATAAGTATATGGATGGATGGAAGCAGCGATAGCTCAGTGGGGACACCAACAGACTGCAATGCAGAGGGTCTCGGGTTCGAACCCACGTCGCGGACCTCTGACTTTCGGCAGTTATATGACTTTTCAAAATTATGTGTGTATTGATTGACAATTATCGCCTGCTCCGTGCCTCGGAGAGCACGTTAAGCCGTCGGTCCCAGCTGCCATGAACATCTATAGCAGTCGTTATTGGGAAAGTCAGTACCCTCTAATATCCTGACACTGGTCTAGCCTTAGGGTATCGTTAGCCTTCGGGTTGCGGAGGTCAGGTGGCAGCCGCTCCGTGTAAAAACTGATATCCAGTCAAATCCGGTTAGACCAGAAAAGCCGACCCCAAGTGACTTGGGAATAATAAAGGCTAAGGGAGAAGAAGATAAGTATATGGATGGATAAATGTATAAGCAAAATCAACAATACTAGAGACTGCCTAAATCAACCCAGACATGAGGTCTGTCTGATTAAAATCATTTTCCCATGTTAAGAGCCGTGAACGTTGATGAGATTTTTAGGGTTATGTTATTCACCAAATCCAGTGTAGGTAAGTGGTGAAAGTTATTTTTAGATATAATTCCTCTACCACTTTCACGTTTATCATTAAGAGGAAATGCGGCCATCGTTTGGTCCAAGCAAACGCATCCCCTTGCTTTTTCCTAAATAAGAATCTATAGTTAAAATATTAACATACATAGCTAATCATACCTACCATACCATGTTTTCCTTTTTTCATATTACATGATTATGACGTCTACGAACCTTTATAATTACGAAATTAGTTCTGTTTTACTGCTGTTGACAGATATCCAGCAAACAACTATAACAAAACTTATAAAATCCTTCTCTTATAGTTTACAAATCATTATTAAAATCGTGTTCATTTTGGAGGAGGAAATAGGGCAATATAAGATGATTTTAGGTCTGTAATCGTCCGAACTCTATATGTTTATAAGCATAACTCGCACATTGATATTTCGTTCAAGCTTAGCTCGAAAGTAATTTGTCTGTTTAATAAATTTCTTTAAATGTTTCATACAGGTACTTTCCTTAATGCGATTATATCGAATGAATCACTATACTTACTCGTAGCTCTAGTATGATAAGTTGATGCAGGGCAACCAGAGAGTTCGTCATTTAAATTAATATAAAAATGACAAATAAATAATTATTAATGTAGTCGATTAATATTTATTTATTGACTATTTATAATTATTGGTTTGGACCTGTTATTTTTAAACATTCGTAATATAATCGTTATTTAAAGCTTTTAAATATTCATTAAATTTTAAAAGCTTTATAATGTCAAAGCTACTCGGTTCTAATATTAAATATTTAATTCAGAAAGCAAAAAAAGATTCTCAAAACATATACAATGATGGGCACTTGAAGCTATTATTAAGTTTTATAATAATGATTTATGTGAAAAAAAATCAAAAAGTCTGGACCCTGAACCTAATGGATTAGTAATTTCAAATACATTGTAAATAACCCTAATGTGCTTGTTTTGTTATTCCCGTTAGCAAAATTATATTCATATCGTTGTTAATTTATCGGCCTCAATGGCGTAGTGGTTAGTGTAACCGACTGCCACGGCTGAGGTCGCGGGTTCGATTCCCGCACAAGTCAAACATTTGTGTGCATGAACATGGATGTTTGTCTTGGTCTGGGTGTTTCTATGTATAATATGTATGTATTTACAAAAAAAAGTATATATGTATGTCTAGTACCCATAGTACAAGCTCTGCTAAGTTTGGGCTAGATGGTGTTGTGTGTATGTGGTAGAATATTATATTATTATTATATTATATTATATATTATACTGATAATAAAGAAATGGACTAACGTGCTTCATGATTTTGCCCAAAAAAGATAAATTACTACCATTCCCTCTATTTCGTGGGTAGTTGGTACTTTTAACTGATTAAAGATTATCTTTTAATATTAAAATATTATTAATTTTATTGAAATTAAACTTTATTTCAAAACATCGCATAATAATTGATATTGCGTATAAAATTCAATATAATTCATAGTAGTGAAAGCAACAATCATAATTTACAACTTAACTAATATTAACAAAACTAACCACTTATAAATAGAACAAAATGAAGAGTAACAAAATATGGCACTGTAAAAATTAATAAAAAAGGATGGCCGGTTTAGGCAGCGTCGTAAAATTCCTCAGCATCGCTGTCGACCGGGAGTGTGCCCAGAAGACTGGCAGCATTGCCACGCTGAATGGCAATGCTGATTCTTTGAGCCAAAAAAAGTCCAGCTTTCTGGTCACGCGAAGCGTCGATTAGCCGCTTAGATATATCTCTAAAAAGCGCACGAGCGCCCGGACCCCATGAACCCAGCGTCTCTACCCCAAACGGCTCGAAAACGTAATTACCAATTAAATTACTGTATTTACGCCGTTTGAGGTTTTCCGCCGCTACAGCAGCAGCACTGGCACAGCTCACCGAAATCATGAAGCACGTTAGTCCATTTCTTTATTATCAGTATAATATATAATATAATATAATAATAATATAATATTCTACCACATACACACAACACCATCTAGCCCAAACTTAGCAGAGCTTGTACTATGGGTACTAGACATACATATATATTGCGTATTACAAGAAACACTAGATACATTTAGACTATTATTAAAATTGTTTATGTTTACACTTTCCCCGACATTTTGGTTGCTTTTCATCAGCCATGAAACAGGGATAATCAATCGCGAGACAATCTTTATTTTATTTCAGTTCTAGTATTTGAATAGTTTAGTAGTCAGGGCGATCACACTAACAAGTTTATGAATCGGTTTGCTGATACGGCCTCCAGTGATGTATGATAACGTAAATGTATGAATTCACAAAACCGATAGCAGTAAGTACACTTTAGGTATTTCGTATAATATTATCTTTTATTGATACAGTAAGACGTCAAGAAAGAAGCGGATGTTCACAAACGCTCGCTTAGCTATCCTCATCATACTTACGTATAGATGAAGTTGAAAAATTAAATTGAAAATATACTGCAGTTGTACCTTATTCTCTTATTATAAAAATCAAGTAACGCCGTTGTTCCTTTTTGATGTAATAAGAACAAAGAATCAACCTTTTAAATTAATAACATC
Source organism: Catocala fraxini (assembly GCA_930367265.1). Classification (NCBI taxonomy): domain Eukaryota; kingdom Metazoa; phylum Arthropoda; class Insecta; order Lepidoptera; family Erebidae; genus Catocala; species Catocala fraxini. The sequence continues at coordinate 16,522,727 of OV884026.1, forward strand.
AGTTTGCAACAGTTGAACATAATTAAAACATATTAAAACTCGTAATGAGTAGTCAATATTGCGTCTGTTCACAAAGCGAACATAACAGGAACATGAACTATTCGATATTGACGAGTCGAGTGCACGCGTGTTTAGCAATAACCCGACGTAAGTGCTGCAGTCGACAGCGTTGATCGCGGACAATGGCGCAGGCGCAGGGGCGAAACGAAGGGTTCCGTATTGTTTGCAAAATATTATGAAAGCATCATTTTATACGGCATATTAGGCCAGCACTGCGTTTGATAGCCGGGGGATGTCTTCACCGGCGAAATCATATCATCATTATGCATTGTGGTGACCCCTCTCTTACCGCATCGCTTGTCTGAGTGCATCGTACTTGTGTACGAGTGTTGATATAGATACTATTAAATTTTAATACAGCATCCAATATTATTTCACCTCTGATGATGTATTTGGCAATGAATAATATAGATGTCAATGTTATATTTGACTTGCGAATTAGGAAACGTTATTGAAAGACAAATATAAATCAATTAATATATGATATTTTCGTTTTTAGCAATGCTGCAGCATAAGGTCATTTAGCTAATATATATCTGGTTAATTAAGGCTTCTTAGTTAATAAAAGAAACAAATTCTTGGCAAATTTACAAAATATCTCTACATTGCAGATATATTTAGTATATTTCAAGATTTTGTAATTTTAATGAAAAGATAGTATTTTTAAAATTTGCTGTGAAATGATCTTGCTGTTATGATCTGTACAGCCCTAAATAAATATGCCTATAGAGGAATTTGCAAATGTTAATAAACCAACCGGTGAAGCCTGGATACAAAATAAATCCACATGTCGATCACATACACATAAACACTCGACGCATTAGCAAGCTTGAAGTGTTCATTTGAACTACTGCGTCGTCCAATTGATATAAAATCATTTAATAATTGTTAACAATATTTTTTTATTATAATGCACAGCTATGCAATGTCTAAATTATTAAAACAATATTTTAAATTACTCTATGCGTTATAGAAAGTATAATGGGCAGCACAATTTCAAATATACTCGTTATAATAATGTAGAATGTGTTCATTTATTGGTATTAATTGAGCATGTAAGACAGGGTTATTTCGCAGGTGTTTAAATTTAGCGAGTATAAAATGATTGTTGTTAGTGGGCGGATGGCCGCCGGCGATTTGACGCGACGCGTGCTAAGTAGCCTCGGGGTATTTGAGCACTCGGCCTCAGAGCTTTTATCTCGTAAATAACGATATTTTACACCCAAATATGGGTGATTATATACGTATAAGTGATCACGAAGAGGGTCCATATAAGCCAGTTACAACTTAAGCCCGCGTAAGTACTTGTTAAACTTTCAGAGACGATCTCACCAAATAAGAGCATCGTCTAGTCGAAGCGTGTTATTTCTATACTCGAATTCCGTCAGTTCTTCCATTAGCTCAAAGTAAACGTTTTTCTTCATTGCTTTGGTCAGTTTTTGTTTAGGCCGCATCCGTATAAATTATTATTGTACTTGTAATATTAATTCGAAGAATTTATGTTGACTTTTGCTTTTTATTGGCATGCCTTAAATATGCTTGACGAGCTGTCTCTTTAAATAATAATGAATTTTTATTATTAAAGAAATATCGAGATGTGTTCTCTCTTTAATGTGTGGAACTAGTGATATGAATAATATCTATGACCTGAATATTTGTAGTTGTACGATCAAAAATACTGACATGAGATCTTAACCTTACTATCGATAAGATCGCGGTGTTGTGGAGGTCAGAAAATATTGATTGTCATAATGGACTACAAACGAACTATATCTTAAGTTTATGGTAATTGAATGACCGAGTGTAATCTCTCTACACCCCAGCAATGATAACGAGCTTTAAAAAGAGAAGCTACCAATACAATGGCGTGCTGTAGGTACCTATAACCTATACTCATCAGAAAGTTAGGTACTATAAAGTCACATAATTTTTATTACACGACATATTTTAATAGGTTTAACTACCAGTGTTCCAGTTTAGATATCGTATTACTTTTGTTATTGTCTTTAGTACTCATAAACGAAAACCATATTATATTCTTGCGCATAACTATGCTACTGATCAACGAAGTATCATTTTACTCGGCGAGTAAAAGTATATTTTCGGAGTCACTTAAAGACATTATCTTCACCAAACCTACACCATATAAGTACAAGATGTTTGAAGGTTATTCAATATTCACTTCTATTAATATGTTATTAAAATTGGTATTTGCGTTGTTACTAAGATAACAGTATGTTCCACTGTGAATTATGTTGTATAATTAAAATAATATGTTGATGAAGTAGGTATCGTTACCAAAATTATAATCATTTATTATTTGCCAACGAGTAGCAGAATTGAAATATTATGAAACGTCTCTATAGTTAAACTTTCGATTGGAAAACACATTCCAATACATCCAATGACTAATATTTAAGAATACGAAGGTAAAAGTGTCTATTTCTAAAGCTGTTAATTAGTTATCAACATTGGGTGGCCCTGTGTTGTAAATACATTATCAACCTATTTTATGGTCTCTCGACCGTGATCCCTATCACCCAGCTATATTTGCACTGGGCTAATTAAATCCATAATGATCAGCAGTGGACCCTGTCTCACTATGGCTTTACACAACCTTCGGCGTAATTTATAGCCAACCATAAAACAATTCTTCAAAGTTTCCCACAAAAAGGTCTCGTCTATTCAAAAGCCCGTATGAGATAATAGCGGACGGGGGCACGGGACAAAAGTCTGGATGCAACACTAAACAGTGATGTTCGAAGAAAAAAATATAAAACCAGCTGGCTACGATCCCCCGACGCCCGCTATACAAATTCCTGGACTGTTCCCTTAAAAATCGATATTTAAAGTTAAGTACCAATACTTTACCAATAACAATGGTCCAGCGTGCGACAGAGACAAGACGCGAGGAGCCGGGCTCGACCAACTGGACATTTTAATTTACGAGCCATTTTTTTTATCTAACATACGCAGTTCAGATGAATCTTTCGACTTTTGTAATGAATTGAAAAATGGAGTTCTGACTTAAACGGCTTTTTGTCCTTGCCTACTGAGAAATAGACTTCACAAGTCGACGTGGACATTTATAGGACGCCCGTTAGCTCCGTTGTTTGTGCGCGATATCGCGTTACAAGGATATTCTTTGATAGTTTGTTATGTGTCTGTTGTCATTGTGTCGGTTCGGTTATTGTCGAGGCGTGTTCAGATATATCGCAACAGTGGGCATCAGTCAGCCGCAGGCGGCGACTGCGGGGGGCGGTTCATTATGAATTAATGAGAATCGAAATGTTTCGCCAGATCAACGCACGTCCGGTTGAATGCCTTTGACATCTCACTATAAGAATACCGGACGTGACACATTTTATTTCAATACGTGACGACTTAATTTTGTTTAACTGAAAAAAGATCTTTATACTTTACCAATCAACTATTTGATCAGTCTATTGTGACAGTACTCATTAATTAACCGGCGCTTATGTATGAATAATTAAGGAACCAATTTGAATTATACTATTACTTACCGGTATGCGTTCTTTTGTGTATCTTGAGATTTTCTGATCTTGCAAACACCTTGCCGCATCCAGGGAAGGGGCAGGGAAAAGGTTTCTCGCCCGTATGTACTCGGATGTGATTCACCAGTTTGTATTTCGCCTTGAAAGGTCGACCGTTCCGTGAGCAGCCCTGCCAGAAGCAGGCATGCGTTGTGCACTCGGGCCCGCCGACGTGCTCCACAGTGAGATGCGTCACGATCTCGTGCATGCTTGAGAAGAGTTTATTACACAGTTTCCTCGGCGGCGGCTGCTCAGGGTCGAGCCACTGGCAGCGCATGTCGCGGCGCGGCGGCGCGCGCACGTAGCGCAGAAAGGCGTGCGGCGCGTGGGCGTGTGCGTGCGGCACAAGCGGCGGCGCGCCGCCCTGGTAGTGCACGTCGCCGCGCCACTCCCAGCCCTGCTCTAGCGGCTGCTGCGGGAACAGCTCGCCACAACCACTGTACTCTCTCAGGTATCCTGGCTGGTACGAGTGCAGCGGGTAAGGCTGGTAGTGGGGGGGATGGTGCGGTGGCGGCGGGTGCGGCGCGGCAGCTCGGTGCTGTGCGCCCACGCCGCACGCCGGCTGCGGTGACATCTTCAGCCCATAGGAGGCGAGGTGTGCATGGTTGGTCTCGAGAAACGCATTCATGGCGGGGGTGGCCGACGCCGGCGCATAGCCCCATTCGCCCGCCACCATCCACGCGGCGGGTTGTCCCCGCTGACGACCTCGCTGCAAAACGCGTCGTCACCGACGCTCACTGAGATGTTGGTGGCGAGTAGACCACGGCTACTTCAGACGATCACTTTGTGGTCATCTCCCAATTTTGCGATCTTGACAATTTCGTTACCTGACAAAGATAAGGGTGCAATTAAAAATACAGCTTCTCTTACAATATTTAATATTTCCAATCTACCGAATCGAATTAAAAAAGGAACAAACCTTAAAGTATCTTAACCTTCCGAGACAAATTCAAAACCATATCTCAAAATAATAACATACACTCGTGCAGCCATAACCGGCGACGAACATTTATTTATAATAAAAAAAATGTGAAGCAGGTACTTTTGGACATTAAATTAAACTGTGGGTAAATTTATAGGACACTTTTATACGCCTGAGACAAAAATTTCGATTGTATTCGTGTATATTTAATTTTAGTTTATTTGTTAGGCTGGCTCCAATCTCTTTTATGACCGAGGTTTAGCATCGATAATTTATTAAAATAGTTTTATGAATGATAAAACCTGTTCCATCGTAGACAGCGTGCAACGACGGACATTTTATTGCCAACTTCGTACGTTTTTATAATTGTTTTGGAGATGGATATATAAACCTGGAGCACATACACTAAGATACATCTAAAATATCTTGAATGCTAAGCCACTCACTTGTTATTACTGTTTGCCCACCAGTGGAATACTTAAGCAGCATATTATTGCCATATTTTCAGTTTGTATAGTATAGTCCTGATTATGGCGTACTTCTTATTTTGTATTACCTGTCAGCTTTTACGACTCACTTTTATGAATGTGATCTATATACATATAACTCTAAAGTGGAATGTTTAAAATATATTTATTGTGAGGCGTAATGACAGTTACTATTGGTTGAGTGAACTCAAACTCCTATGATCCCCGCATCACTCCCAATATTATAGAACAAGTTGAACTGTCAATCAAGACAACTGCATATTTTTTGTAGGCGTCTACATAATCGCATTATTTGAAAATAATGTTGTTTATGTATTGTTTAACACACTCGGAACAGCGGAGCTCTACCTGAGTTTGTTAAACAATGTGGTACCTTTCAGATCTCCATCTAATCTGTACATTATCTGCACGACTCCCTGCCGCGTGGTCGCATCACCACAAAGCAAAGGGTTGACAGATCTCAACAGACGGTCATGGAGCAATAGGATTACAAAAATAACCCGTTTTATATTAATATTATCTGTCAAAGCGTTTTGCTTCTTAATCCGTTACTGTTAAAAGCTCAACAACAGTTTTAGAACGGTAAATGTATGTTGGGGACAATTTGCAGCTGTCTCAAGCACATTTTACACAGTTTTAAGGAATTAGTCATAATCTCATTAGGCTCAACGGTTATCAGTTTATCGGATACATGGAGGTAAACAACGGAAGAATCAGTTACAAAGTCTTGAAATTATATTTTGTCTGTTGGTTTTTCTTTAGAATTTGACGACGGGAGAATAAACTTTCAATGTAGAAACATTCAAGAGTTAACAGTCATAATTAATTTTCCGGCCCGTGTTTGAGGAGTGGCTGGAGAGGAAGCATGGCGCCCTCACCTTCCGGCTGACACAGGTTATGACTGGCCATGGATCTTTTGGCCAGTTCCTGTGTCGCAAAGGCTGGCAAGAGACGCCCGGTTGTCACCACTGCGGCGACTACTGCGACATTGTTGAGGACACGGCGCTGCACACTTTGGCAGATTGCCCCGCCAGGGCATCGCAGCGCCGTGAGTTGATCGCGGCAGTCAGATTGGTTGCCCTCTCGCGCCCGACCGTATATATATACGGCCGGGATAGAGCTTGGCGCCGGAGGGCGCGAGATGACCTACAGCCACACCCTGAAGTTTGACCTTGGGATGGTGGGCTTCGTGGGTCTGCCCGCCATCCGAGCAGCACCAGGTCCGAGAGGCGGCGTGCGTGTTCCTACGCGCGCTTCTGCTTCGAGTCCGTCTCCCATCTAGTGGGGGAGGGGGACAGTAGGGTTTTATTAAGTGAGAAGTGCGAAAGGGTAGGTCTCTTCGTGTACTTCGTGGCCTGCCGTTTCATACGGCGGCGGGCCGAAACCTCGGCGGGGTCGCGACCGATGTGCAAGTGATTCGTGCGGCTCCGTCGATAGCGGTTTTGTCGAGAAACATCGTGGTAGGTTTAGTCGTTTCCAGGAGGTTCATTATCATCATTTCATTACCTTTCTTTTACCCCGGTGAGTCCGACATAACCCCACCGCCTGCCCTCGCGGAGGGATATGCGTAAAAGCAATCCCAAAAGTAAAAAAAAAAAAATATTATATAAATTTTCCAGCAAGTAGAAAAATATATGAAATGAAAACTACTTATGAATAAAGCCTTTTTACTAGCTAAAGATATTCCAACCTTTTTATGTTGCCAGGTGTCTAATGCATGATGTTCTGAGCCGTGTAATTAATTCTACACAAATTTATTAGTTTGTGTAATCTGCTAAATAAAAAACTGTTTACTTGTTCTTTCTAAGAAAACCTGATGATATTCTTAGTTTTATATGATAGTCAATGTTACTATAGATATTTATTCATGACAGTAAAAAGGAAATCGTATAATATCTTCAATAATGAGTGTCGAATAAAATTGTATATAATTGATTATTAACTAACTTAGATGAAGAAATTGTAAATTAATATTCATTTAATGCAAATAAAATAAAGGCAATTATAAGTTATTACATAGGTTATAAACTTTCATTATTTATTACGAAACTTACTGCAATATTTTATAACAAATTAATAAATCTGAGTTTGGGAATATATGCGAATTCCTACATTCCTGAGAATATATCCTATGAAACTGAATGCAGTACGCGTCAGTGTTTTGTATAACAAAAAGATACGTGAAACAGTAATGGTGTGGACGTACCGTTAAAGTTTATAAATTTGTGTCAGGTATCATTTATATTGAATTGCACAAAACTATATTACCACTAGTTTTCTTCATATAATTCTGACCGCGAATCGCACATCCTACTAATTTGTATTCTATTGGAAACGATTAAATATGAAATGGATCAGTTTTATATTGTTGATTCAATTTAGTAGCCAGCAATAGGCTTCTGTTACGTGGGCCCTAGTTAGCGAAATGTTGGATTAATATACCTCCTCATACGTCTTCAAGGGCCAGGCGTAAATACTAAATGTATGTGTGTAACGTGTGACATATGTATAAGTTTAATATTATCACAACGCATAATCTATTCCTACTGTATATATGTATATTGTACTGTATTAATACGTAATACTGCCACCCCGCACTAGGCCAGCGTTGTGGACTATGGTCTAACTCTTCTCAAAACTGAGAAGAGGCCCGTGCCCAGCAGTGGGACAGTCTGTGTACAAGGCTGATATTATAATACATAATATTGTCTTACGTTTACGCGAATGTTATACATAGAAACCTATTAAACAACTTTATACGGACTTTGACGCGTTGTTTATTTTAAAACACTTTTATTACATAACTTTGAAATTTAAATTACTGTACTATTGTTAAACTTGACAAATATTAAAGATTTTTTAAATTATTAAACATATTTATATTTAAATTTACACTTTTCGGTGGCTTTTTAGCAGCCATGTTCACGGGAAGTCTCCCCGTGAAAGTCCGTATAAAGTAACCAAGTCTAATTTCAATAAATTTATAATAATATTTTATAACAGAAAATCATTTATTTATTAATTTTCTGAATTACTGTCTAATTATATCTTTTTTTTACGTGGGTTAATGCTTTGACGCATACCTCTCCGCGGGGCGACGGAGAGGTTATGTCGGGCTCGCCGGGGAACCACGGTGTTCCTCGACATAACCATAGACAGCGAGTCCGCGCGAAACGCTCTCACATGCAATCGCGACCCCGCCATGGTTTCGGCCCGTCGTGTAAAACGGCAGGCCACTACACAAAAATACTTCCTCTAACGGCCCTCTGGGAGGGATAAAGACACGATACAGAGGCGCATGTGGAAACACGCACGCCGCCTCTCGGACCTGGTGCCGATCGGGCGGCGAGCAGGCCCACGCAGCCCACCACCCCCAGGTCAAACCTCAGTATGGCTGGTAGTCATGTCGCACCCTCCGGCGCCCGGTTCTGCGGTTGGGGAGAGGGTTTAAGCGCTCCCTCTCCCGATCCACCGCCTCCTTGATGGAAATTACTTTTTCACAAATGGAGGCGACGGCGTTCCACGATCTCTCACTCCAGACCATAGACTGAACCACGGCCGGGAGTGAGAGGGCAACCAGTCCTACTGCCGCGATCAACTCACGGCGCCGCGATGCTCAGGCGGGGCATTACGCCACATTGTGCAGCGCCGTGTCCACAACAACATCGCGGCAGTCGCCGCAGTGATGACATCCGGGCGTCTCCAGCCAGCCTATGCGACACAGGAACTGGCCAAAACAACCGTGGCCAGTCATTACCTGTGTCAGCCGGAAGGTGAGCGCGCCATGCCGTCTTTCCAGCCACTCCTCAAAAACGGGGCTTACCGCCACGATCGTGGCGTGCCTGGCACTGGGGTGCCCAAGTCGATTTCTCCATTCTTCCACCAGGACCTGGCGGAGTTCGGACCGTGCCGCCTTTAAAGCGGGAAGACCTGGTCTTTCACCCCGAGCTAGCGCTTCCAGGCGCCAACGGTAGAGCGACGCCAGAAGCGCCGCTTCCAGGTCCCAGGGCATCGATCCGGCGAGGAGACTCGCTCCCTCGAACGAGATCGTGCGGTAGCCTCTAATTAACCTGACGGCCATTGCACGCTGTGGCGCACGGAGCGCCGATATATTACGGGCCGTAAGGTTATTTCTCCAAACTGGTGCCCCATAAAGGACCATGGACCGCACGACCCCTTTGTAGAGCCTCCGGCAGGAGGTGCCTGGCCCCCAACCGTCTAATTATATCTGGGCAACAGTTAGTATTCAATTTTCATAAATACTTATGGGAGGCACACACGAAGGAGGTGTTTTGACAGAAATTATATTAATTAACTTTTTATTTCTATTGTCCATATAAATGTATTTATATTTACATAAAATATACAATTATGACAGCTTTTACGTAAATATTTGCTTATTTAGCTTTAATTAAGTCTTTTCGTATTTTTATAACCACCAATGGTCCTTTACTAATTAAAAAATCCTTTGCTTATTTTCCAATATCTAAAGCCACTTGTAATATCATTTTATATGTAAATTATTGGTGTTTAGCCTATTATCTTAGATGTATTTTTGTATAATACATATATATTATATATAAATACATATTATAATATATTTATTTACCATTTATTAAGATTATTAATACATGATTATTCCGTGTGTGTGTATTTGTACATTTATGTGTAAGCTATATTTTTGTATTTAGTAATTTATTACAATTTATTGATTATAATTTATTATAATGAATATTATTATACAATAATATTCATTAATTATCTATAGCACAACTGCTATTTTACTATAACATGCATTTTTTTATAATCTGAGCGAAAGTCGTTATGGTAAATTGCTTATTAAAACAATTTTTCTACCTGTTATATGCATGAGTGATATTTGGTCAAAACGGTAAATAAATAAATAATAATTACAAGCAGTTAGTAAATTCTATATCGATATAAGCAGTATAATATTTGCTTTGATGATTAGAAATAAAACATAGCTAATATATATGTTACAAATATGACAAATGGTATTATTATCTTTATACATGTGTATGTATTATTAATTGACATTTATACATGAATATAATAAATATATTTTGCACACAGAAACAGGTACGACGGTATATTAACCGTATGTGTAACTTGGTACAGGCTACTTAATACCATTCCGTAATAGTTAGCAATTTAACTAATTAAGTGTCTCAATGGATACTCTATATTAAACAAAATCACGATTGTTGTTCAAATTATTTATAAAGGTTTACATTGTTCAAAATATAAACTAAAACTTGTTGGAATACATGCTGTCTTTTTTTTTGTTTGTGTTTTTTTTTAAATTATTGTTGACCTTATTATATTATATTCAATTGTATTTAACTTTGTCATAATTGTAATTGTTTTGGTTTTTTTTACTAAATGAGAAATTATTTTCAACACAAATGTAATTTGTTCTGAAATAAATGACTTATGACTTATGACTTATGTCTTTAATGTAAACGGCGTTACTTTTTAGAGTTCAAAAAAACTCTTATACAACAGCTTTATCCGTCTGTCTGTTATACAACTTTCAACTCAAGAACCGTAAAAGCTAGCGATTTGCGGTCAACGCCATTTGACTCAGCATAGTCGATATACCCCCGAAAAGACTATGACCTTTAACCTCTGACCTCAAGGTCACGTGGTATCACATGACCATTGCATATATTGTTTTTAGAACTCTAAGATTAACGGCAATTTATTGCCGTTTCTCACTTGTTTAATTCATCCGTTCCCTTGGCGGATTTATAACTGTGGTTATAAATACCTAACTTAGGTTCAAATCTAAGTTGAAACATGTATATCTAAACACAGTCGCCGGATTGCTAGTGAGATAGATATATTATATTCACAAACTAACAGCCATGAACAACACAACTTTTTTAAAGTATTAAATAGTACCTATTAGTAGATAGGTAATAGTTTCCAATCAAGGAATGTTCAAGTAGATTAATTAGTCTAATTACTACATAAGTTTTAACGAAAGTTATAAATGGTTTTATACTATTTAAAAACAAAACGGAAAGCAAAAACCAAAGAGCAATTAGTACTTAATTTGACCAAATAAGGCATATTGAAAAGAGCATCGTTACTGGATTAGTACTGGCATTTAGTATTAATTAGTATCTGTATGAAATAATTAATAAGATGAAGTAAGAAATATAGAGCAACTTTTTGTTTGTTAACAAAATGTAATTAACTTAGGAATTGTAAAGTTCAAAGAGTTCAATAATCAGTTGAAACCACTCATTACTCAGTGTATAAAATAATGACAGGTGCTATTTAATGTCTGTAAAAAAAATATATTCATCAGACATAGCATACGGGTGAAAATAGGGATATCGTTATAATTCTTATTCAGATATTCATCTAGGTATGCACTTCACTTTTTATTTCAGTTGTTTTATATCTAACTTTGTGTTAGATATATTCAAGGCAGGAAGATATGTCTTATTCAGTTTAATGATCTTCAACAACCGCAGCCAGCATGTATCTTTACCGAAGCGTAAAGATATTTTATAATAGCGTTATTATATTTCTCCTAGATAATATTACACATGAACTTGTTTGCTTTTTAATATTGGGTATTTTTAATTCAGGCCGATGGGATAAGCAGAGTTGTGCCACAACCTTATATCTCCAACTGTTTTATGTTTTCTTTGCCCTCTACCGTGCATGCATCTATATTGACAAGCACCGTGCTGCTACTGAGAGTTTTGTACGACCTGGGAACCGACCTGGCTTCTTATCGCATGCAAACATAAGCGCAAACAAACCGTGGACCAGACGATAAAACAATATATCCGTGGTTACTACATAGGTACAGTACTGTAGAGAAGAAAACATGCTTGCAAAATGGTGCTTCAATATATCTCTACCTGATCTTTTAATATAGACTATAGCTATGTTAGATACTAATGAAATTTAATCATAATATTTATATTCTTAAAATAAAATAAAAAGATAAATAATTAATAATGATAAATATATTATTAATATCTGTAGTACTACCTACGGATATTAATAATATATTTTATTATTTGTTTTGATTACCACTTTCACGCGTAATACGAAAATGATAAAGCGAAACGGGACATTCCGATTTATGAATTATTTTTATATTTAAGATTTTTATAATGTTCATAATTAGTTAATTTAAATTCCTGCATATATAATGTAGAATTACTACAAATATGATAAATATAATATATAAAATGACTACGCTCCGCCTGATGGTAAGTAAGTAGTCTATGAGCAGTGGCCTCTTGTTTTATGATAAATAAATGTAATATATCATATTTAGTTCGCTTTTGTAGCCTACATTTTCTGCTAAACACATAACATTAGACATGTTTAGTTCAGCAATTAATTATTAGATTTAAATTAGCGGTCTTTAAAATGTTTATATAGTGTAATTTAAAATAAGTGCATGGCCAGTTTAATTGGTTTCTTTTATCAATGAGCGTGGTGTTACGAGTACGACAAAAGCTTAAAACTTTAGAAATTCCACATTGTATATTTGCGCTAATTTTAGATGTTTTTAATATTTTATATCATATGCCAAAATATATTTGTAACGTGTCTCAAGCTACTGTTATAACAACAATGCTTGGCGGGAAATTGTTTAAATAATATACTTACATAGTATATTAAATAGTATTAGTAGTAGTATTATTTTGCCATTATGTTTTTTCGCTTAACTGCCGCACTAGGATTACTCATTTTGTTTATAGGTACTTTACAAACATGCAACCTAGAATCGCAACAACAACCTGCGGATAACATATTTACTGTCGTACGAACCCACATCTCCAGCTTTACGTACTTCAACCATTGTATCATGCGTGCACTCAATTAATATTTGATAAATAATAAACTAACTGCGTATACTGCGATTATTATAAGTATATTAATGACTCAGTGGGGAGACCAACAGACTGCAATGCAGAGGATCTCGGGTTCGAACCCACGTCGCGCACCTCTGACTTTCGGAAGTTATATGACTTTTCGAAATTATGTGCGTATTGATTGACGATTAATTATCGCCTGCTCCGTGCCTCGGAGAGCACGTTAAGACGTCGGTCCCGGCTGCCATGAACATTTATGGCAGTCGTTATTGGGAAAGTCAGTACCCTCAAATGTCCTGACACTGGTCTAGCCTTAGGGTATCGTTAGCCTTCGGGTTGCGGAGGTCAGGTGGCAGCCGCTCCGTGTAAAAACTAATATCCAATCAAATCCGGTTGGACTAGAAAAGCCGACCTCAAGTGACTTGGGAATAATAAAGGCTAAGGAGAAGAAGAATTAAATAATTTATTTTAAATCGTTATTAGTATATAGTATTATAGAATGCGTTCCATTAAAGCAATAGATCTATTCAATTTAGACGTATTAGTTGACGCAATACTTTTTAAAAAGAGTTTTACATACGATTATAAATAAGTAAGTTTAAGCATACTTTTTGTGAAAGCCTTATTTAATAAATACTAATGAAAAGAAAAGTTATTAGTTTATTCGAGTTCGGTGTTTGCCTATAAGTGGTTGACCTTATAATTTATACCAGGTATCTGTTTCCTGGGAATTGTTCAATAACTGTTGACAATTTTAAACAAATAAACTAACCCATATTACAGTAAAAGGAGTGATTTATGAGATAATCTACAAGTGATATTAATTTTCTTAATAAACATACAAGCAATAACTATGTCAATAGAGACATACTTATTGCAGTAGCTAGAAACTACTGCAAGTATTTGTTATTGAAACTGTATAAATCAATTAAGAAACGTTTGCAATAAATGCTCTAATGATCGGTGGTTCATTTTATGGAGACAGCTTCTGTATACAATATTTATATATACAGCAAACATTTAAGTACTTTTGAAATACAGTTTCATATGTTCTTTGTCGAAAATTAACAACACAATTTTAAAGATATATTTTCGGTGATGATAATGTGGGCGTAAGTTGCATATATACCGATTTGCACGCACACAACGAAAAGTAAACCATATAAGGCGTAATCTATTGAAGTTCTAAGTATAAACTATTCTCGTTTTAGCAGGTATCTTAGGATTCTTGTCTGTTTAAAAGGTTGATAGACGGCTGTGTATCTTTTACTCAGCCATCAAGGCATGTTTATGCTTAACCGATAAAGTGAATACTAACAATCCTTCCTAGTGGCAATTAGAAAGATAGGACAGAACCTTTTAAGTAAAAATAATAAACTAATTATTACGTTAAATTATTGAATCAATAATTAACTCGCTAATTTAGTTTTTGAGTTTTCTGTTAGGATAGGACAATAGATCAACATATCAATCATATGGAAAAAAAAATTTTTTTTATTTCTCTAATTGTTGTTGATCTTTTTCCTAAAGATTTATTGTTCCGTGAAGAGTATATCAAACTCTCTGAAATAATAGAGTCCTTTGACAATTTAACTTGTTATAAGTATAGCTAGTATATATATTTGGAATGGATGGAATAAATTTTCTGAAGTCATAGTTTAGCTGTAGCTTCAGCTGTTGGTGTAGGTACCAACTCAAGATATAGGTAAAATGTTAGTACACGTGTGCTATAGTATCATTAAAATTAATATTACGTCACGATATGTGACAAAATTTGTAATGACAATTTTCTCCCCTTTATATTATTAAGTCACGTTAATTAATTATTATTATGTATGTCGCTTGTAATTTTCTATAAAAGAGCCCTGAGAAAATGTTTAAACGTAACCAATTGTTTAAATGGAAACCTGATTTATTAATGATTGTCATATTATTTGGAGATCAGTTTTGTAATTGATGTTAATGATAACAAGGTGTACTTACTTATTATTTGTTGAAATCCAGTCTTCAGTATGTCGATGTATTCATGGGCATTAGTTAATCACTTGTTAGTTTTATCTATTAGCACAAGAAAATATCAAAACACATCACTGAACATATAGGCATGTATCTAAAATAAATTTCAGTATCCTCATGTAACTAGTGTAATTAGTATCACAGGTGTTGGCGCATCGTTATAACAATCTCGTGTCGATGTCACAGCCGCTTTCAACGATAACAGGCCGTCTCGTTGGTAACATAAGTTTTTTGGACAAATTGTCACGCAACGATTTTTTCTCGTAACGATGAAAGGCTTCGCGACGTGTGTCCACTGACTCCGCTGAGGCTCTCAGCATGACTGCGGGCTCCCGCGTCGCCGCCCCTCGACACAGCCGACATACTGCTTCTTAGAAAATATTTTGTGCGAACCGGGCCCCGAGGCGCCAACGCAGCCCTGTACGCGGAGAGAAGGGCGGGACGCCATACACTTTTTCATCCAATAGTGCCAGCGTCGAGGTGAAAACCGACAACGTGATACTATCTTTGTCTAACGCAGGCTCCGCTGTAGCGCATGAGGGAGAGACGCAACTCTCGACGATCTCATAACGACGACTGTATAACGAAGAAATTTTCTTTGTGTTTGTGTCGTAATGTGTTCGCTTTATCAGATTTACGTTGAAAGCTCGCTGTTAGCTTTTGAGGGCGCCATATCGGTTCTCCTTGTCGGTGTCATCTCGTGGGGCGTGGGTGTGAGAGGGATGAATGACGCCCGGGAAATGTTTCGGCTAATGTATTTTCCTGTGGGAAGGAAAACACATGTCGTCGCTTTTAATTTAATACGCGTCACGCTGCGTCTTCGTGTCGCGCGGTCCAAGTACTTCGTTATGTTTTTCCAAGCATTTTATTTTGGTTATAAATATTGATGTTAAATAAAGGGGTCTTTTAAATACTGTCAAACATAAAGTAGCTTATTTAGGAATTAAGCAAATTGCTCTCTCATTACCTAAAACTTTGTTCCTAAATTATTTTAACGATAACCGCAAATTAACATAATGTAAAGTCGAACGATTTGTATAATATAATATATTATAACGGTTTGTGATGTGTGACTGCTTGGGAAATATTTAAAAATAAATTGTTTAAAGCTAAGCATAAAATTTAATTTAATTTAGCTTTTACACTCATGTGTGAAGGTACTATAGGGTATCATCAGTAATTAAAGATCTCAATGTACCGGAACCGATAGAGGCGCGCCAAAGATAATTAACTTAATTAATTTGACATACCGACCGTAGTTGATAATTATCTGAGTAAAAAAGTCGCATGGGGCTCAGTGACGGGCGCGGGGACACGGTAGCGGGCACGGAGAGGCGGGGGCGGTGCGCGCGCACCATTGGCGCTTGCGCAGCCTGCCGCGCCTCTCTCACTTTTATTTTTATAAACATTTATTTTCATCCGCAGCACGAACGCTCGTGATTAATTTAATATATTTTTATCGACTAACTTTTCTCACGCAATACGGTTTTTGCGATATTTACCTGTGTCGATCCGCCACAAAACGTTTTTGTACGCATGATCTCCTTCGATTTATTCATTTCGTTAGAATTAAACATTCTTCCTATTAGTGTTGTGCACTTCTTACTAGAAATATTGATCGACAACATCCGCTTAGTGACACGCTGTTCAATTTGAGGCGGCTGAATTTTTACATTATTCTGAAGTGACATGGTTATGTGAGAATTTTAAATGTATCGTAAAAATACGCGACTTTCCGTCAAACTTAGTGTTAATAATTGTTACAAAGAAAAATCGCCTATATGGAGTGTCACAATAGAAACACACGAATTGTTAAATGATGATTACGTGATTTTAAATTACAGCAATAACACGATATCGCAGTAGGACTCCAGGTACTTGTACAATGGCGCGCCCTCCTGCGCTGCCTGCGCTGAGGGCAGATATTTCATTAAAATAAATAACGTTATTATTTATTTGGGTATTTTTCGGCAGTGATGTAAGCTACAAATTACCGCGGACAATGCCTCCGCGGGACACCGCTATTATTAAATGTAGCTCAACAGATGGCGAGAGAAGCGCGGGTCGCGCGACCCTTGCCTATAAACAATATTAAAAAATTCATTCTAATAATCTCTAATATTGCAAAATTAACAACGCCAATTAAAACATCATGACGTACCAAATAAAGAATTACTGTTTTTGAAATTAGGCACTTACACATACATGACTTGCTTGCAAAACGTCGTAGGTTCAATCACTATCTTATACTTACGATGTTAGCACAAGCAATTTTCCTAATATGTAGTAGTTAATAATACTTGTAGTTTATTGTGATATTGTTAGTAATCTCTTACTATCAAGCTGTCTGAAATATTGTTTCTCACATCTATTGCTTAAAAAAACCACTTGAAGCTATAAGGTAAGCTTGCCCGGGTAAGTCACGATTTGTGCTGTGATCCTTCAAATTCTGGACTAATCAAATTTTACTATAGTCTAAGGCACAGTGATATCGATCCTCACTGTATGGAGGCATTCTTTTTAAAGAGCCTGATTTTCTAAAGCTGTTTTGTCAATGTCCATGTTGTTTCAAGGATAATAAATAATTAATTGTATAAGTAATCCTTTCCAGCTGTTTCTCTTAAGTTTAGACTATTAATGCTCACGGTTAGTATCTGATATATACTGTATACACTCACGCCTTTTACGTGGAGTGGCCCGACAGGGGTAGGATTACCGCTTACCTAACTACATTCATACTATTATTATTGGTCTCATTTATTTTCTTAATTTATAAAAAACTACTATTACGTCCGTAATTTATTTGTTAATTTAGACATCCTGTAGTTGTTACAGGATGTCCATTCTACGTAACTAAATAACACTACTAAAAATGGCTAGCATCAGAATTATGATATCTTTATTTTCATTTTTAACGTCATCCTTGTACTGAACTGTAAGTATTGTCCTTAGGCTTATTATTTTCAAACAAATCGAAGAAGGCTAAGTAATCAAAAACAATATCAGCTTGGTTTTGTGCAACTACAAGATGCAAAACATAAACATTTTTATTTTATTTATTTACTTGAATTAGTACTATTTGCGCCAACTATTTAATCACACTTAAATAATAATCTTAAAATATAAATACACATTTTACCTGCCGAAATAGAATAACTATATACCTAACCAACTGATGTCTCATATCGATAGCTAACACACTCTCTGAGACAAGAGTGTATTTTAAAGGTCACTAACTAATTTAAGAGCCTATCCAAGCGTAACTTGCTGAACCTAAACGAACGATATTTTTTTGCAGCCACATCCCAATTAATTCTAATTATGTAATAGTGACCTTAACTTAATAAATAACACGTATAATTGCAATTAGTTACTTGAAATGTTTTCTGAAAAACAAGACTAAAATGGTGATTACTTTAATCAAAAATACGATTTCAAAACGGGCAAAATTAAGTCTAGGAAAGTGGTTTCGCTCTACTTACAGTATTCGCAATGTAACTAATTTATATTATTTGAATAATTTATTCACTCAACCTTATTAATTGATTGATTGATTCGTAATAGCTGTTGAAGGTTGATCAATTTGCATGAATGTTAAATTGACGAACACCGCGATGTCAGTTCAGTTGCATAAGTGAAAGTTACGATTATAAGGAATGAAGTTCTGGTTTGATTCAAACAAAGTGTTATTAGATATGTGCTGTCTGGCACTTTTTAGTAACTGTGGCGGTCTATATCTCTGCCAGATATATTTTTTATTATTGTATATGATACAGAAAACGCACCATATGACAGATTTTTCACACATTTCTTATCTATCCTATGTATACGTAATACCTACACAATGGTTATAATTTCTTTCGCGATTTGACTATTGATATTAATTAAATTATGTGTTAATAATACGATGTAGGTATATTTTTTTAATTAATTCATGTTCAAAGTTAATTCGTTTAGCGTCTTAATAGATTTGTTGACCCAATCCGCCATAATGACATGGTGGTTGCTGTTTTTAATCATTTAAGACAAGCCACACTTGACATAAAATGCAACTATATATGTAAACACCATAGATGGATTTGACATTAAAAATTATAATGAAATAGTTTAAATGAAAAACATAATGTTACCGATTTTCTTTATACAAAACAGCTATTTTATAGGCAAAGGCCCAATACAAGAGCGATGCTACATAATATGTTAACCGGAACAGTATGTGGGTACAGTATACCACGTTATAAGTTGTATAGCTTTTTCTCGTTTCCGCCCATGTTATGACAATATTATTGATGGGTGAGACAGATATTTTTGTGTGACTACATAATCAAAATAAATATTTCTTCTTCGTAAAATGCCTGTATATTATTGATACAAAAATTTGTTACAATTAATATATAATACACTACAATCTTGACCTTCCTGGCAGCTACTATTTTAGCTTATAAGAGAATTTAAATGAGCCAGACTCATCTAAATCCTCCAATAAGTTTAAATACCATAAATATTACTATACATTTTTCGTTAAATGTTTTCTGAATCTGTCGTCTATTTCAAATATTAAGTAGGTACCTATATCAATTCTCATAGCGCCAGTAAATAGGGATAAAAGTAGCAACATTGCTAACAACGAAAGAAATACTTAAGCCAATGTTCCAACGGTGTATTTAAATCTATATATTAATACGTGAAGCAAAAACTTTGTACGAAAATTGCGCGGGCGGATTAGTATGAAAATTGGCACAGTTAAAGTTTATATGGAGAATGAGGGACGAATCCTAATATTTTTATAAAATATGCATTAGAAACAAATTAAATTAATGAAGAAATACTACACGCACACAACCAGTCACACGCAGTCGAATCGCATTGGTAGTATTTTGACATTGTTCGTCTGACGTCATACAATTCTTTGTAACTATGTTTACTTATACCTTATTTATATGTAATAGAGAAAAACAGAAAACAAAGTAGCAAGCTTAGGAATTTTGGTCGAATTGTGACCACTAGGCGACCGCTAGTTAATAATAATAATAATAATCGTTTATTGACATAAATGAGTACAATTCAATTTTGGAATTCTCTAGCACCTGCGCTAGTAACAACTGTGTTGCAGGTACCAGTGCCTTCCTCTTAAAATAATGACAACATAATATGATATAATATAATATCAATTTGTACGATTTGAAAAGAAAAATAAAACAAAATATTACATTCTAAGCATGCATGCGTACATATAGATGTGTGTTCGTGTGTACACGAGTGTGTTTGTGTGTGTGTGTGTGTGTGTGTGTGTGTGTGTGTGTGTGTGTGTGTGGTGTTTATGCTTGCAGAAGTGTGTATGTTACCAGATACTATAAGACCTTTGGTACTTTTTCAACATCCTCATAGTCCATTGCCTTCAGCCAAGTCAGTAAGACTTTTTTAAAGTTGCTGTTGTTCAATGTAAGTATTTTGTTGTCTTTGTGGTCTTTGTTACATTTATTATAGGTGAAAGGTGCAAGAAAATTGTAGTGTTTTTGTGCTATAGCGGACTTCACTTGAGGCAACTTCACTTGAAGTTCCAAACCTACCCACAATACATAGGCGAGTGGTACGCTGCCCTGTGGCAGCGTACCACTCGCCTATGTATTGTGGGTAGGTTTGGAACTTCTCTTTGGTGATATCTTTGTAGCATTACGTACATGTAGATTTTTCTTACAGACAATACATCTGCAAGTTCATATACGGACGACGTCGGATATCGATACGGCAAGAATAGTAGCACTTTGAGTACCATGCGTTGTGCTCTTTCTAGCCCAATCATGTCGGTTTTAGATGCGCCACCCCAAGCGCATATAAAATACCTAATTAGGCATTCACACAACGCTCGATATATTTGTATGGCAAGTAATTTGTTTGCGACTGTGCGCAGCTTTTTAAAAACATACACTAACTTTCTTACCCTTGCTATAGTCGACGTGATATGCATGTTCCAATTAAGTTGGTCATCTACCATTATCCCTAAATATTTTACACATGTTACTCGGGCAAGCGATGCACATTTGCAATTAGTGTGGATCTCTGACCTATTACACGGGAAGATGTGTATTTTAAGGATATGTGAAGGTGTTGGTTTTCCTGCTTTAGTTTTACTAAAACAAATATATTTTGTTTTGTTGGTATTAAGCGATAGTAGACTATCCTCCAGCCATGTGGTTACCTTGGCTATGCCTATCTCTGCACATTCGAATGTCCTATTCCAGCTAAAGCCATGAAAAATCAGAACTGTGTCATCAGCGAACATAAGCAAATCTAGGTAGGGCGGGGTACTCAATTCGCATAAGCTATTGATGAAAATAAGGAATAGTGTAGGTCCGAGAGTACTTCCCTGTGGCACGCCGCATTTACAGGGAGAGTCACCGCTTTCATAGGTATCAACCTTGACACGTTGGTGCCTAGCGGTTAGATAGCTCTTGAACCAGTCTAGGACTACCCCCCTAATGCCAATCTTCTCTAGGCGTGTCAAAAGGATTGGAATGGACACCGTGTCGAAGACTTTTTGAAGGTCAAGAAAGAGTCCTAGACATTTCTCTCCTTTATCCAAATACGAAACTATAGCTGATATTAGTGTCAAGCTAGTTGTTATGAATTGTCTATACGTATATTTAATTTTGACACAATGTAAACTTTCGAAAGTTGTATTCAAATTTTAACTTAAAAATACCGTTGTACTAAGTGCTCCATGGCGTTATTCAACCTAATTCGAAATCAACGGGGGTCATAAGCACAATGTCCCTAGGTAACCGTGCCAAACTAACAGTATTTTAAATTATTCTAATGTGGTGAACAATTAGCTTGTAGCTGCCAGGAAGGACAAGGTTGCAGTGTATTACATATTTATTGTAACAAATTTCTGTATCAATAATAAACAGGCATTTTACTAAGGTGTTTATGTGGATTATATTGCTACACAAAAATATCTATCTCAAGATAATTGTCTTGGTATAGTATTTCGGATAGTGACACGACTGCTGAACCTGAATTCTCGAGTTTGATTTTCGGATCGGACAGAGTGTTATTGTATTCATCAGGTAAGAAATTATCAATAGCACTACGGATTCAAAACTGTTCCTGGTAGACGGCAATTGGCTCGCCTACCAAATTAAAAACTATAACTGGCAAATAAAAGCAGCGATAGCCTAGTGGGAAACCGTTGGACTGCCACGCAGGGGTCTCGAATTCGAACCCAAGGCGCGCATCTTTGACTTTTCGAAGTTATATACGTATTAAATAGTTAATTATCGCTTGCTTTAACGGTGAAGGCAAACATCGTGAGGAAACCTGCATGTCTGAGAGTTCTCCATAGTGTTCCCGAAGATATGTGAAGTTTGCCAACCCGCACTAGGCCAGCGTGGTGGACTATGGCCTAACCCTTCTCACACAGTGAAGAGGCCCGTGCCCAGCAGTGGGACAGTTTAATACAGGGCTGATATTAACTGGCAAATTACCGGTGTGTAATATGCCTCTGCTTACCGCTTCGTCGATATATATATGTAGGCATCGGGCTAACTACAAAGACATCTAGTCAATAGAGACTGTAAAATTCATATTATATGACTACATCTTTTTGGCGAAAACACTTACTATACTTATTATATATTTTACCGAATAATATTACATATTTGTATACACAATTACCTCCACCACCAGATTTGAAAGGCTTCTTACATATCTGATAGCACATTGATTAAAAACATATTGTGATTTAGTTTGTGTGTAACGTTACTATATAATAAAAATAAAAATTATATAGTCAAGTCCTATTGCCATAAAATGGTCGCAATTAATCATATAGTTATACAAAATCACATATCCATACTTAATAAAAAAAGGCTGTACAGACCAAAATCTATTCAAATAATTTACTTATAACGCTGGTAAATTAAACAGTGTAATTGTGGTATAATATAAGACTAGTATTCTCAATATGTATTGCAAGTGACTCCCAACATGCATCGATTTTTACACTGTTATTGAAACCTACGTCCGACGGTAAAATGCTATCAGGGTCACGCGGAGAAGAACCTTATTAAAAATGGTCACCGATCACACGAATACTTAATCACAATGTTATTTTTTATTTCTACGCATATGTTTATCATACAAGTTCCGAGTTATCCACTCATAAATAAAATTTCAATGTGACATATATGTACATATCTATGTAAAAAAGACACGATTAAAATATTAATAGGTTTACAAGTAAAATATTATAATAATATAAATGTTAATATTGGAGATATGCTATGTGAAAACATTTGAACAAGATATGTGACACGGACGGTCCCGTCTCATCGCTCGTTGATGTCTAATATTAAGGCGCGCTCGCGGTCGCTACGAGCGTAGATCTCGGATAACCAACAGAATGACTTCATTTCGATGATTTTTGATTGAGATATAATATTTTAGTAATTAGTTACGTTATACTTTGCTCTTATCTTACGGATATAATTATGTGTCGTACTTTTTATCAACACTTAATTGAAGGTTACGGGTAATTTTTTTTTGTATGTTAGCCTTAGTTTAATTATTCAGGAATTTTGTCTCCATATGTACCGTGTGACAATTATGATAATATCTTATAAAATCATTTCAGTAATATTTAAATATCTAAATGGTATACTAATGTTAATTCTTATTTACTTATCTTTATGTATATACATGTATGTATATAAACGTTGGTTAGCTGGCGGATGTATATTCTTGTGTAACTTTGTAACTACTTGTCTGATTGAAGTCGATTTATCATAAATTTGTTCAGTCATGACGCTATCGATATTTTTCGT
The DNA here is from genome assembly GCA_930367265.1 of Catocala fraxini. NCBI lineage: Eukaryota > Metazoa > Arthropoda > Insecta > Lepidoptera > Erebidae > Catocala > Catocala fraxini. The sequence goes on from OV884026.1 coordinate 16,546,463, forward strand.
GTTAATTTTGTGTTTCGTGTTAATAAACGTTCGTGTTAGTTATGTGTGGTGAGGAATGAACTTTGGTCGGTATTGCCCATGTGTGGAGTGAATAGGAATCTCACGCGAGCTCTGAAATCTCTTTATAGCGATTCCAGAGCTTGTGTTAGGATAAATAGGACGTACACAGAATGGCTTAGCATCGAAAAAGATGTTAGACAAGGATGTGTAGCGTCACCCTGGCTGTTTAACCTATACATGGACAATTGTTTGAATGATTTAAAAGATTAAGAATCAATGAGTTACTTGTATACAGTACACATATACGTCAAATATATCTAAATCAACTTATAAAGGGTTTTAGAATCATAAACTATGTTTTCTTTGTGTATCCATGTTTGTTTGTTTATTCCAACTTCACGCAAAAACTACTGATATTTATTTGATTATGATTATGATGCGGTTTTACAGTTGGTAGCTTGGAGTGCAAAGTAAAAAGCTAAGCTAAATTGTGTGAATAGTTTAGCTAAGCTTTTTACGTTTTTTATACTTCCGTTTAGTGCAACAATTTTTTTCAGAGTGGGAATGTTTTTATTCGTTCTTCAAATTATTGCGCATCTCCCAAAATGACATTGCGCTCAAACTGTCGATGAAGTCGATGTAGCGATTCATAGATTAATCTAGTGCGTTATACATATACATGTATATGCTACAAAATTAATGATATAACATAAAGGTATAAAAAATCCACCTGTTCACCTCTTGCCCCTAACTGTAAGAGTAATTAATTCGATTCCGAATCGGACGCGTCATCGGGCCCGATGACTATTGATATCTTCTGTGAAGAGGCCGACACAATCGGATGTGATCGACTTTTTTGCCCAACCATTCAAATGAAATTAGATTCGGATTCGTAACGTTTTCCGTTTGTATGTAAGTATGTATATAATTATTTAACTGATATTTAGGAATGCATTTAGACGCGTATTCACAACTTGGTTAGGATACCATCGTAGGATTCATTATCTATTACCATCTTATGTCGATTAAAGAGAGCGCCGTTAGCCAATCGCATAAGTGAACAATTCCATAGTCGGAACATTAGATAAGTGCACGTATGATGAAAACGTTTAACATTCAACTTTGTGATCCATATACGTAATTGTTTCAAGATTGACTGTCTTTTGTGTCCGTTATTTCAATATTTGTAAATTCCCTATATCTAGTGCTAGATAATTAGGCTGAATTAAAAATATTTTCTAGGACAAATAATTTCAAAGGATAAATTGTAGCATTATGTACAATATGCTGATGCTTTACGTTAAAGGAGATAGTGTTCTAGTTTGAAGACTGAATAAACTGGGCTATAGAAATCATTAATAGATATCGAAATAAAACCATTCTTATGTCCATGTTTATTACTGATTTCCATATGTATGTAAAATAAGTATTTATAGATATAAGTACTCATTCCTATATACATAAACTAACTTCTATATATTTTCAAAGAGGTAGGCGAAATAGTTTTACTACCAACTCACTAGCCATGCTTTTAGGTCCTACGCTATAGTGTTGTGTCCACTGCTAGTCATTATATTCAAATTTCGTACAGCATTGGCACAAAAATAATCGCAATAATACTTTACCAGATCATGCAATCGAACTCTCACTCTTAGCATAAACGCACGACCCCAACGACACATTAATATCAACTAAATAACAACACAACGTAAACAAGTTTTAAAAATAACTATCGACGCTAATTACTTCACACTTTTAAAGGTTTTGCCTCTAAGGAATTCCATTACTCCGTCCTTAAATTAAAAAACCGCATACCAAAGAGTAAAAAGTTAGGTAAAAATAGGTCGTTAATTCATACTGGCTGAATACAAACAAGCAAACAGGCGTTCATCACGCATAATAAATTAAGTAATAAGAAAAATATTCCATTTAATAAAGTGCAAATTGTCAGATGTTATGTTAAGCAGTTGCTACAGATATAATCGATATTAATTATAGAACTATTAATTAGAAAATAATAATAAACGAATTGATCTTTTTTTGAAACTTGTATAAATACGACAGCAGTTACTAATTAATCTGCGTTAATTGTACATTACCCATGTATAGCAATAGTTAAAAGAAATAGTTTGTTAATTAAACTTCAGTCAACTCACTAGCACATCAACTTTGACATTCATAAGCGTTACTCTTGGACTAAAATAAACCAATGATTGTTGACTTTATATTTACAGTTTATAATTAGTACAATTCTATCAAGAAAGTTGCCAACGTAAATAAATCATACATACAATGTGAATTACATTAAAGCATTTATTCCAGTAACATATAAATACAGTAACCTGATACGCGGCACCTGCTAGGAAACTTTAAGTGCTGAAAATAATTCATATCCTAACTAATATTATTATTACACATTGCCAAGGAGATCAGAAAAGGACATAGAGTACCTTATAGCCAGAAAAAAGTTCTGTTATTAATTAAACTTAACCCACATATTTTACGTGAGCTAAGCCGCGGGCGAAATCTAGTCTAATAAATAAATTACAGTACGTGAAGTACTAAATCCTTGGAGGTCTGAGATTTCAACAGAAATTTACAATAATTCGTAGATCGACACTCGCAAATAAGGTTTATTATAATTGTAACAGTGGTATGTTACATTGCGCATGCGATGCAAGCATCCCCGCGGTGGCAAGAGTATTAAGGTAGCCGAACAACCCACATACATGATATGAGATAATAATTTAATATGCCGTTTGCTCCAGACCAAATTGAGCAATTTATACACGTCCGGTCGGCGCATGCGCGCGCACTGCATTGCGTGCACGGAGTTTAATGTATTCTTATTATTGCAGTACCGAGTAGTGTGTAGTAATTAACGTTAACTCCTTCAGTTATTGATTTCCTTACAGATATACTTATCATATTTTTGGTGATCAAATTTATGTATTGATTCCGCTACTGATAGCCGCTTTCAAACAGGATATTTCTAAGCGAAGTGCACATACTTTAAGAGCTGTATTGAACATCGTATGTATTATTTCAAATGTTTTTTTTTTATGATGTATAAATGTATGTCGTTCATATAATGAATATCACAAGATACCGTTATTAAAATCAATGCGCATTTAAAATCTTCTTCCATTTTGAACGGAGTAAAACGCAATAGGTGGCTTGTGAGTTCACTCTCATAGATATAATATATATTTCTGTATAGATTTTATTGTCTAGATAGGTTGTCAAAACATTGTTGTACGGAATATACATACATTAATTACAAGGATACATCACGGCGTAGACCGATTTTAATTTATGAGTTTCTCTTTGTTTATTAGTGTATTTGGAATTGCTGAGGTCATTATTGAAACAAGGAATTATATAATTAAACTTTAAATATGTAACATATAAGGTTGCATAAACAAAGCAACAATCATAATTTACAACATAGCTAATATTAACAAACCTAACCACTTATAAATAAAACAAAATGAAAAGTAACAAAATATGGGACTGTAAAATTGAATAAAAAGAAAAGAAATGGCTGGTTTAGGCAGCGTCGTAAAATTCCTCAGCATCGCTGTCGACCGGGAAAGTGCCCAGAAGACTGGCAGCATTGCCACGTTGAATGGCAATGCTGATTCTTTGAGCCAAGAAAAGTCCAGCCTTCTGGTCACGCGAAGCGTCGATTAGCCGCTTAGATATATCTCTAAAAAGCGCACAAGCGCCCGGACCCTATGAACCTAGCGTCTCCACCCCAAACGGCTGAAAAACGTAATTACCAATTAAATTACTGTATTTGCGCCGTTTGAGGTTTTCCGCCGCTACAGCAACAGCACTGGCACAGCTCACCGTGCTCGAAAGATGTGATGGGTGTCGACGCATGTGGCGTCCCACTCCAAAGGCCTACCCATTTTCCAAGGTAACAAAGACATACCATCGGGTCTCTTCCCATCGTCACGTACCAAGCCTATGGGTTCTAATACTGCTGGTACGCCGGCAGCACGACGGATATTATCAGGGTATAATATAAGGTGAGCGTGTCGTGAAATACGACTAGCGCTTCTGCTGTAGGACAGCCTATGGTGTCCGAGGCTGTCGATGGCTTCTCCGCAATGACAGCGATGCGGAGAAACACACGGGGCACCTAAACGAAGACAGGTGGCGAGCGGAATGTTGTATCATCCAACATTGTACCTATGTTAGGCAAAATTTTGTGTGTTATAAATGTCTATGATTATAACAAAACTCTCTTACTATATATCGACTACAAAGCACACACAGCTATGTATAAATTGATGCTGACTCAGTACCACCTTCACGATATCAGTCATTACGTCTGTCTATTATTTAGATATTTTAATCAAGACGATCGATTGTTACGCATCGATATAAAGGAAGGTAATTAATAATAAGAGACCGAGAGAGCGACCGGTGCCTCATGTTACGGCAAAAACCGAATGAAATCGAACCGATTAGAAACGGACTGTATATAATACGACTGCTGTCGCACTCAGCCCTTTTTGCTTTGTACTCAAATGTAGTTTTAATGTTTGCAGGATCAAACCGATGCTAACAAAAAGAATCGGTTAAATAATTCGAAACAATATTCATCGATGAAGTAGAGCATTTTCATGTTTGCAGAAGCGAGTTAGGCATTACAAATGTAAGTTCATATATTTATGTCTGGTTGTTATATTTAAGTATGGAAGTAGGCATCTTTAATTTGAAGTGTTTGTCGACATAGTTGTTATAATTTTTCTCTATTAATTATTAATTATTCTCTGTATTTTGGAATCTCTAAGAATATAAGAATAAGAACGTATTTCCAAATGTTATTTTTCTAATTTAGCGGTTCACATCTGTCTAGTTGGTCTTCTAGAGAGACCTCTAGCTTGCGGTACTGGATACATGTGATATTGCAACTGCCTTTGTGGCGCAGCGGTAGTGAATGCTAATCACGGGACGGGTAAACAATAAGTTGTTGGGTTTTTATGTAAACAAATCTCAATATCAGCCCGGTGTTAGGAAGTTGGCGGTGTTAGACAACCCCGTACCTCAGAAAGCACGTAAAAACGTGCCGTTGGTCATGCGCTGATATTTCTCCAGTCGTGTCCGATTGCCGTCCCATCGGATCATGAAAATTAGGGAACAGAGAGTGCACTTGTGTTTGCGCACATACTAGTGCACTATGATATCGCCTGCGTCTGTGCATACATCTTAATTTGTATTATGACACATTGCTTTTTCAATTTAAATTGCTTAATTGCCTGGCGTAGTCCTGGGGTGTACGGGTACGTGTACCACGAATTGGAAAATATTGTTATAGATAAATGTGTAAATTAACACATTTAATTTGCCATCAGTTTATAATATAATATAGTATGATAGAAATGATACAATACATATCTACTTTTGTCACGTATGTAGGACATCACGCACTTAATAGACTTTATCAAGAGACGAGACTAGACTTAGCTTCTAGATAGAGCCTATTGACAATTGACGTTTGATATCAGCGTATGTTTTGTTCAATGGACGCAGCTAGAATAGAACCAATAATCATCATTTATTCCCAGTGGTTGTCGCCAAGCTGCAATGGTTTGATCTGTGACTTTGATACAAACGGGTTGTTAAATCGCTTTTATCGCATTTTATTTGGTTTTTTGTATAAATAATTACATCGTAAAAGCTATTGTCGTTAAACCAACACATGTTAAGGTTCGTTGATTCTTGTAATAACATGGTTATGTTTTTACAGTAAAAATCTATACATATAATAAAATCGTAAACTGATATATCTGCGCGTACGTGATATAATACGTACATATAATCTCCACAATGGCTGACCCAATTTAAATGTGGTTTTCAATAATGTATTGAGTTAATCTTAGGGTAACATTTAGTGTTTATTTAATAGATATAAAATTAAAAGGTATATGTAACTAAAGTTCGTAAATATACATAATAATACAATTTCGCGCGAATGTAATAACGGGCACACCTTATACATACTGTAATCATCGTTGACCATGTTTACGACCATCCGAGTACCTACCATATAATAGTTGTAACGTTTCGTCGGAGCGAGTGTACCGGGGCCAATCGTGGCCGGCGAGCCGCCCACAAAAACAGATCAAAGTCGCCGCGCAATACGAATCAAACGCGACAAATTACTTCCATTTCCAAAATAGACCAATCGCTTTAAAAAAACGTGGCGATCAGTGCGGCCTCACGAGAAACTCACCATGACTAATTGGACGTTTTAGTGAGTACACCGCGGTATCGTACTGACTTTGACGTTAGGTGCTGTACACGAGGTGGCCTCGGAGATTGTTCGGTTTTGAGTTTGAGGCAGGCAGGTTGTGCCGACATTTTGTATTTGTATTATATAAACAATTATAAATCGCTTTCCGTCTTACTTATAAACCCATTTTAAATATTTAACTGATAGTTATATACTATATAGCGACTGTTCATGAGAAATCTTACTTATAAACGTTAGTTAGCGCTAAGAGTAAGTTTATCAATAGCTAAGCAGTACAAAAATCTAAATGGTCTAAGGTATAATCTAAAGGTCCCTTGTTTAAACCTAGCTAAGAGACAATATGGCAGATTTTCCGATTAGCTGGGACAGGTTTGACATTAATGTCAATCGTTTACGAAAATAATAATTACATAAAAATGAAATAGGTAGTATATCGTAGATTAAAACTTTTTGAGGGAAAAATGGTTCAGCGCAGTTTTAACCGTACTGTGTGATTTGCCCAATAATATCAAGTAATTTAAAATTTTGCAGCTTAGTGAAGACGAAAGAAGCTCTATAAAGTGTGGTTGAATCCGCTTTATGATATTTGTGATGCAGAATATCGTATCAGATATCATATTATCGTAAAAGAAAATGTGTGCTGTATGATTTAAATTTGAATAGTGATTTGCTAATATACTTCCATCATGAGTCATCCATTCGTAAAGATGCAAATAATTACAATGGTTCATGTTAACTACTTTATAATATGAAAACATATCATGAAGTATGTGTAAGGAAAACATTGCAAAAATATAATCGAACAAAAACAATCAGAAACTGAAGAACACTGGTACTTATTTTGTTTATTGTTGTTAGTAAATGCACTTTTTAAGAAAGCATAGTATTGTTGTTATTATTCTTTAGAATACGCAGCAGTTCGTTATGATTATGTGTATTTAAAAATAAACTGTACTTGTTTATTCCAAATTGTGAAAATTGATATTTTTATTTCTGTCTTTATCATACAAACCAGAGGACAAATTTATTTTCTTATAGTTAGCTGGTTTATTTTCTTATTGTTAGCTTAGATTAGCCTGTGGTGAACGAGACGAGACCATATTACACCTACTGTGTGAATGTGACGCGTTGGCTGGACTAAGGATGGGTCTGATGGGATTGGCATATCCAAACCCTGAAGACTTCAGAATTCTCCCTCTGAAGTGTACGCTGCGACTGATGCAGTACATTCATAGGGAGATAGCTCAGGAATAGATCTCGGGGCCGACACAAAAGATCCCACTGGGTCGAAGTGTCGCCGGTCTGCACTGACTGGCCCCCGTAACAAGATAAGATAAGATAGCTTGGATTATATTTAAGCGAAGTGATAATATACTCTTTCAATAACCAAACTCTTTGAATTAACTTAAGAAAAAGAAAGCATGCCATCTGTTAAAGACAAGTTAAAGTCGACACTCCACAGATACTAAACCCTAAAAAATGGTTTATTATAGATGAAATATCACTTCAATTGCATTATTTAGTAAATTAGTTTGGTCATGCTCTATGCTGACTATCAAATGTTGCAAGAATAAAATTGTGTTTCGTGTTTTTGCGAGCTATCACCTGAGAGACCGTTAAAATTGGTTTATAAGTGAAGAAATGTTATTCATTGATTAAAGGAATGAGAGCATTTTAGATAAGAAATAGCTAAGCAATGTTTGGCGGTCTTTTTATAAGTAAGGCTGTTTATCTCTATGCCTGAGAGTCACTGAGTTTTTTTAATACAAACGTCACATAAGGTTGCTTACATTAACTTACATTACACCAATATTACACATTGAAATCGCTAGCCACTTCTGTATGAATATACATATTATTATCCTCCGAATGGGATATTTTAGTGAGTACACCGCGATATTGTACTGAGTTTGATGTTAGGTGCTGTACACGACGCGGCCTTCTAGGAGACTGAGCCCGCATCATCATTCATCGCATTATACAATGCCCGAAGAAAACTTTACTTCTTACTATACAACCAAGAAAATAAAAACAAGGCTACCACTACCATACGATAATAGTATGGTACTGGTAGCATTATTCAATAAATAATTCAACAATCTCCTTAATTTTGACTGCGCCTTTTAATCGATGAAATATGTCAGCAGTCAGTCTGCAATCACAATTCAAGTGATGGTCTGTACAAATCCATATCTGTACAAAGATGTTCAACTCTTAATCTTAATCAATATATTTGATTTTTGAATACAGATTCGTTAACTAAATGACGGTATAAAAATGTATAACTCCACAAATCTCCACTAATCTAAGCAATATTACGTTGCTTGAATAATTTGCAATAAAAATATATTATATTTAAAGAAATTGCAGAAAATACGCGAAATTGGATGGAATTGATAGCATTATTGGTAATTGTTTGTAAACAAGAGGGTGATCAGAGATAAAGGTGAATCAGCGGTATAGAAATAGTTGCATTCGTTTGCAGGGGTTGTTATCAAGATGTGCGTAATCAGTGCTATTGAGCAATCTGAAGCACAATAATTATTTAAATTGATGGTGGATAATAATCACGGTTATTTTAGATATTATGCAATGTTTGTAGACGTTTATTTTTGTTCTTTTTTTTTGCCATTGTTATCCACATAAGAAATATGTTGTTCGTTGTTTATGGAACCTAACATATTTTAGCAGATAACCAATTCTTTGCTACTGTTTGCTTATTTTATGATAGCTTGCAGGAGTTGACTGGTACATAATATTTAATCTATTAATGAGATTTATGTTATAAATTGAATACAGTTAAATTATACTTATTAATTATGTTTTAGAATACGGAAAGAAGGATGACTCCACGGATTGCGCAGGGAGCAAGTGGTCGCCTCGCCGCTGACGTGTGTTGTTGGTTCGAATCCTACACTGAATAATTATATTTGTGTGATCCATAAATGTTTTTTTTAAGTACCTACTGTACCTAATGTAACTCTTGTGTCAGGGACTTTATAAACATTCAAACTACGGACACTAAGAACGTCCTAACTCGGCACAACTATGTATTTGTATTTCACACAATTTCCTGGCCAGTACACTACTTGTGCCAATACTTCTTCTGGCCGTATGTGGCAAACCCACAACGCTCAGCGCAGTGGTATTGATTGACGAGGTAACTAAAACCACTACGTCATCCGTACAGTGACTTTTCTAAGTCTGAATACGGTGCCCGTTAATTGCACATTTTGTAGAGTCTCTCTGTAACATAGAGTTAGAGCTCTAGTGTGAGAGTTGTTTGTTTATTTATGAAACTTAATGTATAAGACAAATATAATAAACATAAGCATACCTTAATGTTACTAGGAATGATCTACCAGTCAATCTGTTAGTGGTAGAAGAAGAAGAAGAACGGAGATACATGAAGAAGGTATGCTAAGGTAGGTAGGTATGTGAAGTCTGTCAAATTTTTACGTAATACATAAATGTATAATTGTTTTCTATAAATATAGAACAGGGTCCAACCTCAAATAATCTTTCCCTTCATCAACAATTAAAACGACTGTAATTCCATGATCAAAAAAACAAAATTCTGTTGTGTGACTCATTGCTCCTCAATATCTAACATGAACCCACAACTGGCAATCGAGGCTTAATTACATCTGTTGGTTTTATGAAGAAAAATGTGTTATTGATAACCGTGGAGCATTAATAGGGTAGCGAGCGAGGTACCACGCCCGCGCCCGCCCCCGCACGCCCATCACACACGGATTACTTCTTACAAACACAACCACTACCAAATTAAGATCAGCTACCAATTGAGAATGTTTGTTTGGGTAATTAGTTTGGGTATTATATTCTAGAGGAAAAAAGGTACACATTAACCAATATGACCATTCGCGAAACTTTATTTGGATTTGATTATAAGCTTGGAGTGAGTAAACTGTTTTAAATATTTAAAGTTACGACAACCTTTTAGCAGATGACAGGGAAAATAATATTTGCTATCAATACAAATTTATATACATACTTTTATAGACTGTAACGAAGCTGTGTTTTAACATTGAAGTTATTTTTGGGCGCGACTATTTACTGCACTTTGACGTTCAAAGGTGTTACTTTGTGACCTAAATGAATAAACGTTTTTTTTTTAATTTGACCCAAATGGGTTTAAAATTGCTGCTCAGACTGAGCCGTCACTACGCAAAAACATAAACCAACAAATATAAATATGTTTTTCACAGTTTGGTAACTTAAAAGTTCGCTACAACCAGAGGAAGCCTCGAAGGCTGGTATTGAATATAACTATGTCTTTCTAACACACAATATTAATATTAACAGGTACCTTCATAAATTTAAGAACTTTCTTTGACCTTTAAATGACACTTGCCTTTTCTTAGGCCTTGGTAATCGCGTACTTATATAGTACTCAATAATAAGGTTTCATTGTTCGGTTAGTACCGACCTCGCTTTGTAGAAAGCAATGCTGTGTTCTTAAGTTAATGGACATCGTGTATAAATAAAATGGTAAATAGATTTTATTTTTACGGTTGTAATGGAAACTATGCTGGAAAAATCCTTGAACTGACGAAGTCAGTGTAACAGTTATAATGTACGTTTATGTTTGCATAACGAGGCATAACCAACAGGGTGTACAAAGAGTTTGTAGTAGATAAGACTATGTACTACTACTATGAACAGTTTAACTGAAAAATATAAAAATATTTACTCAGTCGCGGAAATCGGCCTCTAGGATTTTCAAACAATTTTATTGTTATGTTTGTACTTTCGATGGCTGACTTTAATTAATTATGCCTCTCCATCACCGCAAGTATCCAATATATTTGATTTATTCGCTAATCTTAGAGTAAAGTATCAATATTTTTTATCTGATGTTGTTAGAGCAAAGACAAAATTTAAAAAATATAAATAGGTACATAAAAGAAGAAACGTCTAAAACCGATGTCGTGATCTCAACATAGAATGAATTGCCAAACTTCTTATTTTTGTGAAAACATGAGCCAAGATTATATTCGGTTAGTTATTAATTTACCATGGGCATGTCCCGCAACCCTTATTTCGAGGCAATATAGCCTTCGTAGTGTTGTAGAAAGGCACTTATGGGCCCGGCGCGTTTTTCCTGGAGTTATGGCGGCCCCCGCAGGGCTCCACGGGGCTCCTCCGCCCCCACTTAACGCAATTTATTGCGCGACCCTTTAATAAATAAATAAATAACCGAGGAAAATTCAATGATATACAACCGCGCGTGCTGCGCAGTACTTGTTCTTCCTCTTAAGTACAACGCGTGAAAAATTGCCGCAATTTCCCAAAATTGCTTTTCTTCCTAAAGTTTGATGAGTTGTAGTGTCGGCATCAAGGATTAATTTCTATTTAATTTGTGATCAAAAACACAACTTGACACAGAACACTTTTGTAGCAAACTTTAATGATACCAAAAGGCAAAGCCAAAAGGTATTCAATCATCGGAGGCCTTTTGAACAGATAGCCGCGTGCTGCAATATTTTCTAACAACCCGGAACTACCGATTTTGTAATCGTTGTCATGAGTCGATCCTACTAAAAAACTTTATTCCGAGAATTGTATAGATTTGCTCACGATTTGCTTTTTAAGTAGATTGTACGAAGTTATGTACTTAAGAATATTTGCATAAATGGTAAAAGCTAAATAAACTGACGACAAACAAGTCCCTCGAGCAAAAGATCAACTAAAGACATTAAAACTCCCATGACAGAAAGTTTATGACCAGGATTAAAATAATTTTTCCTTCTCATGGACAAAGAACTGGTATCAAGTAGGTCAAGTCATTTCTTGTAATTATTGTATGAATTTTCTTATAAAACTTTAATCATAATATTCATGGAGGATACCGGTAGTAGGTACTACATTCATACATACTTAGAGACATGCCTGTTTTCCCGTGAGCATAGACAGATTTTCAATTAGTATTTGATATCGATAAATAATACCAATGTTTAGGTCACTAGTTATGTAAATTAAGTTATGAAAATCTAACTTGTGATGAGTATTCACTAACTTGTTTGTTGTTGTGACTATAATAAATAATAATAATAATAATAATAAAATAATTTATTTTCACACCACAATACAGTTGAAGTAGGTACATTTGATATCAGATATAAATTTTGTTGACTTAGAAGTACTGTGGGAGACTGGTTCCTGAGGTAGACGGAGAGTCTGTGTTTCAGGACACCAGGTCCCCATCTCACGGACAAGTTACATTAAAAATAATAATAAAAAAATAAAATAAAAAACGAACAAATAGAACTTATTGGTGCGGTAAGATAATTTTAGGTTTTATATGTTAATTATAATTGTATTATATATATTGTTAGTATGAATAGTATTTGGTGTGCACAAGTTTAGTTTTGTTCATGAGTGTGTGCGCGCGCGTGTGAGTGTGTGTGTGTGTGTATGGGTGTGTGTTTGTGTGTGTATACATGGTTGCAAGGTTGCAAATATTCTGGACGTATCATAGTTTCTTAATACAATACCTGTTTTAAATATAGGTACGTAAGTTTATTAAAAAACCCAGTGTATGACACCACCCGCTTATTTAGTTAATCATATCTATATTTTATGTTTTTAATAATAATAAATAATAATAATTTATTTATTTTAGTATAAATTCTTAGTTTACAATTGCATCTTAACAATAACATAAAGTGCACTTATAGATATTTGCCCGAACTAGGTTAAACCTGTGTTTCGAGCGACAAACTGCTTACATACTATTATCAGTATAAATAAAATTACATTATAATAACTTTATAATAAACTAAAGGTAAACGTTAAAACAATTAAATTAAGTTTAATATTCTACTTTAAAACTAAATAAGCAAAATTTTATTTACAGATTGCAAGTAACTGCTCGGTTTGGTCATATGACAAAGTTTGAATATAAGTAGAAATTAAGTTTTTACAGCTAAAATGAGTCAATTTATAAATGCTTAATTCTCTATTTAGCCTATTGTACAAAAATGGCCCTTGAAATGCAAAAAATCTATTTGTAAAAATATGTTTTGAGCATGATTGTGTGGTGCAGACTATATCTTGCCGACGCTTGTTAATTATGTCAGCGTTATAGGTAAGCATCGCATGTTGTTTTAGTATTGTGTGCATAATGAAGATTTGACGGACAGTCATTACTTTGCAGGATTTATATAATAAGCTTGTAGGAAATAGGAAAGGACGGCGGGTGGCTACTTTTAAAATTGCTCTTTGAGCTCGTTCAAGAGGCAGCATAGTAGTTTTCACTGCTCCACCCCATGAAGTAATACAATATTGGATAATTGATTGACATAAAGCTAAGTAAACTTGAGTAATCAATTTAATATCTGCTACTGTTCGGAGTTTTTTAAATACATATATTAATTTACGGATTCTATTTACTAAACTATTAATATGTTGTTTATAGGAAAGTGTATCATCTACTATGATCCCAAGATATTTTATGCTCCTAGTTTGTATTATAGGAGGACAATTACACATGTTTGTTGCGGGGTTTTGAAGCGGACATTTGTGTGCATATATAAGCGGGTTAGTTATACTATAATTATTCTTGCGCATAGAAAAGTGAATATATTTCGTCTTATCGGTATTTAATGTTAGTAAATTTTGATGAAGCCAGTTATTCACAATATTAAAGCCAAGCTGAGCGTTTTCATATAAATCGTAGCTGGTTTTAGCGGAGAATATTAGCACGGTATCGTCGGCGTATGATATTATCTTGCCGTTTTCTAATATAAGGTTACATAAATCGTTAATATAGATCAGAAATAGCGTCGGACCGATAATACTTCCTTGGGGAATACCAAAACCAGTATTTTTCTCATAATTGCTAGTAGTATTATCTATTTTAACGCATTGGTGACGATCGCTTAAGTAATCTGTAAAAAGTTTTAGTTGATTACCCCGTATACCCAAAGCCTCCATCTTGCTCAGAAGTTTAGAAATTGATAGCAAAGAAATATGCCTAAAGTTAGATTACCCTTACCGAGTTCCTCTGTGATATAATGAGTCAAGCTATGAACCGCATCGGCGGTGGATTGTTTGGCTCGAAATCCAAATTGCTTGAGTGAAAGATAATTGTTATTTTCTAAGAAGTTGACTAATCTTGTGTTTATAATTCGTTCTAGTATCTTAGATATTGAGGGGAGTATAGATATAGGTCGATAATTTGCAACTAGATCTTTGTTTCCAGATTTAAAGATGGGTATGACAACTGCTTTTTTAAGGCATTTGGGGAAAATCCCTTCAGAAAGGCAGAGCCTAAATATATACGTTAATGGAGGTACTAAGATAAGCCTAAAATATTTAAGTAACTTGTTGTTTATATTATCGTAGCCGACAGCAGAATCATCCTTCATTCCTAAGATGATTCGTTCTATTTCCTGTTCGTCAGTGTCTAACATAACAAATGATTTTAGATTAGTGGTGTTGTTCGGTTTCTGACGAGTTATAGCAGTGCGATTACAAGTTTGTATCTGAGTCCGCTCAGCAAGTTTTTTACCTACATTAACAAAATAGTTATTAATATTATTAGCTGACAAAAGCGGTGAAGAGTGAGTGTGCAGTAAACACGAATTTGATTTATGCTGTTTAGAAATATAAGTGACGTTTTTAATATGATTCCAAATTTGCTTACTGTTTTTACCTGCCTTATGCAATATGTGTCTATCGTAATTAATTTTTAATTTCTCTAAAAGGTTATTACAGTAATTTCTGTATCTTTTGTAAGTTATTTGAAGTACCAAGTTATTAGGGAAACGCTTAGATCTCTGATGAAGCTTATCTCTGTGTCTTATACATCGAATTAGTCCAGGCGTAATCCAAGGTTTAATATTATAGTACTTTTTTCTCGTAGCCATTGTTGTTGTGTTACGTAATACTGCTTGTTGGACATTTTGTATTAAATACGATAGAGAAATATTTGCGTCAGCGCTATTGTATACTGGGCTGAAATCTAAGTTGCATAAGTCATACTCAAGTTTGTTTATATTTAAAATGGACTTTGTTTGATGACGATTTAGCTTAGGCAGCGTTAAATTTACGATTAATAAGACAGCGTGATGGTCTGTGATAGTCGAGTTAGTGACGAGCGTAATTGATGACAAGCTGGATTTGATCATCACATGATCAAGGCAAGAACCGCTCTGGTGTGTAGGCAATGTGTGAGCAGGGAGAAGCCCATGGTATGAGCAGAGATTGAGATAATCTTGAGTTCCTGTATCGAGCTGTTCTGATCCAATATTTATATTTATGTCCCCTGTTACTATAATATTTTTAAAAGAGGTTAGTGTTTGTAAGGTCTGATTAAGAGATGTGTGAAAGGAATCTAAGTTTCTAAAGGAGGGAGATCTATACATAGCGATAATCGCTGTGTTTGTGTCAATTTTGATTACTAAGCAATTGCAATCTAGAAAGGGTGGTTCTTCAATTGAAACCTGTACGGATTCCTTTGCATACACTACCAAACCATCATTCTGATTTAGATTTCTTGTGCTATGGTATATATTGTATCCTGTCATTAATGGAACCTCGCCCCGGTTTAATAACCAGCACTCTGTTAGAATTATTATATCACAATCAAAGTTAAGCCTATGTTGAAAAATATTAAAACTGTCTATATTCTTATATATACTACGTATGTTTTGGGTAAGTATGGTTAATGAATGATTTACATCGGAGAGATATTGTCTGCAGTCCTCTACCACACATGACTTGGAATCTGACACAGTTAAATTATCTATCTCTCTTATTAAATTAATATCCATAATATAAAACTATTTAAAAGATCTAATATACTAGCGAGTATGTGGCGCTCTTAGGCGCCTTCATAGTCAATAGAATTAATATACCTATTTTCTGCAGCCTTTCTCGCTGGGCACTCAGGGTCTCCCGTCTTGTGGTTGCTGGGCTTTTTAAACCGCAGGCAGGTTGCGCATTTTGGAGGTTCCGTACTCTTTATACAGTCTTGAATGGATTTTTATATCGATATTAACTCTATATATCGCCACGACGCGACGCCTACTGCGCGAAAATGTTAGATCATCAATATATATTCTAAATGTTCCATAAAAGTATACTATTTGATAAGTAATTATATTATGGAAAATAGGTACATGTCAATATAATTTTAAAGTTTTGATGACCGTTAAGATATCTTTTGACGGTTTTGACATTTAATTGACAGATTTTATAGCTGGAGACCTGAACTAATCAAAATCATAACTTCGTATTACCTATTACAGATTTTATTATTCTATTGATTTTTAATATATTTCAATCTTAATTTAATTTCGATTGCATAAATTTTATTTGTATTCATGAGCGATATCTAAAATATGAATTCTTCATAATTCGTTTATAGATATGGTCGTATAATTTAAAGCAACGGTTAATTTCCTAGTCGTCGGGGTTCGGATAATATACATAACGGCAGACAACGAAGTCCCGATACAGATGAAGCCAGTACAAAAAGTACAAACTCATTAGTAAGGCCCGACCGGGAGCACAAGAATTAATGAAGGTGAACAATAATTTAGGGTTTAATTAAAAGTGCAGCCCCCTGCGGCGGCGCCTCCGAGCACAGCCTTCCCTCCCGCACCCGCCGCCCAATTATTATTTCTACATAATTTGTGAAAGCGGTAATTTAATAAAACTCACCAGCTTGTCTTAGAAGCTGGCCTTGTAAACAAGGCGTTATGAAACCTTTTGTTTTTGTAAGCTCGATATTTGGGCAAAGAAAGGTCACCGACATTTTCGCTAAACTCTACATCTAAGTAACATAATATAATCTTGACTCCTAAAATATACCGACTGAATAATTATAATACGGTTTTTAACTCTGGTGAATATTGATTAAATTTATAAAATATATATATAATCGTGATATAATAATTGAAAATTGTTACACTATATTACGGCACTGACAAACTATTCAAACAGGTGTAAAATGTTTTAAAATATTGGATACCGTTTAATTAAAATTACAAACATATTTGTAAAACTATCAATTAGATTTCTTTATTATTCTTGTTTATGTGTCAAGTAAGTGTTGGCATCGAAAAAAAGAGCTCTATTCACAATAGATATACCATAAATACAAAAACAATTAACTATTCATATTATAGTAGATGTGTATTGAGTTTACAACATAAATAAATATTTTTCGAGCCCATATCCAACTGGCTACCAGTACTTCACACAAAATTTACAACTTACTCTTAACATCAAGTGATTTACAATTACCAAAAATATTGTATAAACAAATAGTGAAGTGTCAACGTATTTTCTCACAGGTATCGTGTGGAACAATGCCTTTAGAACAACCCTGCTCTAAAAGAATGACGATTATTCTCTAAATCCATGTTATTACGAACCACAATAGGTCTGATGAACAAGGGGGCTTCATAATAGCAACGAACTATTGCCGATCGAGACGGATAAGTTTATTATGAGGTCTCAGCCTCGTTTTGTAACACTATGTTAGTTATACTTTCTAATGAAGGCCCTAAATATACATACATAGCTAACGAAACGTGAACATAATATGTACATGCATATATTTTAGTGAAAGTATATTTGATGTCTACGAAACTCTGCACTCTTTAAGAAACGTCTTTGGTAAAAACATTTTAAGTAGTAATAGTTTATAGCTATAATCAATGTATAAGCGTATAAAATTTAAATAAATGTCATATAATATTTATGAAAAGCCTTTAACTAAACGTCGTAGTGTCTATGAGATCAAATGGTAATACCTATTAGGTTAAAAAATCAATAAGTATCATTCACGTCCATCAATGGCTTCCATTGAAGGAGTTAACTACAATATTTAAGATACCAAGAACTTGAAGAACACGTGTTTTCTGAGCTTTTTCGCTCGCTGCATGCCTGTAATATTTCTTGGACACTCGTGCGCGCAAAAACTTCAATGTGATCACAAATAACCTGGTGGCATGACGCTATGTCCACGGTGAAGTGCGGACCGCGGAGCTGCGCACGCGCACCACCCTTGACGCGCAAAACAATGGCGCTGTTCGAAATCCGAAACCGAACGGAAGTGCGCGGACCCCCGGGATGCGTCGATTTTCTTGCGCTCGCGCTCCTAAAACTTTTGAACTCAAAGAGGGCTAATGGGCAATAGCATTTTTGTTATCGGCGACGCATTGAAGTCAACTCCGCGACGCTCATTGTTCAAGCGTATAATTATCCGCACATTCTTTTATTGTTGCGCATAAAATCAAAGAATATGTTATATTCATTTTCCCCTGACTTTTGACTTGGAACGTATTGAGCAAACTGAATGGAAGACGGTTAAATGTTCTCACGATTTAATTCGTTTCAAGTACTTATTGGTATTAAGGCTAGCTGTTAATCACAATATAGTTTAGTACTGTGTATGAACCTTTTAAATAGCTACTAAATGGTAGGTTAGTTGCTATAATTATTATAATATATCGATGTCTGTCGTCCCAGATAAACATTTTGCTGTGTTAAAAGTTATTCCTCATTTTTACTTTTATAAATAAAATCGCATGTTAGACTGTTTATCGTCAAAGGCTGCTATGATCCCCAGGACGAGCAAATTGTTATAAAATGTAAAGCAATTTTATCTATAATACCTACTCATATGTTGTGACAGTAACTATAACAATTTTTCACGTAATTTAATTGTTGGTAAATCCTATATTAAAAGATAATAATGTTGAATTAATATTAAAACAACAATATTATAACACGTAATATTGTATTGTTAAAAAATGAACCAATCGTTTAGTTTTACTATTGTTGAACAAAACATACAAAAGTCCTTTGATAAATAAAAATTCTGATAAGTAAGATAATATCATAATTGGTAATCGTATGTATACACAATATTTTGTGATAATTCCTACATTTGTATGTACATATGTAAATTATTCATATTTTCGTAGCTTATTATGGACCAAACTCCTATCCTTACAAAAGACTGCAATCATACCCGGATCTTCAAAGTGCAGCCGATTAGTACTGCTTAAAGTCAAGTGCTTTTATTCCATATGTCCGCCATTGGAGTACGTTTTATCGCTAATACTTACGACCCTACCACTTCAATGTTCGTCACGTGCTTCTAGGTAATGCCTCCTTGTGTGATCATTCGGTCAGAACTCTAATATTCGAGAGCTCTTCTCAAGTATTGCTGTTGTTCGTAACACGTGGATCAAGCTGAAGTATGTGTTACATGAATAATTTGAATAACTACAACATGGTAGGTAATGTTCATATCAGTTAACATAATATTAGCTGATATTTGCTTGCCAAAACAAAGCATTTGAATACGTTGCTCTGGCTCTAATTACGGATGTACTTCTATAGACTTATTTAGAACTAATTCATAATATTTATTGATAAAGGCAACGATAAGTTATCTAGTTTGAGGTACTTTAGAGTCTGATTTCATACCCTCTATATAGACATATTGCACACCTGAAAGTTATCCAGAATATTATGTGTTGTGTGACGTCTGCCAACACGCACTTTTCGAATATGATAGCAACGATACTTTTCCTGTAAACGGGACCTGGATCAGGAATTCGTTAGTTAAAAAACTAAAAAGATATCATTATTTTAATAATGATAGTAAACAATTTAATGTACCAAAATACTTGAGAATATTGGTTTCCTACAGCCACCCTTTCGGCTACTTTAATAACGTATACCTAACATAAATGATGTTGCCTTCAAGGCTATTTAGGCTTGTCTTATTCTGAAGTTCGAGGCAAGGCACTGTCTTCGCTTTTATAATTATACAGCTCCCGTATCCGCAATACGTAATTTGTTTTTAATTTTAGCTTTAGTTGATAACGTGCTGTCTTACACCTTTCCCCGCGTTATAGGTGTTTGAGCGTCTGTGGAGTTTCGAGCTTACCTGTTGTGCTTTTGACGTAGAGGGAGATAGCTACTTTGGCCGGGCATAAATCGGTAAATAAATCAATAAAAGCTAAAGCGACAGTCCCTCAGACCTTATGACATCACTGATGCGACTTTTTTTCTCATTACGTAGTATAAATTATTATATTTTTACCGCTGCTACTTGCAATAGAATTCTCTTACATTCGATCATAAATCGATTTACCAATGTAACTAGAGACTAACATATCGCTGAGGGGTTTCAAGCCTTGTCTAAATAAAAATCTAATAGATATGGTGTTTTATCTACTGACTGCCAATGAAAAATACTATAGTAGGACAAATTACAATTATGTGAAATGCTACATTTTATTAAAGTTTTATGTCTTTATGAGATGGTTTATGACTTAACTTTATTGAAAACATGCTGTCTAATATGTTGATTTTTATTATTTATTATTGATCGCAAATTTAGTTTTATATAGGTAATACATATCACATACCTCCTAGTACTTACTTGTTTTAATGTATTCTTTAATGTTATAACCTCCTAGATACGTTACTTGTTTGCAGCCGAAAAGCTTATCATCAACATCTCAACTCTACGATACCCTTGGTTTAACACAACCCATGCTTTGCGCTGGCTCTATATTGTGTCGATGTACAACAACTAACCGCGACTTAAACTAGGATAATTGACTAGCTAGAAAAGAGGAGAAGACATTTCTTACCAAACGAATATCCATTTTGTAGACTAGAGACTAAACTTAAAGAGAAATTCCATTTCCCTTTAGTGCGTATCGAAGATTGTATTCGTAACTAGAAAGACTTGTAAACGTAGCAGAAAATCTTTTTTACCAAACATTTACCCTCACTGCTTGGATATTACAGTTGACTTAAAAAGGCTAGGGAGGTTTAAAACCAATTATTGTTTTTGCGACACACTAAAGACCCTTTTCACGGTGTTAACACGAGTTCGAAGAAAAACAATGTGTTAACGAAGATACTCATGAATACAACCTATTACGTAATTTTTTTAAGCGTTATTATTATTATAATGCTAGTGTGAATTCCACCCTAATGAAGTGGGAAATTATTTTAGTTCATTATTTAAGCGTTGCTATATTTTCTTGCAAATTTCATTAACAAGTTACTACTGATGAGTATCGATGCCAGTTTTTATTGCCACCCAAGAAACATAACAAGAGGAAATGTGTATAATTTTCTTTAGGCAGTCGAGCAATTCATTTATTTGGACAAACACATACCTATCTGTATTTTCTTGCCTTACATGCAAGGAAAGAAGAAAGAATCTGCTATACACATATAATTCACGATTTCTAGGCAGCGTATCAAGATTAATCATGCATCAGATTTTAAGTAAGCCCTCCAGCAATACAACTGTGAAAACCGCATTCAATTTTGTGCGGAAGATTTTGCGTGATGTGCGTACAAACGTAAAGATAGACAGACACACAATTTCTAAATATCATTATTTTGGATTCTATAGTCCTTATAAAGCGGCCTAAAAGTCCGCTGTCATATCTGGCCTATAACAGTGTGCTAAATAACTATATTGTTAAGTAAAAACAAAGTATGTGTCATGGTGAAACTGTTTCCTATGTGTAAAGCTCTAAAAAAACAAGAAGTATAAGTATAAACACATATTAGGCAGCAGGCTATCGCAATAAGGGACCTTTTTATTAAGTCTATAATTATGGATAAATAGACAGTTTTCTATAATTCCGTAGCTGAAAGAGTCTACAACGACAACATTTTTAAACAAAACGTATCCATTAGTTTATGTTCCACACTTTTATTTGAATCAGTATATAGTTAGTATACTAAAGAACTGCACCCGTCAGCTTGCATCGTTGATATCATAATTTGGTTCAATCTGAATATCTCTACATTAAATAGCATAACCACGGGCGGTTTAACCAGGCCCGAGTAGTAGAGGTTTTTAACAAATATAATTTGTTTGATTTGTATAGAGTGAATGGCTGTCAGTAGGTCTGTATTACGTCGGCACAGTAGTATTGTTTGGTGCTCGCGGGTGTCCGCGATATCCCGCCATTTTCCCTGCAGGGTACTGCTAAAGACCCACTGCCATGTTAATTCTGAAGTCACCAAATGCACTGTTAAATTTGTCAGCAAAGAATGGACTCTTGCCCTTTGAACGCTGTTATTATTCTCGACTTTAACAATCTACCGTGGCACGATAGCATTGTATTTAAATAAGAATTGGGTTCGATTCGCTATTTTTTAGCAATTGAAAATGTTTTAGTTATTGTTAAATTTGAAATAATTTGCAGCGAAGTTTTTGGACATTTGTTCGATATTGATTCGTTTTATCCGAAAAAAGTGATGCAATGCAATTTATCAAGTAGATTAGCAATATAACTGTGCAAATACGTAGGAAGCAGATTTGAATACCTAATTCATTCATAATTTATATAGCGTTCTTGCGTTAGGTTACTATTAAAAAAAACTAAAAGTAACTAATTAAGGAAACTGAATGTAATTATGACAATAGTAACTGAGGCTGATGTTTACCTAACATAATAATAAATTGGCAACCCAGCTGACATATTTGAGAACTATAGCAAAACACTATGACCATTACTATAGACGCTGTTTCTACATGGGTATTCTTCAAAAGCTTAAATTGAACTTGTAGAGCCTGAGTTTTCTTCACGTGCCAATGTCCTCCTAAAAGAAACATTATCTATTTTCTCAATAACGGACACAGAGCATTGCAGCATAACAATAAAAAAATGTGGGGATCTGTCATTGAGCAATTAAAAATAAATGAGCGGGTGTAATGGCGTGGTCGGAACGAATCGTTGCGGACGTGTCACCACTGTGCTCAGTGGACACAGCACGACTCTGTTGTTGTTCGGTCGCTGCAGATACTGTTATGATTTTAGGCAATATTATATTATTTCATTTTGTTGCCCTGTTTTTGTAGCTTTTGGTGTCAGCTAGAAAGTTTAAATAGTTTTGACTGACGTCTCGCTACTTACTGCACCGAGCGTTGTCAGTTCGAATTGTTGTTCCAAATTTGGGTCTTCTTTGTGTCCGTTATTTAAATTTTCGCAAGGTTCCTCTCGATTCAGACATTATTTATAGTGTGTGAGTTGTCTTTTCAAATAAAACAAAAAGGTTTACTCCCACTTTTCAAAGATCCTGACTTACCTTTTTGCTTTAGTTCTCAACACGATCTCCATGTATATTGTCAATTAAGTATATACCTACTTAACCTGAACTTTATCTCTGACATGCATGTCATATAACGTTCGCTAAGTTTTCCCCTTCCAACTGTTCCATTCCCATTCGCCTTATTATATATTATGTTTATCACCGACATCAACCTGTTAAAAATATGTTAATTATTTAGTATCAAATAAATTCTTACATTCCTTTCACACTAATAAGCAACATGTCTTAGTCATGAACATTGATTACACTTAAAGATAACTTAGTATTATTCGTGCTGTCTATAAATAGAAACAAATTTGAATATTAATTTGTTAAAATACGATTGTTTCTAACTATATCACGTCGTTGTTGTAAATTATTTTAGTTTTTACATGGGTATAAAAGTGGTCCCGACAAATGCGTCTGCGCACGTCGCGTGGCCAGCGGGGCGCCCGCGGCGCGGCACCGGCCCCTCGCATAAATACAACAAATATCAAAGAATACATTTGAATACGTATGTGTTATTTACTAAAATTAATTTATTCATCCTTACAGATAAACTTAAGAACTAATAATCAATAAGACATATAAACAACAATTTCTAGGTGCTCAAAAGTCAAGAATCAAAATGTCATTTCTGCAAAAAGGATTTATATAACGCACAAACGTAAAATTGAGGCTAGGTAGAGAGGAATGAAAATAGCAAGTTAATATACTTTGTGTGTACATACAAATATACATATTACACCCAAGCGAAGCAAATAAAACCGATTTTTTTAAAAATAACTTGCAATTGCAGAAGCATATTTTGTAAAGACTACTTTCGCGTTCGATTTTATCCTGTGACGCGGCGGCAGATCTCCGCGGCAAACATATAATTAACGAGAACAAAGTAAACCAAAACTCAGAATATTAATATGTAGATCATACAAATAATAATTGGTTCCATATGGGATCCGAACCCACAAAACTCAGCGCGGTTATAGCGGCGATGCGACCGATTGCCTGCTGTACCACCTGTGCAGTTTGCATTGCTTTAGAATTTAATAAATATTTAATGAAGTCTTATGGGAAATCAGTCTCAATAAAATATAGTTTGCAGGTATTCTGAATAGTGGAGAGCATTAATATATAGTTAAATTACTTCTCATTACTGTTTCACACTGTTTCAATTGGCCGCCTGTATGTCCTCTAAGAGCATCGAGCTTTCTAAGAGCGACTCGACTGCTGCGATTTTATACCTTGGCGAGTAAGTCTCAAAAACATACTAACAAGTTTGAAATTGATTGGATATCTCATGTAGTCAATGTCACGCTTTTTGGAATGTCTGTGTAAGAAGTGAAAGAAGAATGTAATTGAATGGGAACAGTCATCTTCCTAGTCTTCGTTAAACGTATCAATAACTTGCAATTGTTTTAGACGTAGTTGACGAGTTGGAGTTAATTTTTATAATTTTCTAATATGATTCTGAATACTGATTTTTCATGGTATGACGATGTTCGAAGATTAAACCAGTGGCCTTATCACAATCTGTTCAAGTATTGTCATTTGTAGGTTATTATTGTGCTGTACAACATGTATAGCTTCGTCTTATTCTCGCACATGCGCCAATAATAATATAAGAGATAGTGTGCCCAAGATGACCTAATTCCTAGTATCGGCTATCATAGATTACCGGGTTCAACGGTTTTTCGTATTCTACAAGACACGAACGCGTGTAGTAATGCGCAAACACTTATGGAATAGTGTAATGTTGTCAGCAATATGCAATTTTGCGTATTGCTGAACAGATATAAGGTTTTGTAAATGCATTCTCTTCTCCAAAGAAGACGGTGGTCAAGTTGACTAGCCTCTGTTGATCTAGTTTGTTGCCACTGATCACTGGGTCCATACATTATAATCGTAGGATTGTAATAGATGAAGCTCGTGAACATAGTAGTTTGATCATCATGTTGAGAATTCACAAAGAGGATTTATTTTTGTTAAATAATTTACTTACGGTTGAAGAACCAGACAATTACCGCAAATTATAAAATGTATTAAATCTTATTTTTTTCATGTGAAAAAGTAATTTTGATTACATTGCGACGACGTCTGTATCCTGTCTGCAAACGCACCGTGAGTCATCGAAATCTAAAGACTCCAATTATTGCTTTTATTTCCTTTAAGTTCTGTAGGGAGCAGGTTTATAGAGGAACTGATATTCAGACGTCGAAACCGAATAGTCTTGGGAATCATTGCGTTTGAAGAAAGAATCTACTATTCAAAACTTATTACGCTCTTAATAAGTAATTTATGATCGAACTTAATGTCCAGTTTCCGCACTAGAACGTCGCACACTGAGACAAATAGCTCAATTAATCATGGTTTATAGTCGCTCCCATCGTCTTATTGAGGCGAAGAACACATTCACATGGTGTAATGTCTTTATAATGGTTTGTGAATATCGTTTCAACTTACACAGCGTAATTTGTGCCTCCCAGTAATTTGCTGAAGAAGGTAGCTGCATATCTAGTTCTGCAAATAATCTTATTCACTTTAAAGAAAAAACGTGTAAATGTACATTTTATATGTGAAATTATACAAGGTTGATTAAACAGTGAGGCTTTATTTCTATCTGTATATAGTATGTATATTTTATACACTATATATACATATGTATATTTATTATACTATTGTTTAACAAAAAAATACGTGTGTGGGTGTGTGACTGCGTGTGGGTGTGTGTGTTTGTGTGTGTATGTATGTATGTGTGTGTTTTTGTTTGTACGTGCCACCATCAGTGTTTTTATCCAATCAGTTATCATTTTTTTGCAATTATAATAATTTTAGGATATATATAAATATGTTTATTAATCCTATTATCAAGCTGTGCTGATCTTTTGCGAAACTACAAACAGGCAAACAAGATTCGTCGTTTGTGGGATTTTTACAATATTACATTTCCTTCTTTCGACAATATGCTAGTCATAGGGAACAGTCCTATGTATTTTTATTACAGTTTGTGTAATGTATAACTGCCTGACCGAAAGCAGATTTGTGACTTGGTATAGAACAATGGTTGGAAATCGTAGCTTTTTAAAATACATACACTTAATTAGAGCACATTGAGGTCGTTCTAATTCCAAAAACTTTGTTTTTGGCACCACACAAAATAGGTATACAATATGATAGTACTGATTGCACCAGTGCAACATATATTTCATTTAAGAGATTTTTGGGTTGGCTTGAAATGCTGACAAAGTTTTTGGGAACTACATATCTAAGAGTCCTGAACATCCAGCTTAATTTTCTGACTCTGTTTGCAACTTGATCAATTTGAGATTACCATGATAGTCTCTGATCAATAAAGACGGCTAGGTATTTAATATGAGTAACCTTATTAATGGACGAACAGTTACAATTTGAGTTATTATCGCATAGGTGTATTTTTATATTGAAATCATCTCCAGGCTGTGTGCGGTTGCAAATACTGAAACAAATATAATTTGTTTTTGCGATGTTCAGGGTGAGCAAGTTTCTACCCAACCTTTTCGCTATTTTGGCTAAACCCATTTCAGCGCTGAGTCGAACATCTAGCCAAGTATCGCCAGTGAAAACTACAGTGGTATCATAGGCATACGAAAAGATATTAGCATTTTCTATTTGTATCTATGTCAAAGAGGTCGTTTACATAAATAATAAATAGTGTCGGTCCCAGCACGCTTCCTTGCGAAACGCCATAATTATGGCACCTCTGCATCCTTACTAGTGTACTGACAAACCCTAACCATTTGCCTCCTATTCGAGAGATAATCACTTAATAAGCAAAGCGTTAATCCACGAACTCCGATACTTTCCAATTTGTTCACAAGGATTGGGAAAGAGACGGTATCAAATGCTTTTTTATGTCTAGGAACGCAGTTAAGCATTGTTTACCATTGTCAAGATGTTCAGTGCAATTTCTTTTTTTAATTTGATTTTTCATACAGCGTCCATAGCCTAATTGGTAGACCTTTGGATTATTAAACTGCTACAGTTATGATACGCATATGAAACGCTTATAGCGCTAAAATATGCTTCGGTGTATTCTAAAATTGCTCATTATTGATTTCGAAATGATATTTAAGTATAATAATGACAATTTGCTTAAACAAATTTGGGCACGGTATCAGCACCCTCAAGAGTAATCATCTACAGTTAATTCCAATCAACTTATATAAACTGTTTCATAATTTTATATCTCATCATTCACATCATTGATTTTGAATCTATATCTATCTACCGATTTTCAAAACATTTGTCTGTGTTAAAATATACTGATATTTCATAAGCAATTTGAGAGTTTTACGTCAGTTCCAGGTTTTAGTGGCAGCGATAGCTCAGTGGGGAGACCAACAGACTGCAATCCAGAGGGTCTCGGGTTCGAACCCACGTCGCGCACCTCTGACTTTCGAAAGTTATATGACTTTTCGAAATTATGTGCGTATTAATTGACAGTTATCGCCTGCTCCGTGCCTTGGAGAGCACGATAAGCCGTTGGTCCCGGCTGCCACGAACATCTATGGCAGTCGTTATTGGGAAAGTCAGTACCCTCTAATATCCTGACACTGGTTTAGCCTTAGGGTATCGTTAGCCTTCGAGTTGCGGAGGTCAGGTGGCAGCCGCTCCGTGTAAAATATGATATCCAGTCAAATCCGGTTAGACTAGAAAAGCCGACCCCAAGTGTCTTGGGAATAATAAAGGCTAGGGAGAAGATAATACGTCAGTGCCAGGTTAAGCAACGTTAAAGTATTTCACAAACATCCGCATTATGTACCCGATGGGTACACAATGCGGATGTTCGAGAAACTCGCCGCGATTTAACGTTACGAATACCGTACCTAATTTCATCACCCATGTTTTTCAAGCACAAATATAAAAGAGATAATTAGTATCATTACACAGCAAACCTTTAAAGCAAAACCATTTCCATTTCTAATACTCGTTACATAAAGCGTCTCTCATGAAACTTAATGCTTGCAAATAAAGTTTATTTACTTCTTTTGTTATGTAGGCGAAGGCATAAAGGCCAGTAATTGCAATCATAAATATTGCACCTGGGCCATTTATAACAAGTGAAGGTCCATCTATTAGACGGGCTGTCGGTACCCTATTTTCACTTAGATATTATTTATTTACTTTGCTTCGGTTGCCGTAGGAGTGAGCAATTGTTTCATAGCCACCAAACCTGTGGGAAAATAGCCATCTGTTCATCTGTGAGATATAAGTAATGTAAGTTTATGTGAAATTAGATTTACGTTATCGATAGAGAAGAAGCTTAACTAATATCACGTACAAACCGTAAGTGTTTTTGTTTAATATTTTGTTTAGAGACTGTGACATCAAAACATAAGTGCGATTGCTGGAGACAGTATTGTGTTAAGATCTAATCTACCCAGGATAGCGACTCATGATAACTTTTTTTTTCACAATTTGGTTTAATAATATGTCATACGGTTCACTATATTTTCAATTTGTATTGACTATGAACTTAATACAGTCAATGTGAACTTAATTAACAATTGCGCCGACTTCTATGGTTACATACATTTATAGTGTGATGCATATATCCTTAAAGGATTAGGCAGAAGTATTATACTCTCATTTCGCCAGTTATGCTTTCAGGATATGTAACAGGCGGCGAGCGAGTAAGTACATTTCCTGATTTCATGCTATTATTGTGCTGCACCTGAATAATCGGCTGAATACATCAGTGTTTTGATGGAGCAACATGTTGTCTCATCTCAGCAACCCTAATGGATAACGATATTACAAAGTTAGACTAGTTAGCAGATTATTAGTTGTTGTCATAGACATTCATAACTGCTATAACCGACAGCTTTATTTGCTCTCATAGGCACAGAGGATTTGGCTTCTCCAAATGGTCAGCCTTTTATAAGTTATTCTCCTGTGACGTCGTGTCCAAGACAAGGATACTTATGAAAATATCTAAAATAAAACGAGAAATCAATTCAATGATAATGCACCCTTAATAAAACAGAGACTTATCTCAGTATTTTGGATTAAACAAATTTGAACTCTATTGCAAAATTTCGAGTTCAGTCGCTGTTTTATTAAGAGTGCATTATGCAGCAGCAAATTTTTTAAACTTGCCTAGCTGCCGCGCCACTGAAGCTTGTTTATAAATAGGTTTACAATCCTGTCTAGTTTCATTTTTTAGTAGTCTAGGGCCAGTATGTCGTCGCTTTTGCCGGCAAACACATGTTTTAACAAACATTGTCTTCTTAACCTAACTAATGATTAATTCAAAGAGTAAGTAGTCTACGTATCTTACTTGGTGAAGCAAATTACATATTTCTGATATGCTCTACTTTTCAAGTGGCGGTGACTGCTTCAGTCACAAATATATTTTGGAGTAAAACAAGGGCACTCGATAGATATAGGTTAGGTATTGTTAAAATGTATACCTACGCAAGCACATCAACCATACCACAAGCATAGACTAGAGTGACGAGTAAATATTAATATAGTGTACCATAAATTCGAGTTTATTTGTTGATTTCATACAACAAAGAAACAAACGATAAACGTGGTTTTCAATATATTATATGATTTATAGGTAGACAGTCAAATATTATAAAATTGTACTTATCCCAGAAAAAATCGGAACATAGTTATTTCAAGACTGCGTTTGTGTACAAGCTTCAAGCAAAGAGTAACCCAGGCTCAGTACAAATATATGTGGTACACATGTTTATGTTTATGTGTTACATGCAAGAATCAAGCTCATAGCGCTAAGCTTTTTAACTGAGAAATCGATTACACTCCGCAATGCGTCTCACTAGTTACGTGCAAGATGGCAGCATTTCAGTTTTATTTACCCTGAATACAACTTAACAGCTTATGTTATATCTATAATATTTCAGTATATAAACACTTTATATATTTATCGATACACATAGCTTGCTAAAGTGGGCGGGACACGAGGCGTGGCTGTGCGATGCCCCTCCTGACACACACACACCCACTAAACTGGTTTGCAATTACATCGGCGTGGGTATAATAGGCTGTATTTCTAAAATATTGGATAAAGTATACAAGTATAAGTACCCTTTATGATGCTATTATTTGACATGTGTTATTCCATTTAGTTGATGATCAAAACTAAATCGATGTTCGACGGTTTTAAGTGCTAATATGTGATTCGGCGCAGTCGTATTTAAATATAGATAGGATTAATCTCCATTTAAATAAGAATGCACTGGCTTAAAAGAAATGTTTCC
This sequence comes from Catocala fraxini, assembly GCA_930367265.1. NCBI lineage: Eukaryota > Metazoa > Arthropoda > Insecta > Lepidoptera > Erebidae > Catocala > Catocala fraxini. The sequence continues at coordinate 16,577,117 of OV884026.1, forward strand.
TTTTTCTATGTGGCGCGTTATTATTAACGTAACGTGCGCGTTTTTAATATAATGTATGATAACGTCACGTAATTGTAACGCGCAATAGTGTTACAGTAATATACGCCCAAAAGCCCGGCTGGCCTCAATAAAATGAGTCATTATATTAAATTTACCACTAGCATATCTTCAGACTATTTTGGTGAGTTTATTTATGACGTACAAATAATAAATAAAGGATAAATATGAATTCATTAATTATTATGAAACATAATTGTCTCGGGTTTGTTTACTTTTGAACCACCACAAGTAACGAGCCTAGGAATTGAGAGCTTTTGAATGTTTTAACTGTAACATACATGTTGACACATGTACGCCACAGTCAGTTTAAACTTGATAGCCAATAGCAACTTTTTTGTATCGCCTAAAGCCGATTCTCACCGTACTTGGAATATTAATAAAATGAAAAATTCCGACTAAATGCGCACTAAATGTACCTTGTTGATTACTATTGAAATAGATGCAGATTACAAAATTAATTACGTTGCTGGTTTCATCTTGAATGGTCTGGCTTTATAGGGAAAGTACTAACCCACAGAATATCAACGATATATGTACTGTTGCGTTCCGTATGTTAAGTGAGATCACCAGAGGACCGTTTAACTCTTAGTCCTCTTTCCTACCTTGTCATACCCTGTCCCACTCGCCCACATTACCTACATGTCTAGGTTACGGTAACTGCTTACTTTTAGATAGACCGTCTGCTTGTTTGCTTCTGTGATACCAACTGTTACATACGGTGGGAAGCGGCTTGATTGTATTTCTTTGGATTTGTTTCTATATGAATGTCAAGAAAATATAGTCATGTTCTTGAGCTTGGTGCTGCTTATCATAGGATGTAAATAAGACTAATCTGCCACCAAGACCAATTAAAAAGTACATAAATACTGTTTAGCTGCATTTTTGTGGTATTAAGGGTTAAATGCAAAAAACATATCATAATATTGTCTTCTGTTTACGCGAATATTATTCATTGAAATTAAACTACTATATACGGATTTTATCGCGTTATTTATTTGACACTTTATTACATAATTTTGAAAACTGTTACACTACTACTACTATTAAACTTTACTAATTTTTGAGCTAAAATAATACTTATCTATATTTGTTTTACCCCACAAGGCCGATAAGACAGATAAGTTCGTCACAAAATGCAAAACTATCTACATGATTTTGACTCTAGTATTACAAAAAGCTACTGTAAATATTAGTGAAAAGCAGTACTTAATCTTTGCTTCCCTTGCTTAATATTGTATACACTAAATACTAGCCGTGGTCACTAGTTGACAGCTACGTGGCTTATGGTAAACAATCTAAATAATTATTGTGATCATACCCGTTTCCGAATACATGTTACATCAGTTTGTGCAAGAAAGAAAGAATAATATTTTTATTTGTATCTTTATAACATAACACAATACAATAAACATATACTGAACAGTATATAGTAAGAAGACCAAATTAGGTACCTGCGTCAGCTATTGATGCAGTAGAAATTGCAAAGCCGCTGGTATTCTTGCCGGACCTATACAGTAGGTATGTGAACAAACAACAGGCGAACAGCTCTATGTTCCAAATGAATCAAAATCAATAGATAATATATCGAGTTATTGACCGTTCTTAATAGTGCAAGCCATTCTATAAAAGCTGCGCAGTTCGTATAACGATACAACGCATGTAACAGAAATAGTAGGTCTGTATATGTACCTATAATATTAGGTCATTATTTATCCAAACCATAATATTATTAGTGACAGTGAGGGTAAGAAAACCTAGACCTTAATATGCGTAGCAATGTTTGCATCTTTCACTTAACTATATGCTAGGCGTCTGTAATGATACATTAGATTGTTGTACACGTGTGTGTACATCTGCATGTGTCTGTAAGTATACATTGTATTACATGCAAGACCTTGACTCTGTATCACTCGATAATCACAAAGCTGCAACGAGGTCAATAATTGCATTGTACCGTAACAAGCATACTTACGTCTTCTAAACACGTGGAAACTCGTAAGTAGGTATTATGGTTAAAGGGTCATTGTATGTTAGAAAAAGTAATTTACATAATATTGTCTTCTATTTACGCGAATATTATTCATTGAAATTAAACTGCTATATACGGATTTTATCGCGTTGTTTATTTGACACTTTATTACAAAATTTTGAAAATTGTTACACTACTACTACTATTAAACTTTACTAATTTTTAAGCTAATTAAATTATTATTAAACTATTTAGATTTAATTTATTTTTATTTTACACTTTCCTCGACGTTTCGGTTGCTTTTCAGCAGCCATGGTCACGGGGAGACTAAGATGGCAGTTGTCTCAATGTTCCAGTGTAGTTATTTCAAAGTACCCGAACATAATTTAATCATTGGTGTTTCTATTTACGCAGAATGAGCTCAAAGTATCATGAAGTCTAGCTGTGGTTTGCTTCTTCTTGGGTTTGACTATTTTTATTACTGGATCCCAAGCTGGTGGTACATTCCAACCATCTTCTCTATTAAAATTAGGATGTTTTTTGATTTCAATAGCCTCGCGAAGCATCCTTGGTAATAATAATAATAATTATTAAAACATTTATTGAATATAATACATTACACAAGATAAATATACCCACCAAACTGTGTGACAGTTTGTCGGCGGGAATAGCGCTCGATAAACATTTGGTATGAGCTAACAACAATAACAGTTTTATTTAATAGCTACAAATATGCATATATCCGTGTAGGTACTATGTTTAGTGTTATAATATAAGGTAACAGTAAATACTACAATAATTCTAAATTTTTATCTGCATGCCGTACTCTGTGAGTAAAATATTTTTGTACTTATGTTTCAATGTTTGTTTACTCGTTTTATTATTAAGTTGCCGAAGGCAATTATTAGTATTATATAACGTCGGGATCAAATACTTGTTGGTTCTTTTACCGTAATAGTACTTTACTGGTTGACGGACTACTTTCTGTTCTCTTACACGTTTTGTATTATAAGTATTTTTAATTTTGGTTTTATATTTATCATTGTGAAATTGCTCAAGGACCACCAAGTATTTGACCCTTTCGTGAACAGGAAGTATTTTACATACAAGAAACAATTTATCATAATTATCTTTACAGTTGCGTTTTGTCTTAGGGGTAACAAGGTATTTTAAATATTCGGTGTTCTTTAGCGAGAATCTGTGGTTTGTCAAATCTCAGGTAGTGGTTGGTCCCCTGTTGCACATGTTCACACACAGCAGACTTCAACGAGCGTTGGTGTTTTACATCAGCTATGTGTTCTTTTATGCGGGTGCCTATGTTTCTCTTGGTTTGACCAATGTATGAGAGTCCGCAGTCATGATCTATTTTATAGACCCCTGCATCTTGTAAAGGTAGTTGGCACTTGACGGATGGTAAAAATTGACTTATCTTCGTTGGCGGCTTGAAGTATGTGTTGATTGAAGCTCGCTTCAAGATGTAGCCAATCTTGTCAGTGACACCCCTTACATAAGGCAGTATAGCAGGCTGGCGCTCGACTGTGGCTGGCTTTTCTCGGGATCTGTGACAGCGGCGCGGCTGTTGGAGCTTGTTGTCTTGCAGTACTTGCTTGACATGTTGAAGCTCGGCGTCCAGGTGTTTCTTGTCACAGATCCCATGGGCTCTCTGAAACAAAGACATTCCCACGGTAGCTAACTGTTTAGGATGGTGGTGAGATTCACCGTTTAAGTACCTATTTGTATGGGTCTTTTTTCTATATACAGTGTGGCTCAAAGTATGATCAGGATTCCTGATGACAAGTACATCTAAGAAAGCTAATGAATTATTTGCCTCTAATTCCATAGTAAATTGGATGTTATTGTTAATGGAATTAAGATGTTCTAGGAATACACTTGCACTATCTGTTGGTAATATTGTAAAAGTATCATCTACAAACCTCTTATAAATCCTGGGTGTGATGGGGGCAGTATGTAAAGCTCGAGCCTCGAAGTCCTCCATATATATGTCAGCAACGACAGGCGATACTGGGGACCCCATTGCGACACCATCGAGTTGTATGTAGAATTTATTGTCCCACAACAGATAGCCAGTTGTTAAGCAATGCTTAAGTAGTTCTGCATATTCCTCAGGCATATTGTACTGTATTAGCTTCCTTTTAGTTATTTCAATACAGTCATGTGCAGGTAAGCATGTAAATAATGACTGTACATCAAAACTAACCATTGTTTCATTGTTAGTGAGACGTAGGTGTTTAATTTCACTCACATAATGGTATGAATCCTTTACATGTGCTCTCGAGTTGCCTCTGAGTGGTGAGAGTATCTTCGCTACGTGCTGAGCCAGTCTGTAAGTTGGTGTGTCGATCTGACTCACAATAGGACGTAGGGGAGCGTTTTCCTTGTGTATTTTTGGTAACCCATACAGCTTTGGAGGTTTTACGCAAGCTGGTATTAATTGTTTAACGTCTAGATCTAGTTTTTCGGAGTATTTATGAATGATGTCTTTGGTTTTATTCAATATTTTGTTTGTAGGGTCTGTTTTAACCTGTTTATATGTTGTTTCATCCGAAAGTAAATTTTCAATTTTGTGTTTATAGTAGCGTTTCCTTTATCTGCACGGAGTACTGTAATATCTGGCCTAGCCCGCAAGTTCTTCAGTGCGACGAATTCATCTTTGGGAAGATTCGGTCTGGGCACTTTACTTCGGCGCAAGACCGATGAAATGTCCTGACGTATAGACTCCAAAAATTTTCAAAATTTTGTAATGAAGTGTCAAATAAACAACGCGATAAAATCCGTATATAGCAGTTTAATTTCAAAAAAAGTAATTTGTTAATTATTTTATTTGCATCTGTCTTGCTGATTCCGGTTGTAAAGCTAACATAATATCTTATTCTTAGGATAAAAACAAACCGGGCATCTCTATCCAATCAGTTTCAAACTTAACCTAAACAAAATTTTATCAAATTTCGGAAAGAGGTTTGGCCATGAAAATGAAACCAAATTAAGTTTTTATCAAATAGTATGGAATAGTGGATTACTATGGAATAGTGTGGATGATTAATTCATATCTGTGCCGTCAGTTATCATTTTACTTTGGTCTAGCGTTCGTACGCGTGGAATTTGGCAGTAGATGCGTCCCTATATTTTTCCTTCTTTGCATGTAAAAGGAAGCTGATGTACACACGTAAAACTCGACCTTTGTGTGGCAACATATCAAGATGAAACATGCGTCAGATTTTAATTTAAACCTCCAGCAATACAATTATGGAAACCTCTAACGACACAAAATACAGTAATTTAATTGGTAATTATGGCTTAGAGCAGTTTGGGATGGAGACACTAGCTTCATGAGATCCGGGCGCTCGTGCGCGTCTAAGAGGCTAATTGACGCTTACCATGACCAAAAAGCTGGAGTTTTCTTGACTCAAAGAATCAGCATTACCATTCAACGTGCCAATGTTGCCAGTCATTTGGGCACTTTTCATAATAAGTATACTATATTTTGTGCCATTCCTTTTTATTTTGTTTTGCTTTTAAGTCAGGTTTGTTATTATTAGTTTTGTTGTATGTAACGATTATTGTCTTTGTACATTATTTAATTTCCTATAAAAACTATATTCAATTTCCTACAGTAGGTGTGGCATCATTCCCAGACAAACATAGGTACAGATAGACTAAAATTCTAAAAACCCTAACATAATTTTCTTGAATATCTTCTATAATATGTACATTACGTCGACCAGTTACAATATTATTATAAGCATAAATACTCTTGCATTATACAAGCAACAAACCCCAACCGATAGGTACATAAAACATACTTATTCGAAGACCACACAAGGTTTTGAGCGATAGAAACGTTATGGCCTCATTGAAATAACGCTAACGTTCTGCATAGAATTTGCACATTCTAATAGTGGTCGTAATAAATGCTCATTCGGGGTGTTGTCGAGTGGGGCGCGTGCGACCATAGCAGACCACGGGGGATCGCTATATGTGGTCGCGACCACCGCGGCGCTATGGTCGCGCGCCGACAAGGATCCTTCACTAGTATTAACCACTATGTACCGCACGTGACGCCAGCTGTCGGCGCCGCGTCTCAAACTCTCAATGAATGTTATTGCTAATAATAATAATAATTCTTGCACATATTAATATGCGTCGATAAACAAACCAAGGACGCACGCATGGCAACGTGGTGAAGGCCACTATACCACGGTAATTCATTACCGTGACTTTACTAAGCGGCATTGATCGAGCCACAGGATAAATAATGTTACTCAGAGACAATTTAGTTATTGTTACAAGTATTCAGCGGTATGCGCGTGATGTCTCGGGGTCAGGCAAAATGTTTCTAGTTATTTTTTGTCTAGATATCCTCAGCAGTACCATGGAGTCTGAAACTGCACCCGTCTCCGTGTTCTTCAATATAGATACATAATACATGTACGTTCAAGAGTTGTCTTCTAAAAATACTATATCATTTGATATAACGGAGCACGAATTTATTTGAACAGAAGTGTTGTATATCGACTAAATAAATATAAATAAATTAACAAGTAATTTGATTATAACCAGATCAGATTTATTAGAACACTTTTCCTTAAGCTCTCTTGACAAACGGAGACGCCTGAACGATGCTTTATCTGAGAGTAAAATTCTTAAAAACTGTATTCAGTGTCCCGAACTATTAGCTTAGTGCAATATTCGTGCGCCGTCTAGACTCCCGCGAACCTCTACCACTCCACTATGTCCTCCGCTTAGGCGAACAGTTCTATGCACTAATTCACCATATGCCAGACTTTGTAAAGTTATAAATGGCTGCAGCAATCAAATTGACCTACACAATGACTCTGTTGCAAATGAAAAATCTAAGATCCTCAAATGTTTACCAGATACTTGATATTTTTATCTTTATCGAATTAGTCGAAGTTATTGTCATCATCCTTGTCAGATAATTCTAAAATTACAACAAGGTGGCTCTGTCTTTGTATCTTTCTTTGTTATTCTTGTATATTTTGTTTTTATTCTGAATCTTGTGTTTATTAGCAACCGTGTTCAGATTATAATTTTATTTTGTTAACATTTAAATAACTCATGTGGTGTTTACCTATAAGTAATTGTTACACAATGTTATTTTCTATAAGTTTGTATTAAGTGTAAGTAATTGTGTATACAGTAGTTTGTGTACCAAATAAATAAATTGAAAATAAAATCAGTGTATAATTTGACTAATAGGTACACGTTATTAAAATACCATAAAGGCAAATACCTATCGAATGATCAGATTTAATGGTCTTTAAAAAATGGAGCTCGTGTTACGTCTATGCTCTTAATATGAAAAGTAGTAAAATATTAAGTTTTACAACTTTTTAGATGATATTATTTTATGTTTTAAGCTCTTTAAATTTAATTAATCTGGTATTAATTAAGAACTTGTTAAACTTTTTGATATAACTACTCATAATTATGAGTTTCATGTTTTTTATTTCTAATTATGTTTATTGTTTACAAAAATATATGTTCCGAAAATTATTTTATGATATCATTACATAAAACTATTTGGTGCGTTATTTTTATTAGTTCTAGGCATATTAACTTAACGGTAACTGTTCCTCAATTTTTTGCCTTTGTTCCATCAAAAATACTAATTGCACAGCAAAATATGCTTACCTACAAAAATATTTTAAAGGGATCAAACAAAGTCGACGGAGCTCCGCCTCGTGGGGCTCCTATTTTTGGGTGTGTTTTAGAAGGAACCTAACGTAACCTAACCCTTCCGAGACGAAATACAGTGATTTGAGGCGTATAGGTGCTCGTTATGATATATTTAAGTAAGCATGTTTTGCTGTGCAATTAGTATTTTTGATGGTCATTATATTTAATCCCTTAACTTAATACCTTATCTTTTTTTTTTACGGGGGGGCTTCGGAGAGGTTCGGACTCACCAGGGTAAAAGAAAGATGGTAATGATGATAACGGACCTCCTGGTAATACCGACTAAACCTACAACGGTGTTCCTCGTCAAATCCGCAATCAGCGCAGCGGTCGCGACCCCACCGAGGTTTCTTAGAACGGGAGGGCATTACACAAAGAGACCTACCCTTTAGGTACAACTTACATACATACAAAAAGCCCTACTGTCTCCCCCCTTGAGGGGAGACGGTCACGACACAGACGCGCGCACGTATGAATACGCACGCCATCTCTCAGGACTTGGTGCTGATCAGATGGTGGGCAGGCCCCCAGGTCAAACCTCAAGGTAGCTGGAGGTCATCTCGCGCCCTCCGGCGTCCGGTTCTACGGTTGAGGATAGGCTTTTAGCACTCCCTCTCCTGCTCCGCCGCCTCCTTGATGGAAATAACTTCCTCACAGAGGAGGCGACGGCGTTCCACGACCTCTAACTCCGGACCATGGACTGAACCACGGCCGGAAGCGAGAGAGCAACCATACCGACTGCCGCGATCAACCCACGGCGCTGCGATGCCCAGGCGGGACAATCCGCCAAAGTGTGCAGCACCGTGTCCTCGACAACGTCGCGGCAGTCACCGCAGTGGTGACAACCGGGCGTCTCTTGCTGGCCTATGCGACACAGGAACTGGCCAAAGCAACTGTGGCTAGTCATAACCTGTGTCAGCCGGAAGGTGAGGTCACCATGCCGCATCTCCAGCCACTCCTCAAAAACGGGTCTTACCGCCACGACTGTGGCATGCCCGATATTAACTTAATACCAGTTAGTTAATAAGAGACAGATTATTTAATGAACTTTTAGATTTATCAATAAAAAACATGTTTTAATGTCAAAATAAGGTAGTTAAATTAATTCTAGAATTATTTTATTGGATTTGAATGTTGTTATAATATTTTTGTTTTAATTTTTTTATAATGTTTTGTCATAATTTAATAGAGACATTAAATAAATTATGAGAAACTAATTCCCTTTTTTAAGTTTTATCCTTTTTTTTAATTTTTTGGTTGGAGTTGCAATGTTAGGCGTTGGGTGACGAAATAAAAGATGTTACTTCGTGTAAAGTTAGATCTATAATGCCTCAAATACAATGAAGTTAATTAATATATATATCTACTTAGTAGGGACGGTGATTCACACACTACAGGAGTGACAGTGTTGTTGATCTAGGTAACGAGGTCAAGATTACTACAGTTTGTCTGGTGCGAGATCTGGGTTCTTAGTGCGAGTTGTTTTTACGTTAACGCGATCGAAACGTTCACCGCGTTTGGCTTTTTGATTGGTTAAGAGCTTGGAGCGGGCCAATCGGAGCATCGAACTTCATAAATGTGTTGATCGCGTTAACATAAAAACAGCTCGCACAAGGCACCACCCTGTTTATAATGGACTGAAAAGTTCGCAGGAAAACACAGAAGGAGAGTGATAGAAAGATATAATGAAAAGTTGCCCCCTGACTTAGAAGGAAACGGTACGGCTTGTTGTTTATACTTGTGCTTTTAATTTTTTAAATGACATCTTCCGTACCAGGCGTAAATTCCGTATCCGGCAGCGGACTTTAAAACCTTTGAATCATGGAAACAAGATATTGATAGGTACCATAATTATTTTTAATTGTTACTGTTCAACTTGCAAACTAGGTAACTAAAGCTATTAAAATAGTAAATATTTATTACAAAAATTTGAAAGAATGGCTTCAATTCATCCTCTGTCGTATGCCACCTTAAAAATGTCGTCAAGTGAACTCAAAAGCAAAACTTTAACAAGTTCAGATTAGAAAGTTCACTTTAATTAAACACAACAAAATCAAGATACATAGACAGTATGGAGTTTTTCCTATCAGCAGGCATAATATAATATTGTTATGTCGAGACTAGTTCCAGTTAGGCAAACTCACAAATTATGTGTAACCATTCATATGAAAGGATTGTGTGTAAACCATGTGCCGTATATACAAAAGTTTATTAGGTTTATTAGCCAGGCCATTCTAAACAATAATATGAAGTCTGAAACAGTATCTCATAGGAAAATAGGAATAATTTTAGAAATTTAACTACAATGTAGTTTGCAAATTGTACCCACATTTGGCTATCTATTTCTTTACAAATAAACAGACCTAATACATTTTTACATTAACTTGGCTGTCTTATCAGCTTTACGGCATATAGTTTTGCTTTTACGTGTGCGTCCGTTCATGAGAGGTCATCGATTTAACTTCCAGATGGAGCAAAGTTATATTAGGTCTTTCTGTTATGTGCAATATATAGGCTTGCCCTCCATTAGGTGTAACCTAAAACATAGCTGGTCAAATAATATAATAATAATATAATATTCTATGACATACACACAACACCATCTAGCCCAAACTAAGCAGAGCTTGTACTATGGGTACTAGACAATGGATAAACATATTACATTAATTTTTTTTTGTATATCCGTACATAATATTATACATAGAAACAACGAGACCAAGACAAACATCCATGTCCATGAACACAAATGTTTGACTTGTGCGGGAATCGAACCCGTACAAATAGGTGTTTCCTACACTTCTGCATACCCCTTCCAGGGTATACCAGCAATAATATATAAAGCAATCTATATAATAAACCGTGGGAGAGCCACGCTTCGGCACGAATGAGCCGGCTCGACCGGAGTGATACCACGGCCTCACAGAAAACCGGCGTGAAATAGCGCTTGCGTTGTGTTTGGTCGAGTGAGTGAGGGTACCGGAGACCCAACCTAAATTTCTAAAAGAAATTTTAAAGGCTGGCAACGCATTTGCGACTCCTCTGGTGTTGTGGGTGTCCATGGGCGGTGGTAATCACTTACCATCAGGCGATCCATCTGCTCGTTTGCCGGCTATAACATAAAAATAAAAAGCAATAATATACCTACCTATTATCTTAACATTACTTAAGCGAGGTATTACAGAATACAAAACAATTCAACATAACAGCTGTCCTCCTTGCTAGATGTGATACAACGACATTCCAGTTCAATGACCTCGCAATAAACGCTAAATACTCGGCTGAGAGGAAAAGCTGGTTTATTGACCATAGATGTGTACGTAATTGCTATACTTATATGGTTATAATGAACCAAATTGAATGGTAGTTATTTGTTCTAGAATCGTTAATCCATTCACTATCGTCCTCTTTTCTAAACACACTTAAATATGGTATCATACAAAATGTTATCTAACTGAGCCAAACTTGTCATCGACTAGATAAAACTTCTACTTACATCCGTATAGTATTAGCGAGAAAGTAGATTACGGGTGGCTAGTAAATTTTTGGATGGGTGCATGAAGCTTTGTACCCATTGCATCGGCAGGACACATGAAACTAAATATAATATCCTAAAGACTTATAGGTACACACGGCTACACATCAAGTTAGACACCCTCTAAACGCATAACTACGATACATATACAGAATAGAGAACTGTCGGAAAGGGACTCTGCATAGTGGTGTCGATGTAATGGTAAGGATAGAGCGTAACAAAAATATAACGCACTATCTCGCACGATTCGTAATGTTCAATTTCTAATAGTTCAAAGTCCAAACAGTCTAGGTTGATGTGTCGCTGTGTATTCTATTGAATACTAGCTTTTACCCGCAGCTAAGCACGGGCACAGTACTTTTCTGGATGAAAGGTACTTAAATGTCCTTTTCTATATCCCTGACAACGTGTATGCAAAATTTCATGATAATCGGTCTAGTGATGGGCATCATGCGTTAGAAACAAACAAACTTACATTCACTTTTATAATATTAAGTTGGAATAACTTACTAATATATTTTTTTAAAGGAGACCGCTCATCCCTAGTAAAATCCTGTGTAGCGGGAGATTTTAAAATTATTTAAACATCGGACAAAAATAACATCCAAATTTTTGGATTGCCCAAATTTTGTCTCGCGTGGCTGTAGTGGCGAGACGACCGCATGAATCATACATGGGATAAAAATATCTTATGAATCCAAGACATGGTCTATCAATGTGTAAGTTGCATCTCAATCCGTTTAATGTTTTGCGCGTGTTTGAGTAACAAGATCCTAATGTGAAAAGATCTTCGTTTACTTTCATATCTGTAGTATGTATTTGCAATTGTATTTTCCTTAGAAAAACTTTATTCGTGTGTATTTAACCTTAACGCGCGCTTTAGAAAACGATTGGCGACGCTCAGCTATTGACATCGACATTACAAAAACCTAAGGTGGAATGATTCACTATTCGTATCAAAGTATTGGCTTTTTAAGTAAGTAAAGCGTATATTATAAAATATGTATTTAATAATTAACTTTGATTGCACGGGCACTACACGATGCATAGTTAAAGTAGGTAGGTAATTAACTCGCCATTACTATTGCGCCGAATGACACAGCACAAAAGTGTGTTATTTTTATATATTATAGGCATAGATAGGTATATGTAACAAGTATCGTTGTGTGTGTATGTGAGTGTGCAAAACAGGTATAATATAGATATAATACCTGTTTTGCAAAACTAAATTTAAAAATTATTTTTCTTTATCATATATTATATGCATATAATACCTGTTTTGTCACACTTTTCTTTATTATTAATTAATTAAATTTTCTTTTATAAATCTGAACCGCATTCTCGGACTCTTAATCACTAAGTTTATGTAAACCTAATGAACACACAGATAAAATTATCTTACTTGGAACATTTTGTCCAAGCATAGTTAGAACATCTGGTTCAAGACTGTATTTAAGTCTATAGGTACCGTGGTCCTGTTTGAATGTAACTTGTTTTGTAGGACAAATAAATAAAAAAATACGAGCAATCACTAGCAATCATGTGAAATTACTATTAAAGATAGTTGACCATAAAATTGCCGATAAACTTACTGTCTACAAATTTTAAAGCAATACTACTTACGACGTAATCATCTAAAATGTAAACATATTTGCTAAACTTAACGCCAGATGATTAATTAATATCTGTAAAACCAGTTTGCATCGTTTTATCACGACGCTAAGTACGTCAACTAAAAAATCGTATTACCCACGTACTCACGTGTTAATATAACCTCAAATAGAATGACTCATTGAATTATTTACTCAGACGAGCTACAGCATCCTATGAACCGGGCACGAGCGGCGTCACATCGTGATAAACCTTATTTGATACTCACATTTGTAATGTAACAACAATCGTTTGGCGAGTGTATTGTCAGCAGTTGGTCAAATGATTTGCTGGGAGCGGCTGTTCAGTGGAATGTGCAGTGCTCCAGTGTACCAACATGTTTCAACCTCGTGTCATGCTCACCTTCGTGGAGATGCCCAAGTCGATGGTGGAGGGTACATCCACGCCGGAAGAACGCTCAAACTTGTTAGGAAGGAATCCAAACGAAACGCCTGCTAATAAGGTACGTTATTTAAAATACACAAATCACACCTAGCTGACTGCATACATAATTTATTATTTGATTCTTGTATATAAAACCAATGTTATAATTACTGAACTATTTGAAAGAGTATTACGAAAGGCTTTATTTATACAACATAACTTTTAAACTAGTGTTAGTGTAAGTGCTACTGCAAAGAATATTGCATATCGTAAATTACGAATTTATTAAAGTAATGTTTGTATCGAAACAAAATAATTGTTTAGAAAAACAAACCAATTCACTCAATAACTGGAATCTAACAAAGCTTGTCGAATGTTTGACTATTAGTTACGCCCAACTAAAATGTAACAATGTATTGTCAAATTCTCGGGGAAGTGACAAAAAGTATACGATGGACAATGTCCGCACCCAACATCTTGTTTTCGAAACATTGAGGGACAGACTATGTGAAATAATTGTTAGTGAAATCTGTGGCCCACCGTGACGGGCAATAGTAACATAATACACTGGGCTCATAAATCACTTTCATAATGAATATTGTTCCTCGTTCCGTGGTCAGTCATTCGTCTTTATACAAGATCGTTCAAAAGTCAGAAGAAACCAATGAAACTGCATAATGCATGTACGGTTCCTTGCGAATGTCTATATTTGTTTGTATACGTAGAAATGTAGAAATAGTAAAAGGCTACATAAAAAATACGAAGTAAGTTTGAGTCATGCATTTGAATTTCAAGTATCGCTTTACACCTGTAAAATTATATCGTTTGCTGTGTGTAATTCACGGGTAATGTTTTCGTTAATATGTATTATTCAAAATGAAATGTGTCAAAAATAATACATACAATATTAGCTTATTAAATAACAAGCTTTTATTTAAATGATTTTAATTTAAATAAAAGAAACACACATTGACATTAAAGAACGTCTAATTATAAATGTTAAGAAATATTATCATGCAAATATTAGTATAACATCAAGACATAAACAAAAAATATAAAATAATCAATTTTGTCACAATTTATTGGTACTAGTTTTTAAACAGACAAATACGTCATAAGAGATTGCCCACACTCATGGCCATTCACACGTTCATTTTAGACATGATCTTCTTGCACAGTGGTTACTTTACCATCCAAGCTGAATTTAAATAACGTACAAAAGCAATACATATTGTTACTAAATTTATTAATGCGAAAGTGAGTTTATTGATTCGCTTTCACGCCTTAACTACTCGACCGAACATCATGAAATTTCGCATACAGGTTGGTTGCGGCACAGAAAAGGTACCTTTCATCCAGAGAAAGGTAGTATTCCCGAGGGATAGAAGTTTATTAACAAAGCCGCTAGCAAAAGCTATTAGAATGATATTTCGCAATTATAGCACAATACACCCTACAGTTGAGATACAGTGATATCACACTTGTGTGTAAGATCGCGTGGGATTTCTTACAAAATGCCAACAAAGATCCGCTGATATCCACATAACACGTTGCGATATTGCCAACTATGTTAAACACTCATGTAGGCAACCCGTTATAGATTATCTATGTTTTGGTCTCACATGTTTGAATAATAATACTCTTTATAATCTGAGCTGATTGAGATAAAGTATTTTTTGATTTTGTTTACCTGGTTAGCGACAAATTTAGACTAAAAGAAATATGGAGTTATGCGAAATATGGCTGAGCGATAATTAATTTAAGAGATGACCGCTATGTCGTTATCAAACGCATTGCAAACATATTAACGTATTGTTTCTAGGATTCCTTAAACAAATGCGTGAACTTAGTAATCGTAGCTGTCGTCAAGACGATTGAAGATTTTCGTTGATAATAAATAAATAGCTTTGTATATTGAAATTAAACTACTATATACGGATTTTATCGCGTTGTTTATTTGACACTTTATTACATAATTTTGTCAACTATTACACTACTACTACTATTAAACTTTACTAATTTTTAAGCTAATAAAATTATTATTTAAACTATAAAGGCTATTTAGATTTAATTTAATTTTACACTTTCCTAAGAAGATCTCTAGAGAAGATGGTTGGAATGTACCACCAGCTTGGGATCCAGTAATACAAATAGTCAAATCCAAAAAGAAGCAAACCACAGCTAGACTTCATGATACTTTGAGCATATTTTGCGTAAATAGAAACACCAATGATTAAATTATGTTCGGGTACTTTGAAATAACTACACTGGAACACTGAGACAACTACCATCTTAGTCTCCCCGTGACCATGGCTGCTGAAAAGCAACCGAAACGTCGGGAAAAGTGTTAAATTAAATTAAATCTAAATAGCCTTAACAGTTTAAATAATAATTTAATTAGCTTAAAAATTAGTAAAGTTCAATAGTAGTAGTGGTGTAACAGTTTTCAAAATTATGTAATAAAGTGTCAAATAAACAACGTGAAAAAATCCGTATATAGTAGTTTAATTTCAATGAATAATATTCGCGTAAACAGATGACAATAGCTTTGTACAGCTTTGCAGTGTGCGGTTTTATAAAAATATAATATTATATACGGATATGTGTATCTTCTTGTTGATTAGCAGACGCACAAGCTCCCTTTATCATTTGGAACAACAAACTTATAATACCTAGTAATAGATAGTAATTTAATACAGCTACGTCGATAACCTACAATAAAGTAATACTAGACAGGAAAATTCGATAAATTTGTTAGTTATTATTCAGAAAGTCACAATCATATCACTATCCATATAAATTAAGAGCTACTTCCATTTAAAGAATAGAAAAATTAGGCACAAGAACTCAGGAAACAAATCGTTTTAGTTACAGACAGCTAAAATTTTAAATTATTTTCATAGAAAAGAAGAATCTTTGGCAAAAGTTACCTGTCCCTAGGTAAAACGACTCGTTTATTCATATAGGAACCCGGCTTAAATGCAATTAGTTAGTTTGTGGAAAATGTGATACTCCGAATATAGTCGATAAGTAAATACTGCGTATGCTTGAGCTCATAATCGGCAAGAGTGTACCTACCCACCTACGCAATCGTAACGATCATTAAAATTAACACAGTATATTTTATCCAATATTATAACAAAAACTTTTGCCCAAGTTTCTCAGAATACATCACTGAAAATCGCATTCAAATTGAGATCAGCCTACATATACGCATATGTAAAAAGCTATTTACTATTATGTGTATAAATATGTATCGTACAGTTTGCTATAAAGTTTGGATAACAAGATTCCGACTCCCATTGGCATGACTAAAGTGGAATAAAACAAATATTTTGCCATTTTCAGTTAAATCTTATTTGTATGCATATACAGGGATACAGAGAGACAAAACGGAAAAATAGAGAAGAGAAGAGAGAAAGATAAATATAAATTCAGTGTAAGCCAAAATACAAATTAATCAATGAGTATATATATATTATATAGGTAATGTAAATTAACCTAAACAACAGAACCGCCGAGCCAATTATTGATAGGTATTTCCAGTTATAATAATAAAATAATACGTATAGTTGTAACATATGGTGAAATAATGAAACTACAAAACAAAATCTTAGCTTTCGTGTTGATTTCAACCAAAACTAACAAATTACACCATATTTCAATTTAATAAACATAGGCCGTATAACCTTGCATTATTCTGTTATTATGAAACTTTGGTTATTATTAACAGTAAATATAGACAGTAAATCAGTAACGTCACGTAGATAAGCATCAACAATACAAGTACATTACTCAAGGACTGACCGTGAACCTCATGAGTGATACTTCACCAAAAGCGTCAGTTCTTATAGGGAAGCTTTTCTAATCTGTATAACGAGTTACGTACTCGTACTCAGTTAGTGGGTGAGCTGTTATCACCAATAGCTTTTGTTATACGTGAGTTTCAGTTCTATCTTTACATGATTTATCAAACTGATAAATTGATAACGTATCATCGATAGTTTACTCGCGAAGGAGACAGTCGTATTTGTATAAGTCTTGCTATATAATGTACAAATGCTTGCTTCGAATAATAAGTACCTATTGACACCGTGTATAAGTCCATAATAGTTGTGTATAATTAATCATTTATAATGAAGGAAGCCGAAAATGGGTGGAACGGTAACCCGGATGAAAAGGACATCAAAGGGGTTGACCTGTCGAAGGTGGAGTTTACGAAAAATAAAACGTCAGACACGTAAGTCGATTTTCTATTATTTTGTTTTGCATGTGTTACTACAATTTAACAATAATGAATACGCGTCGCAAAAACATAACCTGAAAGACGAGTGACACTGAACACAAATTGTTTTCAATTGATGAACAATTATTCATTATCAAGGCACAACACAGAGAATGCGGTTTTATTGTATCAAACACAGCACGACACTGGTCATAATTAAACCAATGAATTTGTCTAGTATTATCGTCTCGAGTAATTAAAAGTGTTATGGAGGCCCGGAATATAGTAGCATGCATATACACGAGGTTCAGCACCTTAACCATGAGATAAAAATAAACCTGCTATTTCTGACTGACGTCTGCCTCGCTTCGTTATCAACGTTTTCTAAGCCACAGCAATATTTTTCGAGAATGGTGAACTAAATTATAATAATGTCATATAATTATGTCGTGTTGGACTTTGAATATTTAGTGCGATTGATAAAAGGCAATATTACTGATATACAGTTCGCTAAAATAATGTCATGTTATTGAATGACATCAATAGGAATGAGTAATATTAAAATGTTATCATGTTGGTTTTCGGTTTCTTTAGTTAGTATTGGCATAATATTATAATAGTAGTATACTTATAGACTTATATAAGTAAATAAATCACTGCTAAAACCCAAATTCGTTAAAGGCGAAACTAAGGAAAACGAGATTACGGAATTTTAGAAATAACTCCTACTTTGTGGATCCTATTATATGTACATTTGTACATAATATATTATATTGGTATTAGATTGGATGCAAAAGCCGGCAGACTGGGTCTTGTGAGAATAATTCGGGTAGACGTATGCTGATAGAGCAGAATGATTAAATGATGTGTTAATGAAAGATGACAATTACGATTTACATGCAGTTAATAAACAATATCTCTAGATTTAATAATTTAATGAAAATTTGGTAAATTCTAGTGAAATGGTAAGTCACAGACACGCTTCCACATAACCATCTATTTGAAATTTTGTTACTAACTCTAATAACACGTCATGAAAATAAGTGAATATTAATATGAAATGTTTGTTTCTATGAAATAGGCGATCATTAGTTACGATCAATTGTGGGTATTGCATGAATTTAAATTCTCTTTTATCTATAAATATGTCTTATACAATCGAAATGCTTAAAATTCACCGTAATTAATAAAACGCTAAATGCCGAACGCGTTTTAATAAATTTTTGTTATGAATATTATTTATCTGACGGAATGTTACCTATCTTTTATTTCTTGCCTACAGAGAAACAGCAAAAACCAAAATGGCTTCGTCTCGTCGAAGCTCTTAGATACTTTATAAATTCACAAATTAGTACCAAATCTCACGTACTTCGGCTTATTAAGATAACATATATTATATGTGCATACGCTTATCGGTGTTGTTTGTTGAATTTACACAAATTACTATGAAGTTATTCGTGTAAATTCAACAGAGTATGGACTCGCAGCGCTCACTGATCTCCTAGAAACAGCTCCGCTCGCGTGCTCCATTACGCGGACACGTTGCCCGCTCCGTGCACCCGCTTAACGCAGCGGACGGCCTTAGTAAAATAAAGTGTTCTTACGTCAATCAGATGGTTTTCCAGCAGAAACCGCACAGTATATTCTACTGCATAGCTTTAAATACATTGTCATGAAATATTATTTCATTATAATAATACACGGAATCGATTGCACGAATTTCGAAGTGGGTCAAGTGGTTGCCTTGCCACTGCTACCGCGCTGAAATTAAATAAAAATATTTATATGCGTTAAACGTACAAATAGCATTGATGTTATCTGCCGAGTATTGTGGAACACTGTGAACTATAACTACTAGTAGTTAAAGTTTGTGTTTTTGTATTATAATTATCCCGCCTGACCCTAGGGTCAGGCGGGATAATTATAATACAAAAACACAAACTTTTGCGATTTCAGCAAACTTAAAACATTCCAAATATTCTTTGAATTGATAATATTGTGCATAAACAAACTGTCTGTCTTGTATTTGTATCAATTTATCTAAAACTTCTAAATTTATACATTTTAGGACCAAAATATGAGTGTCATTTTTACCACCACTTTGGGGTAATTTTAAAACATGAGAGTTTAAAAATAAAACAGCGGCTAATTTCTGCAATTTAAACGATACGCACCAGATTAGGTTATAACAAGACAGAGCGGGAAAAACCCAAACTATGTTAGTAAATTAGAAAAATGTTTAATTTTGCAATAAACATCTTCATAAATCAACGTTACTTCAATGGGACCTCAAAAATTTTTTATGTTATATTTTTCGAGATCTACATCAAACTTTAGTCAGCTTCTCTTGCTTTTTTGATTTTGATGACGAAGTTTCTTTATTATTTCATCTTTATGGATCGAATAAATTATGTGAGGCGAAGAAAATCTTCTTGGTGCGCTTTAAGTAAATTACTGCTAAATTCTCATCATCTTCAGAGCCCTCAATCCTGGCAATATAATGCATTTTAATTTGATTCTTGGACGTATGAGCTACACGGACAAAGTCAGCAATTCCATATTCTAGGTCAGCAGGAACAGAAGTCTTGGTAATTTCGGCTTCAGGTGGTATGTTTTCGGTTTGTTTCATTATTGACTCAGATATATTATTCAAATCACTTTCGTCATTCGATTCATCGAGCTGTTCATCTCGTAAATTTATCAGGAACGTTGTCAAGCTAATGTTGTATAAATTACTTTGGTCTTCATAAGGAATTTCTTGTCCTTCAGCATCCGTTTAACTGTCAGATTTCCTTTGTGTTAACTTTTGGTTCGGTTTCTTCTTTTTTGGTACTCCGCTTTATTGTTTTTTCAGTTTTTGTTTAACGTTTTCGATACTTTTAAAGTATTCCTCACTCGTCAAAAGTTTTCCTTTGCCATCTATCTTTCGTCTCTTTCCCGTTGTTGGCTTAGTATATTTTATTTTTACTTAACAACATAATCTCAAATGAGCAAGATGGACCCACACTCATGTTATTTTTATAAGATAACTCTGATATTTCAGTGTCTTTGAGAATTGAAGGTGAAACACGATGCTCTTCATTTTCAACAGGTATTGTATCCTCAAAAATATTTAAAGGATTTGAAGTTGAGCTAGAATCCGACAGATTTTAGTTATATCTGTCCAATTTCTGAGGGTCTAATCGTTTTTTTGGATGTCTTATTACAGCACCTAGCACTGTCTTAAATTTTCTCGAAGACGTGTCTCACTGTGCGCTAGCTAATAATAATAACTCACTAAAACAACCGCCTGCACAACGTGCAAGTACTAGCCATGCGGCGACACGCGGGCGGGGTCAGGAGCGCGCGGGGCTGTCCCGCTAGCGATCGTCGGCAAAGTTCGCAGGCCTCAACCAAAAGATTCGCGACAAAGATTTTGTGATTTTGTTTATTGTCTTATTTTTACCCAAATTATTCGATGTTTTATTATTACCCCACCTGACTCTATTATGTTCTAGAGCCTCTAGGTCCTATGTTAACCAAATGATGAAGGTACGAAAATTAACTTGTTTAAAAAATCTCTATAGTAATTGTTAATTAATATTGATATAATTATGATTTGCATCATCATCACAAAATAATAAATCGTAAAGTTTAAGTCATTCACGATCAAGCATGCTCGGTGTGAATGTTCTAATTTAAAGACACGTGGAGTGCTTGTATTTATTGATCAAACCGCCATGGAAACACGATTACAAACAACACAAGTGTTCGTGTGCATATGTTACCACATACGTAGGTATCTGATTATAGAGAGCATGTTTCTAATATTGCCACAAATTCCATAGACTGTTTAGTCTATGAAATCTTCTACACAGAAGCGTAATAAAAATCCGTTATTGATTTGGTTTCGGTTATCTGATGCAGATTTATGTTGGATGGATTGTCAGTTTATGATCGGACAAAGCATTTAAAATGACAGTAATGTACATAATTTATATTTGTATTAAGTATTTGGTGTGATTTTTAATGCATGTAATTCGTATAGACAATATGATTTTTAGTTGTCACGGAATATCTCTGACACCTGTTGGCTCGTTTTAATGTGTTTGTTTGTAAAGTTTTTATAGTCAAAACTTGAATAAATTTAATACGCACTGTTTAGTATAATTTTATGATAGGTTATTAAAAGGCCCGCCTGGCAGCGAATCATTGATGACATTCTTTGAAATACATATTATGTTTAATTTTCAAGTCATTCTATGTTAATAATAGATGCTGTGGTTTTAATACACATACATTTAAAATCTCTATGTTTGAAATAATGATTCATGACTAAAAATCGGTCAAAAGTAATTTTATTGAAACGCTTCATCCTTAGTCAGCAGAATTCTACGATATTATTATGAATGCAATTGTTTTACTCAGTGATAAGAGTAATCTTTAATTATGAGAAACGTCACTCGGAACAAACAATTGATTAATTATTTAAATGAAAATCTTAAGCATTATCACTGGTATTTATCATATAATAATTAGTTATACAACAAATATAAGTTTTACAAATGCTAAACGGCGCTGAATATTAAAACATTGTATGTATATTAGATAATGCTTATTTTACGAAATATAGTACTAAGTGCGTAGATTATAGGTACATGTTACTTACACTACTAGTTACCTAGACCTAACTAAACTTTGTGATAGTACTGACAAGTAGTAAGGTTTTTAATTCTTCTTATTTTGAGATAGCGAAGAGGTGAAAATCTTAAAAATGTTTAATTATATTATTTTATTAAACGTATATTTTTCATATTATTAAACATATTTCCTATAATATTTGTTTGACACACAGGATAACTGATTTATTTACTATAATAAAAAATATATAGATAAAAATCTGAACATAACAAATATTTTTCGCTATGCTGTAATATGTAACCGTTATAAGGAATATCTTTTGGTTAAAATTCTATCATCAATCTCTATAAGCTTTGATATTGGTTAATCTTATTGTAATATTGTCTTCTATTTACGCGAATATTATTCATTGAAATTAAACTGCTATATACGGATTTTATCGCGTTGTTTATTTGACACTATTACAAAATTTTGATTTTTTTTACACTACTACTACTATTAAACTTTACTAATTTTTAAGCTTATTAAATTATTATTAAAACTATTTAGATTTAATTTATTTTTACACTTTCCCCGACTTTTCGGTTGCTTTTCAGCAGCCATGGTCACGGGGAGACTAAATACTCCCCCGTGCGATAAAATCCATATATAGCAGTTTAATTTCAATAATCTTATTGTTTTATGTCATTATTCTACTACTCTTAGTTATCAAAAGCATGCCGGCAATCATTTATAAGTCAAAAAAAGGTTTTTGATTCCTCTGATGGGGACATGCCTACTGCTTACATACGCACGCATATGATTAAAATTTTGTAATATGGTCATCGAGAGTCACATAAAGTGAAAGCCTTCTTGATATCTCGTACTTTTTATAAAAATAGAATGACCACGTATTTTTTTTTTCTGTTAAAGAGTCTACCATTTTATACGAAGTACATTGATCCTAGAACCTCAGAATCATTGATAATTCTTGTTTTTAAAGACTTTGTAGATTTTAAAACCTGTTAAATAAATTGGCGTATGTAGGTTTTTCTTTAGTATTACTAACGTGTGAATTTCATAATTTTAACAATATATCTATGTTATTGCAGCGAATCAGAATCAGATGCAAAAGACAAAGATGAAGTGCCGAGTATACCGTTCAGTACACTGGTAAGTATTTATATTGTTATTATGGGTACCTATGTATATATTTTGAAAGTATTAAAGATAACTATTCAAATGCGCATGCGTATTTAACATTGTTACGCATATCTCAATTTACTCCTAATTAATTATTGTACTGAGACGAGTATGCATATTTTCCAAAGACAAATTACAAAAATTTGTTTGGTATAATATTTTGACAATGCACATGGCGTTTGTGTTTTATTCGTCATCTCCGACTTCCTCACCTATTATTTCGAGACTAGTTGTTATTTTTTCAGTTGTATCAACATTAAGGCACAGGTCTCGTATCCGCAACGATCTATTTTATTGAGTATGTAGTACCTATTTCCCTCATTCAAAAGGAACTAAGACGCTAAACTCGACGATCTAAGTATTACACTATAAATATATTTTCACAATTGTCACGTGTACTATTGCTTACTATTATCTGTCCCACTGCACATTACATGTGGATGATGACCTACACAAGTAATTCAATGAGGAACACACAATTCAGATCTAGGATAAAGTAAAACGGTACCTTCTGGTACTGTGCCTGGTAAATTGCAATAGGTTTATTTCTGTTTAAGATACACGAAAATTTTGGTTTTATGAAGTAATCTAAACACAACTATCAAAATTTAGTTGTGAATCTCTCTGCCTGCAACTTCGTATATAGTTTTTTTAGTCAATGGTCACACTAGTAATAATTCCTGGGTCGCGGAGGATATTACAAACATTTACAAGAGACACAAAGAACACCCAGACTCGGAACAACCACTACGCTATGCCACTGGCGTAGCGTAGTATTGGGGGCGGTGGCACTTTTAGGGGGTGGCATCTTTGGGGGGCGGCAATATTTCACAATAATAATAATAATACCTCGTCCCCGGCTTACCGTTACTGGTTGGCTGGGGTAGAACTTCAAGAGCGCCCGTAGGACTCTCAACTCTGGCTTACCTTGGTCGGCCGGTCACAGGGGGGCCGCTAGAGCTAAATGCTTGGGGGTGGAGGTATCATTTTCAAGGCCATAACTACGAGGAGACCCGCTCTGGGTCTCCGTTGTCACGAGACCCGTGATGCTGAAACCGGCGCCGCGCCGATCGACACCCCTAGCCACTCGCATCGGTGTTACCCTCTGCTGCTGGCTTGTACGCCTATGGTACAGGGGGCCCATCTAGTGAGTTGGCCAGTCACCGTCTGCCCATTACATTGATGCTATTTGAGTAGTCAGGGCAGATGCCGTTTTTCATCCATAGTTAGCAATATACCGGTCCACCAAACACCCATACCTATAGCCCATATATTGAATCCATTCGTAGCAATAGTCCTACGCCTGCTACCGACTAGTGCGGCTGTAGGTGTTCCATCCCACCTTTGATTAAAACTCTCGACGGGCCTCTTAACGTTGGACCCATAGACATGGGTCCAACGTACAGGAAAATACATGGCATTTTGGCTAAGGGCCAGGTATTTTTCTAATATAATATGTTAGAAAATACCTGAGTTAAGAGAAACATAATAATAATAATAATATTCTACCACATACACACAACACCATCTAGCCCAAACTAAGCAGAGATTGTACTATGGGTACTAGACAATGAATAAACATATGTACATATATACTTTTTTTGTAAATACTTACATTTTATACATAGCAACACCAGACCAAGACAAACATCCATGTTCATGCACACGAATGTTTGACTTGTGCGGGAATCGAACCCGCGACCTCAGGCGTGGCAGTCGGTTACACTAACCACCACGATATCGAGGCTGACAAATAAATAATAATAATAATAATATCTTGTAAATATTTTTAACCATTTTATGACGAACGAGAGGGATGGGCAGATTTAGATACAATACACAACAATGATGA
Source organism: Catocala fraxini (assembly GCA_930367265.1). NCBI lineage: Eukaryota > Metazoa > Arthropoda > Insecta > Lepidoptera > Erebidae > Catocala > Catocala fraxini. The sequence goes on from OV884026.1 coordinate 16,602,309, forward strand.
CTATTCTTGTCAAAAAGTTCTTTAAAATGACTGCATATTATAGACTTATAAATTAAAACACCTAAATCGGAGAGCGACAAAATTTTCTTTTGTCCCGGGCCGCTGTCACCTACCCTACGCCACTGGAACAACCATTTGTTGATCACACAAATTTTTGTCCCTTGTGATCCGTGGGATCCGAACCCACAACACTCGGCGCAATAGCAGTGGCGATCACTTAAACCACTACACCTTCCGTGCAGTACCTATAGCTGTGTTTATATATCTACACAAAATGTATGTTCTGTTGATAACGGATTTACTATAAAAGCAATCTCGCAAGTATTTATAAACATCCTGACAAGTGTTTCATAAGAGGCATGTGATTGCAGACGATTGATCAACGAGTTTAATTAACGTTGCCTAGTGCTCAATGAATGGCCACTTTATAATAAATTTAGCATTTGCCTGCGGCTTCGCTCGCGTAAAAATAGGTTAGGTTAGGTAATAGTGAGGGATATGCGCCAAAGCAAACTCGCAACTAAAAAAAAAAGTTTGTTTTAAATATAGCCCGTGCTACTCGGTGATAGATGATGATAGCTTTCTAATGTTAAAAGGAATTTTAAAATCGGTTGAGGTGTTTTTGTTTTAAATCCTTACAAAAAACAACAAACAAACAAGCAATAAAAAAATCTATATTTTCTTTTTATAATAAGTACTAGTATAGATTGTATTCAGTGGTTTAGTTGTCGCTATGCCAATAGCAATCATCTCTAACCATCAGATGGTCTGGCAGCTCGTCAACCAATAACAACAGTAAAAGTAGGGCAGGGAAAAAAAGAAAAAAAGTCTCGGCGCCACTGCCACTGCGCCGAGTAGCGGGTTCGACTCCCACACGTGACAATAATTTGTGCGATCCACAAATCGTTGTACCGTGTCTGGTTGTCATTTGTGTCCGTTGTTTGAATGTTTGTAAAGGCCCTCGCGACTCTGGAAAATTATTCCTAGTGCGGTAATTTTCTTTTTAAAATACAAAATACACTATCTTATCTTATCTTATCTTGTCACGGGGGCTAGTCAGTGTAGACCGGCGACACTTCGACCCAGTGGGATCTTTTGTGTTGGCCCCGAGATCTATCCCTTAGCTATCTCCCTATGAATGTACTGCATCAGTCGCAGCGTACACTTCAGAGGGAGAAGCCTGAAGTCTTCAGGGTTCGGATATGCCAACCCCATCAGACCCATCCTTAGTCCAGCCAACGCGTCACATTCACACAGTAGGTGTAGTATGGACTCGTCCCGTTCACCACAGGCTCTGCAGATCAAATTGTTTGCCAAACTCAATCTGCACAGGAAGTCATTGGTGCCAAAGTGACCAGTACTCGCTCCTGTGAGCAGGCGTATTTGGCCCTTGTTGTACCCGCAGAACTTCCGGGTGAAGCCCGTGGCTCTGTTTGCAATGAATTTCTTGGAGTGTACCAGACCCCTAAGGGCCATCCACTCCAGCCTGTGTTTATCATTGCCATGTGAATTCATAGCTGCCTTGACGGTACTCTCAGAGAGTCCCACAAATGGCTCAACAAATAGTTGCTCCGAGCCCTTCCTGGCTAATTCGTCAGCCTCCTCATTACCCTGCACACCTGCATGCCCCGGAAGCCACACCAGCCCGACTGTGCTTTTCCTGCCAAGTTTGTTAAGGGCTTTAACACAGTTCAGGACCAGTCCGAAATCCACCCAACAGGAGTTCAGAGCCTTAAGAGCAGCTTGACAGTCACTGAGAATATAAACAGTCTTGTCAGTGACATTTTTGTTGATATTCTCCTGCGCGCAGGCTATTATAGCATAGGTTTCCGCCTGGAAGACCGTTGCATATTTGCCCATGCTTTGGCTCACCTTACAGTCGTTGACATAAATACCAGCGCCTAATCCTGATTCCATTTTGGAACCATCGGTGTACCAGATGAGATAACCCTTCTTAGGGGATTGTAGACCTTGTCTCCATTCGTCCCTTGTGGGGACCTTTATTTTAAAATTCTTTTTGAATATGTGCATTGGTTGCATTTTGTCGCATCCCATGCTCATAACCAAATACAGTACAATACAATGTATTACTAGAATGACTACAAGACAAACTCTAACAAACCAATGAAATACAACTAAAGTTTAGGTAATAAATAGCTTAATCGCTACTATGCCAACTAATCAAATACAAATGTTAGTTTGTTTATCACGCTTTCACGCCTTAACTACTCGACCGATCATCATAAAATTTCGCATACCCGCTGTCTGTGGTACAGAAAAAGACATAAGTAGTATACCTTTCATCCTGAAAAAGGTACTGTTTCCAAGCGAAGCAGCCAAATGCTAGCGTGACATAATTTTACATTGTGCAATCTTACATAATATCCAAGTCAGGTAGTTTCTCAAATATCTTTGTTCAGTCTTATAATAATCTAATATAAATTGCTGTAATGTGTTGAGTACTTCCTTATCTTTATAGATTAATAACCTCAAATATAATTACGTAGGTATGTGAATGCTTGACGTATTTACGTTTATAAGATAAAATATCTACGTGTGAATATGAATCATTATTTTGTCTAAAATATATGTAGTACCTATCGATTAAAGATATCTCGAACATTCATGAATTTTATAATGTTATGTTGAATATGTATATAAAGTATTATCATTTTCATCGATTAAAGGTATCTCGAACTTTCATGAATTTTATAATGTTATGTTGAATATGTATGTAAAGTATTATCATTTTCACAGAGACTTTTTATGTAAAATTACGTTCTCATGTGATACCCATGAGTATTCCGATGTGGTGATCAAAAAATGCTCATGTCGTTTGAGCGGTTCATACTCTTAACGTTTAAAACTTGCTCTCGTCATGGTTGTTTGCTTTTCTATACTAATATTCTATAGAGAACAAATTTGATACATTTTTGTTTGTTTGCAACGATTTAAATCAAAAATTAATCAACGGATTTAAAAAATATTTTACTATTAGGAAGCTATATTATCACCAAGTAACATAGGACATATTTTATTAAAAAAAACTTTAAATAATAGAAAAGCTAAGGTTAGGTTATGTTCGTAAAAGTACTGTTACTAACATAACCTAAGCTTTTTTTTTAACGTGACTTTTCTGCTAGCGAATCCGCGGACAGCTAGTTTATTATACATACATACTCAGTGTCACTGCTTTATCTCTAATAGGGTAGGTAGAAGTGATATACATTCACATTTCGCTAGCTCTGATTTAAGCCTAACGTAATAATAGCGAGCCTGTTGCGGGCTACCGAAGACGTTTTAAGACTCCATGCTTCTACTGAGACCTGCCTCACAGAAAACTCAATAACTCTCTTTGCCCGATCCTGTAATCGTAGCCAAAATCCAAATAAAATTACCATCGGGCACAAAATTATATCACGAGGCAGAGAATCAATCGATATAAAATATATTTACTCCAATATTTTTGCATGTTTTTGGATGAAAGGTATCCTATGTTCTTTTCTGTTCCCCTGACAACCTGTATGCGAAATTTTGTGATGATCGATCGAGTAGTTAAGGCGTGATAGCGTAACAAACAAACGAACTCATTATTTGCTTTTATAATACTAGTTAGGATATATCAGACTGCACGGATGGCGTAGTAGTTTAGGTCGTAGCCTCGCCACTGATACTAACCAAGTGTCGTGGATTTGAATCCCACACGAGACAAATAATTGTATGATCCACAAATGGTTCCGAGTCTGGGTATTCTTTGTGTCCCTGCTACAATGCTTGTAAAGCCCTACGAAACAGGTATTATTCCTAGTGCGAAAGTTGTCTTTATAAAATAAAGAACAAAGAGAGAGCCATTACAATAATTAAGCGTGTTGTGTGAGCAGGCCCTCGTCAATCGCACGTCATGAAAGCACTTGAGGTACAACAATAGTTGTCGATAACAAAATGTATTACATGCGCTCCCTAGCTTATCGGCTAAAAGCGAATACATGTTTATGCGTATAGATTTTCCAAAATACGCATTATAATTCAGTGCGTGTATGTATGACGTACATGCGTAGAACAATCAGCAGCGAAAGTTTAAACGGGACATAATGTAACAACGCAATTAATAAAAATTAAAACTAACTCTAAATTGGCCTAACACTTTATGGACCGACTAGACTTAAATTGAACTCGTTTGAATAGTTCTAAAACCATAGTTAATAGTTATTACTGAAAAGTCTTAAAGAACGTAGAGATTATATAGTATATATGAAAAGAAATGTAAAAAAAAATATAAACCTAAACTAACTTAAAACTCTTACGAAATTTGCTCCATTTACATTTCTATAGGTGTCAAAGTAGCCGTATGATATGGCGATAAATATAAGAATAATGTTTTCTTCATTTACAAAGTATAACACAACTAAAGTAAGCTTTAAGCTGAAGTGTTTTGCTTTGCAATTTAGAAGTATCGTTGCTGGCTATGCCTATTGTTTCACCATGCACAGACCAATCATTCATAATAATTACAAACGAAATGTGTCCGAACGGTCAATACGCATCAGGATAACAAATGTTCGTCACATGTGAGGATCGAGCCCACAAAACTGGGTGCAATGCCAATGGTGAGGCGTCTAGTAAAAGCACTACGTGATCCACGCTGTCTATATGTTTGAATTATATATTTACTGACAAAAGTCGTGTATGTAATATGATGTTAACACATTGTTTGCCATACCGTAAACACAGTACACAATAATATAATTTGTTAGCGAACACCGGTGCGTGCGGCGCGACTACGTGACATCTAATAGATTAAAATAAATTTAAGCAGCTAATAACCAATGCGCGTCGCTAGTTTTTGTCATAAAAATGTAGATATAGATTAATTTTTGATTAATAATCATTTGATAATTATTGATATCAATTGGTAAACTTGTCCTATTTTACATACTAGCATACGAAAAATATTTATGTTTGTAAGTAAATGATATCAACTATTTTTCCCTTTAGTTCAGTATTAAAAGAATTAAGAACAACGCTACCAAACGTTATTTATGTCTAGCTAGGAGTATATTCCAACTACATATTACCTGTATAGTGAACTAATGTAATTATTCTATTTCAGTTCAGATTTGCCACCAGAAAGGACGTCTTTTTCATAGTCGTAGCACTGCTATTCTCTATGATAGCAGCTGTATCTACACCTATTAACACGTTGTTGATAGCTTACTTGCTAGAAGCTATGGTAGACTTCGGCATATCCGTCATTGAAGGGGCTCCTAATTCATATGCATTCTTAGACTCCCTTCTCTGGTTTGCCATATACAACTGCATAGTTGGAGCACTACTTATAATGTTGTCGTATGCGGCTACAACATTGATGAACATCGCAGCGTATAATCAGGTATCTAACATCATTCTCTATTAGCGTTGATATTGCTTAACCTTATTGTTCTATGTCGTCATTCTACCACTCTAAGTAATTGAAAGCATGTTAACAATGATCTAAAAGTCGAAGAAAGATACGGGCAGTATAATTTTGTAAAAGAATATGTCGCAAAATTAACTGTCCGTCAGTAAACCGACTCGTTTCTTGAATACAGGAGGCTTATTTTTCTAAATCAACAGACATGATACAATTGGTTTAAATTAATAACGTACGTGGTACTAACTATTATAGCATCAAATGATATATATATAGACGAAGTGTAATCGAAAAAAAATAAGTAAACTTGTTTCAATATTTTGATTATTTTACGACGTATAAATACTTGCCTCTATGTACTTTATGCAAATTTCTTTGGTCATGAAATGAACATTGCATCATCGTCAATTTTATTTGTTGTTGCTGGTCGGTTATTTTCTTTAATTATGTAATACATGCTGTATTTCCTAATTATCTTCCAGGTCTACGTAATACGGCAAGAGTACCTAAAAGCTACTCTGAATCAAGATTTTGAGTACTTCGATATTCATAAAACTGGAGACATAGCGTCTAAAGTAAACAGGTAATAAAAGATAATTAAATTATGATTAAGCAGTTAATAAACTTAGTATCAACATTTATAATGAATAGGTAATTCGTGTTTCAATGACAACTTAGCAATTATTTAAAAATAGATAACGTTATTAAACATAATTAGGTACTATACTATGCTGAAAACAGCATAGCAGACTACAATCCGTAGCGTTAGCTGTAATTATTTCTTCCTTTTTCCTATAGCTAGAGATTCACTGCAATAGTTAAAACTGCTTATATCTATCTTCCAAGGGCCGCACTACCATCTTAGAGCACTGTTATTGCATATGCTAAACCGATAAAAAAATATATGTATGTACACTCTGTACCTAACGTGCTCCCATTCTCGCACATGCAATAAAAAATGCAATAGGAGATGGTGGTTGGACAGTTTGTCTGGGAGCGACGGAATCTTTCGCTTAATAGGGTAGTTGCATATTTTTGACTTTGTACATTACTTATACATATGTATATATTACGCAAATAGCAATCAAAATAAACCTCTTTTTGCAATCAGTATCAATATTGGTCGCAAAATAAAGAAGTAACTAATAATTTACGTATAAGAATAGTGGGGTGTAATGAGGATATCTCGCTGCCCCTCTGACAGCTGCATTTAAATAGCAGTTACGTCACCGTTTGTATCGCGCATCCTTGTTTTGTCATTTGACAATTAATCCTACTGTCAAATTTGAAACGCTTGTATCTTATTTATTATTGAGTAGATCTCAAAATTCAACATAAATATAGCACCATTTAAATAATTTTAGTGACGTGGTCAAACTAGAAGATGGTATCGGGGAGAAACTAGCGACATTCGTCTTCTACCAGGCATCATTCCTCAGCTCGGTGATCATGGCTCTAGTCAAGGGATGGAAGCTGGCTTTGTTGTGTCTCATATCATTCCCTGTTACCATGCTCCTTGTCGGTGTTGCTGGACTGGTAAGATTCTTTTTGTTTTCGTTTTATATGTTTATGTTGTGTCCAGATACATTTTGTATACTGCCATGAAGGTTAAGCAAGTCCGCCTAGTGGTAAACGGTTTCAGTAGCGTATGGGCGCATAAAACGCCGTATTGCTTGTTACTAACCCTTTAGTAAAAGGAGTCTGTAATATTGTGTACCTCTAGGTTTGCAAGGGAAATAGATCAAACTGCCCACACATCTTGATCATGACACACCATCTTCTGTAGTTTGGCAAATCTGTTTGGTGGTGATCGTCTATAGGTGAAACTATAGCGCTGAAGGCAGAAGCGATCCTTCTAAAATACTTCCTTCAAAAAAGGCTTAAACCCGGCTAGCTTTACTAAAATGCTCAATATATAATAAATATATTTATATAGTATGTTTGTATAAAATAAAATGTTTCAGGTGTACTTTGATGTGCACATTTAGTATAGGAAAGAGAAATTTAATTTTAACCGAAATTCAGATGTGATTCAAAATTGTGATGCAATTTAGTAACCATGACATGTATTGTCATATAAAGATTTAGATAATTAGGTGGTATTACATTTATTGCCAGTCCATACTAAATAATATAGATAAATGATTAAACTTGCGTATCGTATGATAAACAATCAATTACCACTTATTTTATTTTATAATAATTCTGGATTTCCATATTGGTTCTGCAGCATTAGTACGCGCTTATGTTTGTGATAAGAAAATAGAACACACACAACACATACATAATAATACTATTATTATTTCATGTTACAGATAAGATTTTCTTTGCTTCAATTCTGTATTTTAACTCTGATAATGACTCTAGACCGAATTTCGGTCACGGCGGCCATTCTTAACGGAGACTGGCCATCTGCGTAGAAGATATTATAGTGCACAAGTGTGTGCGCAAACACAATTGCACTTTCTGTTCTTTAACTCTCATGATTCGATGGGACGGTAATCCGACACGATCGGAGAGAGATCAGGCGCTGGACCAACGGCTTTACGTGCTTTCGGAGGCACGGGAGTGTCCAACACCGCCAACTTCCTAACTCCGGGCTGCTATTGAGATTTCTTAACAGAAAAACCCAATAACTTTTTCTTGGCCCGACCCGGGATTCGAACCCGAGACCTTATGCACAGCAGTCGCATTCACTACCGCTGTGCCACGGAAGCAGTTAAATTCTAAGTCAGTTAACTCTGATAATAACGACGTGATGGTATTCCGAAATAATTAACTAATTATTACCCTACCACAAGAAAGTTCGGACAATTGTTGTTCCCCGAAATCATTCTATTCGCATACAAAAAAATGTACAAGTTCATTATATATATATACATATACATATATATTAGTCTGTAAAAATCCTGTTCCAATATTTGGCAAAAAATATTCATCGTACCATGTATTCATAAATAAATCACATGTAAAAAAATAGGAGATAAGAAAACAAAAATAAATCTATACTTATATGTCAATAACCAAAAAGAAAATAATGATTAAACATTTATTTTCTTACAATTAATAACGTTTTCTATCTAGTCTTCTCTTTATTTAGCAAACCTTAATATTTTTGATTAAGATGTCACAAAAGTACCTAATATAAAAATATCGCACCGTTCACAAAGAAACACATTTCTTTCGTTTACTTACTGTTAAATATAAGAGCTTTTTTTCATAAATGAACAGGTAGCTTCGAGACTATCTAAGAAAGAAACTGCAGCATCAGGGAAAGCCGGTGCTATTGCTGAGGAAGTTATATCAGCCATACGTACGGTGTACGCATTTAGTGGCCAGAAAAAAGAAATCGAGAGATACGAAGTTCATCTCAAGGACGCTAGAAAAATTAACATTAAGAAAGGTAAGGGTAATTTCTATTAGCAGAATAACTGTTAATCTCTCACCCAAATTTGTTGAGATATTTAATTCTTTGTTATCATTTACTAAAAGCCTTCAAACTTGGCTAAAAATAAATATGCGCCCTTTAAACACATAAGTATCCTAATAGCTCAAATGAAGAAAAATTATTAGAACTTCGGATAATTATTTTGATTTCTTGAATTGCGAAAGGTCAATAATTAAGATCGACAGAAAACTAAGCCTAACTTTTATTGAGACCTATAATAAACTAGTACAATTTGGGTATCCCAAATCATATAATATCATAATATTATTGATTTGATTTATTTTGCTGTCCGGCTGTATGCTTTTTAGTCTTGAGTAAATTGCCTCTGACTCGTAATTTATATCCGAGCTTGTATGTTAGACATTGTGAGTTTTCTAAAAGGTTGCACGTTTTAATAACTCCTTACATATGATAAATGCGAAAATAACTCGTCGCGTTGTCAAGGTTATATGATTTAATTAACTTATACCGCGACCATAATTAAAAATCCGTGAACGTTCAAAGTAACATAAAATTACTGTATTTTGTTTAAATTGCTGTCACATACATATGTGTAAATGCAATTTATTATCTATTATAAATAAAAAATGAGGTCCCAAATAAGTCTCCCGCATAATATTGTGTACTATGATAAATACCTCTGTTATTTCAATTATATTGTTTGACGTACGGAAACATGTTGTATATATACAGCGAGTTCTATTTTCTGTTAATTATTCTGTTTTCTATTCATTCTTGACTAGCATAGAAGTTTTGTTGCTTCTTCTGATCATAATTTTGTATTTTAGGTTTGTTCAACGGTCTAGCGATGGGATTGCTGTTCTTGTGCATCTTCTGCGCTTACGCTCTGTCATTCTGGTTCGGCTACAGGCTGATGATGGATGATTCAGACAACTACGATGTTTCTACTATGATTGCTGTAAGTTATCAATACAATTATTACGATATAATATTTGCAAATGTGGCGAAATATTAGCGTTGCAATGGAGCAGTCAGTCTGTAAAGAAATTCCATAAAAGAAGACCGCGCATAGGCAGATCGAGAATATTCGCTTATTTATTAAAGAACACAACGCAGGTTATATTTTAGTGTCAAACAGACCAGTTGCCTAATTAACTTAAGGAAAAAATCCCAATAACTGGGCTTATATAACATTTAGAAAAATAGTGCCATTCATTGATATATACATTATTTTTATAATGGTCTGCATAATTTCTTAACGATTTGAATCAAGGTAAACCACCAATTCTAAATGGAGAAAATAATATTTCCTTTTAGAAAACTGTACGCCTTTGTAATTTTCTTTTGTTTGTAGGTTTTCTTCGGTGTGATGACGGGCTCGGCTAACTTCGGGATATCTTCTACACTCATGGAGGTATTCGGCGTAGCCCGAGGTGCAGGCGCGCAGATCTTTCACATGATCGACAACATCCCTACCATCAATCCTTTACTGAACCACGGTGTCATCCCCAGCAGCATCGATGGAAACATTGAACTGAAAAACGTCGTATTTCATTATCCTTCTAGGCCTGATGTACCGGTAAGTTATATTATCATAACTTTTCTTTACAATTGAGTTAATTCGATACCTCATGCTCAGCAGTTACGTTTATTACTACTCGCCAATAAAGCTAGCATCACAATGTGTTAGTAATTGGGCAGACATATAGCCGCGGGTATATACTGAGTTTAGGAATTGTTTATAAATGCACTCAGATATAAATGTATAACAATTAGATTTACTAACGTAAGCCTCGCTAATCAGCAATATCCACTTTAATTACGTTTAAGTACTTTGTTCTGATAGAACGATAGGCGATAGGTAAATATAGAAAATATCGATTCTCCTGATAACTTGTTCAATTCATATCATCATTTATATAAAGTCGATTTCGTCAATATTGTAGGTATTGTCAACCATTAAATTACATAGAATTATAATTTAACGATAAAGATTGGTTTCTTAACCTAGAGAAGAAACTAAGCTATCATTACCGAGGACTGCCAGTTCAAGCAGATTATTAATACTCGTGTCATTAGCTCTATCATTAAGTCAAGATAAACAAACCGATACAATGACCACACGTAAACAAAATCATTACAAATAAATTTGGACCTTATTTATGTACAGTAACTATTTTTTTATTTATTATTTATGTATAGTTTTCGCACACATAACAATACTTAGAAACTGCTCCTAGGTAGGTTTTCTACTTTTGGTATTATATAGTGTATTTCATAAAATGTAATACAGTAACAGCTAAACATCATCCTGATTTATTGATTCTTAAACAAAAATTTAACCCAACTAATGTTACTTTCATAAATTGAAGACAAAATACGATTTGAGCAAATATATACTCCAAGAGGCAGGCTTGCAACAACTTTTACGGATCACGGACAGTATCTGTCCTAATGTCAAGTAAATAGGGGCTATCGTTTTAGTGCTCACCAGTCAGCGCCACTAACGAGTAAGTTCCTGTCACAGGTGCTGTCAAAAGTCGTATATGGTATTTAATTGGTAATCATCTTCAGTTTCTATGGTTACTGTTGACGAGACTATAGAGTATAACGTCTACAGACCTCACTATCCACTAGCACCTTTAGCGGTGAATTCAAGCGCCATAGCCCTCATTGCCTGACATCATAAACTAATATTAGTTTATTTTAACGTTCATAGTTCCCAACAAAGAACTCATTAATAAGACGTTTAAATCTTTCACAGGTACTAAAGGGAATTAACATAAGCGTAAAACGTGGTCAGTCAGTGGCGCTTGTTGGTCACTCTGGATGTGGCAAGTCTACTATCATACAACTTATATCTCGCTTCTACGATGTTTTCGATGGCTCAGTAAGTATTTGATCGAACTGTAATTATCTCTTTGTGTTAGAAAAATCATTATCTATGATGGTTCGTTTATTGCAGTCCATTACCCAATTTTTTTTATAATCATTACATTTAAGGTATCATTTCATACGTAATATTAAATAATATTATATTAAAATATCATACAATTATCATTTAAGATAAACATTTATGTGCTAATTTTGTTTGTACTTTTTTGACATATTTATAAAATATACAATATTTAGTAAAAATAATATCAGATAAGTACCACATTATGAAGTCCGATAGGGGTTACCCTAAGCAATGATTGGAACAATCACTATCACTGATCTAAGTCACTCAAAATGTGTGTTCATAGTAACATAAATATTAGTCACTGTCCTCCAGAACGTTTCCTGGGAAAATTCTCCATCAAGGTTTTGTCCATTATCTGAGAGTATTTTTAAGGAAAAGTGTTTCACAGCATTCGACGATATCATTATGTTTAGATTTAAGGCGAGCACATAAATACCTGGAAAACGATCATTCTGTACTCAATTTCGGTTTAAAGACATGGTAACACATTTTTATGGAAATAATGATATTTGATTTTGACTTTGGTTTGTACTATAATACAAAATATAATGAGATGTCTGCAATAGTTAAACATAAGCATGTATAAGACTCTGAGCTAAACATTAGAACCATTTTCTTTCCAAAGGTCATGGTTGACGGTAACGACGTAAGGGAGCTTTCAGTTCGTTGGCTCCGCGAACAGATCGGCCTGGTGGGTCAGGAACCTGTGCTCTTCAACACCACAGTTCGCGAGAACATTCGGTACGGACGGGAGAACGCTACGCACGAAGAGATCGAAGCGTGCGCGAGACAAGCTAATGCGCATCATTTTATTATGAAACTGCCACAGGTACAGCAAAAAGTAGATTTATTTACCTAATTTATTCAATTTATTGACTTACGCCACTTCGCTCAAAGCATAGATTACAGTACAGAATACCTTATATATAACAAAGTCCCCCGCCGCATCTGTACGCGATAAACTCAAAAACTACTGAACGGATTTCCATGCGGTTTTGACCAATAGACAGTGATTCATGAGGAAGGTTTAAATGTATAATTTGTTAAAGTTTTGTACTTCACGTGCGAAGCAATTTAATTTAGTTTTGTATTTAAAGTTTATCACTATTGTTTTTATTAATGTTTGCGGAACATTGTCTGCTAAGCCGTGCATGTTATGCTTACCTATAAAAGATTGTCACACTCGCTCTAAGTAAATTTACCTTAGGTTTTTTAAAAATGTATATGTGTGAACAATTGTTGGTTAGCCATTAAAATAAATAAATAAGTAAAGCTGGGGTGGGTCGCTAGTTATACATATACAGATCAAATTGCAATTGACTTGCATGTGCAAGTGAATTACAATTATTGTACATATGTAGACAGTGCCACTCTTTGCTGATCATGTGATCAGCAACGAGTGGCACTGTCCAAAACAGGCGAGTCTGATTGATGGTAACGGCTAACGCGTCTCTACGTTTAACACATCACATTGCGTAATAAAGGCATATTATGGCTTGACGGCGATTTCAATGGTCAATAAGGATACATGAATTTTTAATATTTGTGATTATGTTTAATAATAATATCTTTATTATCCTCTTATAGGGTTATGATACGTTGGTGGGAGAGCGAGGTGCATCATTGTCTGGTGGTCAAAAACAGCGTATTGCTATAGCACGAGCACTCGTACGAAATCCTAGTATTTTACTTCTGGACGAAGCAACCAGCGCGCTCGATACGTCATCTGAATTCAAAGTACAGAAAGCACTGGATAAGGTGAGTTCAAAGTGTAAAAGGAATTAGATAAGATATTACGTTATCATATCTCCCCATACTTTCTTATCTGAAATCCATAGCGTAGTGACTAATCATTATCTGTAACGATGCCAGATCAAAGAGCTAAATTAACATCAAATGATTGAACTGAAGAACAATTTATGTCAGGTTACAACAAAAACGAGTCAAATCAAGTCTCTTGCATCCTCTTTGACTTATTTTAAGACATGGCTTATTAAGACATAACTGGTAGAAAATAATACACTAGAAATCATGTCATCGTCGTCATAAAGTGGCATGATTTCTGTATTTTTATTTTCAAGTAGTTAGACAATTTAACGGATTTTTATACATAATAAATTCAAGATCAGCTCAACGTAAGGAGAACCTAATTGCATATGTACAGTACTAGGATCAATAAGATTCTCATTTTGAAGTGATATAACCAAATTAATCCTTCAGGCTCAAGAAGGTCGCACTACCATCGTCGTAGCCCATAGGCTATCAACTATACGAAACGTGGACGTGATATACGTATTTAAGAGTGGAAACGTTGTGGAGTACGGTAACCATGACGAGCTGATAAAGAAGAAGGGTCATTACTACGATATGGTTATGCTGCAAACTCTAGGCGCTGAAGATGGCAATGGTAATAACTGTTTGACGTATGTTGTTGCTCAATATGATTTTGGAGCATTAGATATAGTTTGGATCCGACTTCATTCGCCTAAATCGAATATACTAATATAATCAAGCTAAAGAGTTTGTTTTGTTGTCTGAATACGCTGATCCCTGGATCTGCTAGTTAGGTTTGAATAGTTATTTTTGCATTTGATAGCCTAATTATTGAGAATATTTATAGCCTATATAGTATCACGCTACCAGCCACAAGACTGGAGCAGTAATTATATACGTGGGTAAAACTGCGGGTGACAGCTAGCTATGTAGCAGCAGATAGGATTGATTTGCTTTAACAGAATCGTGTTATCAAATTATAGCACCTAAGTCACCAAATATTGGTTTTGGTAAACTATGTAGGCAGCAATATGTGCCCAATATTAACAGATAACGAGTTAATCCTGAGAGATTTTTATTTTTCTCAGCACAAGGGCCCGTTTTTACTACATTTAAAGACCAGAGTCCAGTTAATACAGCGTATGGTGAGATTTTTGTACTGGGTAAAGGTGTTGTGTGACGTCATCTTCTCACAACTTTATAGATTTTATCACTTTCTTGTCTGAAACAGTAGCGGGTTGAATTGTAGAGTTGATTTTTTTTGTTACTTAAATTGCAAATGCTGGTTGCTTGGGGATAGCACACGTGATGTAAAGGACTTTGGGCACTTACAAAATTTTATTCTGCTTTCCAATTAGTGTACTTCTTCTATAAGTTCTGCAAATTTACATACATGTTGCGTTAATAACGCCAATAAAACTCTTTGTAAGCATAATATAAATTCAACCACAATTAAAATGTTTTAAGTTTCTTTTGTAATGCAGATGCAATATCTATAATAAGATTTACTTTTCTACTATTCATGTTTTGATATTCGCATATTTTATTTTGTTATACTATCTCTGGTTACTATTTTAAGGTTTCAATGAACTAATTATTCAGTTTTGGCATACTACCTGTGTATACAATATTACGGAACTGTTTGTAGTTGACAAATTTCTCAAATTGACAGACCAGATCTGTAAGAAATATTTCGCTTAAATCTCGTTAAGGAATTTCATACAGGCGTTTTATATACGGCAGTCTTAAGATGAGCCAATAAATTATATTCGCTATTATTTATATAAAGCTACCAGCATAACATTATTATAGAGGAAGTCGCAGTTGTAGCGTGTACTAAAATATTTTTTTAAGATTTAATTTAACTTACAGATAGCTCCGACTTGCTCACTCGAGAAATATCGATGATAAGCAATCAAGATGATGAAGATGAATGCCTAGAATTAAAATCTGCCGTAAGTAGAATATTTTCTAGAAGTAATTTAACTTGTCTTTTATGCAAATGTTAAGAATACAAAAGTATTGCAAATAATTATAGAACAATGTTAAAATAATAAGTTAATATTAAGCTAATATTATTTTTATTTGTATTCTGTTCTATTCTGCCCGGATGGGTGTGGAGTCTGGGTGTTCTTTGTGTTTCTTATTTGAATGTTTGTAAAGTCCCCCGCAACACCGGATTTATTCTAATGCTAGGATTCTAATGCTAGTTCTAATTTTAAACAAAACAATTACAACAATACTAAATATAATTGACCAGAGACTGTTATTTTTGTCACAGTTCCGCTCTGGCACATACCCAGTTTGAGATTTAAGACAAAATTTATGAAACTGTTTAGACTCACAAATTGTCTAACCTACAATGATGTTTTAAATTATTATTGCAATAGCAAATATGTTATGGCCTTCATTTTGCATATCTGACTGTTACGATTAAAAGTAAGGTAAACAGAATTGGCTTCTTTTAATAATAATTGAACTAAATACAGGAGAATGAAGAGGAAGACGAGGCGATCCCTGACGTATCATTCTGGCGGGTGCTGAAGCTAAACTCACCTGAATGGAAGATAGTGACGATAGCTAGCATCGCTTCATTGATGAGTGGATTCGCGATGCCCCTTATTGCTGTCATATTTGGTGATTTCATTGGTGTAAGTTGCATATTCACACATTTAAATACTATTCATACCTATATCTAGTACCAGACCGTTGACCGTCGATATCGTCGATCTCAAGGCACTCATTTCTGATTTTCCAAAGTTATGCGTGTCTAAAATAATTAAAAATACAATGAAGGAAAACTTCGTGAGGAATGCTGCATGTCTGAGTGTTCTCTATACTGGCAAAGATATGTGAAGTCTGCCAACCTGCACTGGTCCAACGTTGTGGACTATAGCCTAACCCTTCTCACACTGTAAAGAGGCCCGTGTCCAGCAGTGGAATAGGTTATATACAGGGCTGGTATTATTATATATGAATCATCCAGATATATCACCAACATAGAGTAGATCGATGTTCTTTATCAGTAACTTATTAGGTACTAATTGAGTCAATCAGTTTATATACTAATATAATAATATAATATAATATGCTAATAAAACTAAAATTTTTGAGAGGTAAATCAGATGCTTAGATCAAGCATTGTTCTTAAAAAATTCTCCATATGTAATCTTCTCGAACAATACAATTAGACTTACAACATCAGCTCGTTAACGTTATTGGTTACTTGGGGCCCGCAATGGCATAAACGCGATCTGTATCTAATATGATCGCGTCTGCGAACTCAGCTGTGACAAGAAGCTACGTACAGTGACGACATGACGAAGAAACATGAGTATGTTTATCTCTTTCAGGTTCTGTCAAATCCGAATCCCGACGAAGTTCTAGCATCGGTGCAGCGATTTGCACTGATCTTTGTCGGCATAGGCATCTACTCTGGCATCACAAATTTTATAACGGTATGTGTGCACAGTTCTTAAAATAATTACGTTTCAAGTTTCATATACTTACATAATAAAACGTCCTTAGGACACTTCATCAAGTCTACATCTTTGATAATATAATAACGTATTGTATAAACTATATATAATTAAATACAATAACAAGATCTTAAAAATAATATTTTGTTCAAGTTCACCATCTCACATAAGTATCACATTACACACTACTTTTTTAGTAATTTTATTATTAGAAAGCAAGCACGAAACCTTAAATCATATTTATTATAATTAATTTAGCAGTACCATTTATAATACAATTTTTATCACAACAAGGTATTCCTTTATGCCATCGCTGGTGAATATCTGACGGAGAGGCTACGTCGGCTCATGTTCGAAAAGTTGTTGGAACAAGAAGTGGCTTTCTATGATGACAAGAACAACTCCACCGGCGCCCTCTGTGCAAGGCTCTCGGGAGAAGCAGCTGCCGTACAAGGGGTAATTTATTCATCTCCTATAGTTATTATTTAGAAAAATACTTTTTTATTGTTGCCAGTCAAAATAATTACACTCGACCTGATAGGAAGCAAGAAAAGTTTAACAGTATGCTCGCCTTAAATGTGCGATTTCGCTCATATTGAAGCAGCCTATCTACGGAAACACTGACTTCCGCCCTACAGAAGATCATGCCTGCGGTGAGTAGAGTCCGGACCCTTAAAGGAGGCACTATGCTTTAAGGAATAGTAGGAGTAGACCAGCTATCTTTGTCTTTTGAGCTGTCATCACAGTGACTTCTTTTTGAAAGATCGAGCATGTACAAATGAATTTTTTGCTACTGCAATTACTTATTTTCAAGGATGTACAAGTTATATCTCTGGTGCTGCAAGGGGTCATAGACGACCATTTACCATCACTATATAGTAGTATCTTACATTGGTTATGGAAAAAATAATTTTAATCACATCGGTAATTTCAAGTAACAATTTTCTAGTTACATAACATTTTAAAGTGAACCCAGTAACACAATACCAATTAATTGAGAGTGACATAGATATCATCACCATAAATAATAATTCATTTATTTGTTGCTTTTAAGGCTACAGGCCAAAGGATTGGCACTGTGTTACAAGCAGTGGGGACATTTGGGTTCGCGTTAGTTCTGTCTTTGGTGTATGAGTGGAGAGTGGGTCTCGTTGCCCTGACCTTCGTGCCGGTCATCATATTCGTGCTGTACAAGCAAGGAAGGATGACGTACGCAGAGTCAGCTGGAACAGCTAAAACTATGGAGTCTAGTTCTAAGGTAAGTACAGTGAATAAACAGTACATCTCACATTTTATCAGCTATATAGAGAGCTCATTTTATCACCTACATGTTGAAAGAGGTTCAGATCCCCGTGTATTATGGATAGCAACAAAAAGTAGGTACTTAAATTTTTATCGCATTTTTATTGGCGAAGACCTACACTGCCAGTAGCTAGTGTTCGGTTAACCGGCACAGTACGAAGTATAGTATGATCAATGTATAAATTGATTCGCAATTATAGGTACTATTACAAGATTATATGTATTATACAAGTCTGTACACCTGAAGAATAGCAAGTTATTAAATCGGTATCCTGTATGCAATTATTCGGTCATAAGTAATGACTAGGAAAAAAATCAGCGATAGCTCAGTGGGAAGACTAACAGACTGCAATGCAGAGGGTCTCGGGTTCGAACCCACGTCGCGCACCTCTGACTTTCGGTAGTTATATGACTTTTCGAAATTATGTGCGTATTGATTGACAATTATCGCCTGCTCCGTGCCTTGGAGAGCACGTTAAGCTGTCAGTCCGAGCTGCCGTGAACATCTATGGCAGTCGTTATTGGGAAAGTCAGTACCCTCTAATATCCTGACACTGATCTAGCCTTAGGGTATCGTTAGCCTTCGGGTTGCGCAGGTCAGGTGGCAGCCGCTCCGTGTAAAAACTGATATCCAGTCAAATCCAGTTAGACTAGAAAAGCCGACCCCAAATGACTTGGGAATAATAAAGGCTAGAGAGAAGAAGACGTAATGACTGGACCCTATTGCCATTTGTCGTGCACATTTTCAGATGGACCGCTATCGGACAATACCTTTGTATAAAGTTTTGCTACGCAGTATACGCGAGTACGATGATTATGGCTATACTAATCACAAGATAGAAGTGATCTTCTTCCCTGGAACGTGCTAATGCAGCTAAAGGGTGGCGTAATTTATATTCCTCTTTCAATTCTAGATAGCTGTGGAAGCCGTGGCGAACGTACGAACAGTAGCTTCACTAGGCAGGGAGGACAACTTTTGCAAGGAATACTCCAAGAATCTACTGCCAGCTCTAGTACTTGCGAAGCGCTCCTCGCACTGGCGAGGTCTTGTGTTTGGTCTTTCGAGAGGCATCTTCAACTTCGTCATCGCGTCATCACTATACTACGGTGGAACTCTTATTGTCTACGAAGGAATTGATTACGCGGTAGTTTTCAAGTAAGTCCTCAAATATAGATTAATGGTTAAGTTTAAATTGCTAAGCTTGACACCAGGACATTTCTTCATTTTAAAAATTGCAAACTACTAATAACAGCTCCGTTCACAAAATAAATATAACAGAATCAATTTCTCGAGTATGATGATCTGTCTTAAGACAACAATCAGCAAGCAACAATACAACAGACAGACAACAGTGAACATACCAATATCAAATCGGCCGGCAACTACGTGGTTGACTATTAAAATAAACACAAAATGTTATACAATATTTGTAATTGTATATTTACGTTGCAGATCAGCGCAAGCTCTGCTGATGGGTGCGTCATCAGCCGCGCAGGCATTCGCGTTCGCGCC
This sequence comes from Catocala fraxini, assembly GCA_930367265.1. NCBI lineage: Eukaryota > Metazoa > Arthropoda > Insecta > Lepidoptera > Erebidae > Catocala > Catocala fraxini. The sequence goes on from OV884026.1 coordinate 16,622,157, forward strand.
GAACTTCCAGAAAGGCATCAAGGCCGCGGGACGCGTCATCGTGTTACTCAACCGACAGTCCAAAATCACTGATCCCGCGCAGCCCGCGATTAACAATTTTGTTTGTATTCCTTTTTACATATATTAATCCTGACTTTTTTATAAACTATACTTGCTACTGCTGGGATCAAGCATCCTTTTAGTATTAGGTTCTTTATTCCTGCAGTGAAGCGTCAGGATGGCTAAAATAATATTATGAATACTTATATTGTGATTGTTAAATAATGATCAAGCAAATGATATAATACATTGGTTATTTTCTGCCACCAATATTAAACGTGCACGAAATTAAGACGTCATATGTTTCTTTTGGAAGTAACATCTCTAAGAAAAAGGACTAGACTTACAGTTACCAACAATTTGTTACAGAATGGAAGCGGGGAAGCGAGCTTACAGAATGTCCAATTCAGATACCCAACGCGGCCGAACATCCAGGTCCTGAAGGATTTCAACCTGGAAATCGAGAGAGGCAAGACTGTCGCTCTAGTCGGGGCTAGTGGATGCGGCAAGAGTACTGTTATTCAGCTGTTGCAGAGATACTACGATCCGGAGGACGGTATAGTGGTGAGTTGACTTCGTGATTTAAGACTCAATAATACTAAAGGAGTCAACTTTGTTATTTCGGGACTCCAGGCCAAGTGCTGATTGCGCGAGGCTTTAATGACTAAACAGATACCTATAGTATAATGTGGATTTTTGTCAGAGTTCAATTGCAGTTCAGTCTGCCAAGGATTTGATTAAAAGGCAAACACAGTATAGATGTAGGCCTTTCACATTTCGGTATGTAGTTTTAGTTTCCTTTTAATAGTGGTAACCGCATTGCCGTCTACAAAGTACATATTTAGATTCTTTGAATTAAGAATCTTAATAATACTAGGTGTACCTTAATATAGATATCAAAACCTCACAATCATATTTACATTATCGAAAAAGTTAAAGCCAAACTTGCATCAACTAAAACAAGTTACAACAACTAGTGGTTAATTCGTCATCAACGGCTTGTAGAACCAGCTCGGTGCTAATTAAGCAAGTCAAAACATCCTAAAGATAACTTTTGAAAAATTCACATAGTTAAATCAGTTTAACTTCAAAGCCCATATCTCAGTAGACTCTTATGTTTCATACAGGCTCAAGACGGTGTTCCTCTTCCAAAACTGCGTCTGGCAGATGCACGAAGAGCTATCGGCTTTGTGCAGCAAGAGCCCATCCTGTTCGATCGCACCATCGGCGAAAACATCGCGTACGGCAGCATACACAATCCTACCATGGACGAAATCATAGATGCAGCTAAAAAGGCCAACATACACAATTTTATTACCTCTTTGCCTCTGGTAAGTCCATATTTTCAACCTTACGCAATTAGTCTTCAGTGACCGTGAATCTGATAAATATAATTATTTATAGAATAGTAGAGTAATTATAATAAAGTCCTCCAGATCGCATTTTGGCCACGGCGGCCAATCTTAAAGGAGACCTAACTGTGCAGGTGACATTATAGTGCACAAGTATGTGCGCTAATACAAGTGCACTCTCTGTTCACTAATTCTCATAATCCGACACGACCATAGAGAGAGCAGCCGCAGGACTATCGGCTTTACATGCTTTCTAAAGCACGGAGGTGTGAAATACTGCCTACTTCCTAACTCCGGGCTGCTACCTGAGATTTCTTGACTGAATAACCCTTACTTATTGTTGTACCGTCCCGAAATTCGAACCTGAGACCTCATGCGCAGTAGTTACTAACGCTGCGCTAAGGAGGCAGTTTAAAAATAATGTACACGTTCAAGAAACATGTGGACACGTTTGAAGGTTGTATCGTAAAAATATGTTATATCAACTATATTACCACATTAAAGGTCTCCATAAAAACCTAACACCGATAATTATATCCGAGAACGAATTATCGTTCAAGCATAATGTCTAATTTGATACAACTAGCTTATGATACTTTAACTTTTATCACAGTGGGAAAACAGTAGTTAGAACAGAAACACGATACCGAATCACAGATACTATCACAACTAAAGATTGTGATTTCCGGCGTGAATGCCAATGCCATGATTTAAAAAAGGCTTTACTAAATTAATTTGTTACCGGGATGTGTGATTTTATTATTTTTATAAAAATATTGTGCTATGCTTTCTAGGCTTACGATACAAACATAGGATCAAAAGGCACTCAGTTATCCGGCGGTCAAAAGCAAAGAGTGGCAATCGCAAGAGCTCTCATACGTCGTCCCAAGATGTTGCTATTAGACGAGGCCACCAGTGCTCTAGACACAGAGAGCGAAAAGGTAATATCAATATTTAATGTTATATAATATTAACCCTGAATATAAACTGTCCCACTGCTGGGCACAGGCCTCTTCTCAGTGTAATAAGGGTTTAGCCATAGTCCACAACGCTGGCCAGTGTGGGTTGGCCGACTTAACACATCTTCGAGAACTTTTTGAGAACTCTCGGACCTGCAAATTTCTTTAGATGTTTTCCTTCACCGTTAAAGCAAGTGTTCATCAACTATTTAAGACGCGCATAGCCTCAAAATTCAAAGGTGCGGGCTTTGGGATCGAACTCGAGCCCTCTGCGTGGCAGTTTGGCGGTCTCTCACTAGACGATCGCTGCTTTATTACTATATATAATAAAATGATGATTTGTAAATCATTAGTCTTTACTGCTATTATCTATTCGTATGCTACAATTAATTATCAAGTCATACAATCCAATTATCCTCTATTCTAATGCTGCCCTATATTTGGATCTTCTATATCTAAACTGTCCTTTATATTTACGACTGAATGGCCCGGTGTACTTCGTATCACCTATCCTAACGAATTTTCTATATTTTCTCACCGTTTAATCCTTCCCTGGACTACGGCAAATTTTTCAAAACCAAAATCAGCTAAAGCGGCCCAGCCTTCTCGAGTTTTAGCGAGTCAAACGAACAGCAATTGATTTTTATATATATAGATAATGCTGTTCTTATAGAATTATACTTAGATCGTGTTATCTGTATAATCTATTGTCAAATATACAGATGGTTGTTATTTAATTGTTATTGAATTACCACCTAAGTATGTACTTACTATCGCCTATAAGGCGTTAAGACCTATAGCTTATCTTAGCTATTGTGCTGTGTTAACTAAAATATACAAGACCACACATAGCGTTCTACAAACTTCTTCTGTTGGTGAACACTCAATTTGCTAAGAAGATTTCTTCACGTTCAGAAGATTTTCAGAAGGGCATTGCTCTTAAACACATTATTATATATTTTATTGTTATACATAAACTATCTCTCTGCTGGGCCTTTTTGCAGTGTGAGAAGGTTTAGGCCATAGTACAATCACGAAGCCCTAATACGGGTAGACAGAGTTTTCAAAATTTGAAGAACCTTATGTAGATATCTCATACGTGCAGGTTTCCGTACGATGTTTCCCTTCACCATTAGAACGACCGATAATTAATTATTTAATATGCACATAACTTCGAAAAGTTAGAGGTGGGTTCTTTGAGATCTCTCGAGACTTAATTTTTTTTTTGCTGTGTAGACGACCACACCTTCGCTAGGAGTAATTCCTGTGTCGCGGGGGACTTTACAAAGATTCAAACAACGGGCACAAAGAACACCCAGACTGGGAACAACCATTTGCGGATCCCACAAAGATTTGTCGCGTGTGGCATTCGAACCCACAACACTCGGCGCAGTGGTAGAGGCGAGAGGACCATCTAGATCGCTACGTCATACGCACAGTCTTGTGTCTAAATTTCCAACTGTGTCCTACTAGGCTACCGCTGCTTCAATAAATAATTTCTTTTTGTGTGCAGGTAGTACAGGAAGCATTAGATGCGGCTAAGGCCGGCCGCACATGCGTGATGATTGCCCACCGCCTGAGCACCGTACGAGACGCTGACGTCATCTGCGTCGTTCACGACGGACAAGTCGCGGAAATGGGCACACACGCAGAACTAATAGACCTTAAGGGACTGTACTATAATCTAAATAGAAGAGGATACGCTTGACATTAATTATTTATCATAATAGAGAGTAAGATAAACAAATAATAACAGTAACTATACTTCAGTCAATTTCGGTGTACTATAGGTATTATAATAGTGATATAAGTAAATATAATTATGTATTGTAGTATATGAGAATCCTAACTATTGTAAATGCGAATGTGATCTTCTTTGTTACACTTCCATGGCATAACTATTCGATCGATGATCATGCAATTGCACATACATGTTGTATGTGTGTGTGTGAGGTAGAGAAAAAAACATAGCTTTCACGCAGGAAAAGAAAGTACAGTTCCCAAGCGAAGTTGCAGGCTAAAACTAGAATACCAATAAACGATTTTATTAGCCTGAGAAAAATGCGATGCAATAATAAAACATCATCTACAATTTATTAATTTTATCGCACACACATCACACAACGTTAAATAAACCAATTACGTCACAAACCAGTAACTGATGTAACAGTAACCAGTTAATGTACGTATTTTTTAAAACCGACTATCCGATGTCCTTTTCAAAAATAGAATAATTTGTTAAAGTTACAGTACAGTAAAAACTACAATTGTAACATTTACAAATAATTTGTTAAAGTTACAGTACAGTAAAAACTACAATTGTAACATTTACAAATAATTTGTTAAAGTTAAAGTACAGTAAAAACTACAATTGTAACATTTACAAATAATTTGTTAAAGTTACAGTACAGTAAAAACTACAATTGTAAAATTTACAAATAATTTTACAAATAATTCACGGCGATTTTAGAATATGTTAAAGTATTTGTGTAGTTAATTTGATTTTAATTAACGTGATTTTGTACCATTCAAATTTTCAAATGAATTTAGATGAAGTATAATAATATAAAGCCTAATTTACCTAATATTTTACAATATGTCGATTATTTTTAGCTGTAGAATTAGTATAATGTGCGAGTTAAATTGTGATAATGGTTACCAATAATAATATAAATGTTTATAGCTATGTGTAAATAGCAACTATTTACATGTTGTTATTATTAGTAGATACGTTATTTTTATTCGATTAAACAATTTATACAAAACGTAATATTTTGTCGGCGAGTTACAGAGTCTTTTCACTACGATTATAGGTACCTACATACTGTAAACATATTATATTTAATTTAGTATTATTATAATAATTTTAATATCATGTGATGTCGTTCAGTAATATAGCTGGTCCGATAGTATTGTGAATATTTCTTATAATCATAATAAAGATTATAGGATCAGAGTGATTACAGTGTACAAAAGTTAGGTAGGTACCTGCTGAAAGTAAGTTTATCCACACAGAAGTGTAGGAAACGTTATAAAAAAAATTGTAACATCCTAAATAGTATTTTATAACGTTGTTTATTTATATTAACGATAATAATATTTATTAAATCATACTTTTCTTTACAATTTGTAGTTTTAATCAATGCCGATGAGACCGTGAAAATATACACTTTGGCGTAAAAATGTCTTTATTCTAATTCGGGAACGGTGCCAAGGCCATTTAAAATTACTCATTGATGCCGGGTGTGTTCTAACCTAACACTCCCGGAATTCAGCAAGGCCAGGAAGTTGTTGAGCATATCCATATTAACTTCGCCGAAGTGTCAAGATCCATGCTCTTTAACAGCAAAAGGAGAGACAAGACGACTTACCCAGGAATAATTTTACCGCACATTGAATAATGGCGAAAATATTTTACGTTACGATGCAGTCGTTTTTCTTTCTTTGCTTCTTGGGCCTCTGGCAAATAGTGCTACATGAAGTGAATGTTGCACAAAAATATTTACAAAGGGACTCGACATAAGACTGTGCGCTCAGAAAATAAATGCTTTGCAGATGGTACTGATAGAGAAACGAGAGGAATGAGCAGATGGGGCTTTAAGTTATGCAAATAATATTTGCGAAGAACTTTCACATGATGACATGATGATGATGACATGATGACATTTCCATGGAACCTCAGAGGCGCCTATCAAGAAGGCATAATATGTTTGATGACGGAACCAGAGATGCTAACTTGTCTTGTGAAAACGAGCTAAGACGGAAGCTGTAGTCTTCGTTAGATAAGATAAGATATCTTATATCGAAACTAAATATACGCATCAGCCTAAATTGACGAGCTGGAACGACTTCGACTGCGGACTTTCATTGCTGCCACAGGCGTCGAAAATAAATTAATTAATGCGGATCCACTTGTGTTTTATAAACTTATTGTAGTATCTAAGCTGGAAGGTAATCTGCTGAATATTATAATAATGCTCCGAATATTCTTCACAAATGCCATAAGCAATGCCAGCTGTGAGAGAAGTTTTTCTAAATTGGAATTTATCCAAAATTATTTAAGTTGAACAATGAAGTAGGTACTCATTATTCACCTTAAATAATTTTTGGCTAACTAATCTGGCTCTGGTCTATTGAGCAAGAGGCGTGTGATGCCATATACATTATTGCTGCAAAAAAAGAAACTACTTCTAAAAAAATTGACGCAATGTTTTAGTTAAAGACAGAAGTTTTGTTTTGAGTTCTAACAAATATACGATATTTCAATAAAAACATAAATACTAACAGTATGGGTCTAGTTCTAATTGGAAGTGGATTTGCGTTTTATATTCAATTCGCTAATAACTTAATCTTGTCGATCGTCAAGGAACGTTCATAAGTGTTCTACCTCATTGTCAATGTATATTATGTAAGAATTTTTGTAATAAATATGTATGATAATGGAATGAATGAATGTTACCTGTACATACAATACTCAATAGTAATAATTGTTCTTGTCGAAAAGTTCTTTAGATTTACTGTATGTTAGTTTTTTAAATTGACATATCTAGTAAGAGGGAGGCGAAATATTTTCGCCTCGAGCGGCTGACACCTACGCCACACCACTTTACGGTAGTAATAAAATATACCTTGCACAAGCCAAAAACTATTTTAAACTTATTACTGTACCTAATTAAAATTATCGCATTGATATTATTTTAAAATAACCACGATCCCAGCTTAAACTTGTATCCTCACATACAAACCTAAAATATGTTAAACCCAACAGCAAGGCAGTTTAAATTTTCTTTTAAGATGTATATTGTTCTTGATAATATAGGCCCTAGAAAGAATGTGTGGCAGGTGAACAGTTTATTTCTTTACCCTCCTAAGCCTTTTACGTAATGATTCGCTAACAATTGTATTTAACCCGGCGTCGTTGACGCTGGGTAATATTTACCCGAGGTGATTTTAAGAGGGTATATTTATTTTTCCTGACGTCCATCTTACTTATCCGCCAGTATAGCTGGAGATACAACTACCCTCTATTTGGATTATTGTTTACATCATTATTACGCCGCTCGTGTAGTGAGATACAAGTGTTTCAATTCAAAACGGGTAAGTTTTACCCACCGTAGTAGATAGTGATAGTGTAATATTTTCATGACGTATTTTTATTCGTGTTTATAATAGTTTTCGTGTTATAAATAAAAAAGTTATTTTTCATTATAAATTGGTACCATCTTTTATTTTATCACATGCGTAAATACTGTTTCACCAATAATCAATTAAAATGTAATATAAACTATGTATAAAACTATTGAAAAATTTTCAAATTAAAATTCGGGTAAAATTTACCCGATGTCATCGGCCGGGGAATTTTTTTCACGTCATCGGCGCCGGGTTAATGACTGTAGTAAATCACGTAAAACAAATAGATCCGTGTAGGTATTTACAATAGCAAAGAACCCTCGATAAATTACAATAGTTACACTTTACGCAATGGGGCTCGGTAATGATTTACAACTTATTGTGTTACAGCAAAACAATGAACAGAGCTACACGTTTTTGTGCCTTAGTTTTAGGAACGTTTATTGTTCATATTATGTACCTATGTAGATTTAAAATTGATTATATAGTATTTTATTATTTAAAAAAACACTACTTAAATTTCTTTGAAGAATCATTTGTTTGTGCTATGAATAAAGTATCAATAACATCGCAAAAATTACCTACGCTTCTGAGCCTTTTATTTGTGTGATATGGTGAAGATCTGGACAGCATTGACAGCATCCGCGTTTTTCTTCTTTTAATCCCGGGCTAATGCGAGGTGTCAAAAAGTATTTCTAACCTAACTTAGATAACCTTTTAGATTATGCCCGCGGCTTCGCTCACGTAAATACCTATCGGCCCGACTATCACGCCATCGCGAATTGCCTATATATGCAAAATTTGAACTGAATGTGTTCAGTATTTAATTAAGATTATGTAGGTATAAATATAGGTATGTATTAAGATTGATAAGGATTTGTATTTCGCAGATAGTTAGGATGAGCAGCTAACGGGCATAGGTACACTACAATTAGGTACCTACCTAATAATCATAAGGAAGAAGAATTTTGAAATGTCCTTATTAGCAATATTTAGCTAACGAAAAATAATATAATTATGATACAATATACAACCCTATCTTTCGTATCATATTCATGATTTGCATGGATATATATTCTACTTTCGTTTTAAATACTGAATCAAAAAAGTAGCAATGAAATAATATCTTGCAAATCGTTTTAACACAACATCGCTTTGCAGCGAATCAATGACCATATTATTTGTAAACACATCCAGTGATGACTAATATCACGTAAGTATTCTTTATGAGGTATATATTCTATTCTCAGTGATAATATCTTACTAGGTCTCTTTTAACTCTCCGCAGAAGGAGAGTCAGGCTTTCAAATTCATGACGTTGCACTATAGACGCACCCACAGACACTTGTAATAGAAACATTCCTTTAGATTAATTAGTTCTTCAGGTAAGTAATGATATGCAATACACGATTTAGGTGGCATTACCTAGTGAAAATAAAGTAGGCATACCAAATAGATAGTAATTAAACATTGAAGCGCAGTGTATTCATAATTATCGTAGGGAAAGACAAGGATTACAGGATAGATAATACAGAAATATTAACAGATCCCGCATGAAATATATTAGAGATACTTACACGTAGTCATAGCCCTGAGCCATTAAGAAACAATTAATAAAAATTACTTGTTACATAAAACAATTAGCGTCCTGCCGAGCGCCATGCGTTAACGATAAACTGATCGAAATCATCTACACAGATAATAATAAATTAATTGTTTTATTATGTCACATCGGTGACGCGATAAAAAACCGACAAATTACCACAGAATTGAGACATCCCGCTAGCTGCCTTATTAGACACGTGAACGTTTAACGTACGGTATAACAACCGTCATAAGATAAAATAGATCCTATCGAAATATCAAAACGGCCGTACCTCAACCTTTTTCTACCCCCAGCATGAGCTTTATGCTAATGAAACCCAAAAACAAACATTGTTATAAGCCAAATGTGTAACATACGATAAAAATAAATTAAATAATAAAGAGAATCGTTAAAATGGAAGAAATGTTCGTAATTTATCCACGAGTCACCTTTTAGGCATTCCGTGGATGCCATCGCGGCGGGGTCTCTCCTGCTCTAGACGCGATCTCCAAATAAAAAGGCGCCACAAAAAGACGTATTCAATAAGCCGTTGGCCATTACCAGACGTAATCGATGAGATAAATTAGTAATAATAAAATCTGTGGAGTTGCAGACGAGTTGAGTACGCTTACTGAATGTTTGAGCAGCGACTGTACTCAGGACATCATGTAAAAACTTAATAAATTGTTGCTCCGTAGCCATTTATTTATGTTTTTAATATGTTATTCGCACCATTGAAAAAGTCGGTTAGCTTTTGACGACACCGTAAAAAGTAAGTAACTGCGGCTGTACCTAATTAAATAGACATGGGCTTGGATACATTACTTGACATTTAGTATCGACATTCATCCAATATTATTGATCATTATCACGAGTTATTAAGAGACGACATAATGTGACAATGGAATATAATGTAACTAGAAATATTTTTGGTCTTTTGGGTGATATTATTAAAGGACGTATAAATTAATTAATTGATCATACACTATGTGTTATGCACCATGTGCTATTGACTACTATTTGACTGCCTCCGTGGCGCAGTGGTAGTGAATAGTACATGCGACTGCTGTGCATGAGATCTCGGGTTCGAATCCCGGGCCGGGGCAGGAAGAAAAGTTAAAAGGTTTTTCTCAATAGCAGCCCGGAGTTAGGAAGTTGGCGGTTTTAGACATCCCCGTGTCACGGAAAGCACGTAAAGCCGTTGGCAGTGGCGTAGCGTAGTGGGGGCGGTAGGGGCGGCCCGCTCAGGGCGGCACTTTTAAGACTACCTATCTATTAGAAAACAGTCCGTAAGGATAAATAATACATGAGTAAAGAACTCACAGCCTCCTACGGTGTCCCGCAAGGGAGTATTTTGGGCCCCATATTGTTTTAATTGTATATAAATGATCTCTGCACACTCTCTCTACTATATACAACTATCCTTTCTTACGCAGATGATACAGCAATACTTGTCACAGGATCGAACTGGTAACTTGTTAAAGACAGAGCAGTGTATTCAATTACTAAAGTAATGTATTGGCTAAATAAAAATCTTCTCACTCTGAATTTATCCAAAACACATTACATTCCATTTTCAATCACAAAGTTTAATATTCCCTCACAAAACTTTACTATAGAGGCCCATACTCGCTCGTCTTCAAACTCCTGCACCTGCTACAATATTACTAGAGCTGAAAATGTCAAATACCTAGGTGTACAGACAGATAGTGGTTTGAAATAGGACAAACATATAAGCCTGATGACAACGCGAACAAGGCGTTTGATACACTTTTAACGCATTAACAGCCGGCGGGCATAATCCAGCTCCGTAGCTGGTAACCGTTAGGCTGGTATCCGTAGCTGGGGTTATATTGAAACACGTAGACTGATTCAACTGAGAATATATTTTCGATTTTTAAGCCTTCTTATATCCCGTTTATTGTTCTTGCAAGTAACGCTAGCACTAATGTGTACAATATTTATTTGCACCAATCAGCGATAAGTAAATAACATTATACAATTTTACGAGAAATTTTTGAGCGTGTATGCGTGCGGCGCGACGACTATAAATACTGTTACGTATAAAATAAGAAAGCAACTTCGCGCATCGCTTAGTCTGTAGATTGGTTTCGTCGCGGCTAGACGAATGATGCTCCGTTCGATCGCCGTCGTGCGTCGCTTGGTTTCAGCGCGGCTAGACGATGCTCCGTTCGATTCCAGGTTCCTTATAAACTTATATGTTGCTTGTGTGTATATACATACGCCATACACTTATTCAATTCTCTAAGAGAGACAGCACTCTAGGAGAAACTAAAACTAGTTTACTTAGCGCTAGGTCAGGCAGTGATTCAATATTGCATCATAGCATGGAGAGAAGCAGCAAAAACACACCTATGCTTAGAGAGAGCAAAGAGAACTGCCTCAATAGGTATAATAAAATAAAAAATTATTGGCCACCTTACAGCTGTATTCAGACACCAAGGTCTTAATAGTCCGACAGCTATTTGTACTCTGTCTTATTCTAAGAAAGCATCTGACCGTACCAGGTCTAGACTCAAACAGCCGCAGCAAGAAACCCATTTTTCCAGCGCTGCTTGCAAGACCACCTTTGCTAGACGGCAATTTTATAGCCAAGGCTGCAAAATATACAATACAATGAATAAAGAAATAGATATTGCCAGCCTCAACAGACACGAAGTAAAAAGTAAAGTAACGACTTGGCTATAACAGCTAGATTATCAATTGACTGAGAACCTACTCACACATATCGCATAATTACACCAAATTTTCATCGGATAAGTACACAACACACAATCAAACATATTCCACACACACTTACTCACGCATTGGCACACACTACACCCGCATACACACATACTCACACGCCTACACAATACATATGTTATCTTATAAAATAATATAAACTGTTTTGCAGCGACATTCACGTCTTAAGCCATTCTTGTCACAATCAACGACTGAACACTGGTTTCAAAACAAACAAACAAACTCTTCAACTTTATTATATTAGTATAGATTTGTATATTAATATACGATGAAGGTAATCTATACTAATATTATAAAGCTGAAGAGTTTGTTTGTTTGTTTGTTTGGTTGAACGCGCTAATCTCAGGAACTACTGGTTCGAATTGTAAATTTTATTTAGTGTTGGATAGCCTTTTTATCGAGGAAGGTTATAGGCTATATAACATCACGCTACGACCCACGGGGGCGGCGCAGTATCGATAAACGCGAGTGAACCACGTGAACATCTAGTAGTTAAATATGCGTCACTATTATCTGTCAGAGTCCAAAGTTAAGATAAGATCAATAACAAAAATAGAATCGTTCACTTTAATTGTAAGTTTAAATTTTAGGTAACGTACGTTACAATTAACGACTTTTATCACCTCAGAATGGACTTTAGGCAATAAAATGTTTTTTATTACATAACTGCATCGTTGGGGTCCCGGGGTATAAGTTTGACCTTATGATTAGCCCATAACTAGGTTTCGTTCACGATTCCCATGGCTATCATAATACTGTTTTGTGATTTTCAATTGGGGTCTCTTCTATAGGACCACAGAGTCTTGAAGACAATATGCTTAGAAGACTGTAATACATTCGTCTCCACTGTTTGGGTTGTCATAGGTGAATTTAACCCCTCGCAGAAGGAGACTGCGGAGAGGGTCAGGGAGAACAACCTCCTCGCTAACCCTCTTCGGCGCAGACGGACGGGAGCGAGAAGGAGGCGATTTGCCCGCCTTCTCGCTCCTGTATAGTGGGGTCACTGGTACAGAGTCGGGGGACTCTCTACCGGCTTGCACGGCCCCACACGTCTGGGGGATGGCCTTGGTGAGCAAGGCCGTCCCTCCACAGGTGCTGAGGCCCGGTCACCATCAGCCGGGCCAACCGCCGGGGCGGGATGGTGATTGCTAACGCGACCCCATCCCGCCCCACTCCGTCGGCGGAGGGATTGCTCATCCCAGGTTTTTAGTGTGTATACCGACCCCGTTCAGGGGCGGAGAGTCTCACATAACCACCCTTCCCCCCCGGGGGAGGGGGTACCCATAAAGGAATTTCCTGGGTCAAAAAAAAAAAAGGTGAATTTAACCCCGGGAGTCGCGGTTGCGCGCGCCTGATGCCGACGTGAATAATGAGTTGAAGGAAGCCCTGCTTTCTTGGAGTCATCGTCTATAAACGTTTGTCGTGCCTTGGACCCTGCTGGGTAGATCGCTGATATAGCTACAGTTCCAGTGATCCAACCACATGCAAATCAGCTAGTCAACAATTGGTAAAAAAGAAAATTAGTAGTCGTTAAAATCAGGAAAAATAAGCAACTGTCGTAGTCTTATACGAGGGTGCGTTTTTAAGTTCGCGGAATGGAATAGAAGGGGATGAAATAATATTACAAAATTATTTTTCCTTTTCAATATATTCACCTGAAACTCTAATACATTTCTCAGATCTATGAATTAACTTATGAATACCTTCATAAAAAAATGGTTTTGTCTTTCTCTGAAAAATACGCAGAAACTGCATCCTTCACTTCTTCATCGGTTGAAAATTTCTTTCCTCGAAGCTCTTTTTTCAGATTTGGAAAGAGATAATAGTCGCTGGGAGCCAAGTCTGGGCTATAAGGTGAGTGATCAATGATATCGAAGCCCACCTTGTGCAAAGCAGCCAACGCAACTCGACTCTTGTGAACAGGAGCATTGTCGTGCAAGAGCAGGACACCTTTGGTCAATTTTCCTCTTCTTTTTTCTCTGATTGCCTCTTTTAACTGCTCTAAAATTGAAGCGTAGTGTTCTCCGGTTATGGAAACACCTTTTTCTTTGTAATCAACCAACAAAATTCCTTCTGTGTCCCAAAAAACTGTCGCCATGAGCTTTCCCGCCGATTGCGACACCTTCAATTTCTTAGGCGGTGGTGTACCCTTTTTATGCCACTGCATGGAATCTTGTTTAGACTCAGGTTCATAGTGATGAACCCAAGTTTCATCCCCAGTAACAATTCGCTCCAAAAAACCATCCTTGTCTTCATTACACTGGCTCAAAAACGCACGCGAACACTCGACGCGCTTCTGTTTTTGAGGCGGTGTGAGCATTCTAGGCACCCATCTTGCACTGACTTTTGTCATGCAGAGATGATCATGGAGAACCTTGAAAATGGTCGTTTCAGATACTCCAACCATCTCTGCGATTTGTTTTTTCTTCAAACGTGCATCCTCCAATATTAATTTTTCGATTTTTTCGATGAGATCTGGAGTGGTGACCTCAACAGACCGCCCAGGCCGGGAATCGTCTTCAATTGATTCCCTGCCTTGCTTAAAGAGGTTGTGCCACTTGTATACCATGGTTTTTCCTGGACAAGAGTCCCCGTATACAGATGACATCTCTTCCAAAATGGTTTGAACATTTTTTCCTTGCTTGGTAAGGAACTTTATAACGGCGCGGAACTCGATTTTCTCCATACTTCACAATTTCTTCCAGATTGAGTTGCTTGAGGGACGATAGTTCAAAGACTAATGACCTCATTATGATAATACTCGGTATATATACTAATTATTAGTTGCTAAACACGTTAGTGACTAAACAAGAACCCCTACCCTACCCTAAGGGTATGGAACCTCCATTCCGCGAACTTAAAAACGCACCCTCGTATATGCCACAAACTTAAAGCGAAATGTGTTTTACCTCCGCAATTTGCACACATGTATAAAATACACTCGGCGTCACAAAAATCGCACCTTTTTGTTTTTTCAATAAACACCTCCCAAAATTTAGCGCATTGATTCTACTGGATAAAAAAATATATCATTTTTAAGAGCATTTCAATACCTTTACATTATTGGTCGGTAGAATTAAAAACCAAAATAAAATTTATTATTAGGGAACATTTAACATAATGGTAAAAAAATGCGCATCCATTAGAGCGCTAGTTGAGCTACCTGAATAGGGTATAAAAGGTCATGTCCAGGTAAAAAATGGGTCAATCATTGCTCAGACTTTAAAGTGTACACATCGGAACAGCATACTCAAGAAAAAAATACCTGAAGATGGATACCACCTCTGAAGAAGCCGCTCAAGTCATTGCACTATTGCAAGAAGGAGTACGTCAGGTTTATGTTGCTCGACAATTAAATCTGAGTCGTTTCTCTGTTCGACGAGTGTATCAACGGTTCCAAGAGACTGGTGGCTTTATCCGAAGACGTGGATCAGGAAGAAAACGCTGTACATCAGAGAGAGACGACCGCTTCATTGTCTCCACATCGTTGCGCAACCGCTTCAGTAATGCTGTTAAGGTGCAACAGCAGCTCCGATCAGCTCGTAGAACGGCTGTGAGTGTCTCTACGATTAGAAGAAGACTTAAAGAAAAGAAAATCACTGCCCACAGACCTGCGAAAGGTCCCAAATTGACCACGCAGCACAGAAGAGACCGTCTACAATTTGCTCAGGAGCACGTCACTTGGACGCTTGACCATTGGAGAGCCGTTCTGTTTACCGATGAGACAAGAGTTTGTCTTTTCTGTAATGACAGACGCAGAAGAGTTTACAGAAGAAAAGGAGAGCGCTTTGCTCAAGCTTGCATCGAAGAAACAACAGAATACGGGGGTGGTTCCTGTATGTTCTGGGGTGGGATATCCGTGGACGGGAAAACGGAACTTGTGTTCGTCTCTCGGACTGGCGGTGGTCGAGGGCAAGGTTCGCTGAATGCTGCTCGGTACATAACGGAGATCTTGCAAGACCATGTGGTCCCGTATGCTGGTTTTGTTGGCGATGGGTTCATATTAATGCATGATAACGCCCGTTGCCACACCGCGGCCAGTGTGCGTGATTACTTGGAAGAAGTCGAGATTTCTGTTATGCAGTGGCCAGCACGAAGCCCGGACCTTAACCCTATCGAGCACCTCTGGGATGATGTAAAGAGGCATGTACGAGCACGAAATCCTGCTCCCACAACTCTCCAAGAGCTCCAGGATGCCGTGATCGAAGAATGGGATAACATACCTCAAGAGAGAGTAGTAACTCTCATGAGGTCCATGAAGGATAGGATGGAAGCTGTCATCAAGGCTAGGGGCGGAAACACTAGATTTTAAGGACGAAATTGTATTTTTTTAAATTTGTTTTTTTATTAATTTTATTATTTTCTAAGTTTCTGATTTTTTTATTATTAAAACATAAAAATAAACATTCGCGCTTTATAATTTCTAAAAGGCAATTTAATAACCTTTCCAATGATATCCTACAATCATATTCTCACTATTGACAAAGTTTGAGAAAAAGTACTTTAATATTGAATTTTAAAAAGGTGCGATTTTTGTGACGCCGAGTGTATATTGTATGGCTCATCTTGGCACAGTCATCATCGCAAATCGGAAATCTGTTTACGTAGTGAATTAGTCGATAATAAAAAAAAAACATAATTGGTCATAAAGTAGTTGATATTGAGGTGGCTGTGGCAGGTCGAGCGCTCATCTTGGCACAGCCACCAAGTTTATCTTTTAAACGGGTACTTACTCGATCAATGCTGATATTTTGTGATCAATGTCGACAAATTATTGGTATAGTTATATCTTCGTTCGGTGCTGGGGTTTCGGAAATACAAGCTATCTCTTGCTTAAACGGTGAAGGAAAACATCGTGAGGAAACCTGCATGTCTGAGAGTTCTCCATAATGTTCTCGAAGATATGTGAAGTCTACCAATCCGCACTAGGCCAGCGTGGTAGACTACGGCCTTACCCTTCTCACACTGAGAAGAGGCCCTTGCCCAGCAGTGGGACAGTTTAATGGCTGATATTATTATTATTATTGACTAGTTCACTAAGTAAACAAATTTGCGATTTGCGATTTGCGATTTTCGATTTGCGATGGTGGCTGTGCCAAGATGAGTCATACAAATATATTTAGTTTATCATAGCTATTGGTGACAATGAGAAAAGGGATGATTAAATAGTAACTCTTGTACATATTAATAATAAAAACTGAAAAATATAAATTAATACAGCGCCATCTATTAGAAGCAAGTTGATACAGATTCATATATACGTACGTATTCAAAAGTACGTGATTTGACATGAACTCACTAGAGGGCTAGATAAGTGTATGCGGCAGCAAAGTGCAACTATTATGAAAAATATTCTTATAGAAAAAGCAAAAGAATACTGTTTTGCAGTCCTGATCCAGATATTATCCTAAAAAGTAAGAAAACTGCTGAGCAAGGCCATACACGAACTAAAAAGTAGGTACTAATATATTATAAACTATCACGTGCAAACCACCGTAGCTACTATCGATTTATTAGCACCAGCATAACAATAATTAGTTCCATCAATAACTGGGTTTTGGGCCTATTAATAAGAAACTACTTTAATATCTTATAATGCAAAATATATACTAAATGTAATTGCGATATAATATTTCATCTAATCTTATAGATACCTAATAAAAATAACTGTCGTCAATATTTAAAATTTGATATTAATTCTGCGTACCTATTGCTTACAGTGCCATTAGTTGAGTTAGTAAGTTTGCCCCTTCTTTTTTTTATTGCTGTTATCAGTGTCAGATGAGTCAGCAGCCTACCCAAGCGGTAAGTGACGCTCAGGGACATGGCTGTTTTCTTGATCACATACGTAATTCCAAGTAAACAACCAAGCATCAACGCAAGCTATGCTTATAGGATAGTAACCAAAATACTTGTATAACTTAACTCCTTGTAAGTACACATATTCGTCGTTTCTGATTAATAAAAATAGCGAATTTATTATTAGACAAGATTCTACGATTCTAATGTTTTTATCATCAAAGAACCTATTATAGCTATTGTTAAAATAATAATTTGATGAGAGAGGCATACCTACGCACCACAATAATATTATCAATACTACTGCATACCTACTTACAATAAATACGCAATAGTATTGTTGTGTCTCCAACTTTTTCAATATTATCAGAGTACCTGATTTATGCAACATATATTTCACACTTTGATATGAATTACCGTAACGTAATAGTATCACATTTCACGGATTTTCTATTATTGTAGAAACAAACCTACTTCTTACATTTTAACGAGCGTGTTTACAGAAAAATGCGTCTGTAGGTATCGATTGAAGGTCATACGTCCATTTATACTTCATTCATTTATAACTTGTATAATATCCATTAGTCTATGCGATTAGATTCTCTCTCCTTGAACAGTTCAAATAATTAAGATTATTATTACCCCTAAAATGAAAATATAACTTTTATCCTTGGTGTATATATTATTATTGATTGAATTATTAATCAATGCACACACTGTACCAACTGCTGCCATAGATAACACACTAGATAACATTCACGTGTGCGCCGTCACGTGGAGTAATATAAGTAGGTAGGTTTGGTAACAACGAAAATAACATTGGATTTCTAAGTATTTTAAATAGATATGTAATGTACTCTGTCCGGATGAGCGCTTGGCCGTCGCTTAAATACATCAGAAAGAAATAGGGGTTTAAAACGTACATAAAACAAAATCAAATAATCCTGTTTCTTAATTTTTATTGGTAAATTCACATTCAAATTATAGATCACGTCGTAGACAGATATTACAATATGGGATTTCTACAGACAAAATTTAGTAATTAGTTGCTATGATACTGTATCGGTACTTTTCAATTTCTAAATCTACTGCTTCATTAGCTACATCGATTTTAGGGTGCGTAAATGCTTCAAAATTCCAGTGTCATGAGAGATGGCAATGAGACCGTCAGAAAATAGAAAATCGAAAATACACAATTACATTGTTCACTAACGAATTCACGATACAGATCGGACATCAAAAATATTTCTATATTAATAAGACTACTTTCACGTAATCGATACTAAAAAAGACAAAACGCGTGCGGGTCACGGCGCGCGTGACGCAAACGAAACTTGTGATCAAAATTAAATCTATCGATTACTCAATTTATGATCGCGAACTATCATCATCGCGGAATTATTCACAGACATTTGTTAAGCATGCCCATGTATATAGTTGCAGTTAAGAAACGAGGCGGGGGCCGGCGAGCCGCATGCCTGAGATTCAGCGTTCGCCGGCGCGGGCCCGCGCACTGTCTCTGTCGCACCGCTCTCTCTATTGTACAAACATTACCGTATTAAATAGTCACAGGTCAATTTCAGTCCAACTATCAGTTTACGAATTAAAATAAAATATATTAATCTAAAACGTTTCACATCGCTTAAGTTACGAATGAGGGGGTCGAGTACGGAGTCGCGTGCGGTGCGAGGGCGGAGGGCGCAGAGCGGGCTTAGGAGTCCCACCAGTCGGGGCCGCCGGAGCTGCCGCCGCCACCGCCGCCGTACGAGCCGCCGTAGTTGCCGCCGTACGAGCCGCCGCCGTAGCCGAACCCTGCGGACAAGCGCGCTCAGTACTGCGGGTCGTGGACTCGGGGACGGGCCGGGGACTGCTACTCACCAGAGCCGATAGTGGAGGGCCCGGCCGAGCGCGGGGGCTGTCGGGGCTGCGTGCGGAAGTCCCTGGCGCCGAAGCTGCTGCTGCTGCTGTTGCCGCCGAAGCGGCCGCCGCCCGAGCGACTGCCGGTGCGCCGCCCGCCGCCGCCCAGCCGCCCGTCCGCCGCCGTGCTCGTGAGCCAGCTGCAAGCCACGACACACTCTTATAGCGACGCGCGACGGTCACACGTGATACTGAATTTCTGAAACTCTATCCTTTCAGTACTTATAAATAAGTATTTAAGGTGATACATACTTGGGCACATCCTGCTTGGCCTCAACGAGGAGCTGCACGAGGTCCCGCGCGAGGCTACGGTTGGTGTCGTTGAAGAATGACGTGGCAACGCCGAGGTTACCCATACGGCCGGTACGACCGATGCGATGCACGTACTCCTCAACGTCAGACGGCAAATCAAAGTTAATCACGTGACGCACGTGGGGAATATCCAGACCTGTGCCAAGAAACATTTTACTTAACTACAGCTCGAGAAATATAAAAAATAAAGATGACGTAAGTAGTCTTTAAAGTGAAAATGTCCAAAGACTTGTAGTGCCCAAATCTATCTAATAAATACGTATATCATTTGAGATCAATATTTCAAATATTTGACTAAATAACTTGCTTTCAATGTACATAATAATATGTACCTACTCAAATAAAAAGACTTAATGCATTTCATGTAAGTTTGGTTTGAAGGTCATATTAATAGTAATATGAGCTTCAAACCAAACTTAAAAGTAAACGTATAGACGTTAACGTGTTGTTTTACGAGTTCTTCGTTCGACTGATAACTGTGCAGCAACTAAACCATGCATGCTTGCATAGTATAAATACGTGTTAATATGATGTCAATAGTTGGTCACAGCAAAGTACAAGTGCGTACCTCTGGCCGCCACGGCGGTGGCCACGAGTATGGGCGTCTGTCCGGTGCGGAAGCGCCGCAACGCATCCTCGCGTTCGCGCTGAGATCGGTCGCCGTGGATCGATGTCACTGGATACCCGAGGTTATCCAAATATTCTTCTAGCTGATCGGCACCTGTCATTAGAAATAATCGTTATTAAATCTAAAGCAGAAAAATTGTAACAGTTTTGCTAACATTTAATTATATAAACACCTTTCTTGGTTTCGACGAAAACTAAAATAAGCTGATCCTCTTCGGGACGCGTATGCTGTAGCAGATTAGACGCGTTCAGTAAATCCAATAAGAATGAACGCTTATCCATTTCCTCCACCCACACCACCTGAAAGATCCAATGCATAATATTTGTAGAGTCGGCTCATATAAATATTTATGTAAAGTGTCGCGGTGATTAGTATTATTTAGGTTTACCTTCTGAGTAATATTCTCAGATGTGGAGCCGACGCGTCCAACTGCGAGGAAAACGTAGTTGTGCAAGAAATCTTGCGCCAAAACTTGAATCTGTTTGGGGAAAGTAGCGGAGAACATGAGTGTCTGCCGCTCGCCAGTCTTGGGCATAGTGTGGCTCTCCACAATCTTGCGGATCTGGGGCTCGAAACCCATATCCAACATGCGGTCAGCCTCGTCCAACACCAAGTGGCGGCAGTGGTCCAGCGCCACGCGGCCGCGGGTCAGCATGTCCACCAGGCGGCCCGGCGTGGCCACCAGCAGGTGACAGCCGCGCTCCAGCTCGCGGAACTGTTCGTGTATCGGGGACCCGCCATACCTGCAAGCTTGCACTCATTAGTGAACGTGCCCCTATGTATGGTATATCACGTCAGTGATAGCAATACTCACACGACACAAGGGCGAACACGGGAGCGGTAGGCGAATTTCCTAGCCTCATCGTAAATCTGAGTAGCGAGCTCGCGCGTCGGGGCAAGCACCAATCCGAGCGGATATTGTCTGCGATTCTGTTGTCGATTGTACGGCCTGCGAACGAAACAATGTTTCCATAAATCAAGAATGTGACAAGAAAAGTTTCCATTGGTAATAAATACTCACCCCATGTTCTTGACGGGTCCTGCTTCGTACATCTGGTTGAGAATGGGCACGAGGAAGGCAGCCGTCTTGCCTGAGCCTGTCTGTGCACACGCCATCACGTCTCTGCGGCCGAGCACTATCGGGATCGCATACTTCTGCACCGGAGTCGGCTTGTCATAGCGAGCTGACGCTATATTCTGGCGCATTATTTCCGTCAGGTTAACATCCTCAAACTAAAAACAACCAATACATACATTTAATTACGATAAGTTTTTGTAAGATACCTTAAAATGTGGTTTTCGATTGTGTTCATATTACTTACGCTGGTGATGAATTCTGGCACGCGGTCGCCGCTGGCCTCAACCGGAATATCCTCGTATTTTGAGAAATTGATGCCCGTGTTGCCAGTGCCAAACAGCTCCAACTCCTGCCGCTCGTCGCGAGGTAGCGGGATCGTCCAATCATTCTATAAAGCATACGACAATGCATTTATTAGTTTCAAGGCTGAATGTTGTAAAAACAACGACAATTGCTGCTACTAACTGACAGGATGCTATGATTTCAATGGTCATGATCAAATTTTAAATTCATTTACGTAGGTACTAGCTAACTGTTTTTAAATGTCAGCTAATGTATATCGGACCATACCTCAAATTAGAAAATGTTAATAATATAAAGACCATTGCTTAATTTTAAATTAAAGGTTTGAAAATGACATGACATGCAGGAATGCAGTACACAACTTCTGCAACGAATTTATAGTCGTGATGGGCAGATCCATCCAGGAGGTGTAGTATAGCAATAGTAATTGAAAAAGATATTTATTGAACATTCATTAAATATTTAAATGTTCTAGGCGACCATTGTATGAAAAAGTATTATTTTTAAGTTCTCAACTAAGTGGCACGTATTGTCTTTTTGAGAATAAATTCTTTAAACCTAAGTGTGTGTGTATTATTACCTCGTCCCTGCGGGAGCTCGTGCGACGTACATCGTCGGAGGGCCAGCGCGAGTTGCTGCGCTCGTCGGTGCGCGGCTCCGGCTCCTTCCAGCGGTCGTTGCGCGGCGCCGGCGGCTCGCTGTTGAAGTCCTCGTCGCGCCGCACGTCCCGCGACTCGCGCGCGGCCGTGGTGCCGCCGCCCGCGCCCGCGCCGCCGCCCGCGCCCGCGCCCGCGCTCGCGCCCGGCCCCGCGCTACTGCGCCCGCCGCGGTCCGCCCATCTGCCGTTATCCGACGACTCTGCCCACCGCTCTGATGAATCGCCATTTTGGTATCCTGAATCACGACCTGAACATATTCGAATCGTTTGTTATCGCCTATTTTACATACGGACCTGAGAGCAACATTCATTTTAGTAACTTTATTCACATTTAGAAATATAGTTTCTAGGTAGTTATAACGTTTTTGGCCCAAAAGTCAGGGCATGATAAATGCAACGAATCCACGCAACTGGACAGTTTTGGAATCCATACCTCATTTTTATTACCTGGTTACATACATGTAACTTTTAAGAATATACTATTTGAATATTAAATTAAAAAACGGAGATCTCTAGTACTTTAAACAATTTTAATGATAAATTTGTAATATGAAATTGAGCTTCGTATTTTGCAAAATGTGCTTTTTTTAAGCAGTTGTGAGAGCTTGGGTCAGGATGTGGATAAGGGTATATTTACAGAGTTTATTGGTTTAGCTATGAAATATTTTTGAAGACGACACCCGCACCAGAGAGTATCCGTTCTGTATCGCTGGCTGCTTAAATGAAAGATCGAGCATTTATCCCGTGTGCACGACGAACCTAAATGCACACAGCACATAGGCGGTGATAGATTTAATTAAAATTAATTAATATTTATTATTTGACATAATTACCGAGAATTTATCAAACTCCGTTTGGGATTTTGTTAATATTTTAGTTAATTTTATCCAGTTGTTTTGTTACAGTTACGGGGCTTCATGGCATCTTGGATTGAATGATACGAGATTGTTACAAGTTTGAACGCAAGTTATAGAACGTGTACAAGTTGTTTTAGTGACGCATGAGTATGTTGTACATAAGTGGACATACCGCGGTCCCTGCGCGGGAATCGCGAGTCGTGGCCGCGATCGTATTCACGTTCGCGCTCACGTTCGCGCTCGTCGCGCCGACCTCCACGGTCGTACGTTCTAGAGTTGCCTCCGAATGATGAACGGCTGTCCCGTTGATCGTTTGGACGGGCGTCTAAGCTTGAACGCTTAGACTCTTCCCCTGTACAAATCAATTATATATTAAGCCGCCTACCCACTGCGTTCGCGAACCAGCTGTTCTCCAATATAGTACTCAGTTCGCGTTCCGTCTATGACGATGTGCGCGTTGGCGTGTGTTCGTTTAAAAGAGAGCTCGATCGATGTCTTCGTTTCCGCGGTTTGAGATTCTTGTGGTAGTACTGATCCGCGAACGTAGTGGTTATGCAGCTTTATATCTACTGCTGCAACAACTGTGCAGTTCTTCTAGGGTTGTAACACATCCGCGACTAACTCGATGAGGCATTTTATATAATCTGTATACTAGGAACGATGCGACCATACCGTTTATGGAAAATACATTAATGATTCACAGTGCAAGATAATACATGGGAAGCGTGAAATAATACTATCAGCACTTGCAGAAATACAGCATATCAGTTCAGTTATCATTTAATCATAAGCTCAAGAGACCATTCCATTTTTAAATAATTAAATAAATATTATAATTTAGTTACTGATCTGATTACAAATGAATCATACAATACACTAAAGTGTTTTAAAATTAAAATTAGCACACATTATTTCAATATTAATAGGGCTAAGTTTTCAATAATAATAATTAAATTATAAGTTAGATATTTTGTAGATAAAGTAAAAACAACCAGATAATATAAATATGTATTAATAATGTTACACTTGTACTTAACTACTTACACTTCAACCTACTATATACCTATTTGATAAATATCTAGGTCAATAATCATATAGTCAGTTCAAATCCTGTTGTGGCAAAATAATAATATGTAAAGGGAAATCCTTGTAAACATTGACTTACCAAGATATTAGTCACAAGTAACTGTGAAAACACAACCATTCTAAATGTAAGCATTCGTAATATAATTGGATGCAATCACCATTTAATCTTAAATTGTGAAAGATGTAATCCACCATCATTTATTCTGTTTTAAAATAAGTATTGATCTGGTATCATAAGGAGTTCACAAACATTGATTCAATAGTAAGCTTAAAACACCCATACCCAAGACCTGTGGATTGCACAAGTGACTGTGCCATGCAGGATTTGTAACTGCAAAACACAGCTTGAAGCTAGTGTCTGTGTGAACCACCAGTTTCATCCATGCAATCAACATAGTACAATACAATTCATAAGTCACAATATTAATGATAAAATGTCAATGCACTGTATTTTAATCAATTTGTGCCAGTTATAAAAATATTATCTTAACAAAATGTTGGTTAGGATTAGTCTCAATGTTCAATATAGATGAGCCTGTTAAAACAAACCATTGACATAGGAACATGATATTAAATTATGCTGACCTCTAACCAACCGAGAAAAATGGTGAATCAGCTATCAAGCTGTTACAATTAATATATATTATTTTACATTAACCTGTAAAGTCTTGGGACGCCAGACATAAGTAAAGACCTATTGTGTCTGGCTGCCGGTGTGCTGTTGTGACTCAATAGGTTAAGTAGTGTATGTTGTAATTTGTATAGCTTATTGTGAACATCTAAAAAAGTGAGAGCTGACATACACATTTTGAAGTTAGAAATCTAAGGTCATCAAAGCAACTTTCATCTAAAATTATCAAATTTATCAATGTAAAATAAGCTTTATTGCCAGTGTAATTAAGTCATTATTTAGAGAATATAATCTGCTTTAAGTTTTATAGTAACAATAAAACAATGTTCTCATTCATTGCTTGATAGAAATGTTTCACTGTGCATTATATTTTCTGAGAAAACAATAAGTCTAAGGATTGTTTACATATACATATATTAGAACGAGCCAGGTGACTCAAAAAATATAAAACAATACATCACTCATATGAAATATGCATGTGTCATTCTGAAGTACTACATAAATACTGATTTAATAAAGTAATGGTTTTGTCACATATATATGTATATATTCATTGAGATTATCTTTCTACAGACTCAATGATTTCAACAGAGTTCAAGAACAGTTTGCGGTAATGTATAGGTGTTTCTATTTATAAAAAAGAATGCTGGTGAATTTACTATTAAGTACAAAACAATAATTTTGCACATGCAAAGTAGTCAAGTGGTATCTTTCAGAGCTACCTGTGATTGAGATGAATCAAACTTCGGGTTCATTTGACAGTTCAGTTTGACTATTGACAGTAGGCTAATAAATGTAATATACAAGAATGTTGACTCACAAATTACATGAGAGCTGAAAAACACTTACATAGGTACCTCTCTAGAAAAGATATCAATGAAACAAAACAAAGGTTTTACCTTGTGATGGGTTGGCCTGCAACTGCCTGCGCAGGTGCGGGGGGATGTAGCGGCCAGCACTCTTATTAGCCTGAGGCTGCAAGTCCAGACCAGCAAGCTGCCAATACAATGACATATATAAGTCACATCATTGTGAAGTGTGTATTATATACACCAGTTAGTTTCTCTGTTCTTAAAATTCCTTGCTGTAGAGTATTGAGATCCACTAATTATCTTGTCTTGATATTAACAAAGAGTTCCTAGAGAGTGAGGTACATAACTAACATGAAACATGATATGGTTGATAGTACAAAGTGATTATATTTGGAAAGCTGCTATCATATACTTACTAGTCATCAAATAACCTTGTGTAGATAACTGTTACATCTGATCTACAGGGTAGGCTAAAACTTTCCATCTAGTAGAAATACTGCTCAAGGATATTAACTTACTTGTAACTAAATTATTACTAGTTACATATCGCCATCCAACTATAGCAAATTAGGCATGCTAACATGACCACAGAAGCATGACAAAATACTGCATGATTAAAAACTAAGACTGCAACTTAACTTTTTCTATTGTGTGGATGTGACGATTAAATTACTATTGTCCTTTTAGATATAACTATATTTACGTATTCCAGTGTAAGTACATATTATTGCGAAATATTTTATTTCCTCCCGCCATGACACGCAAATATAGCATGACAATGACCTCACTCGTAAGTGCCTTTGGAAAACTACTGTAATAACTAAGTGTGTATCAATGGTAAATACGACTTGAATCTTTCACAAAATCAATGGAATAGATACCATAAAAGTGGAAGAACTAAGACGCCATGTTGGTTATTCTGAGACACGTAAAGCATTGCTATTTTATAGATCGATGCTTTTATAAAAAAATATAATATTTCATGAATTAGAACAGTTTTAATTCTATACTATGTATCTTTATATAGTACCAGCTACAGGTAAAATTCCATTCAATTTCGTAAAAATCAATACAAAGTGCATGTAGGTACATGAGGTACAGACCTGCTGCTCTAGACCTGTTCCATTTTGGTTGGTAACATTACTCATATTACTACCAAGCGGTACGTTTTTTTGGGAACTTTGCTCCAAAAATATTATACAAACACAGTCTACAATGAATTTTGCACAAACACAAATTCACAAAATCACATGAAAAGGCTTCAATTTTTCTCTCCGAAATCACTTTTCATTCGTAGTTTTTGTTCTTCACTGATTATTTAGCATCTCGCTTTAATTCTCATTCACTCACTACCTCTCATTCAATCAATGCTGCTGCACCAAAATTCTCATATTACACTTTCTTATACTTGTACTAAAATGTTTTACTTGTCCAAGCCTTATTTGAATAAAAATAATTAATCTATTTTTATAGTTGACTTCTAGAGATATTGATGTTAATAATATTAGATATTAAAGCGATATCAAATTCATATATGTATTAGCAAAGACCATAAATTATGGGAATTCGTAAGAGCTAGCAACAATTTCATTTGTAATTTTAGATGAGCACTGCTTTACCATTTGAGCACTTCCGCTTTTGTGTTTGCCACTTGCTAATAGATGTCACTATAGTACAAATACAGATAAGATAAAAGTAACATAGAAACTTGTTTATAGCAATTCTCGTTATTATCACTGAAGATTTTAATATTTATATCTAAAAAGACTTGAGTTCTAATATTTTCAACAAAACTTTATAGCAAGAAAACAAATTTGACAATCATAATTTGTCATTCACCCTATCTTCTAATTTATAAAATTTGTTAAAACTATAGCTATACGCAGGCTAATTAAGTTTTCAAAAGGGAATTAAAGGTATGTATTATGTAACGCAATAAATACAAATAGCAGCAATGCAAAGATTGTTGAGATACAAATATTTTCGTGCTCTTTATTTATCTATAATTATTAAGAACATTTAAATAGTATTATAATAATAAGTTTATTTAAAATAATTACTATATTTTATGTACATGTTGCAATAACAACATAATAATAATTACTAAGTAAGGCTTTATCATTAGGTTAGAGTTACACAAACAATATACATACATAAATCAATGAATTTGCTGTGTATAATGAAGTTAGAAAGCAAAATAGAAAGGGCATAACTTTAATCCTGCTGCTCTATATTTACCTACACGTATTTGTAATGCTCGTTGGTTATTCTTTTGTGACCCTGTTTTATTCTAGGATATGACGAAATACCTACTTCTAGTTAGTTGTGACTTGTGATAATATATGGAATCAACTTTTGCTTTATCATAAGAATATTGCAGCATGGACGCAGGATCGCATATTGCTCCTCAACCTCGTGAACGACAACCCCCGCCTGAGCCGCGACCGCGCCAAGCGCCGCCTCCACCGCGCCGGGTTACAGCACAGGCACCACCGCAACCGCGTGAGCGACATGCGCCACCGCCACCCCGAGAAAGACAGGCACCTCCCCCACCCCGCGAACGACACCTTCCCTCAGAGTAGTAATCATCAATTTAAAATTAAATGCAGATTAAAAGTGCCAGGATTTACATTGATAAAACATGTTTGTAAGTAATCTTTTTACAATTATGAGGAGCAGTTTCTTAAAAGGTGATTTTGAAATATATACCTAATATTTTACAATCAGCAATTCTTGTGCACTTATACATTGTATTGTTTCTAATAATTATTAACAAAGAGCCTTTATCTTACTGACACCATGTCTGAGAATCTATAATTGATAAAAGCCATGTATAGCTTAGTTATTATATGGTAGTTAAATCTGCAGTAATAATCGAAAATTTAATTATAATATATATACCATATTATGATTCTTGTTTTAAAATAAATAATTATTGTTATTAATATATAAATATAAAAATTGTTATTAATAATATGTTATTAATATAATAAATATTGTTATTAATATGAAAGTTGTGATAAGTGTTAACAAAGGTTAAGGACAGTCCTACTTTATAATACATTACATTTACTTAAGGTTATATAAATCATGAGGAGCAGCTGTGATAATGTCAGTGAATTACTTGAATTATTAGATTTACACCTGCATATTTTAACTATGTTAAATTAGATATTGTTGCATTTATATATCAAACATCAAAGTTTATTTTTGTATGTAATATTAAAGTACCTTTACCAAGCATTATATAGTTGTTTTATTTGGAAAACCTATACTCCATTTGGTTAGGTACTTAACTAAAGGTAAACAATCTTGATGTGACTTTTTACACAAACACATTAAACAAATAATAAACTACTGCTTAAACTAACGGTTCAATTTATTTAGTAATCGTTAATGTTGTATTTACATTCACATATTTAGCATAACATACTAACATCTTTAGCAGCATTTTATTTTTAAACTGATTTTTAGATAGAAAGAGATCAAGATTGTTTAGCTTTAGTTAAGTACCTAACCAAAAAAAAATTAAGTCTTGCACTCGATGCAATGGCAGTGGCGAGGCGAACAAATTAACAACTTTTTTTTACCTTGGGGTGCATTGACGCATGCCCCTCCGCTGGGAGGTTTATGTCGAACTCACCGGGGTTAAGATGGTGAGCGACATCCCGGTAATACCGACTAAACCCACCACGGTGTTCCTCGACAAAACCGCAATCGGCGGGGCCGCGCGAATCACTTTCACATGCAATCGCGACGCCGCCGAGGTTTAGGTCCGCTGTATGAAACGACAGTCCACTACCCGAAAAGACCTACCCTATGGTCACTTCTAAATTTTAATCCTACTGTCCCTTGAGGGGGGACGGACACACGACACAGGCACGCGTGTGAACACGCACGCCGCCTCTCGGACCTGGTGCTGATCGGGTGGCGAGCAGGCCCACGAAGTCCACCACCCCCAGGTCAAACCTCAGGGTGGCTGGAGGTCATCCGCCCTCCGGCACCCAGTTCTGCGGTTAGGGGGAGCTTTCGAGTGATCCCTCTCCCGCTCCGCCGCCTTCTTGATGGAAATCACTTTCTCACAGAAGGAGGCGACTGCGTTCCATGACCTCTCACTCCGGACCATAGACTGAACTACGGCCGTGAGCGAGAGGGCAACTAATCCGACTGCCGTGATCAACTCACGGCGCTGCGATTCCCAGGCGGAGCAATCCGCCAAAGTGTGCAGCGCCGTGTCCTCAACAACGTTGCGGCAGTCGCCGCAGTGATAACAACCGGGCGTCTCTTGCCGGCTTATGCGACACAGGAACTGGCTAAAGCAACCGTGGCCAATCATTACCTGTGTCAGCCGGAAGGTGAGGGCGCCATGCCGCCTACCCAGCCACTCTTAAAAAACTGGCCTTACCGCAACGATCGTGGCGTGCCCGGCACTGGGGAGCACAAGTTGATTTCTCCGTTCTTCCACTAGGACTTGGTGGAGCTCGGACCGTGCTGCCTCTAGAGCAGGAAGAGCTGGTCAACCACTTTAACCACTACGCCATCCGTGCGGTCAATTTAATAATCTGTTGGAAATGTTGGTTTCGTATCCACCAATAATAAAAACAGTATTTAGTATACTTTTTAGAGTTCGTCGTTACGTGGTATCACGTGACCTTTGCATATTATGTAAACCATATTTTTCCAAATTTTTCGACAATTATTCTCAATTTGCTATTATCACTGATAAATGATAATATATCTAATAATATACTAGCTATTACTAATTAGCGTACCTACTTAGGGTTCGCTGCCGAACGCACTCCACAATGACGTGATGAACATCTTCGACAACACCACACTCGGAACAGTTTGGAGATAGTTTCAACTTTCTACTGCACTCTATACTCTACTAATTCTTTATAGATAGTCAAAACCTTTCCTGCGCTTTTTTAACAACGTTTTTAGTACTTACCTAGTAGTAGTTGTCACAACTCTACACCACAGTACATACATATACAGTATTGTAACTCGGCCCTGTCTTTGAAATAATTACCTAGGTACATCAGCGCGGTTCGTAGACACGCGATTGCGTCAGCGCACACTAAGAGCAGAGCATTTTCTGAGACTACTGAAAGATTTATCTTATGACAGTTCGATACATTGCAAAATTAAAAACATGTCCAAACTTGATGCTCGACCATGCTCGAGCTTGCAAGATGCGTGTTCGAGTATGCGATAAGCAAATGAGCCGCTCATTCGCCTGAGCGTGCTCAAATGGTTACAAGTCCATTTGAGCACGCTTAGGCGAATGAGCGGCTCATTTGGCCGAGCAGCTCAAGTGGAGATGCCTCAGCACGCTCGGCCCGAACAAATCTGAGCACGCTCAGAGCGAGCAACCGCACCTTGTCGGTTTTTGTCTGCGCTCAAAGGCGCTCAGTATTAGCTCAGCGCTCAGTGTGGACGGTTGTTTATGTGTTTAAAAGGCTCGGCGAATGACGAGCGCGTCTAGTTTTTGATGTATATTTGTTTTTAATTTACGGTCCGATCAATAAAAGTAAATATTCAAAATCAATCCATGACATTCTTGTAAAGTTGAGAAATGGTCCGTTATTTACTTCGAAAGTCAATTCACGAATCATATTAGCTGAGTTGTTTCTTCGATGACGATATATTTCTCTCATCCAAAACCTTGGTGATTTTCTCTTCTTCTTCAGTAGCAGTAGCTACACGGACACGTGCGGACATGACATACTGAGCAGTCTGAGCACAGCTTTTTCAATGTTGAGGCTCGTTCGACCAAAACATTCATTTTGTTTCTCTGAGAACGCTCAGGCGAATGAGCGGCTCATTCGCCTGAGCGTGCTCAAGTGGATACAAGGCTTTATACACGCGCGAGCGCGCTTGAGTATTGCCACAGCGAGAAAACTGTCTGGACGTGTGTTTTCTACCTACGGCGCGGCCCGCATCATTCAGTTGGAAATCATGGATTATGACTTCTTATTTTATTAACATATTTTTCATGTTCCTTTTCCTCTGCCAAAAGAACGATAATTACTAAGTCCCAATCAACCATATTGAACACGTCTGGCAACGTCGGATTTTGGGCTTTGAGCTTGCTCATGGAGGGGCGAGCATGCCGTCTGCATGGTCGGGCAGTCAAAATTTTGCTTGACCTCGTGCGAGCATTTTGCAGTTCGGTGTGCGCTGACTCTTTGGGCTGCCCGCCTACAGTATTTTAATTATATCTATTTACTTGAGTTTCTTTCTAGTTTAGTGATTGTAAATATTATATGTATATTATACCAATTATAAAAAATTAAATACAAAAATTGATTCAAAAATACAATCACACCGTCCGTTCGTCACTGCGGCGCATTCGCGACCAAACTTTCGCGACTGGTTGCGAACCAAGCGCATACCAACGCCGAGGCGCGTAGGTATGACTAGAGTGCCGACCGTTTGTATGAAGATAAAATAGGTACTTTATATGTAAGTACTGTGTCTAAACACTAGTCGTATGTAGGTATACTAAATGTATGTATGTAGGTATATATTATTGATGACTAGCTGTGACCGCGATTTCAAACACATGAACATAATGTCATTGTCATCTACGTATCACACTTTAAAAATGGTACCTACTGTTTTTATTTGGCAACCGCTTTAAATGTAACGATCACTAAAAGGAAAGCTTGTGATTAGCTTATCTCTATACCACACTCGAAGCCACATCTATACTGTATTATCCGTTGTGTAGTACTTACACACGAGACAAAAAGGTATATGTATGTACGCACAACTTTCTTTTTAAGTCTAACTTAGAGTTGTTGCTATTTATCTAACTTAAGGCGCTATGTAAATATTAGTTATTCGCAAGTCCCAGAGCTTGACAACATCATAGGTTTATAATAATATACATACATACTTACATAGTGTCACGTCTATATTCCTTAGGGAATTCTGCAGAGATGCAGAGGTGGATTGCACCAATATTTCACCAGCTATGCAATTTTCTGGTCCCACGTAATATGAAAGACCCTGTTTGCCAATCGCATTTACTACCGCTGCACTACCGAGAGGATTATACTAATATTATTTATCACACGTATGTATAAAAGTTCATAAAAGTAGATATATCTAGCACAGTAAAAGATAATAATTTTATAATATTAAACGGCGTACAGCAGTGATAGCTCAGTGGGGAGACCAACAGACTGCAATGCAGAGGGTCTCGGGTTCGAACCTACGTCGCGCACCTCTTACTTTCGGAAATTATATGATTTTTCGAAATTATGTGCGTATTGATTGACAATAATTATCGCTTGTTCCGTGCCTCGGAGAGCACGTTAAGCCGTCGGTCCCGGTTGCCATGAACGTCTATAGCAGTCGTTATTGGGAAGTTAGTGCCCTATAATATCCTGACACTGGTCTAGCCTTAGGTTATCGTTAGCCTTCGGGTCGCGAAGGTCAGGTGGTAGCCGCTCCGTGTAAAAACTAATATCCAGTCAAATTCGGTTAGACTAGAAAAGCCGGCCCCAAGTGACTTGGAAATAATAAAGGCTAGGGAGAAGAAACGCATGGTGTATGGTTTAAGTTGTCGCCTCGCCAGCACTGCGAGTGAACCAAGTGCCACGCGATAAACTAATGTGTGATCCACAAACAGTTATTCCGAGTTTGCGTGTGCTCTGTGTTCGTTGTTTCAATGTCTGTTATGTCCTCCGCGACACAGGAATTATTTCTAGTGGAGGACTATATTTTTTAACAAACTGAAAATTATAAATTTTACTCTTTCTATATTTCAGATCTATAGCCAGATTTGGGCGTATCAATAGACTAAAATATCACAGTTATCCATTATGCTTTGAGATACTTCTTGTTTGTTTAGTGACACTATACCAAATCAAACTGTAGATAATTTAGTTATGTGTACACAGGATTGGCGTGGGCGAAGGAAGTTCATAATCTAAACGTATTGTGATAAACTGCCAAATCCTCAGTCAACTCGGTCATCTCGTCAGCTACACACACTCCTAAAAATGAACCGTTGCATTTATCTTATTTTGACGTTGTTCGTCTGCAGTGTTGTATCACGACACTTGACGTTACAAAAAGAGATTCTCAAACCCCAAAATATGGACAAGTCTGTCATTATAAAAAGTGCTATTGCTGAAGATTCGCCTGTGTGGGACGAAAGCTGTCCGGAAGGGTATCAGCTGGATATCTCTGGAGTGTGCCGTGAAGTGTGGTTCGAGGAATGGGATTATGATTCCCGTTGAATTGCAACTGAAAAGTCCATACTTATATACCAACGTATTTTATACGGACATGATTTAGCTGTACTGTACGTTGAAGTTTAAATGTTAGCAAAATGTTATCTGTACTGCATTTTATTAAAACTTGTATTAAACTCTGTGTTCATTTTTTTTTTATGCTTTTGCGTTAACAAGGAGGAACAATCCCCGTAATAAAAACTGTCTAAAATAGAGTTCCGACCTAGTAGACTTAGCCCTTCGGTACCTATCTAGTGTAAATATTTGTTAAGTTAACTATGTAGACGAGACAATTAAGCAAAGTTCATCAGTTTGTTGTGTTACATTTTGATAAAGTATTGTGAGTGTGTTCCCGTTGTAGGTAACCTACCTACTACCAAATTAATAATTTTATACGGTTCTATATTTTGCAAAAAGTGGTGACTTTCCTAATTAACCGAGAATATTTTCTTTTTGTAACACTTGTTTATTTACTTATGAGCTAACGGCTTCCAAAGCATAAATAAATACATACAATCTTGTGGAGATTTATATTGTGACTGCGGTATTTCGCTGTTATAGGTACATACTTTGAGCGAGATGAATCTTTATTTAATATGTAAAACAAATGTTGTCATGAAACAAGTGTTTAGTACTTAACCAAACTTTTTGTTGACCTCTTGCGCCGAAACCAGTGTAGTATGTAAGACTGCACCGTTAACGCTGTCATCTCATTTACATTCGTCAATGTAGAAATATAATATTATAATATTATTATTATGCACTGCAATATATGCTACTGCACTCTGTTCCGTGGGCTCCACAAATACTTAAAAAAGAAACGTACAAACGATCAAAAAACTAGATACAATGATCAATCTATATTTTTGATCTTTATTTTAGGAAAAGGTCGGCTCTCGTTTTGCGTAAGCAACTGTAACGATAGAAGTCGAGGTATGAACATTAATCACCCAATATATACTTAATCGATGGGTATGAAGTAAAAGGTAGGAAGCAGGCTGCAAGGAGAATGGCTAAATCATTGGGGTTGCATTACGATTGTAGGAAGTCGGTCACTGGACAACTTACTTTAAATATATATCTTTACAACAGTGGCCTATTTTGACGCCTATAAGCAAGGGTGTATGAGCCTTGTTTAGTGGCGCTAAAACTGGACCCACCACTACCATCTCCTAAAGCATTGTTATTGTATGCGCGAGAACGAGATAGCGCGTTTCAGAATGCATTGGAGATCCATAAGAAGATTTTGCCATTCAAAATTAAAAAGCAACATCTGATAAACTTAACTTTATTTAATATTGATAAAGTTCTTCATAGAAATCAAATTGGTATTTTAAGTCGTCTTTCATTCAACCTGATGATTGTCCTGGGAGAATCGCGATGTATTTCCACGTGTCGAGCTGCTCAAGTATGGGGTTGACTGCAGGGGGAAGGTGCTTCGAGACAGCGAGAGAGATGGCTCCCTGGAACCTGTTCACGTAGTCCACGATCACATCGTCGATCATAGCGTTTACGATGCCGTCAATGTCCCCACCGCCGATCGCACCGGTTAACTCAGACTGAAATTTAAGAAAAGGTTATTTGTATTTGTTGTACATTTATGAAATTGATGATTGGTCATACAAAGTTATAACCAATGTAAATACCTACCTAAATCATTTTTGACATGTGGGTACACTCTACAGCTGTGACAATTATTTAATTTATTTGGCGATGTTAGAATCAGCTGCCTTATTAACTAGTGATTGGTGCCATTATTTATTTATATTTAGTCTTTACTGAGAAGAGGCCCGTGCCCAGCAGTGGGAGAGTTTAATACAAGGCTAACATTATTATTATTATTATTAAATATCAGTATCAGTGCCGTAGAAATAACAACTCGTTAGGAATTTGTGGCAATACAGTATTAAAAAGACTGTATTAAAAATAAACTGTAAATCTATACTTAATATTATAATGCTGAAGAGTTTGTTTGTTTGGTTGAACGCGCTAATCTCAAGAACGACTGGTTCGAATTGAAAAATTATTTCAGTGTTGGATAGCCCATTTATCGAGGAAGGCTATAGGCTATATAACATCAGGCAACGATCAATAGGAGCAGAGCATAAATGATAAATGTTGCAAAACCGGGGAAAAATCTTGTGAAGCAGATAAAGTTGCGCGGGTCAGCTAGTATCGTAATAAAACCTACTAATATTATAAATGTTTGAATGTTGCCAGCAAAACAGTTGAACAAATTTAGATGAAACCTAACCTATATGTTAATCCAGGACATGTGTCTATCTGTGTGCCAAACACATATAGACCATGTCGTGGATTAACATATAGGATACCTTTATATAAACTTATATTGGTTAAACGTTCTCGTGGGATTAATGGGGTCGAAACCGTGGGCAGAAACTAAGGATACAATTATATAATTTGATGTATAGCAAGTATGTATGGCAAGGCACGAATGTTGATTCATGCTTGTAATTGACCTGCAAATAGTTTCAACATATTTAATACGTTACTAATCCATTATGTACAATTGCGAATGTAAATAGATACTCACTGATGTAGGTATGCATTCAAATGCAAAAATGTAATATGCTTCATAATATTGATTGTAAACGTGACTTGTTTAAATATGTTTTAATAATATCTATAGGAAATAGGTAATACCGATAGATATAATTTAATTATAGCTCGAAATAAATGATTTAGTAGTTGTTATGAATTGTTTTATATGTCGATATCTATCGAAAGACTGACAAAGTAGGTGTGCAAATTGCACGCATAAAAAATATTATTTCTAAAAGTGCCATTTCGCACAGTTCGTGTGAATAGATTTGAGCAAAATGATACTTTTCTAATCATATTTTTAAAAAGGCAAATTAATCATCATTTTGTAGTCATCAGACGATAGAACTGGTAATTTACCTTAAATGAAGGAACTTGGAAGGCGGCGTTTTCGATTCTCCCTATAATCACTGCCTTGCCATCTTCAGACTGTTCCAGGAACAATTTAGCTTGAAAACGGAATCCCTCTGCTTTGAATCTAAAATTTAAGATAAGATAGCAGATATATAGCAGAAATAAGCATGAACATAGTCAATAAGCGTGTAAGGTCCAAAATAATAGAATAATATCGGCTGTGTTTCAAGACTAGGCACGCGGCTCTACTCAATGTGATAATGGATAAGCCATTAGCCACACTGTCCTAGAGCGGATTTGAAGACATCGTAATATGATCCAGAACATTATAGAGAACTCTTAGACGTGCATTTTTTTACAATATCTCTTTTTGCTACTTAAACCAATAATATTAACTATTTTATACACTCATGATTTCAGAACCACATAGTGGACTATGGTCTACCCTTCTCACACTGAAAGGACTGGCCCATACCCAGCAGTGGTACAATAAACAAGGCTGATATTATCAAGAAGTCAGAGGTGTCTGTTGAGGTGTCGACCTCAAGACCAACGGTCTCCACACTAGGCTTTTGCTACATACATACTTTCATAGTATCTCGCTTATATTCTCCAAGCGGTAACAAAGGTAGGTTGGTGACATCTACATTTTGCCAGCTACAATTTTAAATCCCACGTATCATGCCCTCTATACGGCAATAGGCGCGTTTTATATAACGTGGGTCATTGGACGCAGTGCCAGATTCCGAACAGCTACTGAGAATTTCTTAGCAGGAAAACCCCAATAATATTTCAATATTTCAATCAAATGCGATTCGTTCAAGTTCATAGACACGTAAACTGTTGCTAGAGAATGCGTTGTCTTCTGTAAAAACTCAAGAGTCAGATGTGTATGCTGATGCCGTGTCTTTACCAGTTCAGGGGTTTATGCTCCAATACATTTGTAAACATTTAAGGAAAGGTAACGGCCTCTTGTCTCGTATCGTTTGAGAATATTTTTTATACTTACACGGCATTGCCTTTTCCATAAATAGGGATAGCTGTCAAGAAGTCACCAACCAGGTCATAATGCCCTGAAATAGAAAACGCAAATTAGTACAGGGAAATATTTTTCTGTTTTATTTATTCGGTACTAGATTTTGCCCGCGTTGGTTAGTTAAGGTTAGATTAGTATCACGGCGCCTGACTGGCCACGGATGTTTTGGCCAGTTCCTGTGTCGTATAAGCCGGCAGGCGACGCCCGGATGTAATCACTGCGGTGTCTGCCGCAATGTTGTTGTAGACACGGCGCTGCACACTTTGGCGGATTGCCCCGCCTGGGCATTGCAGCGCCGTGAGTTGATCGTGGCAGTCGGACTGGTTGCCCTCTCACTCTCGGCCGTGGTTCAGTCTATGGTCCGGAGTGAGAGATCGTGGAACGGCGCCTCCTTCTGTGAGGAAGTAATTTCCATCAAAGAGGCGGTGGAGCGCAAGAGGGAGCGCTTAAACCCTCTCCCCAAACACAGAACAGGGTGCCGGAGGGCGCGAGATGACCTCCAGCCACCTTGAAGTTTGACCTGGGGGTGGTGAGCTGCGTGGGCCTGCTCACCACCCGATCAGCACCAGGTCCGAGAGGCGGCGTACGTGTTCCCACGTGCGCCTCTGTATAGTGTCTTTGACCTCCCCCCCACGGGGACGGTGGAGGAAATATTCTTTGTGTAGTGGGCTGCCGTTTCACACGGCGGCCCGAAACCACGGCGGGGTCGCGATTGCATGTGAAAGCGATTCGCGCGGCCTTGCCGGCTATGGTTATGTCGAGGAACACCGTAGTAGGTTTAAGTCGGTATTACCGGGGTATCTTTTTCCCGGTGAGCCCGACAAAACCTCTCCGTCGCCACGCGGAGGATAAAGCGCCAAAGCATTCCCCCACGTAAAAAAATTAAAAGGTATCACGGCGCCGCCGGCAGGCCGAAACCTCGGCCGGGACCGCATGTGTAAGTGACTCGCGCGGCTGCGTCGATTGCGGTTTTTTCGAGGAACACCGTAGTAGGTTTAGTCGGTATTCCAGGAGGTCCATTATTATCATTATTACCATCTTTCTCTTTTACCCCGCTGAGTCCGACATAACCCCTCCGCCCGTCCCCGCGGAGGGTTTTGCGTCAATGCAATCCCCACGTAAAACTTTTCTAAATGAAAGGTATCCTATGTGATACCCCGACAACGTGTATGTATACGAAATTTGATTGCTATCGGTCGTGTAGTTAAGGCGTGAAAGCGTAACAAACAAACTCACACTCGCATTTATAATATTAAGCTAGGATTTAGTCTTCAAAAAGGAGACTACAGCATCACTAATAGTTCTAGTTTTATGAGGAGTTTAAAACATTAAAATGACAGACTCAATAAATACTCAGACTCGGGATAACCATTCGGGATGACGCACATCGTTTTTTATTACGTCAATCTAGTTCAGTTAAAGTTTAGCTTTACATATATCAAAGAATATAATTATAATTATATTTAAATGATCAAAAAAATATTTTATTTACTTAATATAACGATTTTATCTTATGTTATTTTAATATTTATTAACATATTTTAAATAATATTTGATTAGCTTTACATATAGCAACTGTGATCATTATAATAAGCTTAATATGATAATGATCATACTAAGCTTACTATAATGGTATATATATAATTGTAAATATGTAATATAGAGGTAGGCGTCAAAGCATTCCACCAAGTTAAAAAAAAAAGTTTTACATGCAGCAACTGTGGTCATTATAATAACGTTAATATTTTTTTTTTACTTAGGCTAGCAGTTATTATTTAATTTTATGATACGTAATTAAGACATTATAGCATAATAATATATTTTAATTATTTTCTTAAATGAATAAATTGATGTGTTTTGTAGCCTTATTATATAAACACACATGTAATCATTAGTTATTAATCAGTGAATAAAATTAAATTAATAACTTATTGGTACATATATATTCCTGATGTTGGTAAATGGTATATAGGTAAATGACATGGATCTATTTATACAAATGATAAACGTATCCAATCTCGAATCGTTACCTGATATAGCTTAATAATTAACCTCAACAATTACCTTGAAATGTACAATTATAGTAATTAGCGGTCGCCTAGTGGGCAAAATTCGACCATAAGTGATATAAATTTTAGTTTGATCGTTAATAAGGTTTTATTGTCTACTCTACGCTTATAATTACATTTCATTTAGATTTCGCCAAGGCTATACAGGTTAATTTACCTGTCTTTATCAAACAAATTATTATTTACTTAACAGACATAATAATTACTCAGACTCGGGATAACCATTCGGGATGACTCACATCGTTTTTTATTACGTCAATCTAGTTCATTGACGATATTCCTAAGCTTGCTACTTTGTTTTCTTTTTTTCTTTATTACATATAAATAAGGTATATGTAGCCATAGTTACAAAGAATTGTTCGACGTTAGACGAACAATGGCGAAATACTACGAACACGATTCGACCATAGTAAAATAGGAATAGTAGGATAGCTTCATACAAATCGGCCGCCGCCGATTTGTATGTACGCGTGAGTCGCCGGCGCCGTGTACGCACGCACTTTTCACGCAAACATTTACACAGCCAAACGGGGCGGCCGGGGACTCTGTACGGGATGCGCCACGCGGTTGATTGCGCGCATTCACGTACTACACTGCTCGCAGTGCTCGCCCGCTCGAATTGGCTCTCTCACTGGCCACTTTATATCCATTTAGTTTTGTAATAAACGTTATTATGACTTCAAAAAGACCCAAAAAATATTGTAGTGTCTTCGGGTACCTACCTCAATAACAACTCCTCAAAACCGGACTTATCATTCTTCCAAATACCTACTGAACGAGAAGCGTAAGTACCAACCTAAACATTTTTCTAATTAAATTAGGTATGTGTTTGTACGCTAATATGTAATTGTTCAGAGTCTGGTGTACTATGTTATAAGTAGGTATGTATTTAAAAACAAAACGTATAATACAATGTGTTAAACGACAGTAAATTAAACTAGTTCCTCGTCATATAAGGTGTTTAGATAGTTATATCGCGATATATAACGCTTAGTCAGTATTTGAAAAAAAAGAGATATTCAAGCTTAAATTGTGAAGTAGGCATTCAGCGCGATCACTTATAAAAGCGGCGAAAAAGCGCGCGCGCCGACAAACCCTGCGCCGTGGTGTTTTGTTGAAACGGTGTAGATATTAACACGGGTATTCATTTCAGCACTTACTAGTCACTGTTGGATTGAGTGAATTGAGTGATGATTAAAATTTGATTTTCATTTTATTTCGTAAGATAGCTTTGGTTATAGTCATAGTTTAGTTGTTTAGTTTACATACGTAGTTATTAATAATTATAATATGTACTTCAGAGGTGTAATGTGAGATGTTTTGTTCATAATTCATTTTTTAATATACATACTTCTAAGCGACGTTATATTACGTTGTTAAAAACCTAGTGCTGTCATAAAATATGCAAATAATATTTGACTAAAAACAATAGTGACAACCCTGTGCGTCAACGCAATAGTAGGCAATTAACTCGCCGAGCGGCCTTAGCTAACCTACTATTCTTATTGTACTATGATTCGACTGCGTATGTCAAATGCATGATTTTGTGCGTGTAGTGCTTTTCATTAATTTAATGTATTCCTAATGCAAATTTTATAAAAATATTAGGTTCGCCACTTCTTCTCTATATAAATTTTAATTGAGCCATATTTCATACACCTCTGTCCGCGCAATTTTCGTGAAAAGGGATAGGTACAAAGTTTTTTTACCTATATAGATTTAAATATAACCAGGAAACACGTGTCCCATGTAGATAGTAAATTTGTATGAGTAACCTACACTTTATTTAGGATTTCGTCCAACCTGCAGCAGAAGTACTAGTCTACAGAAGACAGCCAATGAGGCTTTTGTTGTGTTTCTGCGGTCTTCTTCTTCTTTTCGAGTCAATGCTCTTGTCCCCTTTTGCGGTCAAATGGTTTTGGCCCAGAAAGTGGCGACCGCTATGGCGGCAGCAGAGGCGATGTTGAGGTCGGCTCTTGTGCAGGATGTAGGACATGCTGGACAGGTCAGTAGGTGCATCATTGTTTGACGGGGTGCACCACAGTCGCAGTGAGTTTGGGACTGATCCAGTATTCCCCTTCTACATTAATTATGTTTGTACCGTCCTACTTGCGCTCTCAGTCTATTTAAACACTTCCACACTGGCCAGGATTGGTCGTTTCCCGGTGGGATAGTTTCTTTGGGGTCCAGGTGGTCAGGCGGTGGTGGATGCCTGGATTTCCAGAGCTCTATCCTTTTTTTCGGTGGGTTGGCCTGTAGAGGCTGCGTGCACTGAAGAAAGCTCTTGCGGCTAGTGAGTCGGGCCTCAGCCATCCTGTAGTGGTGTAGGGGATGTCGAGAGTCAACTTCTTGTTTAGATTTTTCTAGCGAGCAGGTGATATCCCTTCTAACACTTGGTGGGGCTATACCTGCCAATGGATATAAGGTGTTAAGTTGTGTCGGTTTTAGGCAGCCCGTAACTATTCTGCATGTGTCATTGAGGGCAACGTCCACTGCTGCAGCGTTTGCACTCGGTGCCAGACGGGGCCAGCGAATTCGCCAGCTGAGTAGCAGAGCGCTATTCCCGTCGTACGAAGGACATGTGATGACGCTCCCCAATGGGTTGAGATGAGATGACGTAGTAAGTTGTTACGTGAGGCCACTTTCATTTTGGTTTTATGGCAGTGGTGTTTGTATGTGAGAGCCCGATCAAGTGTGACGCTCAGGTATCTTGGTGTGAGTGCATGCTGGACCTGGGCTTCTTCCCATGTGATGTTAAGGGTTCGGCTAGCGTGGTGGTTGCGGATGTGGAATACACATGTTTCAGTCTTCAACAGGTTCGGTTTCAGACTGTTCTCACGGTAGTAGGCACCAAGGGAATCAAGTCCAGCTGATAAAATATCCTCAACCACTTCAAACTTTGAAGTTTGAGCTGCAAGGGCTAGATCGTCCGGATATAGAAATCGTTCTGTACTTGGGCGCCGCGGTTGGTCGTTTGTGTAGATGTTGAACAGGGTGAGTGCCAGGACACTTCCCTGGGGAAGCCTGTTACTTTGCTTGCGCCATCTACTTTTGATTTCTCCGAGGTGTACTTGGAGCCGACGGTTTCTAAGTAGTTCAGCAAGTTTTCGTACAAAACCTGTGTCTTCGACCATGTTGCTAACTTCAGCTAGGAGCCTATTGAAATTTACAGTATCGTACGCTGTGAAAAGATCAACAAAATCCACGCCAGTGATTTTCTTGTTTTCATAGCCATCCTCTATGAATTGGGTTAGATTTAGCACCTGGCTAGTGCAAGACTTACCAGGTCTGAACCCAACTTGTTCGGGGATTAGCTTGTCCTCGATGGCAGGTGTAAGCCAATCAAGTAACAGTCTCTCGAACAGTTGGAACGTGTTGCATAGCAAAGATATAGGACGATAGCTTTTTGGGTCAGGTGATGGTTTACATTTTTTTCTTTTTTATGTGGGTGAATTCTTTGACGCATACCTCTCCGCGGGGCGACGGAGAGGTTATGTCGGGCTCACCGGGGGACAGATACCCCGGTAATACCGACTAAACCTACCACGGTGTTCCTCGACATAACCATAGGCGGCGGGGCCGCGCGAATCGCTTTCACATGCAATCGCGACCCCGCCGAGGTTTCGGCCCGCCGTGTGAAACGGCAGGCCACTTCACGAAAATACTTCCTCCACTGTCCCCCTGTGGGGGACAAAGACACGACGAGAGGTGCACGTGGGAACACGCACGCCGCCTCTCGGACCTGGTGCAGATCGGGTGGCAAACAGGCCCACGC
Source organism: Catocala fraxini (assembly GCA_930367265.1). Taxonomy (NCBI): domain Eukaryota; kingdom Metazoa; phylum Arthropoda; class Insecta; order Lepidoptera; family Erebidae; genus Catocala; species Catocala fraxini. The sequence continues at coordinate 16,666,114 of OV884026.1, forward strand.
AGCACACCACCCCCAGGTCAAACCTCAGGGTGGCTGGAGGTTATCTTGCGCCCTCCGGCGCCCGGTTCTGCGGTTGGGGAGAGGGTATAACCGCTCCCTCTCCCGCTCCGCCGCCTCCTTGATGGAAATTACTTCCTCACAAAAGGAGGCGACGGCGTTCCACGATCTCTCACTCCGGACCATAGACTGAACTACGGCCGGAAGTGAGAGAGGTGATGGTTTACCTGGCTTAAGCAAGGCGATAACTTTTGCTTTCCTCCACTGCTTGGGTATATTTGTGGATGCGAGGCAGTTGTTGAACATTGCAAATAACCAGGATATATATACAGAGACCCGATAGAAGCTGGCGGATCCGTAAGAATGATGAAATACAAGATCTCGTAACGGACCCAAACTTATTCGGGGAAATTAAAGCGCACCGACTTCGCTGGCTTGGTCACGTTAAAAGAATGGTAGAGGATCGTGGAGCTAAGAAAGCCTGTTGGCCGACGTCATGTTCACCGTCACAGATGTCACTGGCATGAAACGGTGGAAGCTGATCTGCAAGAGCTTCAAGTTAAAGACTGGTGGGAAACGATCAAAGACCGAATTAAGTGGCGTTCTATCTTATCGGCGGCCAAGGCGCACTTTGGGTTGCTGCGCCAATAAAGTTGCTGTAATTGTAGTCGAGTAAATATACCATTTCATGTCACAAGCGTTCATGTTGGTATGATAATATGGTAAATGCTTACTTTTATTATAGAGGTAGACGATAACAGCAGCATCTTTTTAGCATATTAAAGTAAGTTGGGTTTCCACAATAGCAATTTATGCGCCATTGCAGCCTTTTGGAACGTTCGACTTTCGTGATTTCCATAATCTTAGAAAACGTAAAATTTATTAGGTGTTTCCATTTTGTATATTAAAGAAATCTAATGACGCACATTTAAACGAATTTCAAATTTATTCAACGTATTTTATATTTAAATAAGACAAGTATACCTACACATGACGTTACGGCTATACATTGAATTATTTATGGGTTATTAGTGTGACCTTACCAGCGGACACGTCAATGGATGGTACAGAGATGTCAAGATCGAAAGTGAGGTCCGCTAGATTGAAACGACTGGTGTGTACCACAAATCCTCCAATACCAGTCATCAAGACGTCCTTAAGCTCTAAGTCCAGGCTGAAAAATAACAATCATAATTAAATATCTATTAAATAATATCGAATAGAACAAATATATTTGGTTAGCTCGGTGGCGTTCTCAGGCTCGAATCCCGGATTGAGCCAACAAATGGTTATTGGGGTTTTATGACAACAAATTCTCAGTAGTACCCCAGAATTAGGAAGGTGCCATTGTTACACACCCTCGTGCCTCGGAAAACACGTGAAGCGTTGATCCTGCGCCTGATCTCTCTCCGGTCGTGTCAAATTGCCACCCCATCTGACTTACAACTTGTATTTGCTTACACACTTGTGCACTATAATATCTTCTGCACAGATGAGCAGTCTCTTAAGATTGGCCGCCATACCAAAATTCGGTTTGGAGTATTTTAATTAGAAAATTATTCAAGAAACATACCTACTGCTACAAATGAATAACTTAAGCTTTAATATAATTAGATATGAATTTTGTTGAAAGAGATTTACTTAGCATTAATGCTGTATCTAATTAATAATTATATAACAAATTTTGTGGCATACGTAAATAATATAAAGAGCGAGCTAGACGGGCTGTACTCACTCCAGAATTGTCTACTCCCTGCTAACTGCTAGTTTACTGCTACTTAAAATCCTAGGGATCCTATTACAACCTTAGAATTTTGAGTCGCAGTTAATCTACATGTTTGGAAACCGGGCACACCTTCGAAAATAGACTTGCCAATGACTTTCGGTTACTCATTGAAATTTATGTAGGTATGTGTACTACGTAGATATCTTATACCTTTATATATTTTTTGTATAAAAGACTGCTGTTTCTATAGGGATAATCCCTGCGTTGTCTGTTGTTGACTTGCACCTGCGTCTTCGACAAACCATGTCGTCGCTTTGCTAACTAAGCTATTCATGGTCTGCCGTTAGGTGTTCAAATTAGCCTCTATGTTTGAGCATCTAAGGCTGGATACTATTAGTAAAGAAATGGAGGCTACCGTTTTTGTGCTCACAACTCGGTGCCACTAGCAACCAAGGTCCTGTCAAGCCTGACACAGCTGCTGTCAAAAGCAGTGTTTAACAGTAAAATTGGCGGTTTCTATGGTTACTGTTGAAGTGGCTATAGAGTATGAGTTCTAGAGACTTATTGCTCTGACTTATTGACTTGCCATAGCTCTCATAATAACCTTAAGTCAAACTATTGTTTAAATTTGGCGACTTACTTGATAAGTCCAGCAGGTACGTTCAAGTGGAAATGTTCCAGTTCAAGGGGGTCAAGTACTGGGATCCCGAAGAGATTGGAGCCATTCTTGATAATGTATCTCACGTATGCGATTAACCGGCGGATAAGTGCATTGATAGCCTGATCCAGAATAAAGTTGCGGTGCTCAGCCCCGTCTGCCAAATCATCTAGTCACATAAATATAAATATAGGTACAAATGATAACATTTGCGTATTCAGATAAATAAGTTTATCTTAGTGATTAATCTCGAACACAATAGGTGTTCGATTCGATCACAACAGTATCGCATTAAATAGGTATATTCGTAGCTATACGTAATTTTATTGCGAAGTTATGGATTATTTATTGAACTTTATATTTCATCGGCCACTTAGTACAAAAGCAAATTACTCTATATAAAGCATATCAAATAGGATACAAAATAAGGAGGGCAAGTAAAATATGTTACGTTATGTCATAATGTCTCATATATTTCGCCTCCATTCATTTAAGTAGGCTAAGATCTTTAACCATACTGCCTCATCTGGCATAGAAAACATAGGACAAGCTTTGCTAAATGTCAAGGACATAAAGATAGCTTTTTAAAATGTGACATCCCATGACCCTTTGCTATATTTTTCTGTTTACAGTTAAGCATTACTAAGTATGCTTTAAAGTTATAATGGATTTCATTATTATTTTTAAATTTATTTAGTATTAGGATGTCAGCATGTTACAATCTCATCAGAGTTCCACTTTTCAATAACTGATATGAACTGATAATCTGTCTTATTCACAATAATTATGATATGGTGAATAAGACAGATTATCAGGTCAGAAAAGCCATCACCTGTAACTTACTCAGTTCAACGACGTTTGATTTTTCCACTTTGGGCGCCGCTGCCGCTAAGGCACACAGCATCAATACAAGTACAAGTTTCATTCTGAAACAAAAATGATATACATATTTTACGCAGTTGATGGCGGAAATAATAAGTGTCATTAAAATTGTGCACCAGTGTGGAATATTGATGTTATCAGTGCCTAAATTATAAGCTGATAGAGACCCGGTAGGTATACGGTTGTAGCCTTTTCAATTTCAGATTATACTAGCTGACCCGCGCAACTTCGTCTGCTTCACATAAGAAAATTTTTTCAGTTTTTGCAATATTTTTCATTGCTGCTCCGCTCCTAATGGTCTTAGCGTGATGTTATATAGCCTATAGCCTTTCTCGTTAAATGGGCTGCCCAACACTAAAATAATTTTCAATTCGAACCAGTAGCTCCTGAGATTAGCGCGTTCAAACAAACAAACTCTTCAGCTTTATAATATTAGTATAGATTACATAATGTTGTCAACATTAGTTTAAGAATGGAGCTCAATGTTCATCATAGACCATAATAAAAAATGAGTTAGGCTGAACTCGTTACTTATAAGGCAGTAGGTTAATGTCACAGTCTTACTGATATAACATTTTCTGAGAACAGGGACAGTTTAATACTTTTTATAATTTTAAACTAGAATGAGGTAATTGATGGCTCAGACAACATTTTTATTTTTCTGTTTTCTTTGTATTTATAGTAATTATATGTCGATTAACGTCTCACGGGTATTCTATTTATATTTTACGTTAGGTATAAAAATATCTGCCACTTTGGATGGTATATGGCCAGTTTTACATCTATCAAGTAAAATTTATCCGAAAGATAAATCGCATGCTGTCTCACTGTTGTTAGGTTAAAGAGGAGAGATGGCGAGACTTCTATCTTCTTCTATCTTATAGATAAATATTATTTGGAGGTGGGGTAGGCCCTTACCCTTGTAAGCCTACACAGGAAAGCCATTCAAAGTGGCAGTGTAAAAGAAGGGTCTAACACGTGGAACATCTGCAAGAGTTGTAATCTAAATTGGGATGGAAGACGTATTATACATAATTTGGAACAGAATGCCTAGCTATCGGTCTACCTATCGTGCCCGGCGGGTGACCACTGGTGTAGCTCGCATACATTATGAATTGCATTCTCGAACGTCAGCGAAACGCAATGTACAAGCATGTGTCGCTACATGCATTTAGAGGCACATCAATATTTGCCATTATAACGTCATTATTAAATACAGTCGAGAGGAGTATTGTTCAATTAAAAGCAAATTAATATGAGCCATAGGGATGGGTGTGTGCCGTGTATGACGAACTAGTATGACTATAAACAGAACTATGGAAAATATATGATATAATGATATCACCGATATAATTCATATCACCGATATAATTCATATCTGTATCATACATACAAATATGTTTAGCTAAGAGTAAAGCGGCTGTAGCCTAATAGTAAATGTTTTACTGATGTTTAGATTCATTTTAAGTGGTAAGACACATGTTTAGATTCATTTTAAGTGGTAAAACACATGTTTAGGTTAAATGGCATCAAGTGATCTTTTACCAAAATCTCTCTTTTCCACTCTAATATCTAAGCAGGCATAAAAATAACCAAATAAAATATTTTTATGTTGACTGCAAATAGTATTGAGTAATCATATAGATACCCTAGTGCGTAAACTACCACGAAAAGGACTCGAGTTCAATCCCACGGCAGGTACTTCCGACGTTTCGAAGTTGAGTGTAATAAATAACAATGACTAATTATCATTCGCGGTAACGGTGAAAATGATGAATGACATTGAAGTGCGTCCTACATGCCAGAGACTTCTTCATAATGTTCTCAAAGATATGTAAAATTTGCACTGGGCTAGCGCTTCGCAACCTTCGCACACTGAGAAGAGGCCTAGGCCCGTACCAAGCAGTGGGACAGTTACTATAACCAGTGCAAGCGAACAACAACATGCATTTACATACGGACATACAAAGCGCACATATAGTACTACTGCTTATAAACATTTTGTGGTTTATATTTTCCGTGTAGGGTAGCTATCGTCATAGTAGTTAAATGTAAGGAGGTCACACTGAGTCGAGGTTTTACACCGTACATGTTACTCTATGAATAACGTATGAACACATCATCTGAGCCTATTGTCTATTGACACGTAAGCGAATCTATCAGGTCAAGCTATTATTCATACAGAAACAGATTTCCTATACATCTACATATAGGGAAGGGTAAATTCCTGAATCTAACAATGAGTATTTATGAATTACGCAACAGCGATCTGTTTTCGAGTTCACAATGAAATTGCCCAGCTGTCGACAGTACCTATAGTCAGAAAATATCAAAACTAACTTCTATACTAGCCTATCAAACACATACCCATAAACCAGATTTATCAGGTTTTATATGTAACGATCGTCTCTCACACCTGCCGCGGCTAGTGCCTTGGTCAAGAGGCTTCTTAAAGGGTTCATCGGATCAGTCGGTCATAATCAGGCGCTCTGGTCATCGAAAAGATAGCAACGAGTTGTAGTCGTCCGATGCCATATTAAAAGGAATTTAAGCCAGACAGCTCCTATAACCAGGGTTATCACTTATCAGTTATAGTACAGCGAGGAATTTCGAAGTGGTTTTTCCTACGTATATCCTCAGATGCCTTGATGGACACCAGAGTAGATTAATGAGTTAATACCTAACAAGATCGGGTATTTTCTGAATATTGCCCCCTCATTAACTAACGAGAATAAGGGTAAACGACAGTATTTAGTAGGTACTGTAATAATAGACTGGGTACTTTCGCACTTACCTGGCTATTTCGACGACACTCAAAGCCAAACTGTGATTCTTCCGTAAAAAACATTGTACTAAAATGCTTCTGATTAGCACTGATTTACTTCATCAATCATACCTATACATATTAAATAACAAGATAAAACAGTAATCAGTGCCGAATTAAATTAACTTTATCTGTTGTAATAATTTATTTTCGCATTCTCTTGGCCCTAAGGTTGCTTTTCTTGTCAGTTCCAGGTGAAATATCATTAAATCTAATAATACCTAATATATCATGATGAGAAACTCATACCGGCAGGGCTATGACAAAGTACTTAATCGTAAGATATCATTATCGTAGTAATGATTTATTGTACTTATCTATTACGTTTACGCTAAAGAGGGAAAATTACATAAAAACAATAATTAAGCGGTAACTGATACATGTGATCGACAATGATATCACAGTATTGTTGGGATTGATGACATCAGCGTTAACTCACGCCTGTATATCTCGAAAGCCCCACAGCGATAGGAGGCTAACTTATTATTGTCCAACGGGTACATTTTCAGATTCCATGTTATTTCTGAATAACCAATTACACATTGATTGTAAACTCTGACCGCATTAATGCCGCGGGATTTTAGATTTGGCATTGGTACAGCAGCGATAGCCTAGTGGGAAACCGTTGGACTGCCACGCAGAGGTCTCGAGTTCGATCGCAAGGCGCGCATCTGACTTTTCGATGTTATGTGCGTATTCAATATTTATTTATGGTTCGCTTTAATGGTGAGGGAAAACATCGTGAGGTAACCTACATGTCTGAGAGTTCTCCATAATGTTCTCGAAGATATGTGAAGTCTGCCAACCCGCACTAGGCCAGCGTGGTGGACTATGGCCTAACCCTTCTCACACTGAGAAGAGGCCCATGCCCAGCAGTGTGACAGTTTAATACAGAGCTGATATTAATTTTGGGACATAATTTGGGTAAGGTAACCTTTATTTTAATGTTTTATATTTTCTTTGCGATATAGGCATTGCTTTCGCTTATAAAACAAAAAAGATGTCTAAGAAATCTGCATGTGCCCATATTATCATCAATTTGCAAAGTGTTACCCAAAATCAATAATAAAAAAGACGAAGTTAATAAAAATATATCTTCACGTCAGTTTTAGGAGACGCAATCTTTAAGAATGTAATATAACATTCTTAAAGATTGCTAGCTACTAGCTGTCCCGAAAGACGTTGTTACGTAAATAAGAAAAACAAAAAAAAATCTAATCCATTCTCGAATCCACTTGAACACACACAAAAAATTTCATTAATATCGGTCCAGCCGTTTAGGAGGCATTTAATTACAAACACACGCACAGAAGATTTATATAAGATATGAACTAAATTGATGTAACTTGTATACCTACTCCCCGTCACGGGATGCCTAAATGCAAAGACATTAGAATCTCTTATAATGTCTTTGCCTGAATGAATTCATGCGCATATTGTAAATTTAAAAGTTTAGCTGATATTTGTTATTTAAACATGCTCGATCCTTTTAACAACTTCAATGAAATTTTGTTTACATATAGTAAGATACTGATAGCAAAAAAGTCATGAAACATAAAGAAAATAGCTAATCAAAAAAAAGCACCTTGAATTCACTAAAGAGTTACTAGACCCTTTACGATACTTAAGTATGTTACGTATAAACCTTCATCAGTATTATAAATACAAAAGTAAAACTAAAAAACTGCCTCCTTGGCGCAGCGGTAGTGAATGCGACTGCTGTGCATGAGGTCTCGGGTTTGAATCCCAGATCGGGCCAAGAAAATGTTATTGAGTTTTTCTGTTAAGGAATCTCAATAGCAGCCCGGAGTTAGGAAGTAGGTGGTGTTAGACACCTCCGTACCTCGGAAAGCACGTAAAGCCGTTGGTCCTGCGCCTGATCTCTCTCCGGTCGTGTCGGATTGCCGTCCCATCGGATCATGAGAGTTAGGGAACAGAGAGTGCACTTGTGTTTGCGCGCACACACTAGCGCACTATAATATCTCCTGCGCAGATGGCCAGTCTCTGTTAAGACTGGCCGCCGTGGCCGAAATTCGGTCTGGAGGACATTATTATTATTATCTCCTGCCCAGATGGCCAGTGTCCGTTATGATTGGTCACCGTAATCGAATTCGGTTAGGAGGACCTTTATCTTTTATTAGCTACCGAAAAGTTATTGTGATACAGCCCTGATACGGTTCTTTCTGACTGTTCAGTGACATACCTGTACCCGTGACAATGATCTTATAATTATTATGTTTAACTTTTCGTTGCTTGTTGTTTTCGTGGTATTAGTTTGTCATGTCTACGGCCGCATGTGTGATTTTAAGATCGATTTCTCGGTAACTGGCCGTCTGGCACAATTATATTGAGTTATAGTTTTTGCAAAACTCTCAGTAGCATCGGATTCTGGTAATATGTACTATAATGTAAAAGTCAATTAGCTCTTTCTTCCCTTTGGGATTTACAGGTGTAAGTCTATATGTATTTTGTATACATAGACTTCCGTAGTGAACATAGATAACTGCTTAATACTTCTATTTCTGGAGTAATAAAATTGTGTTTTTAAAGGCCTAATCAACTAAAAATAATTCCTATGTAGCACGAGACTTTACAAACTTGCAAAATATTTAAAAACTCGGATCCCTAATTTATCTGTGGATCTCACAAATAGTTTTTCCCGTGTGAGGATCGAACCCACATTAACAACTACATGCCATCAGAGCATTTAAAAGATTAGTTATACTTGTCAACTTTAACAATAACACGTTTTCAGTAATTTATTATAATTACCACCTTCTGAAAACTGTTAGATGGCGCGTTTATGCGTGTTGCTCAGTAGAAAAGAATACCAGAGGCTTACATATCTCCCGCCGCTATTTTTTACCTTCAATCCAACTTAAATTTTTATTGCCTGGCATCGGCTACGCGTAAATTATGCGCAAGTCATAGCATTGCAATGCTATGAGTATCACTTTCGCGTAGCCGATGCCTAAAGCATTGCAATTCATCGTAGTCATCACGCATCGCTTGCCAACATGCAATTTAGGAAGGCCTAAAGGCCGAAGATATATATAGATATCGATGTTGCGCCGTCTGCATCCAAAGACTTCAAGCTTTGTTACTTTTAATACGCGAGAACGAGACAGTTATTTACATTGTAATGCGCTAGCCTGTTATGGATGATGGTCTGGCTGCGAGTCGTTAGTCATCTGTTTGGTAGGGAAAACGCACGATGCACTTACCTATCCGTGGTGGTCACTTGAAAGTCTTTCCTACCTACCGATTATAATCGATGCTCGCGACTATAATGATCTGCATGGACATTTTAACTTTCTGACAATACCAAACCAACATACAGAAGACACAATACACAGAAGTAACAGACTGTAATAACTGTGTCTGTTACTTTGGTCTTTCTATGGATTTTCTTTCTTCTGGTATCTTGTTATACCTCATAGAAATAATAATAGTATTTTATTATTCCCTTCGCCTAAACGCAACTAATCTAGATTTATATGCGCTAAACTTAGCGTTAATAAGTCTTAATATGTGACCAAAATAAACAGCTAACCGATTTTTCTTTGACTCAGTACCAGAACTATACTATAAGTATACTGGGACCCCTCTTATTCCTCGTTTATATAAATGAGCTACCAAATATAATTAACCATCTATGCGTTATGTATGCCGACGATGCGACAATTTTTATCTCTAATAACGATCCAAATGATCTTCAAAATGAAATAAACAATACTTTAGTAACTGTAACTGACTGGCTTAAATCGTTAAATTTAAAAGTTAACTTATCAAAAACAAAATTAATGCAATTCCGAAATTACAAGAGTAGACCTATACAATTCAACATAACTGTTTGTAATACCAAAATTGAAGAAGTTCAGGAAATAAATTTTCTAGGTGTTGTTATTGATCAACATTTAAACTGGAAGGCGCACATCGAAAAATTAAACAAAAAAATTTCCAGCGCCTGCTATGCATTATCGATCCTGTCTGAAACAACAAATACAAATGTAACCAGAAATGCATACTTTGGAAATGTTTATCCCTTACTTCTCTATGGTATTATCTACGGGGGGAACTCGACAAACATTCAATCCACATTTATTCTCCAGAAAAGGTGTATTAGAACAATATATAACATGCATAGTACAGAGTCTTTACGAAATATTTTTAAAACTGAGGGTTACCTTACATTAACTAGTATCTACATATTAGAATTAAGCCTATTCGTGAAAAATAATATGCAATATTTTAATTTTAAATCTGTTTCAAGGAGCAATATCCGTAGTAGATATAAGTACAATATAAATCTTCCCACAATAAACAATATGATGTTTTATAAGAGCACTTATGTCACCGCTATTCGTGTCTTCAACAAATTACCAATAGCTATAAAGGAATTAAATGGAAATGTATTTAAAACTAAGTTGAAAAAGTGGTTAATTGAAAATGTATTTTATAATCTCCAAGAGTTTTTTGAAAAGAAATAGTAATTATATACAAGTATTTATAATATGTAGTGTTAAGTTTTGTTGCATTATATCCCTATATGTTGCATGTCCGATATGGACAAACTGTTGGGTCCTAAAACATATGTTTTATTAATACGATCAGTCAATGTACACAGTTATGCAATAAATAAATCTTTATCTTTATCTTTATCTTTAGAATCCATTCCTGGCTTAGTGCTTTAGACTTCAATACATATTTTTATTTTGTATCGTTGTTATTGGCAGTCTAGCCAGCGGCTCTGATAGTAAGCAGTAATTGCTTATGTGTTTATAAATTATATGTTAATACCGCAGGAGTATTTTTATAGTAGTCTTACTGAATTAAAAATAGATGGCACAATAATTAAGCCTAATGAAACTGGTTTATAAAACTGTGCCACCAAAAAAATAACTGTTTGACTTTGTAATAAACAATTCGCTACTGCTAAGAATTGTCAACTTCTACTTTATAAAATATAACTCCAAAATGGATTAAGTTAGCCGAGTAATGTTTTCAGTATTATAATATCTATCTAATCAAAATTGATTCATAGTTTTCACCTAACCAGTAAGGTAAAAATTCTACTGCTATATCTTTGTATACAGCAATCCTCTCTTACATTTTTATTTATTTATCTACAAATTCCTTTTATCTTTATATAAGTAACTTGTATATACATAAATAAATATAAAAGTAAGAGAGGATTGCTGTATAGTTTCTACCGCGGTACGTTTAGGTTACAAGATTTTTAATATACATTATTAAAAATCTTGACGTTGTGACATGAGGCCATTCGCCCAAAACACCTACATTATATATTATAACAATATTATTAGGTTGGACTTGCGTCACTACAAACATTTGTATAAAACGTCAAACGCTGTTTGAAATTAAACAAAAATGCTAATGTGGTAAGAATATCGGCTGACCGCGGTCATATTTAAATATATTGTAAAAAAAAGCAATGTGATTCTATGTCATCTTACAATAAAAACGTACAAATTTAACGACACTTCGTGACGTACTTAATGTTGATCAATTGATATGACAACAGATAAAACTAAAAACCCATAGGTATGTTCTTACAAACATCACAGAGTTATTTCAACGAGTAATATATCATCTAGAAACTTGGTCTTCTTCTGTTTTCAACAATTTGTTAAAAAGCATAGAAAAGTGAAGTAGATATAGGTACAGAGATGTAGATATTCTTTTTACCTGCTCGACATTGATCATTCAGCTGATCTAAACCTCATACTGTCGTCCATACGTGCTCACATAAATAATATTATTTATCCCTATTTGTGCTCACTTAAGGACTTAATTTAAACATATCGTAGGCACAACTAACTAGGAAGAAATAATGCAATATTATGAATATTGTAATTAATTCATTAGGGCATTAAGATCAGAATATCGTTAACTTGTGTTGCTTGTAAAACTGTTAACTATTGCATCTTTAGGTATTATAAATATTCAATACTAGTTGACCCGCGCAACTTCGTCTGCTTCGTATAGGAGAATTTTACCCATTTTCGCAACATTTTTAATTGCGGCTCTGCTCCTTTTGGTCGTAGCGTGATGTTATTTAGCATATAGCCGTCCTCGATAAATGGGCTATCCAACACTAAAATATTTTCCAATTTGAACCAGTAGCGCGATCAAACAAACACACAAATAAACTCTTCAGCTTTATAATAATATAGATTTGAACAATTACGAAACGGATGTTAAGGAAACTACTTGCAAGGATAATACACATACCTACTACAGAATAAAACAAACATAGAATATTTAATACATTAGTATTTAATTTAACAACTTAATTTAACATTACATATACGTCTAATAATCTCATAAAATGTTTAATCAAAATTATTTTACAATGTTTACTCCGATATACGTCTTTGACGCCTTACAACATATGTAGTTTGTTGTTAATTAGGGCGATACTCACCGTGTACCCTGCAAAGGCCTGTCTAAACTATTCCTGCACTGCACTTTATAACTAGCCACACAGTATTGTCATATTTATATCACAATCACTTAATTAATCTTTTTTCACGCATTCTCCATTTAACCTAACAAAACCTGGCGGACATGGGTCACCGTTAAAAGACGAGCGTTCATCCAAATCTACTACAACTGGTATCCCATCGGTGTTATTCTTAGGTTTCACTGTTGACACTTTATCACTGGTAACGTTGTTCCTCGGTGGTAAAACAAGATTCACATTGTCATTTGATGACTCCTCTCTATTCCTCTGAAAGGTTACATTTTCATTCGCACCGGTACTGTTTTGTTTACTGGCGTCATTTTCTTTTGAATGATTGTCCAAAGGTCGTTCCATCTTGGCTGATATCTTGGTTGATATAAAAGGTTTCCGCTTCGGCTCGTTCCGTGTCACGGTTGGCGGTGTAAGGTTAAGGTTGTCACTTCCGCTGGCTTGTTGCAAATGATCAGCTGGTCGGAATGCGTTCGTGTACAACCGCGGTGTGGGTGCAGTAGTTTCAAATCTCCCGTATTCGCGATGTGAAACCGGTCTGTGATCAAACGCGGGTACAAGGCTAATGAGTACAACTTGTGACGCGTCCACCTCCTGTCCGTGGATTTTTCCTACTACTAATAAACCGAGTAAGATGAATAATTCACTCATGACAGGATTATTATCAGGCACAGTTGTGAATTTTGCTCAAAATTATTAATTTTATAGCAATAGAAACGGATAGGGATGTGTTTATTGGGAAACAGCTGGAGGCGTAATAAGGAATCTGTTTGTTGTTCATTGGGCTTCACGCTTTTTGCACTTAAGGCCAAGACAAGACATTAAGTTAATTATGGTTTCGTGGGGGCAATAAATGGCAAATCGTCGCTTAGTAGGTCCATCAACGTTATCTACGCACGCAACATGATTTAAATATATTTATAGCGTTTTCAAAGCTATTAATAGAACTTAAAGAGTTGGTTTGAGAAGTTATAAATTCCTTGACGATATACGTTCACTATATTTTTCTGTTTATGACTCCATAAAAGGTAATAAATTATTTGGCTGCACTGTCTATTCAGTACAGGAATAACGAAACAATGTATTGTAGGTACCACATATTATATATAATTATGTTTACCACAGCCATATAATTAAGGCGGTTGTCTAAGACTCATCGCTACAAGGTAAACATACAAATGCCACAAAAAGAATTATGCGGCTAGTATCACTCACCATCAGTGCATATAAACAAGGAAAATAAAATACCTTAATAAGTATTCAAAGAATCGCAGCTATTTAAAAGATGACATCATTACTATAATATTCAGTAGATACTAAATACCTCAGTAGGTAGGTTCACGTTATTTTTAAGTTTAATATATATTTCATACATTAAATATCCCGGATTATAAATGCTTGAATGACGTCAGATGTTTCGTATTCGCCTTAAACATCAGAACATAATTTATAGATGCGATTTAAACTAGCGATTGTCTTCATAATAAGTACTTTGAAGGCAAAGCAGTACTTAGAAAAAACCTTTTTGTCTTTTATGCAATCATTTACATCATGTTCAAATGTCACTTCCTTGATGTAATTAAAATAAGGTAGACCTTAATGTATCAACAATTATGATAATGCCTTTCAGCATTATAAATAGCGAAACCACAGTCCATAATTTATTAAATAGCCACAATGAGTTAAATATAAACACATATGTAAGTAATAGATTTGTCATTGAAACTTAATACGGAATTATTCAAAGTAAGTAAAGTTGTTCTTATAACACTATGAATATCATTTATAACTTTGAACTTTACTCGTTTTGTATCCTTATATCGATTGGCAAGTCTTCATGGTCGTCGTCGTTCGGTTTAGGTTTACTGTTATCATTCGTCTCTCGCTTGGGGGCATTGACTTCAATCTTGTCACCACCGTACACATATTGGTTAGGATTAAGTGGCACAAACAGTGGATAATCATCAGCACCAGTTGGGTCCTTCGTAGTTTTTTCTACCTTGTCATTATTATTATGTACATCCGTTTTATGTCCGGTATCGTGTGGTTTTTGATTGTTATTATTTCCATAATTAGTTCCAGTGGGGTTTTTAGTCGTATTTTCATCTATAGGATTTTTCAGGCCTGTAGGCCTGTCGTTAACGTTCTCCGTGGGTTGTTCTTGATTTGGATTGCCTTGATTCGGGTTTTCAGCAGGGTAAGAAGGCCGATCATTGTTCCCATAGCCATTTGAATTATTATTGCCATGTTGGTTCCCGTTTTGTTGGTTTGGATTGCCATACTGACCGTTGGAGTTCGGGTACTGATTACTGCCCTGGTTGTTGGGATTTCCGAATTGATCATTAGTATTGCCATACTGGTTGTTGGGTTTATCATACTGGTTGTTGGGATTTCCATACTGATTGTTGGGATTTCCATTCTGGTAGTTGGGATTTCCATTCTGGTTATTAGGTCTCCAATTCGGCTTATTTGGATTGCCATACTGGCCGTTACCTTGATTGTTATAGTTTCCATTGCCATTTTCGTGATTAAACTTGTTAGGATTCTGATTTCCATAAGGGTTTCCATTCGCATATTGGTCAGGGGTGTATCCAGGTCTATGATGATGATGATGATGATGATGTTTATTATGAGTACCGTATCCGTTTTGATTTTGTTGTCCATCACCTCCATATCCTGGACGTCCTTGATTCGGCCGATCTGATTCTTCTACGACGACTACAATGGTTTCCGTTGGTTTCCCTGGATTATGTTGTCCATTAGATGGCGGATAGCGCTGATGGCCACCTTGTGCATTAGCGTTAAAAACGAACTGCCCACCGACATTGGCACCGTGAGCCAAGCCACCTAGAATGGAGCCAGCCGCCTCGTGAGCTCCATGTATAATTCCTTCCAACAAGGATCCATCACAAAAAGTCACAGATGTTAACGAAAATAGAATTAAACATAACTTCATTTTTAAAACAAATATAATGGACAGTTAAGTCTCGCTTGGGTTGTCTGTCCGAGTACGGTGTACGCTTACGAATGCACACACTAAGGAGCCATCTTCACAATGTGAATGATATTATCGTGTAAACCTGTTTCGAAAATTTATACAGAAAAATGTGATTAAAAACCTATATTAAGATTAGAGATGTACATGCCCGCATTTTATTTGTTTACACCGTTGAACAAGTGATTTATTTAGCAATCATTATAAATTAAAATGTGTATATCAATATTTGATATTTGGCACGAATATTGTGGCTTATAAAACTATTCAATGTGCTAGGTGTGCTTTTTGTAATGATTAGATTAGATGCACTTATATGCCATAGTTTTGATTAATGTCGTGTTTTAAGAGCAATTATTATTTTCCTTGATGGCGTCACCTAGTCGTGTGGCGGTTGCGTGACCCGTAGGTAGGTATACATTGACGCGATACCTCGTTCACAAGAATTATAATTCATTGGCTTATTCGATATTAAACTCGTTCCGTCGTGGACATTCGGCTCACCTTGATGTTGTACTTGATATTGAGCGGCGGTAAACACGTCATGAGTTCGACATGGGCTGTTACGATCCAAGTCTGAGATATCAGCTGCCACAGTTAAATAAACGTGAGATGTAAATAAATAAGTGTTACTCATCTTGCAAGGAATATAATATACATGGAATTTCAGTTCTGTCTGAATAAATAACGAGTTGTGCAGGGTGGGAATCCCACTAGGAAATCCTTGGGGTAGAGTCACACAAAAATGGTCATCCAAAATTACACAGGAGCTATATGCTCGCTAAAAATATTTATGAAATTCAATTCGATTAGGTATTGTTTTTTTTTTGTAACATAGATGCCGTCAGACAATAGCGCAATTTTCTAGCGTTTATAATATCTTGGGACTATTGTTATCGACGCATATAAATAAATATAGTAATAATGTTTACAAAACTACGTAGTTCCTATGTTTGTGTAGCATATTCGTGTAAAGATCATATTAAAGTTAAAGATGTTCGTATAAAGTCAATTACTTTTGTGTTAAAAAGGTACCTAGATGATAAGCCGATGTTTTGTTTTTGTAAGATTCGAAAAATAACAATTTTGTTAAATATTCGTCCTCGTACGTAACTAAGATACTTAGGTACATGCTGTGCATAAACGGATAGGTCAACACGATTTTATTTGAACATTATTAGGTATATGTGCCGTGGTTCTACCCAGTTGATTGAATTGGCTCAAGCACGCTTTAAACATTTAAAGCTTTATCAAAATCCATTATGAAGTAGATGAAGATAAGTATTTGGACAGAAGCGTCGACGGACCAATCGGTACTCCTACATAGCCGATATTCTGCCTGTAAGATGTTTTTACTCCTACGGTTCACTTTTCCCCTTCCTTGACCTTTCCTTTTCACCCGACTCCTTTACACAGGCTACAATAACTGCTAATCATCAGGAAGACAGTGTGATTATTGGCCATCTATGTGGCCTACTGTAAGCAGCAGTTTGGTTGTATTTATTTTCTTAGAATTTCTTCTGTTCAGTTTCTGCTGTCTGTTCTGGGTACTGCTTTGCAACGTGAATAAAAGAAACAATGATGTTGTATAGTGTTATCACTATTAGTTAGTAGATATACGTCCATGTATACTATTGTAAAACTCTGTCCATTAATGAGTCAATGTAGCTATATCTAGAATCTTCAATCAATCACGAAAGAGCAATATGTTTAGGCCCTAGGGTTCAAAAGACGATATGACCGTTAAGGATATATTAAAAACTTACCCAGATCCAATTACTAACTAAGAACAAAAGTATGTTTTATTTGTTACACGCAAAATCCACTTAAGAGTTATTAAAACTAAATGTCAGCCATAATTTATATAATGAATCTCAGGAGCATTTCTTTAAACATAACTACTCGAGTCGAGGGGGATTTTACAAATATTCAAACAACAGGCATTAACAACACTTAGACAGGAACAACAATTTGTTGATCACAACAATTTTTATCACGTTTGTTTATACCCCACAACACTCGGCCCAGTGGCAGAGGCGAGGCGACCACCTCAACCACTATGCCATATGTGCAGGCAAAAATGGTGGATACTGCAAAGTATCATTGATTTAATTGCTTTTCGGCTAAACTGTAGCTAGTTCACACACTTCGCACGGGCTAAGGTGCAGGTAAAAGTATATACAAGTTATAAATATATATGGTCGATGGCGTAGTGGTCAGTGAAACCGACTGCTACGCCTGAGATCTTCGATTCCCGCACAAGTTAAACATTTGTGTGCATGAACATGGATGTTTGTCT
Organism: Catocala fraxini; assembly: GCA_930367265.1. NCBI lineage: Eukaryota > Metazoa > Arthropoda > Insecta > Lepidoptera > Erebidae > Catocala > Catocala fraxini. The sequence goes on from OV884026.1 coordinate 16,683,991, forward strand.
TGGTCTGGGTGTTTCTATGTATAATATGTACGTAATAACAAAAAAAAAGAAGGTATATATGTATGTTTATCCATTTTCTAGTATCCATAGTACAAGCTTTGCTTAGTTTGGGCTAGATGGTGTTGTGTGTATGTGATATTATATTATTATTATTATTACTCCTTTGGTCTGCTTTTGGCTTTCAGAGGCCAGGTACAATGATTTTTCATTATGTTTCACTGCCGGCTTTTGCTTTGTATAACAAGCATCAATAAGCGTTATAACGCCTGTATTCTGCTGCAAAGCAATCCTTCTAACACCGTGTTTAGATTATATTATAACAAGAATACTTTTTATCTGTATTCTATGTTATTATTACTCAAAGGTAATTAGATCGAAGAGAATCATAAAATCATTTTAATATGCCTTAATAGGTATTAAAAAATGTAATTAAAAATATTTAATTTTCCTTTACGACACAAAAAACACTCAGCCTTTTAACAGCTATGTGTAAAGGTCGACGCAGTGGCAGTTCATTTCTTTATTACTTAAGTACCGACTTATTAGGTGTAATAGGTATATTGACCTATTTGCACTGGTTACCGCCTTCATGTGTACCTATTTTTTTTTCCTACAAATCTTTGTCAATCAATACTTACTTAACGTAAAACATAGTGTGCCCCACTATAAATACCGTAATTAATAGGAAAATAGGATTTAGTGTCTCTTTCCCAATTAACGTAATGTTATAAGGGAGAAGGCCGCTGTACCGTCTAGTGGAAATTAAAGGTATACCCTATGATATATTATGTAGTTCAGGACATAATTTCCCTGCGTGCTGAATATCATCGGAATCTGGAAAGTAGTTTATCAGAATCTGTAAAGTAAATTAATCAAAACGTCATTAATGTTTATTATAAAAGAAAATAATGCTACACTAGTACATAATATAGTGTAGGTATTAGTACAGTATAATTTTATCTGAGGTATAGGATATAATAATAATAATATAATAATAATATCCTACAACCTCTAATAACTAAATCTATCTGTTAGTCGTTGTGTACGTAAATTACACGCACAGGCGTCGACGTCATAAAACTACTAGGGGCGAAAATAATCTTTATAAATATAATATTACTTAATAATATAAAATAGTACGCTAGTCGTATGAGAAATTGGATATCATTAGGTAACCATAATTTACCATGAAATAGTTATTACGAAAACTGACAAAAATTTTCTTTCGGCACTGTTCATATAATTAGAGTCAATTACCCATTGGTATTTGACTGAGCCCTACCAATATTGTGTCCTCTGCCCATTGGCAGAGGACACAATATTGGTAGGGCTCAGTCCTACCCAGAAAGCTATTGAGGGCTTGGGCACTCCTAGGCCCTTCAAATTCGGCATTAGTGACTACACGACATATCAGTTTATGTGTAAAGACATCGCCTGCAGTGATTTTAATAGCATAAAATAGAATATGTGAACTTACTAGTTGTTTTATGAATCCAAAAGGCAATTATTGATTACGAATGTAAAAGCTCGCCATTGTAAATGACAGCAGGCTGTAATACCACCCTCTGACCGGCGTCATTGTTAAATTGTTAGTGCATTCTTCCCAGGGACAAAGAGCTTGACGAATGCTCGTATATATACCCCGCCTGTTCTTTTCCTTTCGTCCCGTCTTTTCCCTAGCCTAGCGTGGGAATGATATTCAATGGTACCTACATTTTTATTTCTAAAAACGTAACTCTCTCACTGGAATTTAAACCTGTATCGCGGGAGACATAACTAATATTCAAATAATCGACGCAAAGTACACCTAGACTCAGATCAAATATTTATAGATCACACAATTTTTATATCGTTTGGGTATCGAACCCACGCTATTCGGCGCAGTGACAGCGATGTGAATGTGACACTTTTACATCACTGACGACGCATCGTCATCATTGACTACAGTAAACGTTTATGATACACCAGACAATTTCGGAGGGCGTCCCTTGCATCTGGAGACACAGATCCAAATTTACGCCAAAGGATAAATGCTACACAGGGTGTCCGGTAATTAATGGATAACCTTGAAATGTCTTATAGTAGAAATGATGGCCGTTCAGAAAAAAATATGAAAATAAATCTATCCTAATTACTACCTGAGATATGTTTTTTTTAAGTCTATATTTTGTACTATATTTAACTTTCTTATACACTACAACCATAAATTATTGAATTCCATAGGTTTTTTGTTGTTTTATTATTAAACACTAATTATGCTAATAGATAGACAGTCAAAAGTATGACGAGATATTGCACTTTAAAAAAAACAAACTGCTTTTTTGTTGAAAATGATACAAAATTTATTTGTTAATCAATGTTTAAACATCTTTGGTAAAAAAAAGTATGAATACATGAGTGACCAATATTTTTATCAAAATGTCGATTTCAAGTAGATTTTTTAATAGTATTGCTCATAATTGTATCTATTGTAAATAGAGAGTTATTGCTATTAATGTAGGAAAGGAGCAAATTTGACTAAAAAAACAAAATGTATGTAGTGTATGTGTAATATTGGATGCTTTAGGCCAATCGACATTAATAAAAACAACATTTGACATTAACATAATCTTTTATTTCATATTAATTCATAATAAATGCTCAAATTGTTTTCTACTATAAGACATTTCAAGGTTATCCATTAATTACCAGTATATTATGTCTATCACGAAACTTAAACTTTAGAACAAAAGTTAAAATGTCGTGGACATTTTGAACTTAAAAACAAGTTTGTTAGCATTGATTAGTTTTCTATGATTTTTATTTTAATTGTTGCTGGAATATAAGGAAAATCATTTGATCATTGTTACGTATTATTATGTTTTAATACACTAGCCTCTCCCTGTGACTTCTTCCGTGTGGCTAGCAGTTCGACTGCAACGTAATTTACCCTGATCAACCTGTGCACCATAAAACTGAACGGAATGGAGTTACGTTGAGCCTAAGTAGTAGATTTATGCTTAACTTAAAATATCTACGCCACGTTTGCCAACTGGAAAATCGCTTCAGAAGGCGTTCAGTAGTTTTATATAATAATAATATCAACTATACTTTTTTTATTTTTAAAATTACAAATAGTACAGAACAGGGTTCATAATTGAAGAATTTGTTTACAAAGTTCAACATTATTTTGAATTAATTAAATTTGCCGCATAAGCCTATTCTGCGAAGAATTGTTGGCTAAGGCCGATTCATCCAAAAACAATTTTTACATAGAGTAGTTTTGAACCGAATACAAAATAATGTAGGTCATATAAATGTTTATTTTATTTGTTCGGGATAACAAACAATTGCATAATAAAGCTTAATACTATTACACAGATCTAATAACACACTTACGTTATTTCACAACCAGCATCATTTCCCACATAATAATATTAAAGCACAAAAGTAACTAGGTATAAGCAAACCTTAATAAACAATGTAAACAATGTTTTATAAAATATACAGAATATACACAATATAACATATGAAAATATTTTATTTTGCGAGTTTGATGAAGTGGAAAAGTGGCTAGATAACCGGCGTGTTCGGGTTAATCAAGAAAATCTGTCCATGTGATCTTTACCCTGAGAAGGCAGACTTCATAATAAAGAAATTCCTCAAGCTGAAGATGCCAGATATTTAGGTATGCATCTGGATCGAAGACTCACCTGGAGTGAGCATATCTGGACCAAGCGTAAACAGCTGGATACGAAAGTCAGATCAATGTACTGGCTGATAGGTTTCAAATCAAGCTTGTCACATAAAAGCAAGATAGCTATTTACAAGACCACCCTTAAACCAATCTGGACCTATGGAATCCAGCTGTGGGGTATTGCTAGCAATAGCAACATAGAAATTCTTGAAAGATTTCAAAGCAAGACACTGAGAGCCATGCTACATATACCCTACTATGTGAGAAACAAATATATTCACGAGGACCTAAAGATCAATACCGTCAAACAAGAGATTGCTAGATATAGTGAAAGCTATCAGACGAGAATATCAAATGACGTCAATGAACTGACATCCAAACTAGAAGGCACAGGAAGTACTACATATTCCCGATTGAAACGGCATAGTGTCTCTACACTTACCGTGAGATTTGGCGACAATAGATGAAAGGAATTCATAGGAATTCCATCTGCTAACAAGACATAGTTCGAGATACCCCATCTGAATGGCTTAGGGTGTTACCAGACCAATCAATCGATCGTCGATCGACGGCATCGATCGATGGTAGAATGGATTAGTCGACGTCGATCGAGCTGCTTAATTAGCCGCACCGCGCGCCGACCGCTCGTGACCATCATGGCTGATCACTACCCATATTTTACATCTAAATAATTATAGAAAGTTGCTACCTAGTTGCCGTCGATCGACGATCGATCGATTGGTCTGGTAACACCCTTATTGTGTTAACACAGATAGCCAAGTTACAATATTTGTTTTAAAAAAAAGTTTGATACCAAACTATAGTTATAGTTGAATATGAACTAATTTGTACGTATCTTGATGGACATAAACAAAACCAAAGTACTATTAAGATTCAACAGTAAAATTAACTAGTAACATCAAACAAGATTAAAAATGTAAATAGGACAATCGTTCTTAACTATGTTATACTTTAAAGAGCTCTCCTGTTTAGATGTAAGTCAACGTTGATAATGTCTTGCTTAGTTAAAACTATGCCTCACGATGAGACAATAAATAAATTTTACATAATATTTTGATTATATAAATATGGCTTATGATATGCACTAAACGTCTTTGCATATCTATGCTGTCTTGACTGATAAAGTCGGAGACGCATTTCTTGATAATTTCTTTATAGCTTTCTGAATTTAATACCTTTTCTTGGGATAAGAGAATAATCTTGCTAAGAATCAGGCGTCTGACATATGCTGTCTATGCTGTCTTGACTGATAAAGTCGGAGACGCATTTCTTGATAATTTCTTTATAGCTTTCTGAATTTAATACCTTTTCTTGGGATAAGAGAATAATCTTGCTAAGAATCAGGCGTCTGACACTAAGGACCTCAGCGTCATTGAAAAGTTCAACGTACTCCTATAGGAGTAAGTTTCCTATAAGACGCTTTCTTTTTTTTGTATATTGTGATCGCAAGATGTATATGTGATGGAGGCTTGCCTATATATCTCTCGAAATACCCACCCTAAGTAAAATGAATAAATTAAAGATGTGATTAACGTAAAGAAACGGGTAAGTATGTAAGCCTCCGGAACTTTTACTGAAACACAGCCGATTGGTACTTTTCTGGCAGCTCATTAGTAACTTCACAGACGATTGTAGCTTAATTCGGGTAGTTAGAAACAATAAGAAGTTAATGGATATATAACTAGAGTTGTCCATGCTAGAATCAGATCGAGTAGCGATCTTAAAGTTATTAGATTAGGGTAAATAAATAGCGTTGCACAGATGTATTGCATATATTCATTTATTTCTCAACAAACGTTGCACATTCTTAATAAAATACTACTGAAATTAACAAATAAGTAATTCCCAAAGACGAAATTCAAACTCGTTAAAATCATGATCCCGTTATAGTCATCGATCACTAATAAGTATCGAAGTGCCACTAAAAGTACTATTTACTACAAAGAATAGGGTACTATATATTATTGACTTACATGATGTACATTTATAATTTTATTTTAAAAACGGGTTATAAAGCGTTTCATATAAGATATTTATAACTTTTTAATTTGCTTTACTCTGTCTACTTTGACATTAGCAGAATCGTCAGCAAACAATGGCGCCATTTTAAGAATAGCTGAAGTTTAAGTTAGGCGTTAAGAATCCTTATATCGATTGGCAGGTCTTCATCATCGTCAGCTGGCTTAGGTGTACTCTTATCCATCGTCTCTCGCTTGGGGCCATTAATATCTGTTTCGTAACCAGAATAAACAAGATTTTTTATTGGTACGAACAACGGTCTGTCATTATCACTATTAGTATCTTTCAACGTATTTACTGCGTTATCATTGACGGGGTTTTTGTTGTGCATATTGGCGATGTCTTCAAGCATATTTCCTGGATTATTTGGTGTGTTTTGACTAGGGTGTTCAGTAGAGTATGCAGGCAAGTTGTTATACACATTGTCGAAAGCATCCTGGTTGCCAGGTTGGTTGCTGTGGCTGGCTTGCTGATTGTTAAGGTTCCCATATTGGCTGTTAGGGTTACCACTTGGTTGTTGTTGTTGTTGGTTGTTGAACTGCATGTCATTGCCTTTATTGTGAATGTTCAAGTTCTGGTTACTATTAGGATTACCATTCGTGTTTTGGTATGGTCTATCTTGCTTTGGACGTATGTTTTCAGCTATGCTGCTAAGAATACTGCTAGCCACATTATGCACTTTTGTATTTATATTCAGCGCTGTTGTAAGAAGTCCCTCTATTAAAGCGCCATCACAAACCGTCACTATTGCTAACGCGAACAAAGTTAAACAGATCTTCATTTTTAAGCAGAATACAAAGATGTTTAATGTCGTTGTCTGTCCGAATGCGGTGTACGCTTACGACTGCGCAGACTGAACACACACCGCTGCAGTGTTCATAGCAACTTTTAAACAGGATCTCGCTGCCTACATTAAGAAAAACTGGTAATAAGGTTAATAACACTCCCACTTGGTCTGTTTCCAATGCACAAGGAAAATTGGGGCCAAGAATGTAAATCGAAAATATGTAAAACGTTGTAAGACAATATGCGACATAAGTTATTTGTTTCATTCAGAAACATTTAATGGAAATCCGATACACTAAACATTACAAGGCCATAACAGAGAACAAGATATAGTAAACCAGGGTCAGGTTCCGTTGCTTGTAACGTTAATTAGGCCACTGTGTAAAGAGACCCATATGAACGAAAACTATATGAGCTCCTCTACCTAACCTTTAAACTATGTAACGCGGCGTTTGATTTGCATCTGCAAGGCTTGGGCGGCAATGTTTTATTTAATAGATCTAAATGTTTATCAACTTTTTGATGTTTCTTTTATTTAGAGTTATGTTATCGCCTGCTACACTCACCTTAGTTTCAACTATTTTCCTGTTAGTAGTTCCCAAAACTTCTCAGTGATTTTACTGCCCCTCCTTCCTTCAATTTTCTTAAGGATACTAATTAACATTGAAAATGTATAAGGGTATTAATTATATTATTCTAATAAAATAGTCAACGTTCTGAGAATACGGACGACATTTTATCAAAAAGCAATTATTTTCAGCATCGTTTTCCTACCAATTCTCTCTTAATTCTCATTCTCTTAACTGCGTGGTGTTAACGTATTCTGGGTACATAGCTGCAATACCATGTTCGTAAACCTTAGCTATAGTACATTGACATAATTGTTATTAAACTCGTTCCTGGGCCAGCCATGATGCTTTGATGTTGTACTTGAGAATTAGCATGCGTAATCATATTATGAGTTTCTACATCCCAAATTTTATGAAATGCTATAAATGAAATATAAAAACCTTATGTAAAAACTGATATCCAGTCAAATCCGGTTAGACTAGAAAAGCCGACCCCAAGTGACTTGGGAATAATATGGGAATAATAAAGGCTAAGGGAGAAGAATATAAAAACCTTATTTGCTTTTTAGCTTTGAATATAAATTATATTCAATCTTCGCAAATTGTCGTTCTCAACAATGATGGTTGCTTATTGGTTAGCGTTAGAGCTCGCGAGCTTCTACAAGTTCACTCATCTTCTTATGTTTAATAATGCCTTTGCCTACTTACTAACTATAACCTTACGTTCTTTTTTATATGCAAGTGGCCAACTCTTTAGAAAATAGTGCTATGCTGCCAGCGTATGCGTCATTCAACAGACTGAATGACAACAAACCGGCTCGATAATAGTAGAGGTGCCCAATAAAGGAATTTGGACGTTACTAAAGCGCTATAGATTATTTTATTCTCAAAGACAACTTCCACACTAGTCTTGTCTCGCAGGGGACTTAACAAACATGCAAACAACGAATACAAAGAACACCCAGTAGGGAACAACTGGGCACAACCATTTGTGGATCACACAATGTTTTGCCCCGTATAGCACTCGAACTCATAACACTCGGCGCGGTGCCAGTGGCGAGACGACCACTTAAGCCATTACGCCTTCGTCAGTCGTGAGTAGACTAACATTAGGGATTCTTTGCACCCTGTTCAGTGCCTCCACCATATATAAACGCTTTGTATAGAAAATTGCATTTAGGGCATTGTTAGAAATATTCGAGCGCGTCAGATTAAGGTAAGGTGGGTTAATGTTAATTACATGTACATGAAAAGTGTGCATTTTAATAACCTGGCGATTTCACAAACTTTCATGAAACATTTTCGACAGGCTTCCACCATTGAAAGGTTATGTGTACATCATACTCTACATCTTTACTCTTTGTACCATCTAATCTTCATAATCTAATAGATCCCTACAGTTTCGGCCCGAGTAAATCACCATTTAGGCCCGTGGCCCGCTCCCTACAAGGAGCTTTGAAACTTTACTAATTTCAGGTATACTACAAAGTTGTTTGGCTGCAATCTTCTATAGAGTAAAGGTACTTCACCAGTCGGGTGCCCTAATTTAAAAAAAATGCAATATGAGTGAAGTCCTAACTTTATCTGTCAAATTTTTTATGTAATTATTTAAGTTTCAATTAAAACTGCACCAACTTGTCGCAACATTACAGAAATACGTAAATTACGAAATGTAGTTATCTACAAAATTAACACTACTTACCTGTGCACGAATTTTTAATATCGTAATTGTTGCTAAAATTGTTCCTAAATATATAAATCAGTTAATCATTTTATCATAGCCAAAAATGTATGCATAATAAAGAAATAAAAAAAATTATAAGTTTAGTATTGTGGATAATATTGTATCAAGTATATGTATTTAGTTATACAAACAGCTCATCATAACTAGTTTGGGTGGCGCGACCAGTTCTAGTAAACCTGACAACGTAAGAGCAGTGTATGTAACTTCAGAATACTTGTCTATTCAAGAGGACGGATGGAGTGAAATAAAAAAACAACACATAGAAAAATGTATGTACTTATTCATAAATAATACAAAATGTAGTTAAACAAGACACATACCTACTTATTGGATAAATGGCAAATATATATCATAATCATGTAAGCCATGGCGCAGCGGTAGTGAATGCGACTGCTGTGCATGAGGTCTCGAGTCCGAATCCCGGGTCAGTGTTTAGAAATCTCAATACGAGCCAGAAGTAAAGAAGTTGGCGGTGTTAGACACCTCCGTGCCTCGGAAAGCACGTGAAGCCGTTGGTCCTGCGCCTGATCTCTCTCCGGTCGTGTCAGATCACCGTCCCATCGGATCATGAGGGTTAGGGAACAGAGAGTGCACTTGTGTTTGCGCACACGCTTGTGCACTATAATATCGCCTGCGCAGAGGGCTAGTCTCTGTTAAGATTGGCTGTCGTGGCTGATATTCGGTCTGGAGGACATTATTATATTTCACAGATAACTTGTACAATTTCTGAAATTGTATATCAATTAAGTTCTGCATTTCATTTCTATCATTTAACGTCTACTAAAAAGTCTTGATGTAACAATGATATTTTATGTTTTACCATATTTTGCCCGCGACTACGCTCGCATAAATGTAGGTTAGGTTAGCAACAGTACTTTTTCTAGATGAAAGGTACCTTATGTACTTTTCTGTTCCCCTGATCACGTGTAGGGCGAAAAATTGTATGATGATTGGTCAAGTAGTTAAGGCGTGACAGCGTAACAAACTGATACACTTACATTCACATACAGAATATTAGTTAGGCTTACTACGAAGAGTTTAATAACTTTACGCACTATATAGTAACATAAAATCCATAACATTGATTACTTCGTTTCTAAAGCACATTCCAATATATATAATTTATCAACGGTCGAATAAAAACACAAATTGTTGCAAATTAGGAGCCCTATTTCCAGCACAAACTGCAAATGGCTGATTGATTTATTGAACCACAACAATGATATATTATTTATATTACGAGTTTATACTCCTTATATCAATTGGGTAGTCTTTATCGTCATCAGCGGTTTCATGTTGGTTAATATCTGTATGGTCACCATTGTAAAAAATTTCATAGTTTATTTGAGGCACGGTCATTGGCTTTTTAGTAACACTGTTAACATTAGAATCTTTGATCGTTTCATCATTCCGGTGCGAATTTTTATTAGTGTACGCAGGATGATTAAAAAGTCCATTTTTGATACCACTTGGTGCACTGTTGTGTGGCCTGTTTTGATGTGTATGTAGGATGTCAGCCACTTCATTTAAGAATTTCTTAGTCACATCGTGCACTCTATCATTTACATCCAACGCCGTGTCAAGAAAGAGTTTTAATATATTAACATCGCAAATTGCCACTGTTGTAAACATAGACAAAATTAAATAGAACTTCATTTTTAAATGATACAACTGTTTCACTTTAATTATTGAACGCTTATGAGGGCACATACTGAGAAGACATTTTGGCAATGTCATTGATATATTGTGTACATCAATTTATTAAGAACAGGATCTCAATTATTTAATGCAGAAAAACTGGTCAGACTCTTGAGGTGACCGGAAAGGTCATATTTAAGTACGTAGGTAACAAGATTTTTTTAATGATTGTTTACAAAAAGTTTATTAAGCTGATTGTGAGATTCTATCAAATTAAACAAACCAGTTCCAGACATTTTTATTTTAATTTTCGTTATTTCAATCATTTTCTATGAAGTCATTTAAGCAGCAATTACTCGGTGATAAGGCATTGGACTTGCGATCGAGTGATCGCGGATTCGTATTCGTCAATATTGTACCCATTGCACTACCGTGAAACCACTAGGTACTAATACAAGCATTCTAGCTTAGCTGAAGGGGTTATAATACTAGTAATTAGTTTAACCCAAATTACTAGAAAAGAACAAGCTAGCTCATGCCTTATCAAATTGCTGAAGATTTTGAGTTACTTTATCGCCTTAGAAACTCACGGTGTCATCTATACTAATATTATAAAGCTGAAGTTTGTTTGTTTGTACGCGCTAATCCCAGGAACCACTGGTTTGAATTGAAAAATTAGTTTAGTGTTGGATAGCCTATTTATCGAGGAAGGCTATAGGCTATATAACATCACGCTACGACCCACGGGAACGGCGCAGTAACTATAAACGCGGGTGAAACCGCGGGCACATCTTGTGTTAGGATATAGTTGGACGACCGACCAGGGCGCCGGAATCTTAATGTGAATCCGACTTTTGAAATTTAATTCTGTCGTTGCACTTTTACTAGCGGCAACGATGATACACCTAAGCAAAAATTTGGTCAGTAGTTTCTACGTGATGCCGCCAGTACAAACGGACAGATAGATCAAAGTTATAGAATTCATTTTTTTTGTCCCGGTCTCTCTAAACTTCTTGATCTCATTTAGTTTAGAAAAGTATCTGCATTGTATGTACAACTATTAGTATAGTATTATATTATCTGTGGTACAGCCAAAGTCTCGTTACAGCTCATAAGTAGGTAATATTCGATTTAATAGTTATCAAGAGGCTAATAGCGAAGGTTCATATATCTTTTATACAGTAGGTCATTAAAATACATGGCGTATTATAATAATGTATATTTAATCAAAAATAAAAATTACAATAAGAAGTTATACAATAATTTCATTAAAATATAATTTGTGACTGTTGTAGTCTAATTCTTAGTTGATATAGTGGTTTGTTTTCATGTCCTCGCAGGTTCGTTGTGACTCGCCCTTAACAAGGCGATTGATGTTGCACATCTTCAGAGAACAAGGACTTATGCTGAATTCTTATATTTTTCTGTAGTACAACACTGGGGTGGCTCCATAAGCGTATATCGGAATACCATCCTGAGTAATATACGTGCCGATAATATTTGGGTTCGGGTTGTGAATTGCTCGAGGCTGCATAGTATCCGCTACGCTATGTAAAACGTCACTGGTCACTTTATTCACTCTTGAAGTTGCTTCCGCAGCCGCTCCAAGAAGTATATCTAGGAACGGTGCCGGCGCCGGCGCTGCTTTGCTAAGAGACACTGTTGCTAATGCAAATACGATCAGACAGAACTTCATCTTTAAACAAATAAACACAGTTACTTATATAAATTGAAAGACTTGTATTTAAAGACTTGTTGTCCAAGTGCAATATGAGAAGCAATGAAAGAAACTGAAGTTTTTATTTAGTGTGTTGGCACGGTATGCAGCTACTTATACCCCTTTTCAAAGGAAAATATATTGTAGGCGGGGAAATCCAACTAAAAATGGAAGGTTCAATTGACACTTTATCTTAAGTGTACCTACGGCGAATTGTTTGTACGAATGAATTAAAACAATACAAATATGGTTATACCAATATTTTATACGTTTGGCAACAATGTCATTAACGTTAAAATAAGGGTTAGTATCATCCAGAGTGCCTGAGAGTAATAGTCAAATATAGTCTATGCCGAATTAAAACGTCAAATTTTATTCAAGATTAAACGATTTCCAATTACATCAGCCAATTTATTTCGCCATAGGTTTATTCGACAATAAATAAATATAAATTTTGTAATAATTAGCCCCTCACACTGTCGTTCTACTTGTATGAAGTCGAATGCACACGACGTACCTATCGACGATAAGATGGTGATCCAAACGTTCGCCGGATTCCAAACGTTTCATTTTTTATCCGAATGCAAAATAATTGGTATCTCACTTAAAATAAATAGTTAGTTTTCCGTCTAATGTTGTTGATTAATATACCTACGCGGTACTTATATCGCTCTACATTCCTTGCATGGTTCATCAATTGATAGACCTCTCGATGCATAACATACAGGGTTGCAAATTTCGAATAAGGTGATGAATGAATGATCGAAACTCGTGCTTCGATTACCGAGTAAATAGGGTATGTCCTCTTTACAGTTTCTGAGTTTTAAGTCTTGATATCGACAGATGTATAGGCGCTCGAAGTTATAGCATTGGAATTAATAATAATATAATGTGAAGTACTAGTGAAGCCTAGTTCAGATCTTTATTTTTTATTGCTACTTGTGACAGCCAGCTGCCCACCTGATGGTAATCGATAACTATTGCAGTTTCCAGGATACGACCACTCAATTTGTTACCTGATGGTACGCAGTTGTCGAAGGGTATATAAAGAGGACGAAGAAATGGGTAGGAACAGGCAAGGGCCTAGGATTGGGTCTCCTATGCTCTCACTCACCAAATACAACGCAACAGTACGTTTATGCTGATATACACGTTCATATTAACTTCAGTAAGACTCAAATACATATAAATGCACAATAAAAGACAAAAATATTCTTAATCCATTTACTTAAAGTTTTAATTTGATTAGCTACTTCCTGTCATACATGAGCATGATCTTGTTGATGTAATGTATGAGGGTGTCGCTGTACGTAGCGGTTAAGTACTTGCTGAAGCGGCTCAGGTAGTCGGCCAGGAGGTCTTCCACCAAGGCGCTGATGATATTGTCTATGTTGTGATCGAACTCGGTGTGCGACTGCAACACAAGTTATACACCATGAAAGTTAGAAAAATACACATATCCTCACTCCTGTATAATTATGCCCAATTGGTAGGCAATGGTGTATCACATACATCTGTAAGCCATTTTAGTACTAAATAACTATAGGAGCAAGTCCTTTACTAGGCAAGCTTCCAGAGTCTCTGCTACTGAAAGTATCATTCTTAAACTTACGTTTATAAATCCCTAAAAGGGTAGGTAGAGGTGTAAGCTATGTCGAGGTTTTCAAAAGCAGCTATATCGTTTGGTGTAGCTTTTAGAAGTCAGAGTTACCAATTGGGTACTAAGGTGCCACCAAATCGTAAATAAAATATACCATTCATTGTATATGAAAAGTAGGTATCGCGTAATGCACAGTTGTATTCGATTATCCTACTAATGCAATAAATATTTCTTGCTAAAAATAATATATAAATAAAGAATAATCCATATCCTGTGATTCGTAATCACTATATGTTTTAATATGTATTGTGTTCTTACTACAATGCGTTCAACGCTGAAGTCACCGTTTTCGAGCTTATTGAACAGTATAGAATTACTAGTCTCTGAAGTCTTCATGTACAATGTTCCCCAGAACTGCAGATTGTAGATCTCAAAGCTGTAAAAATATTAAAAAGAAAATAGCTATACATAGTATCAAGACCATATTACATTCTATATAATTTCTACATTTCTTTTGGTCCATTTTCAATATTCTGAGTGCCTAGTGTGAGTTGTTTAATTACATTAACGCGATTGACATGTTTATGACGTTCGATGCTCCGATTGGCCCGCTCCAAGCTCTTAACCAATCAGAAAGTAAAACGCGGTAAGCATTTCGATCGCGTCAACGTAAAAACGACTCGCTCTAGGCACCCAGGTGTGCGATACATTTGTATAATTTCTTTAAATGACGTGATATTGAATAGACGTAGGTTTAGATTAGTTAGTTGAGTGTGTGTGTTTTCTACTAATAGCTTTAATTGAGCCGCCTGTGTTTAGTATGAGACGTGAGAATGGTATATTAGAAACGCAATAGCTCAATTTAAGGTACATAAGTACAATATATTAAGGCAACTTTGTGAGCTTGGCAATATGTAGCAGTAAAATCTATTTTATATTTACATAAACATGTAAGTATAATATGTATATTTATCTTATCACCGAAATAATTTGCAAAAGTGTATCAGCCCTCCGAATTTCGTCAGCTGTGTTGGGGAGCAGGCCTGGTAGTGATGTACAGGGCACATTTCTAGGCTATCACTGACGTATATGAACATGTGTGTTTTATGGAATCCTGTATTAAATATGTCGTTTTTTTAATAACACACAAATAATATACATATGTACTCACTGGGCCATACCGTTTCCTTTTAAAGGTACTGCATGGTATACATTTCCTTCTAGCTCGTAATGATCTGTAAGAGATTTATAAATACATATTATTCACTAGATTTTCCCGGCTTCACTCGGGTAAATGTAGGTTATGTTAGGTTAGTAATAGTACTTTTTCTTGGGTAAAAGGGACTTTATGTCCTATTTTGTACCCCTAACAATGTGTATGCAAAATTTTATAATGATCGGTCAAATGGTTGAGGCGTGAAAGCGTAAAAAACAAACTCACATTCTCATTTATAATATTAGTAAGGAAAGTATATAATTGATATCTAATCTCGTATATGTATCTGTAGATATTAGATAAAGAGTTGGCGAAATTAATAGATAGCATTATTCGGATAAATATTATTATTAGATATATAATATAACATGTAACTAATTTTGAATATTGCCCAGAATAATTATGTTCATATATATTTATTTATATCTGATTCTTACGGAAAAACAGATAAAGACAATGAAATAAGTCCCTGAAATACGTGATTGTCATACGATACGCATACCTTTGCATTTAGCAATGATCTTTAAGTTCTCAAAACTTTTAACCCGCATTTAAGGCACTCATTTCTCTCTCACTCTCACATGCTTATGTGAGTCAAGCAGTCTGTGTTTCAGAATATTTCATTCATTGCACGTAAAGATTTAGTCAATTGGCTGAAAGGAAATTCCGTTTAGCTTTTTTACATAATACGCAGAAGGCTTCGGCAGGTTTAGATATTATAATATTCATTAAAAGTCCAGGCGTATGCTGCTTCTTTCGAATTACGTTAACATGACTTTCTAATTAAATATAAGTATTTAGAAAAATATTTGGCATATCGAGAATCAAACGTGTCTGCGTCAAGCCTATGAAATCCCATAGTAGACCATTAAGTTACACAAGTATTATAATATCTATTGTTTTATAATTGCTATCTTTTGATTGCAAGGTTGGCGTAGTATTTTTAGTGAGCTGGGCCGCTGATGTTGTATCAGGTTCCAACGGCCCACCCGTCAAGGCGAATTGACGGTGCACAGGGGGGTTTTAGTCGGTATGCCGGCCGTGTTGTAGGCCGGTGAGCCCGACATAACCGTCCCACCACCCCAAGTGGGGCGGTATGCATAAGAAGCATATCCCCCTCAAAAAGTGAGTTTTTAGTGAGTGCCACACCGCCCCTAGGTCTAGTGCTGTGGGTTCGATTACACGGGACTAGCATTTATGTCGTTTACAAATGGTTCTGCTGAGTTTGGGTGTTCTTAAATGCATTGTTCATAGAGCAAAGAGTGCCCTTTTTAAACGAAATAAAGAACCTAATATAATTTCCAATACTCTACCTGAATGTAATTTCAATAAAGGAAATAAAATATTAAATCCTATCTTAGGTTCAGTATCTGAAAGATCTAATTGCAGAAGACGAAAGCTGCTCAGCCCATATATACTTCCATCGGATATGTTGACGTTGAAGCTGAAATACAAAACACAAACATTTATACGCGAATTACTTGGATATAAAATTAACATGTTATATTAAAAATTGTTTAGAAACAAAATATTTATTGTACGTCGAAATCGTATGTTATGTTATATTAAATAACTATATATAAGGCTTGTTCTAAACTGTTAAGTGTGTGTTTTTGTTGTGTTTGTGAGTTTGTGATGGTTGTGTAGGACCCGCCACGTCCATCGGCGGGTCAAACCTTTGACGGGGTCGCGATTAGAATGCGAGAGCGATCCGAGCGATCCCGCCATAAAGGTGTGAGGAACACCGCGGTGGTTTTAGTCGGTTCAGCACAAATTTCCATCTTATGGGCTGGATCCCGACATATCCCCATCGCCCGCCCCAAAACCGGCGATGGGGAATGCGATGTGCACATTTATCGGCGTTAAAAAATATTTAAAAAATCTGTTAAGAATAAGTATATCACAACCACGTCCCGCTAGTTATGTTTCAGTCCTATTAATGTGTCTACCGGGTACAAACAGAGAACATTATCAAACTAAAATCCCAATAACACATATAAACTCGGGAATTGAACCCAGGATTTCACGATCGGTTATCGGCTTTAGCCTAAGCGCAAACGTATGCTACAGGATCAAAGACAGTAACATATAAATCTTAATAATGTATATAAATATTCATTATATGTTTGTGTCTGCAAAACTCGAAGGGTAGTCAATGGAGTGACTTGAAATTTGTATACAACATTTCATTTCTATATAAAAGTGATTCATATACTTTTTATCTCGAAGTTTCCACGCAAACGGGACCGAACATAAGATAAAACCACAAAGACGCGTGGCCGAGTTAAGCTAGTAAGAATAATATTGATCAACCGTTACCTAAAAATATCTCCAGGCAAACTGAGTTCTAGCGAGTTAAACTTATAGGGATCCGGGACATAAATAGGAAAAGGGATTTCGACATCTCTTGTTATGGCTCCGGTTCTTAGAAACTCAATGAGTTGGTGACTCACAGCCTCTGAAGATAAACGATCTGTTGCCCGATTGACATCTGAAACAACAGAATGTGTTAATCAAATTTTATCACACTCAGTGATTGACTGTTCGTCTTGTATCCTATTAATTAGTGCAAACAAAATGACCAAACAAATATTGAGACGAATAGTTTTATCCGTATAATAAAAATGAATCCCTGTTTCCCTTAGTCACGCCATAACTTAAGAACGACTTTACCGATATCATATATATTTTTTTAAAGTTTTAGAAAACTTTGTAGAAAATTCTTACGGCAGAAAAGTTAAGAAAATTGCGCGAAAAGATGGGCTGATTTCAAAAAAACTTAGCAACTATTTTAACCTCGCAAGTTCAGTCTAAAACAGGACGACGTCTGTCGGGTTAGCTAATCAATATATAAATTTCCTTATAATAAAGGTTATATGCACCTTCGTTGGTTGGTTATTTATTTGTGTACGAAGTTATATTTTGATGGGTTCAGCCATATAGACAATTATCATGTATGGACAAAAAACATTTGAAAATATTACAATAAAAGCGAAATAACTTTGATTGCACGGATGGCGTATTAAGTGGTCGCTTCTGCCACTATGTATACCGTGTGTTGTAGGATTGAATCTTACACTTGCCCCACAAAATTTTGTGTGGTCCACATTATATGATTGTTCCAAGTCTAGGTGTTGTTTTACGTTTGTTAAGTCCGCCACGATACAATAATTATTTATAATAGGTAGGTACAGGTATTGCCTTTAAATATATCTTACATAAATAGGCTACTAGTACTATTCTAAAATGCTTATGATAATAACTATTTATATACTTATATAGTATACATACCGGCGCATATGACGTAGTTGATCAAAATTGTCACCAATAATATTAAAGAAATAAGATAACCCATTTTTATAATTATAATTACTAACTGTCTCTCACTGAAACTTTAATCAATGACTGACCTGATATTTCCAACAAACAGTTATGTTAATGCATTTCGAAATAGATCGATCTATCTATTGCTGTTTCAAAATCCAGTCAACATTATCTGATAATCCATATATTTAATTATTTTATTGTAGTAATTAATGGAAGATTTAATAGTAAGTAACTGAAGATTGATAACGTAAAATAAAGATACACATATCTGTTTATTTTAGTTTACGTAAATTGTATGTAGTTTATGCATATGTATTTATTATAAATACAGTTCCAATTGTATATCCTAGGTAGCCCAAGGGTTACCGCATAACACACACAGTTTTGTCTGCAGTCAGTCAGTTAGTCTGCAGCTTACATTTCCAGACCGTGCAAGCCGCTAAGATTTTTTTTGACAGGAATTCCTTATAACATTGTCCAACCCGGGCATCGAATCCGAGACTTCAACCGGAGAAATCGCAATCACCACTACTACGTCACCGAAGCAGATACCTTAATATAGCAACAGTTATATATGGGATAATTATGTAGCCCTCTTATTAATACGCAAATCAGAGGCGTGAAGCTATTTTACGTTTATATTAAATCAAACATAACTAAACCACCGAAGACTGTCTCTCCCAGAACAAGATTTAGAGGCCCAAAACCACCTGCATAGTTTTGCTGCGAAAAGACATAAGGAATGCAATGTTTTGAAAACAAGGTAAAGTATTGAGCGGGTGGAGAAAGAAAACAATGAAGGCTGACCCCAAGACCATATGCTCTTATAATGTTCTGTGACCAAATGGGATGAATAGCCGATGAGTTAAGTCAAACCTAACTAATATACGTTAGCCTGTGTATAGCGTTGAAGATATGACCTGAACGTAAACTAATGAAATCTCTTTGATGTTCGCTTTTGTAATTTTATGATGGATCTAAAGAGGAATTACAGCTACTGAAATATAGCACACCTAGGGATACCGTGCGCCTAGTATGCACTTCTGCCATAAAATATCCAATAATAGTTATAGCTCAAGAATCGACTGGATAGCTTTACGGTCGATAGTTGTGAAGGTTATTTTTACCGTGAACTCTGGATTAACTGCTTCTTTTTCATCTTCAACAACAACTTACGTATAACGATCATTCTCTGTGTTGCAGGCGACCTTAGAAAACACGGTCACAAGTATTTCCAGACTTAGAATTACCATTTGTAGATCACGGCGGCCTCGGTGTCGTAATGGTTAGTGTAACCGACTGCCACGCCTGAGGTCGCTAGTTTGATTCCCGCACAAGTCAAACATTTGTGTGCATGAACATGGATGTTTGTCTTGGTCTGAGTGTTTCACTATATAATAATACGTATGCATTTACAAAAAAAGTATATATGTATGTTTATCCATTGTCTAGTACATATAGTGCAAGCTCTGCTTAGTTTGGGCTAGGTGGTGTTATGTATATGTGATAGAATATTATTATTATTATCATACAAATAATTGACCCGTATGGGATTCGAACTCACAGCACACGGCGCAGCGGCAGCGGCGAGCAGTCTGCTTGTGCGCTGCGCCATACGTGTTGTCTACCAGGAAGTTTGTGTTTTTAACCGACTTCAAAAAAAGGAGGTGGTTCTCATTTCGACTGTATGTTTTTTTTATGTGTGTAACTATTTCTAAGTGAACCGATTTTGAAACATATTTATTTGAAACACCAGCTTTCAAATAAATATGTTTCAAAATCTTTCCATTTGGTCCCATTTAATTTTGATCAAGATCTGACCATTAGTTTTCGAGTTATCCGTCATAATGTGTATTTGGTTGACTTCAGCTGCATTGATGATGTTATAATTTTTGGCAACAACAAAATAAAGCCTCTCGTAGTGTTTCGAGGTAGCCCCATTCTAATTTAGTGATGTTCTGATAAATATCTTCTGTTTTATATAACGGAATTCTTTAATAAATGACAGCAAATCTGCCGTGATTGCTACAATCACAATCACATGTACCTATCACATGTATATATATGGGTGTATTGTTTACACAATTCCAAATTAGTTTTTGATAGCATTTAATAGTATAGGGTTATGGGCAACTGTTAAACTCAACAAGGTATGCACAAAAAGCTAATAACAAAGATGTTTCTATATTCAGACAAATAAAATCTGTAATCGAACTTCAGAATCACTAAAAAACGAGAAATAAACAAAAATTTTAAGGAAAAAGAAGCCTACTTCAGTAGAGCATATTCTAAATCAAAAAATGCACTAAAAATTTAAAAAATGTATTGCGTATTCTTGTGAATGATTATATTATTGTTATTTTTGTAGTCGTTGTCAGCCACCCGCGTCGCGTGCTATGTGTCATTGTGCATGCCAATGATGTTATGACTATAGTAAGACATCTCATATTTAAGTAGTAACAAGGTAGATTACCTTGGCTGACATCTACTCCATTAAGAACAATAATTTAATTATTCACAAGAATACACAACTATTTTTAAACTTTTTATTGCATGTTTTGTTTTAGAATATTCCTTTTAAAGTCGGTTTACGTTTTGTTAAAATTTTTGTTTATCTATGTATCTAATTTAGGACATACGTGTACCAGTTTTTGTCGGTAGCTGTCTCCGCGTGAATCACATTAGGACGTACACCTAGGATATAAAGTATCCTACGCGTAATTCCAGAAATTCCCAAAGTGCCAGTAGCCTTTTAAAATAAAAAAGTTTCGTCTGTCCGTGTGCCAACTTCCACACAAATCCTTTCGACGATTACATGATTGAGTATCAAACATCCAAACGTCGTCACCCAGTTACACATTCTTGTGGATGCTTCTAAAACAATCCTTACTAATATTATTAATGCGAATGTGAGTTTATTTGTTTGTTATGCTATCACGACTTAACGACTTCACCGATCATCATGAAATTTCGCATACACGTTGTTAGTGGTATAGAAAAGGACATACACTTTGTTTCATCCAGAAAAAAGTACTGTCGCTAACTTAACCTTACCTACATTTACGCGAGCGGAGCCGCGGGCAAAATCTAGCATACAAAAAAGTTATGTGGCTCAATGACTTAACTAAAACGCGGTTAAGGTACGATGACTTTATGCCACTTTATCACCATCATCATCTCAGCCAAAAGACTTCCAGTGCTGGACATAGGCCTTCCTCAGGGTTTTTCACAAAGACCGTTCTTGGGCCGCCCGCATCCAACAGCCACTTACAACTTTTTAATTTAATTAGCAGCCGGCGTCATAGCAGTCGTCGCAATGTACACAAACCACACAACCCTTTTAAATCCAGTAAACGTATACCTACATGAATCGATCTATCTTCGTACTCACCAAGGCCATGCAGTCTGGACTCTATTTATAAACGCAAAGGATTCAGAGTTACTCTAATTGTAATCGGGTTCAATGTTTTTCACGGTCAGTGGCAAAGGCAATATTCCTCTGCAAGCTTTTGTTACATTGCGATATCCACGTTTGTATTCTAATTGAATTAATTTTCCCATGCGGACTACGAGTATACAATAATGCCAGCCGTATGTTATTCACGTCCTTGACACGGTTTAGAAGATAAAACGTATTAAATGCATATCAGTGACAAAATCGGCGCACCCTTTTGGTGAGACTAGGATTTTATTAGAGCATTGTGGAGTGGGACATTGCATAATGTACAATAATTGAATTGTGAGATTGGATGTGGCATAGGCTGTAGGAACGAGGCGTTTCACAGTGCTGGCCGTTTAGACTTAATTGAAGGAATTGACGCCGACGATATGCAAACATAAAACTTTACATGAAACAATAGTGTAACTGTTGTAAAAAATTTACACTATTAAAATGTCTACGTCGCGTCAGCCTCGTTGCCGAGGCAGTATAAATATATAAATATACGCTTATGTTTGTGTGCAATCTTTATGCTTTCCCGGTCTAACAGTGATAGCAAAATATGAGTGTACACTTCTGCCGACTTCACAGGAATTAGCCCATGTATGTCATAATATTTTGATTCAGACTTACCTACAAGGAACTTTTTCAAGATATTTGTTATATTTTAAGACGTATTTTTGCCTACAATGGGTCCTGTATGTATATAGTAATGTCAGTGGTCATTCCATGTACTTATACATACGTCCAGTCAAAACGATGAGGCAAGACAGCCAATAGTGCTCTCTGTAAAGGCATTCTAATGTTTTTGGCTTGTAGTACAATTGATGAACCATTATCAAATCTACGATAGACATAAATGATTGGAACGTTGACCTGAACGACCTAGAAAATATTGTTATGCGCCCACAGCGTTTTATAGTTTGTCTGTGTATACGATGTTCATGTTCATTTATAAAAACGATTACAGATATGTCATCGAATACTTTATGTCTTTAATAAAATTGACATAGAGTGTATCACACATCTATGCTAAGATATTAAATAAGTATATTGTAACTTACTTAAAAAACTAATTTAGTTTATATATGTATAAATATTTTCTTTTACTTCTAAAGTACCATATATGTATGTCCGTCTGATCGTATGCGTTGTAATGTTGTAATACTAAACAATCTTAACATACATAATATAATGAACACTTTCTTATTGGTGCTGCTTCTATTTTTATAAGGCATCTTGATGTTCTCTTATGTAAATAAACTCTCATTACCTATTCAAAATAATAACTGTGCCACTGGAATTAATTACTGTTTCGCAGGTGACTTTACGAAGATTCAAACACCGGCCACAAAAATGCCCAGACTTTGACCACTAACCGTAAATAATTATTTTTTACGTGATTGACTTAAACCCAAAACACTCTGCATAGTGGTAGTACCGAAGCGAGCACTTGAACCACTATACTAACCGTATAGTCAGAACATAAAAGACAAACAAGTTTTATTTGTCTTTAATGTTCTGAATAATATATACCTAATTAGAATATCTTACAACACTCACTTTAAAATTGGTTATACATTCGTAGACATAGAAGAACGAAAACAAAGGACAATTACTTTCCTTGTAATCTCTTTATGCTAAACATAGGTACCTACTCTGTAATGGATATCCGTATACGTTATAGAGTTACGCCACCGCATTTTTAAGGAAAAATGTTTGGCTAAAATGAAAATTGTAGTAATCAGAGCAGGATTTGAGTGGCTAACTTTGCATTTTAAGAATAATTCTAATAATTTTGTTCAATAGGTATCTCTGTCTTTCATTTAATGTAATGTAAAATGTTGAATTTTTTATAGATAATACATTCTAAAAGCATTGAGTTATTAAGTGCTACGTATTAGAGAAGACATACATTTATTGTAACACGAGTGCGTCCTCTGCAACTCACTCAATATGAGCTAGGCAATTACTGGAATGACACGTTTGAGTGCAATATTAATTAAGCAGTAGCATAATACAGATATTGGCATGGCATGACATTAAGATTTTGCACTTGTTGTTGGCTAAGTGAGCATACACTCTAACAAGTATTACTAAAATATACTTGAGATGTCTGTTCTACTACGTAGTACATATGTATATACATATAACTAAATGACAAAAAGAGATCGACTTTCTAGTTTGACGTGCTTTTAATTTTAAACTTGTTCTGCAGCAGGTGGAATTGCAGTAGCTAGATCTTAATCGAGAAGAAATATAGGCTGACGCACTTACAACTGTCAATTTAAAATATGTGTAGCGGTTATATTTTGCCTAGCTTATTCTTATTTATGATCCAATTATGTGAACGCAGGATGCACATGTCTGCCTACACCCTATAAGTGATATAATAGGCATCTATACAGCTGTCGGGTGGATTGCTTCATCGATAGTTACGACTGAGATTTATGGCGAGTATTATTTGTGTTACGAGTGAGCGCGCGCGCTGACGCCAGATGTCAAAAGTCCATCATGGTGGACAAACAACCGTTGACATAACTAATATCGAGAGCTGAGAACGCTAGGAACTCGTAAATCAATTAATAGCCGTCCACGTTGACTGTAAAATTATTTTTTATGCCCAATTTACCGCTAGCGATCGGTTCATGGGCTGTCTAGAATTAGGTCACTGAATTGTAGGCTAAATGGAGCACAACGGAAGGAAACGTTACTGCAATTAAAATATTATGATTTTAATAGTTATCAGTTTGCCCCAATTTGTTATTTGATTCAAGGTCTGTGCGTGAAGGTAATACTTATTAAGCGTGACATCAACCATTTCAACAATAAAAGAATAGTCATTTTTAATTTACTTTATATGGTTTCTTAGTAGTTATTATATTTAAAACTATAGCATGGTTAATTAAATTAACTTTACTCATACATTACAAATTAACAAAATTTTTATATTAGGTATGGTCAGATATTTTGTAATCTAGTTTTTAATAATGACTACAAACTAGAAATCACCTCACTTGTCGTCGCCGATGTCTACGATCCCAATGATTGTAGAGAAGAATTATAATCTACGCAATACAACTGTTGTTCCTGGTCAAAACAAAAAAAAAATATTTGTTAATTTTCTTGTATTAAATGCTCAGTTTCCGTCGATTTCCTTTTGTTAGCAATTTCTTGTTAGGAATAAACTGTTTCCACACATCACGGAACCAAAACACACTTAAAATGGCGCGTACATACGCCGCGCAAGTTGTATGATGTCTATGCCAAACAAAAATAAGACTTCGGGTAGTTATTTAATGTATGTATGTAAGCATGCTTAACTGTTGGGACTACACAGTCTGGCATCATCTTTTCTTGGGCGCTACGTCGAACATAAATTCTTAATTTTAAATTACGGTAGGTTAATGTTTACAATGCAAGCAACACAGGGGTAATGTCACACACATTTTTAAAATAATATAATTGTATTTATTTAAAGTTACTTAACCATCTGTATCAATGACGGAATATCCCCAAACAATACGAGGCTAGTTTCGTCATCAACAAATTTGGCACAGGCACGATGGCGCCGCCATCAATGTCCTGAAATACAATATTTACTTTTCATAAATGTCGGACGAACGTCGCTCAAATCTCAATACAATTTTGTTGAATTTAGGCTAGTTAATATTGACACACATAATAAATATACTCATGTCTCTGTATTCCCAAAGGAGATTTTTTTTACTGACGTGCTCTTTTTGCGTCTTGTGATAGTTTAGAATTTTTTTGAATGTACCTTTATATGATACTAGCTGTCCCGCGCAACTTTGTCTGCTTCACATAAGAGATTACTTCCCGTTTTTACAACATTTTTCATTAATGTTCCGCTCCGGTATTGTCGTAGCGTGATGTAGAATACCCCTCCTCGATAAATGCCTATAGCCTTAATCGATAAATGGGCTATTCAACACTAAAATAAATTTTCATCGCGAACCAGTAGTTCCTGAGATTAGCGCGTTCTACCAAACAAACAAACAAACTCTTCAGCTTTTTAATATTAGTATAGATGGTTCAGAAAACACGTAATGTCATTGGCGGAATACATATATTTCTAAACCCTGTACTGCTACGGAGAATATCCTAACAGAACATCACTATAACACTTTTACCGCCCCGGATAACGTAACCAAACCCTCATGATCATCCGTAAGTGCAACAGCAAACTATTGCCAAACTAAAACAACTTTGGCACTTCTCGTATGTACATCCTATTCTAAAACAATCCAAGCGTAAAAGCGTGTAACATTGACAACAAAACAGCTAGAGTAAGTGTAGTTTAAATACTTGACCAACAAGCGATAGTACACTTGTTGGTGAAGTAAGATCAAGTATTTGAAATCAGGATAACGTCCAGATTTATGATAGCGCCAACTATGTATTAATTCTGCATGTCAAAGACAAAAGTCGAGTAGCATCGTAAGGTACACATTCGCATACTGAGCCGAGCGAATATCTTTGTGTGTGTGATGTTTTAACGCAAACAATGAAGCATTATTCAATGTAATGATAGAAGGTGAAGTTCGTCATGCGCATGTGTGCAAGGCGACACAAAAACGAGATCTTGTATATATAACTATAATAACTACTATCCCTTATATTCAACAACAGTGTCTCTCTTAGTCCGCATTAACAATTAATGCTTAAATTTGCCTAATGTATCGCAGGTTGCGATAGTGGAGCGTATTTATCACTAAAATATAATGACGGTGTGGTTCACATCCTGGGAACCTCTACCTCCACTTTTTGTTTTATTATTATTTCAATTTTCAAATAATAAAGATATACGTTATTTTTGTCTACTTATTACGCTAGAGTAATAAAAAAACACAAAAAGTGTTTTATTGGTTTTAAACTAAAAATTATATGATTTTATTTGTAATAATTATGATATTGAAATTAGTTTAATTACTAATAAATCACATTTTGATTTTTTATTTTTAATAAATAAATAAATAATACAAATTATAATTAAGAAAAACAACATTTTATTCAATTTATAACAATAATATTTCATTATAAAAAACAATGTCAAAATATGATTACCGAAAATTAAATTTTATTATATTTGCCGTAAATCTTCAATACTTATAATTAAAAAAATCATCCTTAGTCTTTACTATTTAGATTCATTTTACTTACAAATAATATTTTACAATTATAATGACAAATGAGGTTATAGCTTAATTATTCTTTTTCACAAGGAAAAGAGGATTGAAACTTAACCTCAATTCTAACATCGTCAACCAGCAGGTTCCCTATTTGAAACAACTATGTTTAATATTTAGTGTGACCTCCATTGTTCTTAATACAGCTCAAGAGACGTCTATGCATGAAGGTCATAATATTAGCACACATAGTTTGCAACGGTCTCGTCGGTATGATACCCTTTGATTCATAAGCGTTTACCATTCATCTTCGTTGAGTTTGGTTAATAAGAAGCGGTCTTCCACTTCCCGCTCGACTTTTTAAGCTTCCTTCTTTTTCAAATCGTTTCACCCAACGATTTATACTATTTCTCTGAAATAAAATAAAATATCTTATGACATAATCGTAGATCACAATACCATAACATAATATTTAAAAATAACTTACTCTTAGAGTTTAGACAAGTTTCGTCTGCAACTTAAGATTTAAAATTTTCCACTTTATTACATATATTTCCGTATTGTTTTTTTTTGTCTGAATTTTTTTTTATTTTTTTTAACGTCCGGGAATGCTTTGACGCATACCTCTCCGCGGGGCGACGGAGAGGTTATGTCGGGTTTACCGGGGGAGAGATACCCCGGTAATACCGACTAAATCTACCACGGTGTTCCTCGACATAACCATAGACGGCGGGGCCGCGCGAATCGCTTTCACATGCAATCGCGACCCCGCCGAGGTTTCGGCCCGCCGCCGCGCCATGTGAAACGGCAGGCCACTACATAAAAGACCCTCTACTGTCCCCTTGTAGGGGGACAAAAACACGACTCAGAGGCGCGCGTGGGAACACGCACGCCGCCTCTTGGACCTGGTGCTGATCGGGTGGCGGGCAGGCCCACGCAGCCCACAACTTCCGCCCAGGTCAAACCTCAGGGTGGCTGGAGGTCATTTCGCGCCCTCCGGCGCCCGGTTCTGCGGTTGGGGAGAGGATATAAGCGCTTCCTCTCCCGCTCCGCCGCCTCCTTGATGGACATGACTGCCTCACAGAAGGAGGCGACGGCGTTCCACGACCTCTCGCTCCGGACCATAGATTGAACCACGGCCTGGAGCGAGAGGGCAACCATACCGACTGCCGCGATCAACTCACGGCGCTGCGATGCCCAAGCGGGGCAATCCGCCAAAGTGTGCAGCGCCGTATCCACAACAACATCGCGGCAGTCGCCGCAGTGATAACAGCGGGGCGTCTCCTGCCGGCCTATGTGACACAGGAACTGGCCAAAACAACCATGGCGCCATGCCGCCTCTCCAGCCACTCTTCAAGAACGGGACTTACCGCCACGATCGTGGCGTGCCCAGCACTGGGGTGCACAAGTCTTTCCTTCCATTCGTCTACCAGGACCTGGCGGAGCTCGGACCGTGCCACCTCTAGCATGGAAGAGCAGGTCCTTCGCCCCGAGCTACCGCTTCCTGGCGCCAACGGTAGAGCGACGCCAGAAGCGCCGCATCCAGGTCCCATGGCATTGATCCGGCGAGGAGGCTCGCAGCATCAAACGAGATCGTGCGGTATCCTCTAATTAACCTGACGGCCATGGCGCGCTGTGGCGCACGAAGCGCCGAAATGTTGCGGGCCGTCAGGTGGCCCGCCCAAAATGTCTGGGTATACCAACCAGTTGCATTTTAAATAAATGCAACTGGTTGGTATGCCCAAGTGAAGTTGCAACTTCATAATACATTTTAAAAGCGTAAAATTTTTAACACAGTATTAATGAAGCAGCTTAGGATTTATTTGTAGCTTTTAGAATTAAAAGCGTATAAATGAGCCCTGTAGACAACAATAGACTCGCCTCCGCAATTGGCTAATGTTTCTCTATTTTAAGTAAAGTGCTAATCTACTTAACTCTATGGTATATTCTTATATCTTTGCGTTGCAGTTTGAGTTGTGTGTAGAACAACTGTTTTATGTGTAAACATAAAACACATATCAGCACATATCAGATGCAGTGCTTACGCACTACATCTGATATGTGCCGCGCTTGAAGGACATTGATGATTACATACGAATGCAGTAGGTAAACATCTGTAATTTGTAATTAAAATTGACATGCCAATATTAACTTTAAACCCATGAGTTGATACTACATCGGACTTTGTTTAACGTTCTAGGTTTATCTTCTAGCTTTTTAGCCCAAGTGCATTGCGAGTTTGAATTTCTTATCAAACAAGATATCACTGATGGAAATTTTCCTACGAGGTGACTACTACTAAAGTGAGCAATCGCAAAACTTTTGCATCAAAAGAGCCACAACATTCTGTATTACAGTTATTGATACATGCATAATTATATATCATATGTATGTATGTATCTTATGTGGGGGCCAGTCAGTGCAGACCGGCGACACTTCGACCCAGTGGGATATTTTGTGTCGACACTCTCCCAATAACGACTGCCATAGATGTTCATGGCAGCCGGGACCGACGGCTTAACGTGCTCTCCGAGGCACGGAGCAGGCGATAATTGTCAATATACTCATTTATGTAGTTTTAGGTGTTTCCACATCAATGGTGCAGTATAATAAAACTTCATGATGTATATATATTTTTGCCAATAACTGTACTTCGCATAAGAGTACGAGCGTTAATTTTATGGCTACTTCTTCATGTGTGGCAATCATAAATCTTTACTAACGATATAAGCCACAAAACTCGCTGGATTGGTTAAAAATATAGAACAGGTGCTGAGAAAACAATAAATTCATCAGATCTATATCTGTTTACTGTAGATATAGTACTGTCTGTCCGTTCTATTTTTGTCGAGGTCACGAACTACCTCGCCCTATAGTTGCATGTAGAGGTACTTCTACGGCGTAGAGCTGTGGGAATCGGGTTAATACGGCGTAGGCGTTGAACAATATGCTACATAATTAGGACTTATTCCCGCCCGCTTCGCTATTTTGCTCCCATGCGCTCCAAGACTAAAATAAAATAATATTATTATTTTGTAAAATCGTTCCCAAGGACTCCAAAAGCTCATGCAAATTTATTTCTTTATAACTTCTGATCTCCATACATTTATTCCTAGGAGTTCCAAATTACATTACTTATAATTAAATAAAGACCTATTTACTAGTGTGTTCCCGACAGCTCCAAAACAAACTGTATGGTTAGCAGAATTAAAACATGTAATAATAAAATATTAGCTTTTTATTAGAAATAAAATTTCGAAGTACCTTGAGAATGTTTTGGTGCTGTAGGGAATGAAATTGGTAATTTATGTGCCTTTATTTATTATTTTCAAATAAAATCTTTGGAGCTCCTGGTAATTAATGTATGGAAAAATGAATTTTAGACAACAATAGATTTGGAGCGCACGGGAATAAGCTATAATTAGGTCTGCTACGAATGACATAATGATGTCATCCAAACAAGGTAAGATAAACAATGCGATCTTTCAAAATAACTATGATTAAAGGAATGGTGCCACGGTTTTGGGAGTCATTTCATCGCCTTTAAAACATCATCGTGTTGAGAGCTCGTTCTTTAATAAGGCAAGAGTTTACGTCACTCACAATAAATTATGCCAAAAGTGGATGTTCTTTGTCCATCATTTCAATATATATAAAATGCTTCGCAATACAGCAATTATTTATATTTTAATAAATTACGTAAGTTTTATTCGGTATATTAAATTGAGACAGATTGCTTATAAGAATTACAAACAAACATTGACTGCTGCCTGTATTTACCCAGAAGGATAGCCGGAGGTGTATTAAACCCACAATTTACCAGCATCTTTTACGTCCTACATTTTTACGTGAGGGCGAGATAATTTCTAGAGTCCTTGCTGCTGCTAAGAGTATATCCACAGAAAAGCGCAATACAATAATTGAAACGAAGACTTCGTTATAGTCCGCAGATATAAGAGCCAAATTATGCTACTGAACAAACGAGGTAGTCTAACAATTGCCTAGCAATGAACCTAAGCAGGCATAGAATGAATTACAGAGTTGCGGACTGCAAAGGCGAACACTTTACACTGCGAGTAGCTTAAGAATAAACGCAGAAAAACGGTATAACTCTTTGTCCAACTCAGGCATCGATTTCGGTACTACGCGATTTAGTAAGCGTGCAGAAGTTTGTTCATAAACAAATAAGGTAGTCAATGCAAGCGCAATAATAATTTTCGAATTGCAAAGCATATTACTTTTCTGTAAGCGTTATGGTTATAAGATTAGTATATCGATAGAATCTTAACTTTGATTATGAAAAAGATAATATAGGGTACTTTTTGTCCAGAAAAAGTAGGTACCTTTACTAATCTCACCTAACTTAAAATTACGCAAGCGAAGCCGCAGGCAAAATCTAGCAACATGTCTTTAATGACAATATAGCTGGGTCAGATTCTGGTCTGACCCAGCTTTATATTTCTAGATAGGTTAGGCCTATGTCGCAAGGAATAAAAAATAAATGGGTGTAAATCTTTCACATTCGACAGTTAATTGTTTGTAGGTAAACCCAGTCTTGTCTTATATGGCGATCGAATGTACAATACTAGTTACATTTGCATTGGCGTTGTGACCTCTTTTCTACATACGTAGCCATAAAAATGCATATAGTACAGTTGGATTCGAAAAAAATTACCAAATACGACAATAAAACCAATTCGTCTAAATTACTAAATTGTCAAAAGCTCTAAAGCAATGCTCTACTACACATGCATAAAAACTTGGACTTTTACCCTAACTACAGTGACATTCAGTATTTGATCGTAGTTGAATACGTATTTAATTAATCTCGTCTATTATGAAAACTAACTTTGGACAATATTTCTTCAATGTATACACTACTATTTATTCTCCGCGCACTGAGTTCACCACGGTCGGTATTCGTTGACGGTCGAGTCGTCACACCATAGATTGTTTGCTCGGACTCCTACGAGCCTACTCTAGACGAACTTCGAAAAAAGAATAGTAAAGAAATGTACTGAACAATATTCGGCCAGTGATTAGTGAGTTTTGCAAATTCAAGTTGTTGTTTTCGATTCGACGTCATGTGGCGAACGATTCTACTATTTTCGGTTTTATTGTATACTGTAGTTACGCACGTGACTACGGCGCCCGCGTATTTTCACCGTGGTGAGCAAAGATTTTGTATTTTGTTACTGATTCGATTTTCCTGAATATGATTTCTATTCTTTGAAAGATCATATAAAATATATCCATGATATTGCCTACTCCAACAATCATTAAAAAATATAGTCCATTTAATAAGTGTTTTAGTGACAATCTTTAAGCACATCTTAAATTCAATTTTAATACAAAAGCTCGCATATTAAAATTACTAGTTATCATTATACACACAAAAGTAAAAGGAAGCAGAACTGTAAACTTTTACACCAGCTTTATACCGGAGTTATAATTTGTACATGTTTAAAGCAAGAAGTTTTTTATTTGACTAGATATGATTATTACAAAAAATATTTATTTCTTCATAATTATACCTATAGTCCTTACTCATATTATAAATGCGAAAGTAACTCTGTCTGTCTGTCTGTTACCTTTTCACGCTCAATCCGCTGAACCGATTTTAATAAAATTTGGAATGGAGATAGCTTGAGACCCTAGGAAGGACATAGCCTATATAACATCACACTACGACTCACGGGAGTGGCGCAGTAACCACAAATACCACTGACGCGGGTGAGACCGCGGGCACAGCTAGTAGTTATATACTTTTAAAGAACGAGTATTCGGTTATGTGCATAATATAACAACGTACACAAACTCTTACGATATTCTAGATAACCTCTTATAATTAAACTAATATCCTACCTCGCCGATGGTGCATATATTATCAATCACATAAGAATTCATTCAAATTACTTTCTTTGAAAATTGTTTCGAATATTTGACAACAACAACAAGCTGTATATAAAATGTATTGTTGTAATTTAGGCTTTAGAGATCTTTAAAAGCGATTACATGATGTGAATACACGTTGTATAGTAGATTTTAGACCAAAAACCATCTGGCGCCACCATAATCCTCTGACGGTGTTGTGAAGACACAACAGGAAATCAATCGCGCCTGGTCGGGCTCTGTGACTAATAGGACAGGCCATAAATCGTATTAATTAGGTGATTAGATAACATATCGATATCTGGATATAGTTCATAGTAATAATTAATTTAAATGTTTTGTTTGTTTTGTATAAATAAATTTGTAAGGTTTTATCTCCTACCACTTACATGTAAATAAATGCATTGAGTAGGTATATTATTATTTATATTAAGTAGGTACTCTAAGATGGAAACTTATGTAATTCAAGTATTTAACTGCCTAAGGATATTAATGCTTATAAAAATATGCGCATATAAATTTGCTTCAGAGCATTAAACATATTTTTCACTAAAGGTTAAGACAGAAGAAATATTCATAAGTAGCATAAAATACATTTGATTCGTTTGATACGTAATTTCGTTATGAATAAGTAACCATTTTATTTAAAAATTATTTGATTTATTTTGATTACTATTTGTTAACTATCTAAAATTAATATCGTAATGTTTTAGATAGGTACTTTAATTATCTCTTATCACAAGTATTTGAAAACGAAACTTTTCAATGCCTTGTCTTTACTTGTAAATTGTTTTGCTTTACTTTATCTGACAGTGACCGTTGTAACCTAAAGTCAAGAAGATATTATTTAATAGCGTCTTATCTTTGTTCTTTATTTTAGTGTTCTATCGTACGAGTAATCGACGTTAGTAAGAACATAGATACTGCTACAAAAACAAGCATAACCGTTTGCGATAATGATAAATGATTGTTTAACAGCACGTAGAATGTTTTCACTCCCAAATGTTCGAGAGCGGAACAAATAGGTGTCTATTACTCTTATCCACATTGAATTCAAGATCAATTTACAGATGCTTGTTAATTGATTGGCCTACTTTTTTATCTTGTAATGTTTTAGGGTTCATCTAGATCAATGAGCAGCTTGTATACAAGGAACTACATATGTATAATATTATTAAGTATGTAACACAAACCAAATATTGAATGAGTGAATGTTTGTCAATTACGCCCAAACAGCTGAACGAATTTTGTTGAGATTTGACTTATACAATTATACAGAGACTAAAAATAACGGAAATTAAAATTAGTTTTTACATACCTTACTGGAAGGCTTGACATTTCGGTCAGGTTGCACTGGTCGCAGTTTCTGAATATACATATGTAGGTATCTACGGATCAAAGAGCGAGCGGTTATAATATTGTACTTAGAATACGGACACGATTAATGTAGTATGTATGTATATACATAGATAAAACAAAATGTGCCAAATCCATCTTTAGGAACATCTACCCTACAAACGGAAGCCTGACGTTGCCGCGTTAGTCGGCATCTAGCTACGGTCAGTGCAACCTGGTCGAAACGTAAAGCTTTAGAAAAATATATGTAAATACTTAGCATTATTACGTAAATACTTGTTTTCTGTTATATAAATCATGCAAAGTATAAAACTGAATGACCAAGATGTTTCAAAAACTACCTACTCAATATAGTCTATGCTGTCTCGATAATTTAAAGGAGTGGGTAATGTTTAAAGGAGTGGTCTGTAATTAATACAAATTTTTATTTTATATGTGTATACCTATTGTACTAAAATATAATGAATTATACATTTATCAAGAAATCACAAATACCATTCCGTAACGATAAACGGTCTTGTTGACTTTTGGAATCCGAAACTTGGACACAATACTGTGTTCATTATGTTTAGATATATACCTACTCCATTTGGTTCGGTACTTCGCTAAAGGTAAACAATCTTGATGTTACTTTTTACACAAACTCATATTAAACAAATAAAGTTCTGCTTAAACTAATGGTTCAATTGATTTAATAATCGTTATTGTTGTATTTACATTGATCTTTAGCAGCATTTTATTTTTAAACTGAGTTTTTAGATAAAAAGTCACATCAAGATTGTTTACCTTTAGTTAAGTACCTAACCAAATGGAGTATAATTATAGGTACTCACTCATAAATAAACCATTCCAAAATTGAGTACCTACCAAATAATATTTTTAAAAGATAGCCTATCACGCATATTGTAATAGAAAGTGGCCATTATGATAACAGTAGGTAAATTTAGTGTGTGAGAGTATGAACTACTAGAATATCTAATATCTCTATTTACACAATCGTTAGTAACAAGGCGGTACCTTGTACCTACCCTATAATATATGTATATTCCTACAACTTATATTAGGTTATACTTAAGACTGCGCCGAGCGAAATGTGCCAAAACAGACGGTCACAGTTAAGTGAATAAATCAACACTTTTTGTTTAATACATAATTATATAAAATATACATTTACCATAACAATGAATGTTTACAATTACTCCGTCTCAAAAACTAAATTACGTAAATTTGCACAAAAATGCAAAAACGTAAGCTCGTGTTACATGATTTTTAGATTATAACAGTAGAAATCTATCCTATTTTACCGCTTAAACGAAACATAAATAGTTATATTACAATTTGTCCGTCCCAAATATTTAAGTTATTGGTTGAAAATAAAGATACATATTTATCAAAAAAGCACTTCAAATCCTCCATACAATTTTATTATGGCGGCCGCGCGCCGATTTGACTATGCGCCGAACGAGCTCTGTCATTATCTGTCTTACGCTCGGCGCAGTCTTAATCATAACTTTATAGTGCATACCATTTGGTTATCGAAAATATTTACCAGATATTATACGATCAAGATATTTAAATTTTCTGAAATAGTACTTAATAAGCAACTATAGCTAGAGTATGTGGTTGACTGAAGGAGGGCGCGCTAAACTATGCTTTTATTTGAGGATTGTTTTAAATTGTTCTTGTAGTACCAGCATGTACTACACATTAAGTATATATGTTACTGCGGTGCGTAGGGTACCTACCGGTAACTTCCATTGCATGCGCTAGCAGCAAAGTGAATCATTATTTGAAAGATCAAATACCTACGCGATCAAAAATGATATCACATAAACAAGCGGACGCTACTAATGGTACCGAAGTAGTTAGTCTATGGACATAAGCTGAGACTGAGGAGAAACCGTCTCATCGGTTCTTATACTGCAGTGCAAAAGTCAGACCAATCTACGGACAAAGCTTCTGAACTCTCTGGTTACCTAATGTCTATATCTACCTACAGAGCTGGCTTGGTACGAGAATTAGACTGTCCACACGTCGTTGACTTGCGTGAAACGACACAATTACAAGGTTTACAAATAAAACAAACTGATGAATATTATTTTTCTTACAGGACGCGGACCATCATACTCCATAAGCAATGCACCAGAAACGCGTCGCAGCATTCCAAAGCAGCCTTTTATCGAGGTTCGCAACTCGACGTACCACGGCAGTGGACCGCGGGAAGAAGCACGCGCCATGTGTTCTGTCAAAACCCAGGAGGTCAACGCCACGGCTAACGCCACCATCACTAGAAGACTTCATGGAGTTGTTACTTCCCGTAAGTTAATTTTTTTCGTCTGTCTGTAGCAGGTGCCACAATTATAAAACACTAGCGGCCCAGCGCAGCTTCGTGCGTCACATGAGAGAATTTTCCCCGTTTATGCGACATTTTTCATTGATGCTCCGCTCCTTTTGGTTGTAGCGTGATGTTATACAGCTCATAGCTTTCCTCGATAAATGGGCTTATCTAACATTAAATAATTTTTCAATTAGAACCAGTAGTTCTTTAGATTAGCGCGTTCAACCAAACAAACAAACTCTTTAGCTTTATAATATTAGTAATTAGTATAGATATTTACTTTACTGCAATGTTTATTGTCTAGGTGCCTACAATTTATATTTTACACATGAAATTTTATTTACGCGGAATATTAATTGCTGATCATAATATAACCTATCGTTTTAATAATAGCTATCTATTTAATTGATTATAACAACATGTGAACAGTTTAATAGTGATTGTATTAGTAGGTCATGTCTTAAGTTTATGCGAATGTTACACATTGCTATGCAGCTATCAAATTGCAGCGGCACACCGGTGGCCAGACACAATAGGTTTTCCATTTAAACCATTTATTTTCGTTACACATATATAGTCTTTTTTGCAAATTCTATAATTCTCTGCGCAAGTGCACTTTCAAAGTTTGTTGAGACATACTTTTACGCAGCGGCGCGCGGCGGGAGCAAGTCATTCCAAAGGGGCATGCCTACACGTCATAGTAGTAATTCAGGCTCACAGTTAACACCTATAAAGGCTAATGATAATAATAGTAAGCAATGCCAATAATTAATTAGCAAAAGAAGTGATTTACAAAAAACTTGGCATTTTATAGTTATCAAATCTTATATCTCATCAATACAATTTATATTAAATATGTGCTATATCATTTTATACATTATTTTAATTTATTTATGAGTACAATCAATTAGGAATAAAACGAGATGGGTGTAAAAATTCCAGGATTCGACCTCTTCGTCTTCATGTGACTTTGTTTCAATTATATTTAAACATTTACTTAGGTAAATGTTGTATATGTATAATTATATAATATCTACATGTTTTAATAATAAATAATTAACGTACTTTTCTATAATTGCCGCCGTTGAATATCATGCCCACTGCTACCTACTGCTGGGCATGTTGCCCACAGTTTGGCCTCATGCCCGTTGTTGGGCATCATGGCCACTGTTGGGCATCATGGCCACTGTTGGGCATCATGTCCACTGTTGGGCATCATGTCCACTGTTGGGTAGTATGACCATTGTTGGATATCATGTCCACTGTTGGGCATCATGTCCACTGTTGCGCATGTTGTGTTGCAAAACGCAGCACAAGACAAAACTCGACAGCAAACAGCAGCAACCAGCTCGAATCAGCACACCACCACTCTGCATATAATATGAAGCCATTTTGCCATTTAAAATACATGTGACCTTGTGACCCCTATATCTCGGGAGTCTTTTGACCTACAGGGCCCATATTCAAATCGACCGAGGTATGACACCAAAGGTGTCTGCACACCAAGTTACAAGTCAATCGGTCTAGTGGTTCCGCAGCTATACCTGTCACTAACAAACTGTCACTAACGGACACACAGACCCACAACGTGTTTTCATTAACCTCTTCGAAGAAGACTCAGAGGTTAATAAAATAGAATTCATTGCAGTTTTATAGCTTATAGGTAAAAGTCGTCGATATTAACCGCAATAAATAAACACTAACCGTCACCATGGAGTTGCAAAACAAGCAATTATTGACATTGACGTTATCCGGCGTCTAACAAGATAGAGATGGTGTTGCCATAATAATCACAAAAACTCGATACATCGATAATGGACATTACTTTAAGTTAATCAATGTAATCTTGCAAAGATAAAATTAATTATTATTATTACTTTTTGTATTACTTTTGTATAAAAAATTTAATGAACGAATAAAATAATAATTATATGATATAGTAATGGTAAATTACTATTTCGATTAATTACCTGTCAACATATTTTGTATAAAGGCAACATTTTTACGTTAATGTACTTGCTTGCAAGTTCCATTACACAGTTTAGTCGTTTTTTTGTTTAATATTTTAGAAAATATTACCGACTTGTACAGAATAATAAATACAAGGAAGATGTAGGATAAATAATAATATATTTTTTTAGTATAGCCAATTTCTTGTTCACCTCTGGGCCTAATATTGGCATGCCCCTTTTGGTAGCAGAATAATTGAAACCTCCCTTATATAGAGCCGCTCTGTGTGCTGGTACAACAAGTTTATTAGCTTCTCTCCTACAAGTATTCCTCTGGTGCACATCTGTAACCCACTCAAGTTTGTCATACAGATATATATGGTTCTTTTTAAAAACAATTTTGTTTTCAATTGGTAGCTTAAACAACGAAACGAATTCACACTGTCTATTGTTCTTTTCTTTTGATAAGCCCATGCTGTTAACGGCACTCTGACTATAGAGTCAGAATGCCGCAAGCATATAGTACCTATATAGATCGATATGAGCTGTCAATCTAATTAGCCGTAATCTATACTTTTCAGGAGAACTCCACTCTTCGATTCAGCGCCTGGAAGTGATCATATTCGGTCAAATGCAGCAGCTATGGCAAAGCTTGGACGCTTTACGTGCGCAGCTCGCAGGCGGCAGCGCCAACGGCTTAATACGTGAGCCACGGGCTCAATTCCCAGACCGAAATACTGTTTCGTTTAAATATCAACCAATCAGCAATCATTAAATTATATAACTGTATACCGTGTAAAGTCGGGCTATTGGATTGTTCAGACAGGAGTATTTAACTTTTCCAGGACGGAATATCGCAATCGTTGCTGGCTAGCGGTTGCGATTCCCTTCTGGACAGGAAGGTCTTTAGCTAAGCTGTCTTGTCAGGAGTGCAAACAAGAAGACTAAGTACGTTGGTTGAAGCACTAGTTATGATGGTCTTTGGGAACCAACGAACCGTAACTATATATTATATGATATGTGATAGTTTTTGTTTGCGCTCTGCTTTATGTGAGAATTGCCCGTGAATATAACTAACAGCTAACATTTCTGGAGGCCTTTGGGTATATGTTTAAAACCACGCATTTCTGTAGCAATAAAATTTAATTAAAAATCTGTGTCAATACCATGGAAGTAATAAATGCTAGTTTTACGTAAGCACTTATAAATTCCACGATGAAGAGATTTTTAAAATTTTTGTTCTGTCTTTAATTTTTCCGCTGTTAGTCACTAACAGCGAAAAAATAAAGAAAACCGGTATATTAAATTCTAAGTATTGAGATAGCAATATACAAGTCATAACTCTTTCTCACAGAAAAGTTCATTGTTTTAACAAGCTGAATAGAATAATAAATCCAACTTAAGTTGTTAGAAGAGAATTTGGAGTTTAGAAGGTCAATATGGATTCAATTAGTGCTGTGCTAATGCATTGCCTTATGTACGAGCATAAGGTGCGACTACGTTGTGTACTTATTTACTTTATCTGTTAACTAACCAAAGATTTATGATTATGCTTTTTATCAGATTTGTACATCGTCGGTATTTTGTAACACACACTAGTATAGGTACTTATTACATATAACGGTGAGAAGCAATGCAGTTTCTGTAAGTTCCAATACTAAAGTGCAGTATTATAATTTAGTATTACAAAATATACCATAGAGCTGCTCCGCCTGCTAAATCCATGTTGATGTGATTTTCGGACCGTTTCTATAAATAGGTATACATCACTTAAAGTATGACTACAGATCCTGTTCCATGCTGTATAATATAAATATTGTTTAAATAAAACGACACAATTTTATAAAGTTCAATTTATTAACAATTAGTAACTGAATATTTCAGCAGCTTACGTGAACAACGTGACGTCGTCGTGGTGCGAACTTGCTCGCGCAATAACAATAAACAAATATCTTGTTAGTTACAAGTTTAATGGTTGTAAAACTAATGTCGTTATTAATAAATATTAACAAACATATTATTATGCATTTATTTCTTATATTATAATTAGAATTCGCATTACAATGCATGTACTTATAGAAAATACAGAGATTCTCTTAATTCATAATTTAAATATCTTTTATTTTAATGGCGCCGTTTTCCATATGAATCTTACAACTGCAGTTATTATATAATGCAAGTATACTACCTTATAGCAACACATGGACGTATTAGAGTACAAGTTGTGTTATTATTAGTGAATAACTTTGTTCACATTCAATAGTAGCTACCTTCAGGGTTCAAAGACGTGTATGACTAATTTTAAATCGATACAGTATCGATTCTGAGCCGAAATTAATAATACTTAAATCTTTAGATTGCATATCAAACGTTTATTACACAAATAACATTCGAAATACAAATAACTTGTAATGTATTTCAAATGTCATATTTATCTATAGATATTAACTTCGGCGGATAATCGATAACAAAATTACTAGGTACAATGAGATTTGAAATATTCTGTACATTTTAGTATGAAAACAAAGATAATGGAAAATATTTGACTTAATTCATAAAGCAGCAAACCAATCAATATTTTGTACAAATGTTAGACTAAACGAAGCGCAAAGCAAAAGGAACACGTTACTGAAAGGCAGTTATTACGTATCCTATTAGCGACTGATCGCCTTGCATAGCATAGAAATCAGTAGTACGTAATAGATACCTACTGTACACGACTATAATCATTTTAATTTGCGCTTCGCCTTAGTTAATCCTTTGGAAGATAATGGGCTAGTGTTCAATCTGTCAAGAATACTAGACATAATTAAAGACCATTGTGTCCTGCCACCGGAATGTCGCCGCGATTAGAAAGGAAAAAAAATAATTTAAATACAGTTATATAATTTTAACGTCGGCATTGCAAGTTTATAAAGTATATTTTTATTAAAGACTAGGGCGGGAGTCTGCCCTAGGGATGACTCCGGTGTCACGGAGGACTTTACAAACATTCAAAAAACGGACACAAAGAACATCCAGACTCGGAACAACCATTTGTGGATCACACAAATTTTTGTCCCGCGTGGGATTCGAACTCACAATACTCAGCGCAATAGTAGTGGCGAGGCGATTATTAGGCAACTGGCAGCGAACTCAAAATATGTTTTCTATCTGTCAGTAAGGATTAATTTTCTCATTAATGGTACTCCATCGAATGGTTCAACAGTTCGCAGTCTTAAGCTCCCTGTCTTCCAAAGGGTCGTTATAAGTAGTTGTATTGTTGTTTGTATGCGTGTGTTGTCAAGCAGCGCTCGCCTGTAAGTAGCGGCGCAGTTCCTCTTGTGTGTCGAAGATCATGACGGGGAACGGTGAGCCGGGGACGTGGCGCCCGGCCCATCGGACCTCTACTCGATAGTCACCGGGCTCCGTGGGGGAGAACTGTAATAAATAAATCATTGATTTATTCTTACTGTTCCTGTATACCTGTGTTAATACTGGGCGAATCCGGATAAATCTTGTTCAATATTAGGTAAGAATGTAAATATACAAATATACCAGTAGGTATGATATTTATTGTAAGGGTTAAATGTGCTCATAACTAACTTTAAAGATTGCGACTGCTTCTTATAAGGGTTAGGTTAGGTTAGTTAGTTAGTTAACGGACGGACGGACGGACGGAGTTAACAATTCCGGAGTCTTAACTATGGAGTTAGATCCCAGACCTCCCAAAGTGTTTTAGGCATTTTGTCAAAAGAATCCTCTCAGTAGCAGCAAGAAGTCTGGTATTGTGCCTTATAAACGGCAGTAGGCTCGGCCTATAGTACGTAAAACCTAAAAGCATAGTTGACGAAATGTGGCTGTAGAATAACCTCTGCCTTCCTAAGACTATGTATATCTCTTTTATAATTTAAATTTTGCCAGCTATGTGTTTAGATCGATAATATATTATGATGATAGTGGACGAAGCCATTGCCACCCTATATTTTGGGACTCCGTACCGCTATTGACAATTTCCTAACAGTAAATCTCAATAACACAGCCCGAGTCGGGCTCATGGCTGGCTTCAATGGTTAACGCTAACTAATATCATAAACCAATGAGGGAATATAGTATAACGAGATTATGCCCGCGGTTTCGCTCGGGTAAATGTGGGTTATGCTAATTTTCTATCTTTCGGAAACACTACCTTTTTCTAGATGAAAGGTACCTTGTGTCCTTTTCTGTACCCCTGACAAAGAGTATGTGACATTTCATGAAGATCGGTCGAGTAGTTAAAGCATGAAAGTGTAATAAACAAACAAACTCAGATTCGCATTTATAACATTACTAGTTAGGATTACAATACTCAAAATGGTAACTGTAAAATATATAAATTATTTAAAGTAGGTAAATATTCTACTAAAGCTAATTAATTACCGATATCTATAAATAAATGATATCAGATACTTAGGTGGTCCAAGATATCCTTCTAGATAAGCATTAACATTTCACATTTATATACGAGTACGTAATAATGAGTATTAGTGTATATTTTATCTACTGAAGATTGATAAATTGATAATACGATTTATGATTTAGTAAACAACTAATATTGTGAAATACGTAGTTTGGAAACATTAATAAATAAGTTATATAAAGGTAGATATTATTGTTTAAACTTGTTACGCGAAATATACGAAAATCTTGTTGCCCAAATGGTTGTGCTTGACAAGAGATCGAAATGAATAAATATGTGTTTTGAATGTATAAACAATATTTTGAAGCGAGGAATCCTACTTTTCTTTGGGTTATTAACACCAACGATTGCAGTTGGAAGAGTTTCAAATAACATATAATGTTCATCCAACCATCAATAATAATTTGAGCATTTTTGCGATGGACCTAGGATAAGCCGGCTTTTTGCCATAATCCAAATAATAGATTGTATCGTTGCAAAAAGTCTGAGATTTCAAAAATCTGGTCTGTATCTTCCTAGGATTATCGCGAAAATTCTGTTTGTCTTATCCTACGAAACGTAACAAAATTATAAGCAGATGTTTTACTGTCTATGTCTTGTCCACGGTAATATCTTCGTAAGGAACTAATTGGTTGTAGGTTGTAGCGATTTGTAGAGACAACTTAGTTTAGCATAATATCTCTTATTCAAGTCTGGTGATACATAATAAATAATCAATTTATGAGCACGGATCATGTTCGCAATTATGAATCGTAAACACTGCTAGTATATATAACAAATATTCAAACTTTATACGTACTTTACAAAGTATAGTGCGATCCTTCTGACTTTCTCTCTGCATCTCAACTCGGAACGCTCCTTTAGGTCCTCTCACTCGCACAGTAAGCTGTCCCGCTCCCGCACCTCGTGTGTCGCACAGGAACCGCGACTGGAACGTCGCTAGCACGCCTGGTTCCACACCCGGACCGTATACACGAACCTGATTACGAAGGAATAAAATGGTATTAGATAACGAAATAAGAGTGACATTAATTAAACAGATAACTTATTTGTAACATATACTAGCACTTGATATGAATCTACCTAACAATTGAGGAAGCGATAAACATACCGCATCCACGTTTATCTTGTTACCTTAATGTCAGAATTAATTTGGATTCGCGTCACTACCCATCAGGCACAGTCCAAACGCTGTTATAAAGATTTTAGGAAAAAGATAATATACTGCCTATCTCGAGAATTGTTGATCAAAAAAAGTTTTAAATTAATTGTAAACTTGCGACTGCTAAATCGGGAGTACAATATTAATGGCGTGAATGCACTCTTAACACAAATATTAAATAGCTTAGGGTTTCACAGAAATAATCTAATTTAATAATG
This sequence comes from Catocala fraxini, assembly GCA_930367265.1. Taxonomy (NCBI): domain Eukaryota; kingdom Metazoa; phylum Arthropoda; class Insecta; order Lepidoptera; family Erebidae; genus Catocala; species Catocala fraxini. The sequence continues at coordinate 16,728,246 of OV884026.1, forward strand.
ACTGCACGGATGGCGTAGTGGTTTAAGTGGTCGCCTTACCAGTGCCACTGCGCTGTTGTGGGTTCCACGAGACAAAACTTTGTGTATCCACAAATAGTTGTTCCGAGTCTGGCTGTTCCTTGTGTCCGTTATTTGAATGATTGTTTCCCCGCGACACAGAAATTATGTCAAAGGAGGGAGATGCTTCAAAAAAATCTTGAAATGTATATTCGCGGAGTGTATAAAGTCCATAGTATTGATACATACCTTAGAGGGATCGGGTGCGCCTGCGATCTTGAGCGAGAAGGGCGACCCTGGTACATGCTCGCCCGCGAATTGTATGCTGAGCATGTGTCGGCCCGCCTCCGCTGGCTTCACGTTCAGCGTGAACGTGCCGTCGCCGTGCTCGTACAGTTCACAGTACGCCACCTGGTGACGTCACACAATTCTGTTGTAGTACTGCCGTCTATTTGTACATAAATAATATATTTTGACTTCTTTGACGTATTTGAAGAAACCAATTACTAAAGCCTTATGATAATGATATCGATTAAATGCATTTTATCGGATTGAGGTTTTAAATATAGGGACATTTTGAAAAGTTAGGATTATTTTATTGTTCTTAGGTGGACGCTACCATGATCTTAGATACGGAATAGTACCTCCTAGTTGCAAAATTATCGTTATGCCTAATTTGCACATAATGCTGTCTTGATACGCTTGTAATATTTCAGTGAGCAGCTAACATAGACAAAGCAATTTCATAGTTAATTTACAAATAACATTATTTTATCTATAAACAACCTTTTATAACTACTATATAAATGAAATAGCTTTCGTCTTTCTACCAACCGTTAGGTCTTAACCGGTCGTATACCGCCGGCTCGCATACCAGCCGGCAGATTTGTACCCGTCGTAGGCCGGTGGCTCGCATGCGAGCCACCAAATTGGCGCCAAAACGCCGCGCGCCGCCTTCGCTTTAGCTTAAGCTAACGTAAAACCAATTTGGTGGCTCGCATGCGAGCCATCGGCCTACGACGGGTACAAATCTGCCGGCTGGTATGCGAGCCGGCGGTATACGACCGGTTAAAGAAGGTCGTCTGTCCACTATAGTGCCCGTAAATAAAGGCACTATCGGTGGAAACCTGTCAATTGTTGAAATGCCAGACACAATAAAAAACTTAGTGTGTCTGGCCGCCGGTGTGCCGTTGCGACGCAATAGGTTAAGGGGTCATAATAGGTGTATTGGCAGTACTTTATTGGGCCCGGTGCAGTGCGCGGTGAGCTCGCCGGGCCCGGCGCGGCGCGTGTCGAGCCAGGCGCGGATGTCGCGGCCCAGTTCCCCGCCCGCCAGCCCCGCGCCCGAGCACACCACGCGCGACGCGTCGCCGCTCTCTGCGCCCGCTGACACGCTCACTGTGAGCGGGCAACCTGCATAAAGCAAAAAATAACTCGTGACTCATCTTGAAGTAGTAGCACATTTGTCATCATTACATTTGTAATTTTTTTTTTTTTTTTGCTAGTATATTGGTTTTGACAGAATAATATACAACAAAATACAAAACAATAAAAATAAATTGTGACTTTGCTCACCCTGTGACAGTGAACACAACATGCTTATAAGACGGTTACTACAAACTTTACTACAAAGTATCACCATCTCAGCCGAAAGACGTACCCTGCTGGACATAGGCCGCTGTACTAATATACTAATGCTTGCACTGTGGCACATTTAACGGGAAAATATTTTCCGAAGAATTTTGCTAGACGTCTTTCTATAGGTCTCGACTATCTCGATAAACATTATTACGCGGTACGCAATGGATTGCTACCAATACAACGCACCGCTTGCGCGAGCAGGGAATGATATCTGAGCTCCGCGCGCATAAACATCTGATTTGTTTAAATCACCACGATTTAATTACATTGCTGTATTTTAGAAAAAGTGTAATAATTCTTTAATTTTTAAATAAACTTTATGGTTCATGCATTATGTTATGATTCACAGTCTGAAAAATGAAAATTGCAGAAGAAGGGATTTTCCTAAAGAAAATTCCAACGATTTTAATTCAGAATAATGGTCTAAATTTACTATTTCAGTAATCGGTACGCTGTCTCTTACACCCAGCATAGGATTCGTGGAGCAGCCTACAAAAGTAAGGTCAACGACGTAATTAGCTAAACATTAATAAAATTTCAAAATCTACTTTATAAAATTAAAAATAAAATTTATTACTTTCTATTATGAAAACGAACTTAATGTCTCTAATATTTATCGACTCATATTGCTGTACCATCACCCAACAAAACGTTGCTGCCAATGTAGATAGTATTGTTCTTATGGTGATTACGCTCCTTAAGAAGGCGCTGTGCTGTCAGCACCGAGTAATCATAATTTCATTGCAATATACTCTTATTTTAAAAGTTTTTAAGCTGCGCATGCGCAAGCGATTACAGGTAATTGGTAATCGCTTGCCATCAGGTAACTCGTATGATTGTTTGGCATTCTACAAGTATTGTAATAAGGGCTATCTATAGTCTATACTAATATTATAAAGAGCAAATATTTGATTTTTGTGTGTGTACAAATTTAACTCAAAAGCTATTTACCCGATTATAAAAATTCTCGCACTATTTGAAAGCTATATTATCACCGAGTTGCATATGCATAAGTACTGTTACTAACATAACCTTACCTACTTTTGAGCAAGCGAAGCCGTGGGCTAAAGCTAGGGTATGGTAAGTACATACCTTTGACAAGTCTGCCAGCCCATAGCACTCGGAGCTGATGATCGCCGGCTCGTCGCGGCGTATACGTAGCGCGCCACAGTCCCGGGCCGGCTGCCGCCAGCGCCACGGGCACGTTGTCGCCGTCGGGAGACATTAGGGATGCTTCTGGAGCGCCTGGTCCGGCTGCGCTACCATCTGTAAAATAAATAAGAGTATATTGTGACGTCATAAATTACATTCACAATTACATAGAATGACTTTCTATGTTGCCTATTATTATCTTATTTTATTGGTAGTAAGAAGCATGCTCAGAAATATCTTTGTATATGACTTTTTGTGATTACTAAACATTATTTCTATTAAATTTTGAACCAAAAATGATAAATTATATTATATTGAAAATTTATAAAAATAGGTTTTATATAATTTAGCGTTTAACGTATCAAGACGTAACCGTAACGCAAACCCAGGTATAAATAATATTCTGCCCTTGTTTTGTTCACCGAATATCGTAGCAGTATGCTGCCGTCATAAAGGAAAATGTCATACCGGCCAAATATTTTTTTTTGTAGCTATACTGGCATGGCTGTAATGGCAGATGCGTCTTTTTATACTGATTCCAAATACGTAGCAATTCTAATATAAAAATATTTGATACGTCTTTTTCCCTTACTACGGCAGTATGAAGTGCACGGCTGAAAATATTTGTGATCATTACCAGTATCAATGAAATTAAAAGTATTTATCCCTTCATTTGTTATATATACACAAGTATTAAAATAAAGGTTCGAAAAATGGATAATTCAAAGGTAGGAAGTAAAGAGTTCAATACCGATAGTGAAGACTGCAGGCGCGTGCGGCGCGGCCTTAGCTAAGCCGCGGCCGGCCAGCGTGACGCGGTCGGCGCTGGCGCCCGGCGCCAGCAGCGCGCGGCGCGGCGCCCCAGCCACGAGCGCCCCGTTGTACGTGAGCTCCAGCTCCTGCTCGCCGCCCGCCTCGCCCGACAGCGTCACGACCGCGCGCCCCGATACTGTCTCCACACCTGTCGATAGATTCAAATTAAATAACCAAATTATTAGAGTTCGAAAAAACTCTTATCCAACAGCTGTGTCCGTCCGTCCGTCCGTCTGTCTGTTATACAACTTTCAACTCAAGAATCGTAAGAGCTAGAGACTCGCGGTCAACGCCATTTGACTCAGCATAGTCGATATACCCCCGAAATGACAATAACCTTTGACCTCAAGGTAACGTAATACCATCTTTCAACTCAAGAACCGTAAGAGCTAGAGACTCGCGATCAGCGCCATTCGACTCAGCATAGTCGATATACCTCCGAAATGAATATGACCTCAAGGTCACGTGATAAAAATTTTTCGAACTCTAAGATTTACGGCAATTCATGGCCGTTTCTCACTTGTTAAAATACATGTCGCATGTAATTACATTTTATTTGTGCTATGGTTATAGCAGCGATAGCCTAGCGGGAGACCGTTAGACTGCCACGAAAAGATCACGGGCACGGTACCAAGTCACGCACCTCTGTGTTTTCAAAGTTATGTGCGTATTAATTTATTGATTTTTGCTTGCTTTAACTGTACATAAACCTGCATGCATTACGTTTTCGAAAATATATGAAGTCTGCCAACCAGCCCTAGGCCAGCGCGATGGATTAGCCTAAGATTTTTCACACTGAGAAGACGATCGTACTCAATAGCAGGGCTGTTTAAATAAAGAGCTGATATTATATATAGTTAAATAGTATGACATTTTAACACGTCAGTCTATACCACTCTTCACATAGAAAAATATTTATTCATGCATTAACATCGTATTTCCATTTTATATTCGTAAGTTAATTATGACTACTAGAATTCTAATAAATTCAGTGACATACAATATTCAAATAAATAATAATACTTACGTTGATGCCTGCCAGCCAGTAAACACTCGAGCGTGCCAGGCCCTGCGTTGCTCGTATCAAGAACAAGCTTTGAAGGCGCTCGCACGCGCCCCGAGTTGTCTGTACCCCACCCACCGACGGGCACGATCGCTGACGTGTCTATAACCTATAACATACAAGCAAATTAAAAATGACCATTTATTTGGCGAAAGAAAAATGCGACATTTAGCTCTGCGTTTTATTAAGCATCTTTATAACTACAACAATACATACAAAGAGTACTACAATACATATATATAGGATATTCCCGAAGGGATAGGCAAAGATGTATTTCAACCACATTAAATTTAACCACCTATAATTTTAATAGGACACGAGCCCAGAATGTTTCTTCAAATTTAATAACAGGAAATCCCAAACTTATATTTACTAACTCAGCTCGAACCCAGACCTTCACGTCTAACAGTAACCTGTGACACGAGACCAGTATGGCAACCAACATAATTGGAATTTATTTTTCTGAAACATAGAAGATATAGGTTTTTGAAACAGCTCATGCTAGCTCTGAAGCCATGATATTCACTACAACCAGCTTTGTAATTTAAAGCCATAAACATATTTAAATTCTGTTTTTTTTAAATATTAAACACGTATGCATTTTTTTGTTTTAAATCTATCTAAGTTTAAATTCTCGCCTAAAGCATCACTTTTAAACATAACATAAACAATCAGCAGATTGTAAGTACCAACCTTAACAGAGAAGGGGCTGCCGGGTAATGGACCGGCGCTGGTGAATATCCGCACCTCGTACAGCCCCACGACCAGCGGTATGTACGCGCACAGCCACTCCCGCGCCGCGCCCGCTACTACCCTGCACTCTAGAAGACCGGACTCTGTGCTGTCGTCTTTGTCTTCTGTCGTTAGCCTCTCGACCTAAACACATACAAAATTGTGTTAATTTTAATACGTTAATTTAAAGTCTAGATTGTCAAATCTAGTTCTGTTTGTTTTAAATACTTTAATAGTTAGCTTATTTAACCCGTTGAGTCACACGACTGCCAGACAGGTTTTTCAATTATGTCTGGTGTACTAATATTTGTCAGGTAAAGGGTATACGAAAAATATTAATAAGTGGTGAAGGCTTTGGCATTCGCGATTACTTGTTTATCCACCATTCCACGACTAAACTCTGTTTATGACATAGCGTCATCAACCATGCGGTTATATAAGAGAGGGCTGCTATACCATCTAGTGCCCGAGGGCACCTTCCAGGACCAGTTATAGACAGGGTTTTCTTCTTTCCAAATCTACGGATTCGGTTCTCGTTAGAACGAGCCGAAGCTTGCGCTCAAGCGACACAAACTGCGCAGTAAGGTTGATCACGTTATTTTTAAGAGAGAGCCTGATCCATAAATAGTGATGGCTATATACATCCCAGAATGAGCACCAGACAGCACTCGTATCTCTGAGAGTTACTAACGATATACCTTGCTTAAGCCACTTCCCATAGCTTCAGTATGGTGTCAAAACTGGAAAATATATGAGGTATATAAGGTAGCTGTATAATTACCTGTACAGTAGGCGGCGTGTCCTCGGCACAGTGTATGGTGAAGGCGGCCTCCTTGCCGACGTGCGCGTGCGCCAGGCCCGTGCCCGCGCACCGCGCCGCGCTGCTACTCCGCCCACTCAGAATGCCGAGAGAGACTGGGCTGCCGGATACGTTAGCGCCTGGACCAAAACATACAACGGTTTCAATATATTTATATACAAATTTCAAGACTATTACAGTGGTAAATCATATACAGAATATCATTAACGATAACAAAACAATTCATTATTATAAATCTTTTACAAGTACCGTTCGACGGCAGATATAAAGTCATAAAAGGTCACCATCTGTTGACCACGATAATAGCACTATTATCATGCGATTACCATAGTTTGCAGAAGCTTGTAACACTATAGCTGTCAGTAGAGTTCTGTAGGGTGACCTTAATATCCCAGCCAAAAATAATTTGAGTACAAACTGGCATTTTGTTGTACTCTTCCTTCCAGGTTAGCAAATTTTTAACCAACGATATTACTGAAAATGTTATTGCAATCATAACAAGTAATATATGCGAATGTGAGTTTGTTAGTTACGCTTTCACGCCTTAACTATTTGACTAACCATTACGACATTTTGCATACAGAAGTTGTCAGAGGCACAAAAAGGACGTAGGGTACCATTCATCCAGAAAAAAGTACTGTTCCCGCGCGACGGAAGCCGCGGGCAACAGTTACTACTTCATATATTTACCTCCATAAGTGATGTATATTCTATAGTGCGCCGGCACCGTAGGTCGCAAGCGCACTCTGTACGTATGGCCGTCCTCCCTGATGTCCACCGGTAAGCGCACGCGGCGCTCCCCCATCGCTTCACACACCACTTCTAGCTCTGCCACGCCAGCGTCTTTTGTGTCCACTAGAAATTATATTATAATATTAGCGATGAAACCGATCAAATACTGTTTATGCTTCAATATAGACGGCATAGAATACTAGCATAAATTCATTCTATTTCACTATACACTACATGGAATATTAGTAAAAGAGTATGAGGCTCGTCTTGCAAGCGATTGTCATAGTTAAGTACGCTTGCAAATACATTTGCGTGTTTAGAGAAAAAGATGTAGCTGCGTTACCCATGCAAGTAACGTGCAATGACGAGTCCATATCGCACCTACTGTGTGAATGTGACGCGTTGGATGGATTGAGGATGGGTCTGATGGGACTAGCATATAATCATCCAAACCCTGAAGACTTCAGGCTTCTCCCTCTGAAGTGTACGCTGCAGCTGATGCAGTACATTCATAAGGAGATAGCTAAGGGATAAATCTTGGGGCCGACACAAAAGATCCCACCGGGTCGAAGTGTCGCCGGTCAGTACTGACTGGCCCCCACACAAGATAAGATAAGATACCCATGCAAGTAGCTCCTGAAGAAGTTTGAAAACCATTTTTAGCACATGACTAGATTACTCGGTTGGGAGTTTCTATAGAGTGGCGATACATCCAAGAATTGCCTTCTAGGTTTAAGAACGGCTATTTCGTTATGCCTTACCTTTGAAAGTAACTAATAAAATTATGATATACTTTCAAATTTAAAGTCAAAAATCATTTATTCATTTAGGTCACTAAAAGAAAATGATTATTTAATGTTTAGACGTTCATAACTACTTACTTATGAACTTCAAAACATAATTTTCCTTTTAGCCTAAAGAAGAACTTGCCTGTGAAATTGATAGGTGTTTGTGCAATTATATTTCCTGTCGGTAGTCCAGATATGATGACTCGATTCGGATCGAAAGATTCACAGGTGTATGGGCTGCCAGAGACGGGTTTTGATAAGTGTAGTACCTCTGAAAAACATAAGTATCGATAAATAAGATAACCAATTATTTAATACAGAAAACATTATGATTGTTCACCTAGACAAATGCAAGTTTTGAATTACCTATTTACGTTTTAAGATATCATTTAGATTTAATAGAGATGAATATATATTATTATAATATTAATGTCGAGTAACGCACGGCTTCGTGCACAAAATATTGTACAAAATAAGTTATATATTTATTATGTGTATAATTATTAATGCAGTGTATGTTGATATGTTGGCAAAATTGCTTTACGATCTGTGATGATATTGATTATATTATAGTAACTGTTGTGTTAACAACAACATTTAATTATTTAACAACACACCGTTTGGGGGCAGAATACTGCCGCAAGCAGAGTGCTCGCAATTTTAAGTTGTTGAAATGTTTTATGATAAAGAATTAAGTTTTATAAAAAGTGACTGTAGAAGTTGTTAATTATGATGTGAAGAAGTCATATGTAAAAATTTATGAGTTTAATTTAATCCTGTATATGGTATAGTGAAGCAGGTAAAGTTTGAAAGTAGGTTTCAGAGCAGAACTTTGGAAAGAAAGCCACGATGACGAATTCAATCATATTTGGAAAGCAATTTTAAATTCTAGCTCACCTATCGTGCTTTGTCCAACTTCTGTGATAGTATATTCGGCTTGCAATAATCCAGATTTGGTTTGATAACATCTGACAGGCAACGCTCTTGAGCCGGGGCCCGACACTACGACGTCAAACTCTCTCGCCGGCCGACCAAGTGTATCGATACTGAAAGACGCTACTCGGTTCACTTGCGCCTGGTAGAGACCGAGACCGGATGCTGCCACCTTCGTAAATAAATAGTTAGGTTAATAGAGTACTTCCCTATTAATTTGGTGATTGAATTGAGTACTGGTCTACAAAATATAGTACGGAGAAGACATTCGTAAACTAGATTACTGCTATTTCTGACTTTTACAGATTATGGGGGTGGAGTTATCGCCCATCGGTATGAGCTGTAAGGTGAGGCACCGACGCACCGAGTGCGGCACGCCCGCGCCGCCGCACGTCACGCGCCCCGACAGTCCTGTAACAGGCATGCTGCGAACTGTAAGGTAGGGGCGGTACCTCCTGCGAGTGGTGCGCGGGCTGCACGTCGACGATGAGCGGCTGGTTGTCGACGGGCGCGCCGCTCCACAGCAGCGTGAGGCGGTGCGGCGCGGCGCGCGCGGGGTGCCACACGAGCTCCTGGCGCGCGCCGCCGCACGTCACGCGCCCCGACAGTCCTGTAGCAGGCATGCTGCGAGCTGTAAGGTAGGGGCGGTACCTCCTGCGAGTGGTGCGCGGGCTGCACGTCGACGATGAGCGGCTGGTTGTCGACGGGCGCGCCGCTCCACAGCAGCGTGAGGCGGTGCGGCGCGGCGCGCGCGGGGTGCCACACGAGCTCCTGGCGCGCGCCGCCGCACGTCACGCGCCCCGACAGTCCTGTAGCAGGCATGCTGCGAGCTGTAAGGTAGGGGCGGTACCTCCTGCGAGTGGTACGCGGGCTGCACGTCGACGATGAGCGGCTGGTTGTCGACGGGCGCGCCGCTCCACAGCAGCGTGAGGCGGTGCGGCGCGGCGCGCGCGGGGTGCCACACGAGCTCCTGGCGCGCGCCGCCGCACGTCACGCGCCCCGACAGTCCTGTAGCAGGCATGCTGCGAGCTGTAAGGTAGGGGCGGTACCTCCTGCGAGTGGTGCGCGGGCTGCACGTCGACGATGAGCGGCTGGTTGTCGACGGGCGCGCCGCTCCACAGCAGCGTGAGGCGGTGCGGCGCGGCGCGCGCGGGGTGCCACACGAGCTCCTGGCGCGCGCCGCCGCACGTCACGCGCCCCGACAGTCCTGTAGCAGGCATGCTGCGAGCTGTAAGGTAGGGGCGGTACCTCCTGCGAGTGGTGCGCGGGCTGCACGTCGACGATGAGCGGCTGGTTGTCGACGGGCGCGCCGCTCCACAGCAGCGTGAGGCGGTGCGGCGCGGCGCGCGCGGGGTGCCACACGAGCTCCTGGCGCGCGCCGCCGCACGTCACGCGCCCCGACAGTCCTGTAGCAGGCATGCTGCGAGCTGTAAGGTAGGGGCGGTACCTCCTGCGAGTGGTGCGCGGGCTGCACGTCGACGATGAGCGGCTGGTTGTCGACGGGCGCGCCGCTCCACAGCAGCGTGAGGCGGTGCGGCGCGGCGCGCGCGGGGTGCCACACGAGCTCCTGGCGCGCGCCGCCGCACGTCACGCGCCCCGACAGTCCTGTAGCAGGCATGCTGCGAGCTGTAAGGTAGGGGCGGTACCTCCTGCGAGTGGTGCGCGGGCTGCACGTCGACGATGAGCGGCTGGTTGTCGACGGGCGCGCCGCTCCACAGCAGCGTGAGGCGGTGCGGCGCGGCGCGCGCGGGGTGCCACACGAGCTCCTGGCGCGCGCCGCCGCACGTCACGCGCCCCGACAGTCCTGTAGCAGGCATGCTGCGAGCTGTAAGGTAGGGGCGGTACCTCCTGCGAGTGGTGCGCGGGCTGCACGTCGACGATGAGCGGCTGGTTGTCGACGGGCGCGCCGCTCCACAGCAGCGTGAGGCGGTGCGGCGCGGCGCGCGCGGGGTGCCACACGAGCTCCTGGCGCGCGCCGCCGCACGTCACGCGCCCCGACAGTCCTGTAGCAGGCATGCTGCGAGCTGTAAGGTAGGGGCGGTACCTCCTGCGAGTGGTGCGCGGGCTGCACGTCGACGATGAGCGGCTGGTTGTCGACGGGCGCGCCGCTCCACAGCAGCGTGAGGCGGTGCGGCGCGGCGCGCGCGGGGTGCCACACGAGCTCCTGGCGCGCGCCGCCGCACGTCACGCGCCCCGACAGTCCTGTAGCAGGCATGCTGCGAGCTGTAAGGTAGGGGCGGTACCTCCTGCGAGTGGTGCGCGGGCTGCACGTCGACGATGAGCGGCTGGTTGTCGACGGGCGCGCCGCTCCACAGCAGCGTGAGGCGGTGCGGCGCGGCGCGCGGGGTGCCACACGAGCTCCTGGCGCGCGCCGCCGCACGTCACGCGCCCCGACAGTCCTGTAGCAGGCATGCTGCGAGCTGTAAGGTAGGGGCGGTACCTCCTGCGAGTGGTGCGCGGGCTGCACGTCGACGATGAGCGGCTGGTTGTCGACGGGCGCGCCGCTCCACAGCAGCGTGAGGCGGTGCGGCGCGGCGCGCGCGGGGTGCCACACGAGCTCCTGGCGCGCGCCGCCGCACGTCACGCGCCCCGACAGTCCTGTAGCAGGCATGCTGCGAGCTGTAAGGTAGGGGCGGTACCTCCTGCGAGTGGTGCGCGGGCTGCACGTCGACGATGAGCGGCTGGTTGTCGACGGGCGCGCCGCTCCACAGCAGCGTGAGGCGGTGCGGCGCGGCGCGCGCGGGGTGCCACACGAGCTCCTGGCGCGCGCCGCCGCACGTCACGCGCCCCGACAGTCCTGTAGCAGGCATGCTGCGAGCTGTAAGGTAGGGGCGGTACCTCCTGCGAGTGGTGCGCGGGCTGCACGTCGACGATGAGCGGCTGGTTGTCGACGGGCGCGCCGCTCCACAGCAGCGTGAGGCGGTGCGGCGCGGCGCGCGCGGGGTGCCACACGAGCTCCTGGCGCGCGCCGCCGCACGTCACGCGCCCCGACAGTCCTGTAGCAGGCATGCTGCGAGCTGTAAGGTAGGGGCGGTACCTCCTGCGAGTGGTGCGCGGGCTGCACGTCGACGATGAGCGGCTGGTTGTCGACGGGCGCGCCGCTCCACAGCAGCGTGAGGCGGTGCGGCGCGGCGCGCGCGGGGTGCCACACGAGCTCCTGGCGCGCGCCGCCGCACGTCACGCGCCCCGACAGTCCTGTAGCAGGCATGCTGCGAGCTGTAAGGTAGGGGCGGTACCTCCTGCGAGTGGTGCGCGGGCTGCACGTCGACGATGAGCGGCTGGTTGTCGACGGGCGCGCCGCTCCACAGCAGCGTGAGGCGGTGCGGCGCGGCGCGCGCGGGGTGCCACACGAGCTCCTGGCGCGCGCCGCCGCACGTCACGCGCCCCGACAGTCCTGTAGCAGGCATGCTGCGAGCTGTAAGGTAGGGGCGGTACCTCCTGCGAGTGGTGCGCGGGCTGCACGTCGACGATGAGCGGCTGGTTGTCGACGGGCGCGCCGCTCCACAGCAGCGTGAGGCGGTGCGGCGCGGCGCGCGCGGGGTGCCACACGAGCTCCTGGCGCGCGCCGCCGCACGTCACGCGCCCCGACAGTCCTGTAGCAGGCATGCTGCGAGCTGTAAGGTAGGGGCGGTACCTCCTGCGAGTGGTGCGCGGGCTGCACGTCGACGATGAGCGGCTGGTTGTCGACGGGCGCGCCGCTCCACAGCAGCGTGAGGCGGTGCGGCGCGGCGCGCGCGGGGTGCCACACGAGCTCCTGGCGCGCGCCGCCGCACGTCACGCGCCCCGACAGTCCTGTAGCAGGCATGCTGCGAGCTGTAAGGTAGGGGCGGTACCTCCTGCGAGTGGTGCGCGGGCTGCACGTCGACGATGAGCGGCTGGTTGTCGACGGGCGCGCCGCTCCACAGCAGCGTGAGGCGGTGCGGCGCGGCGCGCGCGGGGTGCCACACGAGCTCCTGGCGCGCGCCGCCGCGCCGCCGCACCGAGTGCGGCACGCCTGCGCCGCCGCAAGTCACGCGCCCCGACAGTCGTCCGTTGCCGGCACCGCTCGTGCTCACTGACACACAACACACACATATACATTATATAACAAACCTTTTAATTTACTTAATGCACATTACAAATATCAATTAGCACAACTTACCAGTAAGTACCGCCGGTCGATGCGCCACCGCGTCTCCAATAGACAGTACTTTGACAGCGGAAGCGTCGAGCGCCTCCACATCGGCGATAGGACCCCTCGAGCCGCGCACCACGTATCTGCCGACGCGACTCGCCGGGAACGTAAATAGTCCTGTATCTTCCAAGTGCGCTTCCGCCACTCGAGTACCGGTCGGGGAGATCACTTCAATGTCTGATAAGTTTTCGTCGATTTCCACTGTTGCTATTCCGCCTGTAGATATAAACAATTACGAATAAATATTTATATAATTGCTGTAAGCACGCCTTCGCACCACACCGTGACCGCGACTGTGTGAAGTCTTTAATACGTTAAAAGGAAAACATCGCATTTGAGGTTCCGCAACGCGCCACCTGTGCCTCGCACCGCGCCGCCATCTGTTTTTAGTACGCGACACTCCAAACAGAAGGTGGCGCGGTGCCAGGTCGTACGTCCTGCACGTCTCGCCTTCGCACCGGAACGAGTGTGTAATAATAATAATAATAATAATAATGCAGTAATAATAAGCAGTGCGAAGGGCTATACACTGCCATATCATACACTTGGTGGAGGGGCGGAGCCGGTGCAGAGCTGTTTGTGTGTATGTGTCGCCGTGTTTGCAGGGAACGGTGAGCTTACAAACGGACGAATGTGATGAAGAAGTACCTTTATTACTAGTTTTAGCTCTGTGACTCAATAGATGCAAGTGAGCGTCCTAAGAATATATTATTTACGGTAAAAGTCACAGTGAAGGTAAATAAATTTGTAAAAAATTACAAGTTTTTAACCACTATTAGCACGCCTCCGTACCGCGCCGCGCAGTGACCGCTTTATGTGAAGTCCTTCATACGTTACAATGGAATACAACGCATTGCCAGCGCCGCACCGTTTGTGATACCGATACAGAACGTGCCGCCACCGCGCCGGCTCGCCTCCGCTTCGGATCGTGTGTGTAATGTTTAATATTAATAAATCGAACAATACAAAATACCGCCTCCGATACTGCTCCGCCTCCACCGTCTATAATGTTTGTTTTAATGGATATCCATGCATTTTTGTGTAGCTGCCTATTATAGCACCAAGATAATTAGATTTTAGGAATACAGAGATGATTAGGTATATACCCAAAAACTTACCTATTTGTACATAAGTATGTGGTTCACTGACTCGACACACGAAGGGGCTGCCGGGCACAGCTTGTTCGTTAAACGTGACTGACACACGATGCGGCTCTCGCGACACTGGTACGAACGTGACATCATATAGACCGCGAGCTACTGCTACCACCTGTTTATAGACAAGATAAGCTATAAAAATAATATCGTATCATAAGTATGATGAAAAATTAAAACACTGATTTAGTCCAATCTAAAGAAGCTAGAATTATACTCGCGTGGGATAGTATTCTATGTTCTTTAAATTTCTTCTTCTTACAAAAGATTGCAGCTATACAACCTAGAATTACCTTCAGCGGTGAAGTAGGCTTAACACATTGCATGCCATATAGCAGAAATAATAGAAAATGTACTGTATGCGGTCATATGCGACTGGAACGACATTGAATGTATTGAGAAGGAAATATTACTGTTGAACTGTCAGCACAGCGTCATTTCCCCTGTTATTATATTTCCTTCTTACGCTGCACAACGTCCATATTAACATTAGGTATAACGTTTGGCAACGCGCAAGTCATAACCATAATATTGCTTACAATATCAAGGTTATGACTCGCGCGTTGCGTCCACAAGCTACGGGAACTTAATATTATCAGGCAGTCGTGATTCGGTAAATAAGTATAGGTACAGACCTATACTCATGTACCAACTTGCTTGTTGCTAACTAATTTTGAAGGGAATCAAGTTTTAAAACGGTTTTTTTATGTAGCGACTTTAATTTCCTGAATTAAAGTGGTGCGTTTGTTGATATTTACCTCAGCTTTAACAGTAGTAGACGGAGTAGATACTACTAGTTCCAGTGTGCCCTCGCCAGCGCCGGCGGCATCCACACTGAACGTCACTGGCTTGCCTACTTCCACGCCGCGTTCTTCATCGACCCCATCGTCCAAGCTGAGACCTTCGAGCGTACCCTCAAGTTCTGTGAATAACATTTACTAAATTTAGGACATTCGCATATAAGGCGCAGTTGAAACGTATCTTATTATTCGCCTATCCTGCACGTTATACGAGAATGTAACGAGCAGATATCTATCTGAACATGTTCGCACACGACACGATGCGGCTTAAATGCCGAATCGTCAATGACGCCACGTCATTTGCGAATATGCTAAGTCCCTTATACTTGGTGGTCCCAATGATTTCTTTGGTTACGTGCGTAAGATTATGCGTAGCCAACGGCAGATAGTAAGATATCGAATTTGATTACCAGATGGTAGTATTTTCGGGTTGATTGGCAAAATTTCCCAGTAGCAGCTCTGTTTCTGGGAATGTTACTATATGACAGTAGTCTTTATGCTTGAATTTTATTGTATTTTAACAAATGCCTGTGAATAAAATAATTCGGCCAAAACTGGTCATCTTTTTGTGGATCACACATCTCGTGTCAAGATAGAACCAACAATACTTGGTCCAATAGCAGTGGTGACCATTTAAACTTGATGTTGTATGTAACCAAGCTTACCTCCGGGTCCTAATCCAGTTACTCTGACGCGTCTGACGTCGTACACGTTGCAGGTGAACGGTGATCCGGGCACGTGTCGTCCCGCACACGTCACTTGTACTGTGTGTCGACCGACTGCTTCGGGCGTGTAGTTCGCTGTGTAACGACCCTCGCCTGTCGCCGAGACGCGAGTGCGAACGTTTGAACCGCCTGGACCGGCTACGTACACCGTGGGCTCACCTGCTGTTGGTCAAACAAGAGATTTAGTATACAAGAACAGTTTAGATAGAACTGTCAGTGCTTCTTAACAGTCCATACTGGCGTGACAAAGACGATTTTCTTCTTAAAAATCAAGGTGAAAATTATTAGATAGCCAACTGTTTTAAGGGTATATTATATCGCGTTTATAGATAGTGCTAATACCTGCACTACTTAAGTATTTTGTAGTGTGTGTTATAATTATATATAAAAAAATATTTTCATTACTGTATCACCAAAAAAATATAATATCAATAATGTGTATAATAAGTGGTGATTAATTCGGCGACCTGTATAAGAACTTCTACGAAGATAAAGAACAGAGATTTAGTATTTAATACTAGCGGATCCGACAAATGTTTTTTCTGCCCAAACGATGGCTTGCCAGCGCCATATACCAAGTCCAATTGTAATGTACACTAGAGTGACTCACTCAAACACAAAATCATCATTAAGACTGCGCCGAGCGTAAGACAGATAATGACAGAGCTCGTGCGGCGCATATACATATGTACAAATCGGCGCGCAGCCGCCATAGTAAAATTGTATGAATGATTTGAAGTGCTTTATTGATAAATATGGATCTTTATTGTCAACCAATAACTTAAATATTTGGGCCGGACAAATTGTAATATAACTATTTATGTTTCGTTTAAGTGGTAAAATAGGATAGATTTCTACTGTTATTATCTAAAAATCACGTAACACGAGCTTACGTTTTTGCATTTTTCGTGCGAATTTACGTAATTTAGTAGGCGCAAATATTAATTATTTTAAGATTTTTACGCAGAGTAATTGTAAACACATTCATTGTTATCGTAAATGTATATTTTATATTTGTATTAAACAAAAAGTGTTGATTTTATTCACTTAACTGTGACCGCCTGTTTTGGCACATTTCGCTTGGCGCAGTCTTAAAATTTAAATTCCTCACGAGTGACATACCGCACGTACGGAAGAATGATATACAGGGTGATTGGTAAAAGACTGGACATATTGAAGAAGGGTATTCAGTACACGATTCAGGAACCGAACATCTAAAAAAATTGGTACTTAAAATTGACCTAGTTATCCAATAAAAATTAATGTGTGGACACTCTTGCGTACATATACCACAGCTGTGTTACAAAAGATGAGCCGATTGGCCGTGCGACCTTGGTAATTCCCGTTATTCCACGAAACGACTCAGTACAGTAACCAAAACCTCTCCCCGCCCCCGCACTCCTGATCTTGCACCCCCGCCCGTCGCCTTTCCGCTTAGTCAAAGCGTACGCGACGATTGTTTTGAACGTCCGGTCCTCGTAATAACTTCCGGGTTTCACAAAAATCTGTGCCTTGTCTACATAAAACGCTATTAATCTGTGACTTCTGTGAGTTAGTTGTGAGTTTCCGAGTACATATTGAAAATGTCATTTTCAAACGAAGAGTACTGGGAAATGGTTCGTGCATATGCTCGTGCAAATGACAGTGTGCGAGGTGCAATACGTTTGTATCGGGAGATGTTTATGAACCGCCGAGTACCTACGTACCACGTAATGTTAAGTGTAAACCAACGTTTACGTGAATTTGGACAATTTATCGTGCCAGCGCACGCTCAAGGCCGAGGAAGAGAGTCCTACCCGGTCCATCTACAAGAACAAATTCTCGAGTACTTCGAGCGCAACTCACAAGCGAATACTCGAAACGCTGCACGGCGCTTCAGTATCTCGCAGTGGACGGTCTGGAATATTCTTCACCAAGAAGGGTTGCTCGCTTATCATTTTCAAGTAGAACGACCATGAACCATGAACGACCATCAAGGCAGAACGACCATGGACCAAGGGTGAATTTTTGCCGTTGGTTACTTGAAAATGCCGACAAAAACATATTATTCACTGACGAGGCTACTTTCACAAAGCTTGGGATATTTAATGTGCACAATGAACATTGGTGGAGTCGTTCGAATCTCTATGTAACGTGTCAAGACGCTTATCAACACAGATTTAGCGTTGATGTGTGGGCCGGTGTTCTCAATAACTGTTTGCTGGGCTCATATTTCATTGAAAGCAGACTGAACAGTGCGTCTTACATGAACATTTTAAATGCTGTGGTAAATGACATGCTAGAAGAAGTGCCTTTAGTTTATCACAATAATAATTTGTTTTATCAGCATGACGGAGCGCCCGCGCACTATCACACGCAAGTTCGTGATTTTTTTAACAATCACTTTGGTAACAGCCGGATTGGTCGCGGCGGGCCCGTGCCATGGCCGGCGCGCGCACCTGACCATACCTCATAAGATTTTTATTTGTGGGGTGAGGTAAAACGGCTTGTGTACGCTACAGAGTACTCGAACACGGACGAACTAAAAACAAGGATAAGGACTGCCTTTGATAAGACTTTGTTTCGAAGTGACTCTTTTGTACTTAATCGTGTAAAATACAATATGCGAACACGTGCCGAACTATCTATGTATTGCGCAAGGAGATGACCACTTTGAACAATTTTTGAGATAAGTTTAATTTTGTGGGTTTGATTGAATTGATTGAAGTGATTTTTTATCGTGACATTTTGCGGAAATTACGCGAGACTATATTGATTGAATTGTTTTTTTTTACGTGACCTTTTTGGAAGTTACCCTAGAGGGTGAGCATTTTTAAATTTTTTCATACTATCGTAACCTTGTTTGTAGTTTAATTAAATCACTGGCCAGAAATACATAGGTACCTACTACATATAGATACTTCTCTGTGTTTATTTTAAATCTGTCTCTAGTACATTTTAGATTAGTAAAGCTTATTGCTTTAATCTAAAATGTACTAGAGATTAATAATTAATTTGATCGTATAGTACCATCTTTCTTAGCCTGTCCTAAGCTAGGATTGAAGTATGAAGGGAAAATCCTTTTCTTATCAAAGGTCATTAGCCTCGTTAGCGCGTTCGACAGCTGTGTGCGACGCGCGTTTTCCACATTTTATGGATATTGCCTACAAATTTTCATAAAGGTTTTCTTTGCAGGTTACACAGATTTAAATATTTTTTTATACGTTATGTCTCACCATAAATTATCATGTCCTTAAGTACGTACAATGTTTAACCAGCCAACCCGTATACTCGTATATCTCGAGAGAGAGAAATCTTTTAAAAATGATATATAGCTCGTTTTTAAAAGATTTCTCTTGGAAGATAATTAATACCTGTAAATTAACTAAACTATATTTTATAAGGTATGAACCGAGAAATGAAAAATAGTACATCAAAGGAATTTAACAAAATTATCATAGGATTATTAATAGATACTGTTAACGCGACAGGTTATTTTAATTATTACTTGTTCAAATTACATTATAAAGAAACTGTTGTATAAAGTATACTTAGGCCTTAAGGGCTAGTTTTATCTCGTGTCGATAGAACCCACAATATTAGGCGCCACTAAACAGGTACTGACGTAGTGACCATTTAAACCACTGCACTATTTGTTCACTCGATAAACAATCAAACAACAAACTTATTCGTTGATATATTCGTCTCATCATTTCATTACACACTAACAACCCGCCCTGACTTCGCACGGGTAGTACAAAACCTTAACAAATTATACACCTAAACCTGCGTCAAGAATAGCTCTGTCTATTGGCGAAAGCCGCATGAAAATCCGTTCAGCAGTTTTTGATTTTATCGCGAACTGACGCGACGGGGGACTTTGTTTTATAATATGTAGGGATTAAAATATTTTCCACTAATACACTATATAATAATATAGCCCTGTATTAAACTGTCCCACTGCTGGGCACGGGCCTCTTCTCAGTTTGAGAAAGGGTTAGGCCACAGTCCACCACGCTGGCCCAATGTAGGTTGGTTAATACACTATACATGTACTTTACAACGTCCATTACGTATATTTCCTAAACAACACATACTTTGAGACAGTATTACGTTTAACTTGCTAGCCGTTTTCAGTCTAAAAGCTAACTTGTACAAAGTGACGTACAGTGACATTTCACACAACTCCACAAAAACGCACGTAACGATCGTAACCGTCGCCTATGCCTCGACGTCATCTGTAACACTGTGCAAGTATCGCTGTAGAGTTGTCGACAACATATTTTCAAACAATAAACATTCATAGGATAATCACGCGACACACAAACAATAACTGACAACATTGCATTCAATCTAGATCAAGTCTAAACAATGTAGTCTATGATATCAGATAAATATTTACAGTTGCGAGATTGAACAGCCGAATGTAGCATGTGTAAATAATTGTAATCGGTAATGATATTGAATATGTTTATTTTTTATATATGTTGCAATATGAGACGACAGTCTTACTACACAGGCGGCTAGGATCCATGGATAAAGCATCGTTATAGAAATATTTGGGCCTATTTTTACCAGTGAACGTCCTACGACGCAGGCATGTTTAGATAATCTGCGTATAAGACGGTAACGATATAATTGAATACACTGAAGGCGCATTCATTAGGGTGATGACTTCGCCAAGGGCAGTGCAATTATTGTGGGTTTGACTGATTTTTTCCTTCACTGCTGTGTCCCCAACACTAGAGTGAAGGGAGATTTGACATAGTCCAAATATTAATAATAGCATGATCTACAAGAAATTTTTCTGATTCTGGGTAATCTAGTGTTCGTATCACAAACGTTGCCGGTGAATTTGTACATTCAACATACAGTCAGAATTGCACAACGTGGTCTGATGTGGATTTTCTTCGAAGGAATTCCTAGGCAACAAGTATAACGCCGTGTGATAACGCTTCGAACATTTGAAGTCATAAGTTACCACTATAGCCCCGGTTAACAACGCTAATACAGACTCATTTAAATAAGTAATAATAGATTATTACACCGAATAGTCATATTCCGTCAACATATATCTCATATCACAGATTGCACGGATGGCGTAGAGGTTTAAATTGTCGTCTAACCACTGCCGCTGCGCCGAGTGTTGTGGATTCGAATCCTATATGGGACAAAAATTTGTGTGATCCACAAATGGTTGTTCCGAGTCTGGGTGTCCTTTGTGTCTGTTATTTGAATGTTTGTTTCCTGCGATACAGGAATTATTCCTAGTGCGGGAATTGTCTTTTTCCAAAAAGAAAGGAAAAAGAAGTGATCAAGATGACAAGATGTCACACTAATTTGTGCATTGTATTATTTTTTATACTTAATATATATTTAATATTAAATATTAATAAGATGTCACACTAATTTTTGCGTTGTATTATATCTGTAGAGAAGGCATAACAAGCAAGGGTGTAGTGATAGATAATTAGAACTCACAATGGAAGCCAGTAAGGTGTATATCCGCGGGTTCGCCTCGCGGCGCCGACACGAGGCCGGGCCCGGCGGCGCGCGCGTCGCCCGCCGGCGCCGGCGCAGTGACGGCGCACGTGAACGGCGAGCCCGGCACCGCTTGGCCGTTGAACCGCACTGACAGCGTGTGGGGCGCCGCCTCCACCGGTTTGAAGTTCACCTAAAATAATAGGGTAATGTTACTTTTACTTGTAACGGTCCTTATTAACCTTAGTCTTCTTCGAAGAGGTTAATGAAAACACTTTGTAACGGTCTGTGTTAGTGACAGATTGATATTAGTGACAGGCATAGCTCTGGAACCACTGGACAACTTGTAACTTGATGTGTAGACACCTTGGGGTCAACCCTCGGTCGAGTTTGAATATGGACCCTGTGGGTCAAAAGACCCCCGAGATATAGGGGTCACAAGGTCACATGTATTTTAAATGGCAAAATATTGACTTGTAACTTGGGGTCCAGACACCTTGGGGTCATACCTCGGTCGAGTTTGAATATGGGCCCTGTGAGTCAAAAGATCCCCGAGATATAGGGGTCACATATTTTAAATGGAAAAATATTGACTTGCAACTTGGTGTGCAGACACCTTGAGGTCATACCTCGGTCGAGTTTGAATATGGGCCCTGTGAGTCAAAAGACCCCTGAGATATAGGGGTCACGTATTTTAAATGGAAACATATTGACTTGTAACTTGGTGTGCAGACACATTGGGGTCATACCTCGGTCGAGTTTGAATATAGGCCCTGTGGGTCAAGAGACCTTCGAGATATAGGGGTTATTTCTTTTCATTACTTTTACATTTAAGACGAAGAGATTGAATCCGGGTTTTTATACCCATCTCGTTATAATTATAGTGTAGTGTGATGGTGAAGTCACTGCATAATAAGCTGTTTCTATATTTATTATGGTGACAGATCGTTATCATTATAGTGTAGTGTGATGGTGAAGTCACTGCATAATAATCTGTTTCTATATTTATTATGGTGACAGATCGTTATCATTATAGTGTAGTGTGATGGTGAAGTTACTGCATAATAATCGGTTTCTTTATTTATTATGGTGACAGGTCGTTATCATTAACGACAGCTATTATATCAGATTATACTATACTGACTTCACTTACTAATTGTACAGACTTCATCTATAATTATTTTTTTGCTCCGATTAATTATAAAAATACTTTAAAATTACGTACTTAAAATATATATGATAATATCAGCGCTGTATTAAACTGCTGGGCACGGGCCTCTTCTCGGTATGAGATTACTTTTAATTGATATAAATTAAATATATATCCTTATCTCTAAAAACAATACCAGCAATGATTATATTTTTTTTTATTTTTCTTGATAGGTGTTTATAAAGCCCAGATTCAACGAATATATTCTTAAATCTATTTCAAACATAGTAAATCACAACAAGTACAACACCATTATATCAGTCCACATTTTATTAAAACCAAAATTAATTATACAAATTAACTCACCTTAAATCTGGCATTCCCCTCACTTTGTACATAGTTTGGCACATTTCTACCGTTCACAGCTACAATGATCTCTAAGTTGCCGGCTCCTGAAACATACGATAGCCTTCTAGTATACCCAAATATATTTATAGCTGCTCCAAATATATCAAATAGCTTTAGCAAACACATTTTCGGAACTAATATTTCAACATTAGTATCTAATAATATATGTAAAGGATAAATATAGATTTATTCACGTAAACAACATATGTTTGAATGCGATAGTGAATATCTCGGGTTTGAGTTTTTAGTATGTGCGTATCCAGACTAATTTATATTCGAATACGTATCAGTTTCCTTGTAAGTTATATTATGTAAAAATGAATCAACAAAATAATATATGGTGCTTTTTGAGAATGGCTTATGTACGGTAAGCCATTCTCAAAAAGCATTTATATTACAATAATTATATTAAAGTTAAGAAATTTTTATTCTGACATTGCTTACTTATTAGCACATATCAAGTGTGTTTAAACACTTTAACCTTTTGAGAGGCCCTATTTTATTATGTCTGACATTCTAATAATTGACCAGTCAAAACATACAACAGACTCAATAAAAATATTATTACACGCGGACAGCAATGGCGTTCACCGTAGAATATGCTCCGATAAAACACGCATTAAGTATTCTAAGGCGTATACTAGTATGTAACACATAAACAAAAGGCTAAGCTAGAAACTATCCGAGGAATATTCGAGAACAATAAGCCAAATCGAATAAATGCCATAGTTAGAATAAGTCTCAGTCTATTCTGTTTAATGTGTAAATTTCTCCTACTAAATGAATTACTAATGTATGGGCAAAAAGCTTTACCCAAAATATCACACCGCAACCTATTTGTCGCAAATTTTCATTTGGCAACAAAACATTTGTCAAAACAATAATTTATGTAATTTTTCAGTTAGGAATTTCTTTTTTGGTAAGTAATTGATTAACAAATAACTACTTGGTCATGTTTCATTTTAGCATAACATAATCTTCCAAAAAAGAATTTCAAATTGGTCTTCTGGCCCAAGACCACCACCCTGCGTTCGGACCACAGCATAGCTTGACGGAGCTCCAATTTCTGGGTGGTTATAAACCTAACCTAGCTTAACCTATCCAAGTCAGATAGATCTGAATAATATTTTCCAAAATAAAATGTTTGCTTAATAATCATTTGATTTAATAAAACTTGACAAAGTAAAATGATGACAAATGATAATTGGACCAAGTGAATAATATACGAAATGCAAGTTGGCTAAATATTCATTTGGTAAATGAAACTATCAGCAATTTGCGATATGCAGACTACTACTACTCTCTTCATACTACACTACTCTCTTCGCGTCATCGGAGCAGGAATTGGCTGAACTGCTATCCAGAGAAGAGAGCACGAGTTAATCAGTTGGCCTCAAAGTTAACAAGGCGAAGACCAAAGTGTTGGTAGAAGACCGACCAAGCACACTGATTCGCTCCTATGAGCTCAAGGATCTGGAATTTGTGGATCAGTTGGTATAACTTGGCTCTCTTCTGAGTAGTGAGGGTGGCAGCGAAAAGGAGATCGCTCGGCGAATCCAAATGTCGAAAACTGCAATGACTAAAGTCACTAAGATATGGAAAGATCGCAACTTATATCGTAAGACTAAAAGTGAGGCTAGCATGGACACTGGTGTTCTCAATTTTCTTTTGTGGCGTCGAACCCTAGACTATAAGGTAAACAGAGAGAGCACGGATTGATGCCTTCGAGATGTGGTGTTGGAGACGAATGTTGTGCATTCCTTGGACTGCATACCGGACCAACATATCCATTCTTAAGGAACTCAGAATAACTATGAGGCTATCCGCTATCTGTTTCCAACGAATACTTAGGTATTTCGGACACATAGCTCGCAGGAACCCTGACAACCTGGAAAAGCTGATGGTAGATGGACAGGTCGACGGGAAAAGACCACGCGGTTGCTCCCCTACCCGTTGGTCAGACTCAGTCAAAAAGTTAACCGGCCTCCCAATACCTGAAGGTTTTAAACCGCCGAGTATAGGAACAAGTGGAAAATTGTAATGCAAGAAGTCATCAAGGATTATACTTCTACTGGACACGACATTCAGCAATGAAGACGCGACTAAGAAGACGAAATGAAACTAGGGCGATAAGTTTTTTGGGAAGTAATATTTGACCATATATATTTTGCCCAAAGGGCAGTCCACCCTACTAAATACTACCTACAAGTCGCTATTAGTATTATCTTTTTTGCTGAATGTTCATACCCGATTCGCTAAAGCAAAATGAACAGTTGCGATTACTCCGGACTGCTGGGATGTCAGATATATAATTACAAAATAATGCAGAAAAAGGTTATTCGATAATATTCTTAAATACTTATTTATTACGTCGGTCCGGGATGTTGCAACTCAATAGCTTAAAGGCCGGTTCCACCACTTCCAAATAGCATTTACAGAGATGTATGTCGTAAGATTTTTATCTTACGGCATACAGAAGAAAGATAGCGAGACTTTTGTCTCGCTATCTCTCTTCTTTAGCCTAACAAGAGTGAGACAGCATGCAATTTATCCTTCGGATAACTTTTACTTAATAGTTGTGAAACTGGCCATAAAGCTAGCTCGAAAACTCGAAGTCGTTACCGGCGTGTGAGGCGTTGATGGTGAACGAGACGGGACGTCCGACGACGCCGGGCGAGATGTCGGTGACGTTGACGCGCGCCGCGCTGTACGCTTTCACGAGGAACGGGCTGCCCTCCACGTGTCCGCCCATAGCACCCGCACGCACCTACCAACATTATATACACTAAGTAATTCTGCTAAAACCCTTGCTTTAAATAAATACAACAGTAATGAATATTATCCATTATTTATTTTTATTACAAGTAAGTTTGTAAACAAACATGCGGCACACCTGGTGGTAAAGGATTGGCGTAGCATATGGATGCTTGCAAAACAAAGCATATCGCATTTAGTTCGATAAAACACTATCTATGGTGACAGTGAATAAAACAAATATTACATTATAGGTACACTCAGTAGTGAAACCAATAATTTAATATTTGCCTTTGAAAAATTATTGGCGTCAAACCCACGAAAAATGTATCAGAAGATAACTCTAGTAAATAGAAAATGCCAGATCTTCTTCAAACATAGTGAAGAGATGCTGGCTGTTACAAGTGTCCATACTCTACCGAAAACCGAAACCGTGTCCATACTCTACCAAAAAAACGCTTTAACATCAGGCAAGCATTAAACTAGATTGCCACCTAAATGTTATTCAACTTTTCTCACAACACCTTAGCTAGCTCTTTATTAACTGGACTTATTATCAACTGAGAGAGTGCACGTACAAGTCAGTGTATACGTGCACGCACGCACGGATTTGGTAAGATACTAACCTCAATACTGTGGTCTCCAACGTCAACAGGTACGAAAGAGATGGTATATCTTTTGCTGGCCTCATTCTCACCAATAGTTTCTTCTGCTGATACCTTCAAACAAAATTAAAATTACCATTAAGACTCGTGATGAAATACGGTGGTTCACACAACATGTAATATTGCTTATTATGTTCCTTAATGAATTGCCATCTTTTTTCCTTTTCTTTCAATTTGAAGCAAGGCGAACAAAATTATATTTGCATCATTAGTATTACGAAGTTAGGACTAGTTAAGAAAACAGATTCAAAGATATTACAATCTATTATAGTAACAGATGACAATACTGGTTTAGTATTACACTATATACACTATCTATTAACTGCAATTTAACAATATTTTGGCTAGTGGGTACTTAGTACATAGCCTTAGGGTATCGTTAGCCTTCGGGTTGCGGAGGTCAGGTGGCAGCCGCTCCGTGTAAAAACTGATATCCAGTCAAACCCGGTTAGACTAGAAAAGCCGACCCCAAGGGACTTGGGAATAATAAAGGCTAAGGAGAAGAAGAAGGGTACTTAGTACATAGTCTTGTTAAAATATTTACCTGTACAGAGACCGGTCGTCTGGCTGGCCCAAGAACTTCAACGTGTGGAGAAGTAGGTGAATCCACACTGAATGTGTATGCTTCACCCACTGACACTTTGTCAGGAGACTCGCCTGAGCCCGCGCCTATAACTCTTGCTGGTGCGGATACGTGGCATACGAATGGACTGCCTGTAGGACAAAAGTACCTAATATTATAAATGGTTATACAAACCATAAATAGTCCATTACTGGTAAAATGCTGCTAAGCTTAAGTGAGATCGGGTGGCTTGTCGCATGCTTGTAGTTTTGAAATAATACCAACACAAACTAAACTCCAAAATATTGTGTTAAGCGACATTATAGCAGACCGAGGGGATTCTAGCGAGGTACTTGACGGCCATAGAAAAGACGGACTTATTCTAGATTCTGAGAGAGATATGTGGAAAGAGAGGGCCTTGCACTATATTTAGTTGGGATACTAAAGGCTAGCAATAAACAAATAATTAGTTGATAACCATTGATTTTGAATGTGCCTTTAAAGATTGCCACAACATCGCACCCTATGACAATTTATGGTAAAGCCCTACGAAGGCATTCAACTGACTACGACTAACGTGTAAACTGAAGAAGCTGATATAATATCTTATCCAGCATACTACATGCAGAGTTTCATGACATATACTTTTTTAATGAGAAACAATACTCCATAAAATACAATTACCAGGCACATGATCTCCGTTAAACCTAAGTTCGACAGTATGCGGGCGGGGATCCCGCGGCGTGAAGCTGATCGCGTAAGTGTGAGCTCCCTGCGCCGCCGCTGCGGTGGGCACGCGACCGCCGTTCACCGTCACTTCCAGGTTACCTGGACCAGCTGCCATTGTTTCAACTGTAGAAAAAATAGAGATTATATTGATATGCAGTTTAGTATTACATAGGTAAGGACATGGCCGTGTGTAGTTAAAAGATCCCAAACAAAAGTAAAGAAGGGAGTTTGCTAGCTTGTCCTCTGCAGTACTAAGTCTTTTGACTTTGCTTTTACGTGTACGTTGTGGACTGCTTTTAATTTGCATGCTTGGAATAATTCCATCCAGGCTATTCAAATGCATTACATATCAAAAATGTTTGCAATAGTGTAGCGTACTACGCAACAATAGAGTAGGAAAAATCATAAATATGTTGATAAAAAAAAGTGGCTACGAGCCTGTACGCCCCTTGACTTTCGCCCCTTTTATAGAAAGACGAAGCAGCCCTGCTTCGCGGAGCTCCTATTTTTGTGTGGATTTTAAGAAGAAACCTAACAAATACTTATTATGTGGCGAACCTAGAGGGCCGTACGGGCTCGTAACTAAAAAAATACCTCACCTAAAAAGGTGACCGGCTTTCCCACAGTGCCATGTGTAACATCCTTTACTCTGATGGCGGTGACGTCGTATACCTAGAAACATATAATAAATAGTGTGAGATATGCAAACATTTATTTAATTAAACATTGTTTAATTAAATTATAGCTTATAAATGATATTAAAAATGGGTACGTATATATAGAGTGCTCAATACATTTAACGTAGCCAAAAGCCACGTGTTCTACTAACTGGTAGGTGTTAAGAAACTATACCTGGGAATCGACTGGTTATGGAGATATTAAAGGTCTAAGTCAGAATTTTATGTTATCGTATTTTATAAAATTATGTTTAAAATGTAAAAACAATACTTACTTCTGAACAAACATAATTAAAATTATTAATATTTGAGTAAAAGATAACTATGATTCGACGCATGCACACAAACGTACTGTCAGCGTGCGCTGCCCGCTTTACATTGCGGGCAATAAATTATGGGTTTTTCGATAGATTATGGGTTTTTCGATAGGTAAAAATCAAAGTCGTCTGCCAACAATATTTTTTGCATAGTATGACTTGAATTGATGTATAGTAGGCGTAGTCGTCAGCTTCGCTAACGGTCTTGAGACACATGTATATGGATAAAATAAACTTGTAAATATTTACTTTCAAATGGAACGGGCTGGCTGGAATGGGCACGGAGTCAACGAGCACATTGAGGCGGTGCTCGCCCACGGCCCGCGGCACGAACTCTGCGCGGAAGAGCGCGTCGCCCGCCGCCGCCACGGCCGCCGGCACCGACGCGCCGTTGGGCCCTGCGTAGTGCGTACGCGCACGTGAGCGTGACTCTCCGTCCCGCACCGCCCCGCCCTAACGCCTACCCTACCCCTCCCGGACGAGTGTCGTGGATGTTAGGAGTTAGGGCGAAGCGGATGAGCTTTGAGTATATGAATGTTACATCATCGGGTTATTTCAGTATCTGCAACTGAAATCTCAATCATATTTACGCGACTTTTGTCATATATAAAATGATCTTATATTCTACCTGTTAGTAATAATCCTACCGTTTTACTTATATTTGTAAATGTAACAAATGTTAGTTGTTAGTACTAATATCTAAGCTTGGTTAGGTGAACGTGTGTTAGTGCAGCGAAGCTGTCATGATATTATATTTAATGTTAAGTACTTCGAAATATAACTATTTTCTCTTTCGTATTACTCCCTTGAACCAAATGCCCCCAAACTACATCATTCTTTTTTTTTCAGATTTCCAATAAAAATACTTATATGTATTTTCTCATTTATACCACCCTGAAAAGAGAACCAAAATAATATGATACATTTCTTAGGTAAAAAAGCAACTAGCAAGATGGATGTGTTACAGATTTTTTATTTAACAAATGTAGCACTTCTATAATTGCATGATATGAGACATACATTTATTTTTAATAGATATACCACCAAATGTTGGACCAGTATTAAATCATATAAATTTTCTTTCTAGTCTATGTTTAAGCTGAACAAATAATAAGTTTATTAACTTATGCAGTGTAGTTTGTGCCTTCTTTTAGTTACAACTTTAATATTCAGTTTTAATTAAGTTACTGTAAAAATCCGAATGTCAAGTAAAATTAAGTTTACCTGCCTATACATAATGCACAGAGCAATACCTGATTGGCATAGTTAAGGACGCAATACATATTATCAAAACACTAGCTTTCCGCCGCGGCTACGCTCGCGTGAAAATCCAAATTTTCAAGTCACTAACTTCAACGGTGTAGAACTTTCACATAAACGATTTTCACCCCTTTCACCCCCTTCGAGGTGGAATTTCCAAAAATCCTGTCTTAGTGCTCCCCAACACTCTCCAAGGAACATACATGCCAAATTTCAGCTTCTTGCGTTGAGTAGTTTGTTGCGTTGTCTGTCAGTCACACAGTAACGGAAGTTTTATATATATATAGAATCGGATATAATTTGACATTCGGATTTTTACAACAATAAAACCTATTTTAGCAAAATACATTGGCAAATGTTAGAATAATGTTAATTAACCTTTAGCCAGTTCAGTATGGCAGAATCTAATACAATAAAGTTTTTACAATGATAAGACATAATATAATTAGATATTACACAATTTTATCTGCTCCCTTTCCGTGCATGTTTGCTTACAGAGGCTTTTAACCCATTGAATTGCAGTGGCACACCGGTAGTCAGACACAAAGGGTTTTATTTTTATGTCTGGCATTCCAAGACTTGACAGGTTAAATAGGATTCTATGAATAGCAAACCCATAACTAGTACTTAAAAGACTCACCCTCGACATTGACTTCAATCTGGTCGAGTGTGGCGGTTGGGTGGTGCAATGTAAGCGCAGCTGGCTGATGTAAGGGCGCCGGGCCCGGAACTGTGACACGGGCTCCACCACCTCCACCCTCTGATACTTGGATGATTAGTGGGCAGCCAGGCACTCTCATCTGTAAATAAAATATTGTGTCAGGGTAAAATATATATTATTAATAACAATTTTTTTAGAACTGTATTTCTTAGTGCTTCCCTTTATTTGAAAAGCAATTCTCTAATGAAAAAGTAATATTATTTTAATTTAATTGGCTTGTGGGGATACAAAATCACAAATATACATGATTTGGCTTTGCAGGAATCAAAAGTATTAATGTTGGAGTGTAGAATGCCATAAATGAAATACATAACTTTATAATAATTAAGAGAAGAGTGAGATAGCTCTAACACAAGTATTATCAATTACTTACTGGGGATGTCTCATTTATAGTTAATGTAACTGTTTTGAGACAAATAAAGATTTTTCATTTTCATTTTTCTAACTTTAGAATAGTAAATTTAAATTTACCTTATTAAAAGACACATTTACTACATGGTCACATGCTTCTATTGGAGTAAAGGAAACCATGAAGCGGGCATTCCCCTGAAACAACACACAGACATTCAGAAAATGACAAATGATAACTATGTACTGTCAAATACAGATTAGTTCTCCAAAATTGAGTTTGATTAGCATAAGTTTAATAAACATACAGTTCCAGAAAATATTATTTGCTCACCAATTAATAGAAGTTTGGGTTTTATTGATAGTTTATAGTAATGTTTCGAGTATATGAGCCGTTCAACACAGCTCAGTATTTAGAGATCCATCTTTAGTTTTATGGAAAAGATTGTTTTATAGATCTAAATTTTCTTATTTTATTTTATTAAACTCTTAGGAGACTTGCAGCTAATAATGTAGTTAATATGAGTAATAGTATATTTAGGTATCATACCTAATTTAAATTACATTGTATGGTAGTATTATTGAACACTTTCTAAGAATCTACTTACTTGTGGGTGAACCTGTGTAGGAATATTAAGTCCTCTTGCAGCTACTGTGATCTCAAGATTTCCTTCCCCTGCCTGAGCGGCATCTACTGCCAACTGCACTGGCACTCCAACACGGGCTGAACTACCGCCATTCACACTGACTAGCTTGTTGTCATAGGCTTTGCATACAAATGGTGTGCCCTGAAAAAAGTAATTTAATATAATAATTATTTTCTATAAGGCTCCTTTTATCTTTTATTTAGTTAATGAACAATAAGTGAATAAACTATTGGTTTACAAGTATATTAGGCTTTATAATAGCTCCGTAGGACTCATACGTAGGTAGTATTTAAAGAATATCCTTAATATTTGCTATGCGGCATAAATAACAATTAAAATGAGTTAATACATACTGGCACTATTTGGTTGTTGTATTGTGCTGTGAGAGTGTGTGGTCCCACATTCTTCGGCGTAAAGCTGGCGACCAGGCCGGTAACAGCATCTCCTGTGAGCCGAACCGGGACTTCGCCTCTTGGGCCTCGTACAGTCACTGTTAATTCGCCACCGGCTGAACCCTCTACGCGAACCGAACATGATGCTAGTTCTCCGACTGGGATTAATTCTACAATGGAGAAATACAAGATAAAATAAACTTGTTATATTTATATAAAACGCATTGTTAAATTGAAACGTAAACAACTTCGCGCCATTGGACTCCAGTTCATAATCATAACTTTTACACTGTTGTTATGACAACTTTGACAACTGATTCAATGTGAATGTTGCTACTTTTGCTTATTTCCCAGACATGGCAATAAATCAATTTTACTGATTATACTGTTTCTTACATGGAATTTTCACAATAATGCCAAACTAGTTTTGGCATTTTAACCTTATTTGTGCAATAATAATTGGAGTAGCTCATTATAATGAAAGACTGACCTAAAGAATGACTTACCAACTTGTGAAGTATCAATAGTGACTCTTTGTGCAGGCGCTACGTGAAATATAAAAGGTGACGATGGCACTGGTTCTCCGTTAAACTTGATATCTACACGGTGAGGTGTTGTCGCTTCTGGTCGCCAGAAGACGAGGCATCTTCCTCCACCTACCACCTGTGAGCAACAAGCAAGTAGATAAAATATTTGAATTAGGTCATGACTAGACTAATGTAAGAGAGAAGTTATTAAATAAAATACCTAGCATTTAAATTTTGTTATTAGGTCACTTTGTAATGCAATGCAATAATTATTATGTGACCAATGAAAACTACTGAGCCGCAGATATCTACCTATGCAAAAACCGCAAACATAGTTTTCAATTTGTTAAGTTAAATATAATAACCGTAGCTTAGTTACATTTAGAAATATGCATAAGAACTAGTGCAATGTTGGAGTCTTAGTAATTCATTAAGTAAATGTTTTGTTACTTTGTTTATGAAATTGTATGAAGTATTAAATTAGCCGTAATATGATAGTGTGTTGTATCTATCTCTTAATTATTCATTTTATATGATAAAAATATACTTAGGTACACATTTGCAAATAGCACTTTACTTCCTCGTTTAAAAGGTAGGTATTTATAACGTTGCCATCTCATTGGTGGTAGTAGGTACCTTGTATTTATGTCCACCAATATTATTTTTATGTCACTTATTACGTTTAATGAGTATATAATTGAATACGTTTTCAAACTTCACGTAGTATAAGTAGCGGAAAATACCGGTTAATTATTAAGGGTGAAATATCGCTGTAAATACAATTTAAACTTGATAAGGCGATTATAAGGGGCTCATTTAAAGTTATAAATTAATGTAGTAAGCTTACCTGCACGTGATTAGGGACCTCGCCTTCGTTTATTGAGATTTCTAACTGTCCTTCACCTGCCGCGCTTGCGTCAACTGAAAACAATAAAGAATTTGTCATTATTCCAAGAATCTATAGTAATTACAATAAAACAGATAAGTTTTCTTCGTTACACGTGCTTTTCGAGATATTATCAATTTATATATATACTTTCGGATATTGTTTGATTGATATTTGTTAAGATAATTATCTAGATAGCCGAATACGTAGGTACTTAACTGCATCAAAATAGCATTTACGTAGCAACAAAATAAAATTTAATTTCTCACCTCCTTAAGTGAAATTTGAAAGTGGAGTTTATTGTACTCGCAACAATTTCATAATGTTGTAGGAAAAGAAATAGATATGTAGGTACACGCTGTACGTACAAATGTACGAATAATGTTTGTTGCATTATGCTTGCATCTATTCTTAGATTTTTATGAGTTAGGATTGTTTTTTAGGATATTTTCAGGAGCAACGTTTCGTCGTCGAGAAAGGTCAATGGGCATTTTGTTCGGATGTTTGACCCACGGCATACACGAACCAAATATGGCAGACTATGCAGAGAATTGTCTTTGAAACACAATGGTATAGGTCGCATTCTTGCAGAATATGGCAGAATTAAAAAACAGTAGTAGTAAAACGGAAACATTTGCACGGGAAACATTGGAAAACAAACAAAATAAAAAATTATAAATATATAAATAATAATATAATATATTATAAACATTAACATTTAAACTTAAACATTTATATTTTGATGGGAGACATACAAAATAGTGTTAATAATGACAATTATTTAATATAATTCAATGTAAAATATTTTTTGCCCCCCGGCTGATATAAACAAAACAACTTTACGGAATGAAAGGGGTGATTTATAAGATTTATTAAACATTTGATTTTTGTAGGCAATCTTTCATCACCCGGGTCAAATATGCCCAATGACCTTTTCTGGCTGGCATGGAGTGTATTGATACTTGCTCTTATGTGTGTCCTAAAACATGGCTGATGATATAGTATTTACAATATTTACGCTTACGTCGGTATATGTGCAAAGAAGTCTACCGCGAAGAAAACTTACAATACCCCTTATAATGTGGGTAATTAATACACGTCTGCTTATTCTTTTATGATGATTAAAATTGAGTTAGCCTATGTCTGTAAAAATATATAAATTACCTCTAAACTGGCATTGTTGTCCTACTACCGCATTGCCAACATCTGTTACTTTGATGAGACTGGCATCATACACCTTGGCTACTAGCGGCCCCGCAGCCAGTTTGTCGTCAGCGATAGATACCTGTAACCGTATAACGCCAAGTTATGAATTAAACACAAATATTTGACCAGTAGCAATCAGTTCTCAAAACATTTTCTCATGTTAAAAGGCCATGTTTATCAATATGGTAGCCGGTGCTGGCGTGTACTAATTTAAAGAGTTTATACGAAGAGGTTAGTCAAATTTAGCATAGCGTGGGTAAGTCTAACAATAACATCAAACATCGATAATTTCTGATACGACTCTTCAGTCAATATAATATGTACATTAACATAGGTATTTAATTGTATCAGTACTTCATTTTTAGTTTTACAATAGTAAAACATGGACATAGGAATTTACGGACGGCACCACCTAAACTACAAATAGTCTCCTCTCCGCCAGCCGGATAGCTCATACATA
The DNA here is from genome assembly GCA_930367265.1 of Catocala fraxini. Taxonomy (NCBI): domain Eukaryota; kingdom Metazoa; phylum Arthropoda; class Insecta; order Lepidoptera; family Erebidae; genus Catocala; species Catocala fraxini. The sequence continues at coordinate 16,762,939 of OV884026.1, forward strand.
TGTACACAGTCACACTACTGCAATCGATATACAAGCCGTTAATTATGACAAATTAAAAATTCTTACGTTACCTTACGTAGTAAATTTAGCAATTGATTGTATTACGAAATATGTAATGCGTAATTACTAAAATATTTCCTTCATTTACACATTCCTACGTTAATTTTTTAAACAATAGGTACTATGTCCGTAAATTCTCTGTCAATGTAAAAAATAGTTACGTGCCCGTTCGCCTCTCAAGGTTCGCCCTCTAGTAAGTATTTGTTAGGTTTCTTCTTAAACCCACCCAAAAATAGTAGCCGCGCGAAGCGGGGTTTCGTCGAGTTAATGAAAGGGGCGAAAGTCAAGAGGCGTAGCAGGCAAATAATATGTTATAAATAGGCACATCTCTAGATTTTTAGTAATTTTACTATGTAAATCTATATCATAGGTTTGTTACTGAATTTCATTTACACAAATAGCTGCTACCCACCGCAACTAAGGCTGGAATTTATTAAAACGAATAATTGTTTCAGTTGAAATATTCGGCCTATTTAGATATGATATGAGCAACATAATGTAAAATACCTATTAGAATTTGCTATTTAATAGATAATAATTGCGATATTTACGTTACTTGTAAATACGATGAACTAAAAAAACAAAAATACAAAAAAACTGAAAAATAGTACATTGTATTTATGTATAAATACGATGTACTATTTATGTTTCTATGTACTTTATTAATTAGGTTTATGTGTTTATTAAGTGCCTACTTAAGCACTATACATATCAATTAATTACTAAAATTGTCTGTAGAAATACATTACAGTAATTTATATAATACATTATTAGTAAAGCAGAAACAAAATCTTTCGAAAATAATGTGTTATAATATGTAAATGGACATTAATTATTTACCATCACTCGCTTTAACGGTAAAATAAAGCATTGTGTGAATTCAGGCTGCATATAGGCATTAAGTAAAACCTCCTGTTTGTTGAAACCACGGACACAAAAAAATCAGTGTACTTTTTTTGTGGATATCGAATTCATAATATTCACCACAATGACAGTGGCACGACAACTACTTAGAACACTCCGCAATAGGTACAGACGGACTATGTTCTAATCTATGAATAGAGAGCTATACTGTACGTATCTATCTTACTTAGAAAGTCCATTAGCTAATAAATAAGACCAGCATAATGAATGTAAATAACTTATGCTTACATCGATTAAGTGTGTGCCGACTTCCTCAGGCGTGAACTCGATGCGATAGACGCCTGGTCGTTCGGCCACATCCAGGACTCGCGCGGTCACAGGGCGCCGAGATGGTGCGGTTACTGTCACACCAACCTGTAAACACAATAATATAATTATGATAATATAAGCCTTGTATTAAAACTATCACATTGCTGGACACAGGCCTCTCCTCAGCGTCAGAAGGGTTATGCCATAGTTCAACACGATCATAACAACCTAAATATAATTATGTATTATGTTGTAGGTACGTTTGATAACAATTTTAACCTTACAGGTGAGTTTAGACCCCACCAGCAATTAAAAGGCTTATCGGGATCACGGAAATCTCATGCATTATTACGATTCCTGAGATACAGCGATCATTATCATTATCTTCACGTTTATGCTTTGTATCTGATACAATGTTTATATGTATAAAATTACATGAAACAATTAAAATACACGGAAGGGAAAGCTGTAGGCAAAGTTCTTTGAGCTAATCATAAATGTTCTGGCAATAGATCAGGTTATGATATGAATAAACTGATGAAAGTGTAAAAAGCACCTGATCGCAGCGACAGTTCTTGCAACTCACGAAGGCGAGCGGGCTTTATTTATAGTTGAACGTATACATGCATAGTGCGGTAGTATGCGTGTTTGACAAAGCGGTAAGTTGCAAGTTGCGACTGTTGCGAGCGACACTTACGCACACACATACATATACGCGTTTACCACAAAAAAAGCCGCTCGCCTTCGTGAGTTGCAAGAACTAGAATAAAACAGAAGACGTATGGTAAGCATGTGATAATCTGTACGCTCTGTCTAATAGATACATCTGTCAGAAACAGGTATGATTCTACTCGTATATTATCTGTGATCCTTGACTTAGTATTTTACATTCTAATTAGCGATATTAGTGCTGAGGACGAGGCAGACTGGACCGGATTTCGCTAACGAATAGTTAATGTGTAACTTATTTTTAGCATGAAGCCTACCCGAATGAGCGTGACTGAGTCGTAGGCCTTTTGATTTCGTGACAAATGACTGAATTTTTCTCTTTATATATTTACATTATATTTATATGCAGATGTAAAATTACACATTTGCAAAGTTGTTAGTACCGCCAATTAAAACTACGTAGGTAAATAATGTAAACATTATATTTTATAAGGATTAAATATGCTTGACAGCAGATTCATTTTTCAGATATTGAAATTGCTGGCTTTGCTTATAAATAGTACCTACAATGTAAGACCGATTTAAGTGTTACGGATAGACATCGGACTTCCTTAGAGCAATATTACATTTCTGCGTATTCTGAACTGTGATGGAGAGGGGTTTGATTGAAGACCGACACGTAAGCAAAATACGGAACATGTGTCGTATTCGCCTGACGATTGATAACTACTTATCGAAAGGGGAAGGAGTAAATCCATGTACAGTGAAAAATCACTTGGCAAGAACAAAAATCATCAGGCATCTTATTCTTCTCGAGTTCTAGTTGTATTTCTTTAAGCAAGCCAACGTAATATCTTATTTACAAGGAGGTACGGCGATCATTTAGTATTACGGCAAATATGGTGTTCGGTGTATCAATTCATAATACTTTATATATTTCCCATGGTATGTAAAATCTGTCAGCCTATAGATATCGATCTATAAAATATAGGTTGTCAGATTTTGGAACATGGATAAAATAAGGATCTATTGATGTATTAATTTAATAACACTGTAACATATACTGTGCCACAGCACAAGCGTTTACTGCTGCCATATATAATTATAATATCGTTTAACATACATAGATGGACGTTTGTTTTTCAGAAGGTAGTAATAAAACTATTGCTTTATTTTTCCATTACGTTTTTCACGTACGCTCGTCGGTTTATGGAATTCTTAACCTGATCTTTCAACAGAATACGGAGATGTTCTCCGATCAGAGAATGTTCGCTGTCATTAATTTAATATTCCTATATTAATCGAAAATTTTAATGAATGATTTGATGATAAAAAGGGTTGTTCCGGCGTCATCCGATGACGTTTCATCCTATTCCTCCTCTTCCTATATCCTGTTTTTTTTCCTAACTGAACCTATTTACGTTCCTTACTCAACCGACAGTTTTTATTTTATTTTACATTCTTTATTCACCTGTAAGTACCTATTCCTAGCTCAATCGATTACGAAATTACCCAAAAGCTCTAAGGTTTCGGTGACGGTTTGAACAAAAATAACTGTTTTCGTAATCTATATCTATACTAATATTATAAAGATTTGCTCAAACAATTTTAAAATTTTCGCCATTTGAAATCTTTATTATCACCGAGTACCTAACATAGGCTATATATTTCTTTTAAAGTACTGTTACTAACCTAACCTACTTTTACGAAGCCAAGGGTTGTTTTGCTATCCATACTTTTTTCGGTAATATTTGCCACGGGTAGAGTAGGGAACGCATTTCGGTTAAATAATGAAATTTTATTATAATGATGTAATCGGATCAGTTAGGCATACTAGTTTAGGATGAGTAAAGAAATAGGATGAGACGTCATAGGATGAATACGGAACAACCCGATAAAATTCGATTGTATTTGGCGTGGTTTATCTACTATATTTTTTGGTTTGGAATTCAAATATTCTGTTATTAGACATATTAGTTATTACATACTGCTTTAATAAACCCTTTTACAGTCAGTTTGAGTTGATTAACGATTATTACTATAAGAAACCTATTTCTATAAAACTATTCTAACCTGGGAATCGAATATAAAATGGTACCACAAACAGACTTAATTACGTGTTAACATGATTTACGACTTTATAAAGGAGAACGTTATTCGAGCGTTATTCTAGGGGAATAAGAGTGAATTAATTTAAATTATTCAATTATCCTTAACGCACCATTGGCGCGCGGTCTCGTCTAAGAATACATCGCTCTATCATTTCCCACGGGTGTTGTAAAAGGTAAATAAGGGATTATGTGCCTCGTATAGGTAGAAACGTAAGTACCTATAACGGTGGTTGCCATCAAAACGTATGTGTAGCCTTCTAGTTCGAGTAACTAGCTATCACTTCAGTATTATATAGGAGATTATATTGATAAAACACGATGCGCCATTCAGCGCGAAGATTTGTTTGCGGGTGGCGTGTCGGTAGTGAATGCGAATGCTGTGCATAAGATCTCAGATTCGATTTCTAGATCGGGCGAGGTAATGTTGCTTACAATAAAAATTTCGGTAGTAGTTCGGCGTTTAGAGTGAACGGTAAAAGGCTTTTACGACGGAGAAAAAAAATGCTTGCCAAATTATATTTTATTATGCTGGCCTTAGGAGGCTTGGATTGTCAATTTTATCTATTTCGCTTTACTTTGCAACGTATAGGCAGAATACATATTTTTATTTACATTTCATTTATGGTAGGCAACGGCTGGATTGAGATCCGTCGGCATTGCAGAAGACCGTGAGCGGCATTTACTGTTTGCCATAAGCTGAACCGTTAGACTGTCTGCCACCAAGTATTATAAAAATAAAGTTAGTTAAAATTATATTTATGCTACCCTAGCTGTTATTTTTGTCTTTTCTTTTTCAATAGTAAAAAAAATATACTCATTAAAAGCTAACGAATAGACATACATTTACTTTCACATTTACAATATTAGTACAAATTTTGACGTGAAAAATAACCAATAGCAGAAATTGGCATTATGAGTGAGGATAGTTAGTGCATTAGTAAAGCGGTGAACACTGATGAATTTACTGGATATTCATTAAGTTGATATGTCATTAATTCGTTTAGAACCAGTTAGTTAAATAGTGCACAACGTTTTTGTTTTAGCGATATTGCATTGCTGCTTGACTGGTATTTAACCGGTTTGGTAATAACGCGTTTTAGGGTTCCGATAAATTATAATTCTGCTCCTTACACTGTCCCATACCATTACCGTGATATGAATGAATCAGTCAAAAACAATACAATGAATTAATTTAAAAAAATACTCTCTAGACCTTTCCATCACCGACCAACGTGATATGGCTGATCGAGAGCAATTGAACGAATCGTAGATATGAGTAGTAAGCTTTGTGCATAAGTTGATACGTTTAGTGTGGGTAGTAGTCTCTGTTATTTTCTTTCGTGCCTGATACTTTCGAAGCTCAGCTATGGTATGGTACGGGTTAGTGGTGAAACGCTGTTAATTGTTCCTTTATTTTTGCCTATATTGCTCTTGAATTTGAAAAAAGACATTTTAATTATAAATATATTCCTTATATTGAAACCTTGATAGGTTTTTGCTGATAGGCTTTTGAACGGTTTTGATTGTATAAAAAATATCATTTAAAATATAAACTGGAATTAAGTACCTATCATATAACATATTTCTTCTTCTCGAGATAGTCCTTAAACCAGAAAAATAAACAAACAATTAAGTCTGATGAAATTACCAGATATAAAAATAGCTATCAATAAATAGGGTCCTAAAAGAGCATTTACTTATATAGAAAAACAAATTAAATAAAAATATTGATTTAGCTGATATTTTAGATTGTATGAATAATAATATCTGCGTAACCTGAAGACATGTCCGCTACATTCTTGATGGATGTATAATTAGTGCCGTTTATCGCACCTTTTAAAAGTACAATATTTATCGGAGTTGTGGCGCAGGTAATTTGTAGTGAAAATAAAGGTAGAAAATGTCGATAATTTAATTACAGGTGCAGAGTTTTACCGTTGACTGCGTTACATCGTGTGATGCTTCAATAAAGAAATTAATTGATACAAATTGATACGAATGAGTGCTTCGGATATCGAGCTTCATGAAAACACTATTCGTTAAAGCGGCTCTCGCGAGCCTTTCCGTTGGAAATGTGCGAAGTACTTATATAATGATATACTTGATTCTAAGTATATTCTTTTTCAGATATGTACGTTTTACACGTTTGGAATATAGCCCTGAGGGTAGGAAATATATATCCTCTAGTTTCGTCGTCTCTTATGTCGATAACATGTTTAGCGAAATATGAAAATGACACAATGCCGATATTATTTTGTAGAAGTCTTCTATTAGAGACTTCTATACAAATATAGAAGATCACAATGCAAGCTTTTTTAAGATACCACTAGAAGGAAAATATATAAAATATTTGAACATGAGACAGCTATTTTTGTTCATATCGAAACCACAGTAATGTAGCGAATTTGTAGTGGCGAAGGAGCTTTTAAACCTAATCTACCTTGTAACGATGAAGATAGCAAACAATAAACTTGTAAAATTAATGAGTGAGTACTATATTCTATCATATTGGGACATGGGTATCAAATTATCCCAGAGTTTTTAAAATCGAATATTTAGAATCTTGTACGATATTTATGTGGGTAGAACAACTATCACTATACTAAAATCTAGCCTGCGGCTACTTCACCAGAACAGGATACAAAATCTAGTGAGATCCATATATAGCTGGTCTGATTTAGTTATTCTTTATAGTATTATGTTTCGGATCAACAGTCAGTAGAACATTGTTAGTAATAAAGCCTTAATGAACTGATTAAGTATTTAATCTGGTTAGATTAAACTAACTGCATTTGGGTTACCTCATTTTTGCTGAATGTAGCTGCTCCTGGAGAGGTAGATATTTCGAAGACGGCTGGCACTCTCGCAGGGATCAGCCGAGTGGGCTCCCCTCCGCCGCCACCCGCCGGCCCTGCCATCACCTCGACCTTCCAAGGAGACCCTGACAAAATAATGTTCAATGTAAAATAATATTTATATAAAGTTATAACATGTATTGGGATATACACCAAGACTGTAAGAGCATGAATGCTGTGCTGATTCTCACAATCGGCATAGTATGCATGCTTTTGTAGCCTGCAACATACTCATCTGGTCTAACGTTATTGGCAACATTTAACATAGCCTCGCACCTGTTCGCCGAAGTGATAGGAAGAGGTGTATTAATAACTTTGCCTGGTATGCTTTTAGGTCCCACGTACTTGAGGGCGAGTTTACTGCCGTCCAACGAACAGAATTCCAGATTCGATTCTGTGTTGTTGCTCAAAATTACTTAACAGGAAAATCCAACAACAATTAGCCCGACCCGGGCATTAAACCTGAGAGCCAAGGCACAGCAGAAGCATTCACGACTACCGACACCGAGGTCTAAAACATAAACCAACATAACCGAAAATAGTTCCACAGACCTATCGTCATAACTGACATTGACATTTACCATGACTCTAAAAACTAAAACACAAAATCTTTAAATCTCTTCCGGTGTCCAACAATAGCATTATCATTGTCGCATAAAGTTATATATAATATAAGTTGTATTATGTTCTCCTTTATTCTTATTTTTTATATTGTTTTAGTAGCAGCGATAGCTCAGTGGGGAGACCAACAGACTGCAATGCAGAGGGTCTCGGGTTCGAACCCACGTCGCGCACCTCTGACTTTCGGAAGTTATATGACTTTTCGAAATTATGTGCGTATTGATTGACAATTATCGCCTGCTCCGTGCCTCGGAGAGCACGTTAAGCCGTCGGTCCCGGCTGCCATGAACATCTATGGCAGTCGTTATTGGGAAAGTCAGTACCCTCTAATATCCTGACACTGGTCTAGCCTTAGGGTATCGTTAGCCTTCGGGTTGCGGAGGTCAGGTGTCAGCCGCTCCGTGTAAAAACTGATATCCAGTCAAAGCCGGTTAGACCAGAAAAGCCGACCCCAAGTGACTTGGGAATAATAAAGGCTAAGAGAGAAGATATTGTTTTAATAATTTAAGTTCTTTACATTATGTCACAACTATAGATTAATTCTGGTTAATCTATAATAAATTAATCTATAATTGGCAAATGTTTCAGCCACCATACTTTCTTTGTTATCTATTTGATGTCAATTTGTAAACATTTGCTGTTGATAAACCATAATAATAAATAAATAAATAACTACTCCACTGGTACCGTAAAGTATAAAACAGCCCGCATATTATATGACCAGACATAATATGGCACTCTATACGTGTATTTCCGCGCTCTAATATTGATTACAAAACTGATAAACCCTCGCTCGATGTGGGTAGCGATTGAACGTTTTCGTAGTCCACATATAATGGCACAAGGCATGATATATAGTGTAAATGATCGCACGAACGTGGGTAATAGTCGTCATTATAGCTAAGTTACACATATACACACTTTTATACTCTCTCTCTATTTTACTCCAGGCCTTTTTTAATATGATGTACAATGTGTAGTATTTATTAGAGGTAAAATTGTTCCCATGTTACAGAAGCATACTGTTCTAGTAAAACGTAAATCAAGTATGATTTGCAACAGAATAAAAACGATGTTAGAGTGCCCTAAATGCCTAAACTAACGAGCTAACATGAAAATCGATGAAAGAATAAAGTAAAAGAAATTCATATGTCGGCCGTGGCCGGTCAAACCTGTAATCTCTACCTACACCTCCGACAATCAACTGTAAGTTTATGCATGTAAAAGAAAGAGAAATGTCACTGAGTCATCACAAATCTCCATAACCTTAAAGGCTACAAATTTTAAATTCAGCACGCATACTCCTATTCATGTCTACGTGCTTGCAAAGAACGGATTTTGTGATAAGCAATACCTATATTAAGATGTCATAGCTTGTGCTTACATTAGTAGGCGCGACTGAAGACTTAAGAGGCCTACTTACGCTAATCTTTTATGCTAGACCTAATTTCACTCGGATTGAAACACATGCTAGGGCCAGCTTACATATTCATACGTTCTCATTAAAATTAAAACAAAAAAATGAAATCAGTGACAATATTCTAAAAAGCAAAGTACGCTATGTTTTATTGTCAATTTAGAACACAGTATTAAATGAAATCATATATTTGAACACTGAAGGATATGGATCAGCGCAAGGGCGCATATTGGAAATTCATAATTAATTATAGCCTATAGAAAGGTAACATAATTATTTGTGTATTCTAAGTAATGTTCAATATCCTATTAGATTTCAAATTATGATTAAATCTGTATGGAAATTTAGTAGATATTTTTAGATTGTACAAGAACATAAGAAAACAATTCAACTACACAATAACAAATTAAAAAATATGCAGCCAATTAGAGAATCTTTTTTATCCGTTAATGAAACGTTTAAAATGTAATTATTAAATAGTAGATACTTCCAAAGCATCAACGCCATCAATTATTAAACAGCGTCGTTATAAAGCAAAGCTCACGCATACATATAAATAATGTAGGGAAACGAAAATGATAGGCAACTAGAGAGACGATCAATCATATCGTCAAATTGCTCATAATGATGGCAGCTGGAAGTGTGCCATCAAAACTGCGCGTTTAAGCAGATATGTACTCGCACGTGCACAGGTAAACACTTCTTAAATACGTAAGTACCTACTAATTAAAACTAATCCTGCAGATGTTTCCAAGAACACTGCGCTTCGAAATATTCAATGCATGAACTAGGGAGGTATAAATGTTTTATGCAATGCCACAACTCCGTGCATTGCTACAAATATATTTATATCGATTTGGAAATAAAAAAAAAAAATTTGATAAAGCTTAAATATTATTGTTTTTGGGTAAGAAAGCCGCATTATCAATTTATTGTTAGTTTAAAACTAGATGAAAGTATTACTAAAACAATGGACCGTGCGCGCTCATAAAACGTTTTATGACTTATGAAATTTAAAGGTCAAAATGGCGGAACGGATTGTTGCGAGGTCGGTTGATTAGTTAATTCTTTTTCAATCACTTGTAGAAACACATGGCAGGTGATTGTGAAATATACATTGTATAGATGGCGAAGTAGTGCGAAGCTCATTACAATCGTAAGATGGCATAGTTATTTGCAATAAGTTAAGTAGAACAGCTTGTATGACAGCTAATTGCTTTTATTTAAGTTGGTCTTTCTATTTTGTATTATTAACACGATAGTCACTAGTCATGCTTGTAAAATTCGGTCAAAATATACATACTGGATGATTTTTCAAGTCATTGACAACTTTTTAATTAAGGCTACAACAACTTTTACTGTGGCAAATCTTAAATTACAAATAAAATTTATTGTTTTTTATAGATAAAGCTATATTACATTTGATTTAAGTAAGCCTTCATTTCGTTTGGACACTTGCGACACCGCAGCAACAGATTTCAACAATTTCCTTTTCAAAAAAATGCAGCAGTGATCTTTAAACGTATTTGCTTTTGTTAGGGAAGCTCCTTAACAAAAGCAAATACATAAAATTAGTGCATTAAATGTCTGTCGAAACGTAAACGTTTTGGATAATATTCATTGTTCAAAAGTACGTAGTTAAATCAATTCGTGTTAGCATAATGTTTTGTGTTTACTGTTAACTTGTGTAAGCACAACATTGTGACATGTCACAAAGTCGGTATTGGTAATGTTTATTTATTTAGACGTTTAGTTAGTTATTGGCGAGCATTTTCTTCAAGTGTTTTTTTACTTAACAAGCATAATGGTAAGGTTTTTGAAGATTATGAACGCTTGCTACATCAAATAAGGAGTTTATAGAAATACAAGTACGGCTATCGTAAGTGACGAAGGTTACTGGTAAATATACAAAAAATCTTTATCGCTTAAGCATAGCCTCCACAACTCCTTAAGAAACCGTGAAATCTTAGTTTAAAAGAAGAATAAAACTTAAAGTTGGTTGGCTTCGATCTCCTGTATGCTGAAAGTACTTCGAACAGTCAAGTTACTCCAGTTGTAGCGTAACTACACGCTTAGTAAGAAGAGGCTATGCCCTACGACCTAAGGGCTCATTTATGTCTTTTCAGTCATTGTTGACCGCAAAATTCAATTCTTAAGCTATAGTTATTGAGTTTTGTTGTCGATAACCTCTACGTAATAATATTAAGCCTGCAATAGGAGGTCACATCTTCCCTGAAAAACGAAGAAAAAGTTTTGGTAGGTAGGCAGTAACTCATTCTTTTTCTTAATTTACCCTTTTTATAACGCTACCACTTAAACAGTTGGCCATCTGTGTAGTCAAAAGCAATTTCTAAAAGAGTACGGGGTAAGTGAGCAAAATATTCAAACGACAGATGAAACGGCAAAATTGGGTAAGAGGTCTTAGGTAGTTGTGAACTTTAACTTAAGATTACTCAACAACTACGCGAATCAAAAGTGGAAGGATAGCTTATTGCTCAAGTACCTACCTCTGTTTCCATATGAAGAGAAAACGAGGCATATATGTATGTATACATATTTACGCCACCTATATTATATCTATTGTAAAAACTCGTGAAGTAAATAATGATTATCTTATTATTGTATATATACTCAAATATGTATATTCTGAAATATATAGCTACATTGGTCTACTGGAGTAGACTACCACTAGAGAGTACTACTGCTTGTAGAGTTATAGTACTGCTTGGAAGCAGAGCGGTATTAACATTTCACTAGATATTATTCTAGGTACTATGTAAAAGCTTATTGCCAACTACCGGTCATATTTCTAGACACCGTGCTGCTTCAGAGCGTTTTGACAGAAAACTCCATAACACTGTATCCAACTAAGTTCTTTTTAAACAAAAACCGAATTTGTGATGAATCTCTGTGTCACAAAGTATAATCTGTACCCACAACACTTAGCGTAGTGACACCGGTGTACCAGTTAGACGATAGCTTGCTCGTCAAATTAATAAAAATAGATTAAGGCCTCACCAAATCTAAGAGCAAACTTGTACCGTGAGGCCAACAAGCCGGTCTGATAAAACTGATTATTCTAATGCTAATTCTAGGTTATGAAGCTACTTAAACGTAATTATTGCCTGACATAACCCTACCTTATTAGAAACAACCTCGGCCTCGGCCAGCTCGTACAATACATGTGGGAAGATGAACAATGGCAACAGATGAAGAACTTGGGCTTGTTGTTGTTGTATTTTAGATTAGTTTATCGATCTTACATTCAAATTATGTAGTATGTTATTATGCCAATAAATTATTATTAAGGTCAAACACTGATCGTGTGTATCTTAACTAATATTGTTAATGCAAATATATGTTTATTTATCATCTTTATTTCACCTTCAAGTAAAGCAAGCAAACGAAAAGACTTTCATAATTCAGATGGCTGAGGTATTGGCAAATAATATAACCTCTACGTATTTATAAAGGATAGATATTTATTAAAACATGAACACGTATAAATTTGTAAGTACTAATATTATAAAGAGGAAAATATATTTTTGTTTGTAATCGATATACTCTGAAACTACTACACCAATTTTAATACATTATTTAGAAGTAGCATGGGCTATATAACATCACGCTACGAGCCACAGGAGCCGTACAGTAGTCATAAATGTTAATGAAACCGTGAAGGACAGCTAGTTACTAATAAAATGTTTACCTTTTTGATTTTTTTCTGCCTTACAAGTTCTGTTAAGATTAATCTACAATAAATGTCCAACAAATGCTTATCAATCAACATAATCATTTCTTTAAGCTTATGGTATATAGATGTCATCACACGTTTTACTATTCTCATAAAGTTTTGTGCGTTTTGCAAGTTACAACAAATAAACGTGTTATGTTGCCTTTCTCCGTCATTATGATCAGTTGGAAATTCAAAATTCAATACGAACGTGAAACAAAGCGAACAACAAAATTCTCTTTGTGACTTCATGTTTTTAATTACGCGCCTATGTTATCGGTACCTGGCAGTCGTACCGCCCGCCGTCTACCGTACAATCATTGCAAGCGTACTTTGCGAGAGAACGAGACAGTACACTGTGTAGCGCTGTCTCGTTCTGTCGTTAAGTAAAATTATAATAATATTGCTATGTGACGTGATTGTCTTTTATACTCGCAAAGGTAATACGGAGAAATTGGATATCGAAAACCTGTAACGCAGTGTGCGTTACTGAAATTTGTATGGAAGAATAGAGAAAGATATTAGGAACTGCGGCGTTAAGAATCCAGGTCGCAGAAAGATGTCAACCATTACTACGAAGGTAGTAGATACTCACCGATCAGCGCGTTTGAGGATTATGACGTCAATTAATAAAATAATAAACGAATCCTCCTTTGCGTCGCGCAGTTGTATAAAAATGTACATCTTCTGCGAAAAATAGAATAGAGAGGAACAAGCAAAGGGTCACAATTTTTTTTCTTAATCTAATAAGAATATTTTACATCAATAAAAAGAACGGGATTGAGGATGCATAAAAAGAGCGGCGATGAATTCTGTGACATCCAAGTCAGAAATTATTAATTCATTTGGGTTACAAAATAACACTTATTGTAACTTAAACTGATGACATAGTATTAGATACGTATTTACAAAGTACCGTACCTCTTAGAACACAGTTGGTGTTGGCCTATAAGTTTACGTACAGGTTGTATAAAGAGCGGGCCCATCCACGTCACACCTGTTTGGAGCCGGGCTGAGCCGTTATGGCCGCCCATACTCAATTACACAGTTCTCCAGTTTAGTCATGCGAATATAAATAACGGTGCATGATTTAATTAACTATGTTAATAATATCAAAGTTCGTAGTAACATTTTATTTTTATTAATCTTTTTAATATAATATTTAATTCCGGTGGACTTGACTACTTATTATTTTAGTGAAATATATAATAGATTATTATAATTGCTGTGTATCTTTTACAGGTAATGTTGTAATTAAACTCTAGTTTTACAAAATAAATCCAAACCTTACTATCTCAATACTTAATATAATATTAGACAGCACTATGGTTCAAATGTGATTAATAACCGTTGTCTTTGTATATTCTACTAGATGACCCGCGCAACTTCGTCTGCTTCACATAAGAGAATTTGCCCCGTTTTTTTTAATTTTTCATTGATTGATGCTGCGCTCCTATTGGTCGCAGCGTGATGTTATATAGCCTATAGCCTTCTTCGATAAATTGGCTATCCAACACTAAAAGAATTCAATTTAAACCAGTAGTACCTGAATTCAATTAAACAAACAAAATATAAACAAACAAACTCTTCAGCTTTATAATATTAGTAAGTACAGAAGTATAGATTATGTAGATACCCATGCGTACAAATCGCGTACGTCTAAACACGTTTATCTTACAACCAAAGTCATAAATTCTTGCATAATATGGTCTCTAATTCTGTTATTAGATTAGGAATCAAATCAAAGACTCTTTAATCTGTATGAGATATAACTGTATCGCACCTAAATTTGGGTTTCCACCTGTAAGGGAAGTCTATTGTCATACAGTTCCAGAGATCGTGATCATAATAAAAGTTTTCTGAAAGGAGTGTGGTCACTCTTCCCACTTTAACAAGCGGGATATTAACTACTAACCTTTAAACATGTGCCAGTAGAGTAATGAAACATACATGTAACTTATAATTTACACATACAGAATGTTTGGTATATAAAACATTCTTAACATAATTCTAAGCAGCCGTCCATTTCATTTCCATTTAAAACAACAAAATGAGTCTTAACTGGGATCAAATTATATATACATATATGTAAATACAGGCGTGAAGATTCACGCCTGTATATGCGCAAAGAGAAAGACATGCTGTATTACGACTCGCCTATAGTTCGTCAGTTTTAAAGCTCCACGTAATAATTGCACCTAGCTTTAAAATGTACAAACTCGCGCCAATTTCTTTCATATAAGACTAGCTGCCTGATATCACCTACTGCAGTTCACATAATTACCTACAAACCTGTTCAACAATTTCAAGTGTATGCTTAATTACACCGTCTGTATAGCGCGACATAAAAAGAAAACCTTTTGGGCGCTACCTACCCGAGCCCGTTGTCCCAAAAACCAAAAAAGATACAAAAGCTTTTCGCGTTTAAGTGAGTGATTAAATTGGAAGAGTCCTTTATTTTACAAGAGTGATGCTCATGGACATCGTTACAAACACGAGCCGTCTGTGAGCGAAATTGTTCATTTCTTCCGAGATTCAGTCGAGATAAAGCGACGCCCATTATAAAATACATTTTTATGATTTATAAGTTGTCTCTGTGTTATAGAGGTGTACATGTTTGTTTGTGGTGCCCGAGCATGACCTCTAGTACTGAACCACCTTAAATAATGGATACGAATTCAATAACATTTTGTTGTTATTGTACAGAGCTGTTACTGTCTTTTAGGCAATAAATGTACCTATTCCTTTTATGATTGCTCCAATGTCATCGTGATGGTCAAATGGTGAAAGCGCGGTTTAACTATTACTTCTAAGAGTCACTAACTTTAATAGAGTCTTGCTGTCAAAGTACAGTGTTTCTAGATTTTCAGTCTTTACAAGTAGTAAAACTAATATTACCAGTGGTCCTGGGCCGTACCATTATTTATCGGTAGCAGCCGAATGGATAAGGTATTGGATGTCTCAGCATGCGATCTAGAAGATGTGGGTTCAATACCACGCATTGTGTTACTCATGTGAACACACTTCTCATACAAGCATTCTAGCCTAGTTATAGGGAAGAATACGAGTAATTTATAACCCATATTGCTGGAAATATTCAAATGAAAAGATTATGACACTATTGTAATTGCATGCGGGAGAAGGAAATAGCCCAGTACAGAGTGTATAGCATTCCTTGGTTTTCGCGCAACCAGAAACACAAACCTTAACAGACGGTAGTACGGATCCTGAATGCTTAGAACTATTGATAAGAAACAAGCTGTTAAATTAGAGATTTTAAGGTAACTGGAGCAAATTATATTTATTCGCGTATTAGCTACGCACAAAAAAACATTACCAAATAACTAATGTTTGGTAATATTACCTTATTATTCTTAAATTTAAAAGTAATTAAGCGTCTGTACGTGACAAAGATACAAAATGAGCCGTGAAATTCATTCTGTCGACTTTCTATTTGCTGTTGTGACGTTCTTTATGTAATAGTTTGAGTAATCTGCAAATATTTTACTATTTATACAGTAATTAAGGCTGACGAGAAGGAAGCCTTGGTTCATTTGATACAACACGGTAACTTAAGACTGGCATTTTCGACTAACTAGATATTATATGTATAATGAGGTTGTGACTGTACATTGAAGATATATATTTTTGGCTGATCTAAACTTTGACTAAAATGATATTAGCACTGTAAATAAACTGTGCTTCTGCTGGGCACGGTTCTCTTCTCAGTACTATAAGGGTATGGGTATATTGGGTCTACCACGCTGGCCCAGTGCGAGTTGGCTGATTTCACTCATTCTCTTCGAGAACATTATGGAGAATTCTGCGATACCAGAGGGTTTTCTCACGATGTTTTCTTTCATTGTTGAAGCATGCGATAATTAACTATTTAATACGGACATAACTTCAGTCAGAGTTCACAAAAGCCAGAGTCCCAAAACATAGAACGAATTTTAATAGCTGGGGTTTCACCTAGCAATCTAATAAGAATTATAGATATGATTCATAGTGTGATCCACGTATCATCTTCTTAATTAAATAGCATAGATTTTAAGTTCTCAGCTTAACCATTTCGAGAGATAATAATAAAACTTGTGGATGGACTGACCGCATCCATATGACGCAGGACGACTTAAAACATGTAGAAGCTAAGCAGGTTTTCTTCATTGTAATTTATTATGAGTTACTAAAGTTGATATATATTAACCATTATCGCCATGTTAACGTGTAAATTGATAAATATTTGACCTTAAGGTACCGTTGTGTGGAAACCATTAATTGGCAGTAAAATATAAGTGGCCAAAACTTTCAATAGGCGCTTTGATTCATACGAGAACATTGAGAAACTGGTTTAGATATAAATTTACAGTGGTATGAGAAGCATATATATATACACATATACATACCTATTGTTTGACACGTATAAATGAGTAATCAACTATGTGGTCAACCTTGGAGTTAACATGACATGTAAACTGCTAACGATCGATGTGGTCGTTCTTATAAATGCATTCTAATAAGTGTGAACGAAGATGTTTTAATTAAAATACTAGGTAATGCTCTCCACTTTGCGGGATATGTACGTAGAAATAACCAGTCTAAGTGTACCTCTTGCTAGTATAGGAGTGTTTAACCACCACTGTTCAGAATATTTCGGTAATATGGATTTTTAGTTCTGCTAACAGCAAACGAGTCATCAGGCCACCTGATGGTAAGCGATAACCGCCACATATGGACACGGCTGTGTTTCCTTAAGCACTTTCGAGGAAACAGAATCAAACTGCTGCTTACAGTAGGTGGCAACCAAGCATATTAACCTGTTGTATGCCAGAATACCAGACATAATAGAAAAAGCATTGTGTCTCGCGCAGATCCACGTTCCGGCATACCAGAGGTTAATAATACTTTTACTTTTATACTTGTGTACAATTGCAATGACATATGTTTGTACATCGGAGATATTTTTAAAAGTTAATTGCTTTAGGCTATTTCCGGAGGACTGCCCTTCGAAAAAACGGTTTCAGGCAATTTGACCTGTCTGTGTCTCTGATTATGTCAGCATTATATAAAATCATTGAACGAATTGTCACGCGGTATTTAAATCCAAGCCAAGCTTCATCAAATTCTGTTCAGTAGCAAAGGTGATATGGTGCATAATGAGATGTACGTAGCAAAGGAAATGTAATTTACACTACGATAAAGTCATTCTGAGTAACCCGTAAATAATTGTTTTTCTCAACACGCGTATAACAAAATTCTATTGAACGTTTGCAAACAAGCGTACCATTGCAATGGCCTGTTGTGACGTTGTATATTTCAGATTTAAGAGGTGTTTATAAAATAGTGTTTATAAAATAGCGAAAGGTTATTTGATATTACATAATAGCTAATATTATAAAGGTTTTTAACTATATAGCAGTTTTGGAGTCGTTTGTAAGTAGATTGAAGATTACATAGATTACTGTGTCCGCTAGACCGCTAAAGATTCGCTCCGTATTACGTGGAACCTATTTGTTTTTCTATTTGTGTAAAGCCGGCGAAATGTGGGTGTAATATACCGTTACATAACCTTTTGGGGATGCATAGAAGAATTGTCATTATATAGTAGGTCTAACAAGCTTTTTTGGGTGCATCGCTGAGGTTACAACGTAGTTAGTCTACTCGATATTATAAATGTGAAAATTTACCTAAAGCGTTGAACAGATAAGGATGAAACTCGTCTCTCAGATATCCTATGTTCTGGTTAAACACATAGGATACTTTATACAGGATGTCCGGTAATTAATGGATAACCTTGAAATGTCTTATAGTAGAACTAATGGCCGTTCAGAAAAATATGAAAAAATCTATCCTAATTACTACCTGAGATATGACTTTTTTTAATTACCTACTGTATTTAACTTTCTTGTACACTACGACCATAAATGAATGAATTCCATCGGTTTTTTGTCGTTTTATTATTAAACACTAATTATGCTAATAGATAGACAGTTAAAAGTATGACTAGCTAATGCACTTTTTTAATTATGAGTTTTCTTTTTTCTCTGAACTGCCTTCAGTTCTCCTATAAGACATTTCAAGGTTATCCATTAATTACCGGACACTCTGTATATCTCACTCGGGCGAAGCTGCTAATAATAGCTTTATTTATAATTGTGCTGGCATAAACCAGCACTATTATAAACGCTCAACAACGTAAGCAAAGTAATGTCGCTTATGTTTGTGAGCATTATAAGAAATAACCCGTAATCGCACTTTAAATATTAAAATGAGGTTTGATTATCAAATCATTTTCACACCTAAGTTACCAAGTGTCAAGTCAAATACTAGTTGCGTCCAAAAATGGCGGGCATTCGACGGCAGAGATGTTTTATAATTATTAGTAATCATTCCGTCTGCTAACTGGAACATGAGACATTTAAAATGTAAACGAGGAAAGAGCCATTACTTATGCATTTAGAGATTAGTATTATTAAGCAATAGGTTATGGTCGTATCCACGCCTATATTGTTTGTGAGTTAGCTATAACGGTAATACTACTTCTCAACCAAAAAAGTATTTCTTTGAATTTTTTATCCGTTGTATTATATGAATAAATAATTTTATAGAAACATAAACGGGCTAAGAAAATGATCTAGCTGTACAGACCATTATACAAAACATGTTTAATTTAGAACCTAGTAAAGAAGATAAATAAACATGCGTCACCGTAATGCCACCGTCTGGTCTAGATCTTACAGCTGGGTAAAACCTGCTTGCAGCTGTAACCAGTATTAATTTAAAATTTCTAAGGCAGACCTTGACGATTTCAATAATATTTAAATGACATTTGATTAATATCGAGTCTATTCGCAGCGGAGAGAAATTATGAATACGTTACGTTACGAATGGTGCGACGGCAGAACTCGAAAGTGAGAATATAAACGGCAATATTTTCAAATATTTATACGGTAGAAAATGTTTGCGACATTAGCTCTCACAATTTCCGTTCGACGACGTGTTTAACGTGTTCAAGTTATTAAGTTCAAGCATTCATTTATGTCATAAATACTCTTTAATAAACTAAACTGAACGGATGTCGCAATAGTGGCCGCCTCGGCACTATCACCAGAATACTGCGACGTAAATTCGCTCGGTGAAATAAATGTGTGATTATAGACGTTTGTTTTGATTGTAGGCGCTTTTGCTCGTATTTTGAAGTTATAAGCCTTACCTAGTACGTAGAGCTGAAGTGATCCGCGTTTCAAATGATTGCTACATTAAAAAGTTGAAATGGTTACTTTTACGTCCGATGACTGTTATTTCGTGCATTACTTTGATCTAAAATAGCATTATGTCACGAATGAACAAAAGCTTCGGTATTACTAATCATTGCTATATTACAAATGATAGTATTTACTTTCCGAAGTGCGATTTCTCTGAATACAAGCACGCGCAAATGCTAGTCAAATATTGATTAAATTATTTGTAAGCCAAGTTAATTATGTGACGGAAGTCGTAAAAATATTTAAAAGATGTCTTCAGCACGGTATCGAGATTAGATCACACAAGTTTATGCTTACGAAAGTTATTAAATGGAAAGTTATTCGCGATACTAAGTAGGGAACTATCGCGGATCTTAACGCTCGAGGGAGTTAGTACAACAGTGGCGCGGTATGATCACCAGTTCGTAAACTACAACTATATTATTACGCTTATTACAGCTGAAACTGATATAACAACTCGATAACATTACATAATCGATTTACGGTATGTTACTCGATGACTCGATGTTGTAAAATTTTATCATTATTGATAATATTAATTCGATGTTAAGTAAAATATGTGTCTGTTGCTTGCGTACGTTGGTACGATTAATTGCCGCTGGAGCTATACAGTAAGCTGTGGTTTGTGGTGATAATTTATTTAACCGGTCACATGTAGGTGTGCATGTGTGTAGAATGTTTGACGTTGACTCAATTGATTACATATATCCGTTCACTAGTAAGTAATATATGTTGCAATCTATATTGAGCGCTATATATAGCGAACATATTTTTTTTTAAATATCGGTCATATGTATTTATATTTTTGACGATTTGATGGCGTAGTGGTTAGTGTAACCGACTGCCACGCCTGAGGTCGTGGGTTCGATTCCCGCACAAGTCAAACATTTGTGTGCATGAACATGGATGTTTGTCTTGGTCTGGGTGTTTCTATGTATAATATGTATGTATTTACAAAAAAAAAGTATATATGTATGTTTATCCATTGTCTAGTACCCATAGTACAAGCTCTGCTTAGTTTGGGCTAGATGGTGTTGTGTGTATGTGATAGAATATTATTATATTATATTTTTGGTATTTTATACAAGAGTATGAAGAGCCATAAATCAACCAAGGTTATGTTCGAATACCTCTACGATTAGAGTAGTAGTTTCAAGTGGTCCACTGCCACCTCACCAAGTGTGGGTTCGCATCGTACCCGGGACATCATTTTTTATGATTCACAAGTCGTTGGACCAAGCCCTACCAGAATGTATGTGTAGCTGTATTTTTAATACGGAACGAAAACGAAAGTTAATTCATGCAATAGTATATTTTTCTACTTTATTAAGAAAGCACGTATTATATCAATGCCTTATCAACGTTGGGTGTGTAACATTTTCGTGCTATTAGTTATAAAACAAATCACAGCGCAATCTGCTCAAACGATCCCTTTCATTACACCATTCGTTAAAGGTTTTAAAACATATTAAAGTAATCCGACTATGTGATAATTCATAATATAATGTCAATATGCTCAATACAAGCTTTGATATTAATACAAAAAATAAAATTGTAAACAAAATTGCTACCTGATAATTGCACAATCGCGAATGACTAATTAGCAATGCAGATTCTGAATATAATGTAAAATTGCAACACAGTTCAGACAGGATATGAGTTCTCTTTATATACGTGTATGATGCATTATCTAGATTTTAATTACAATGCTTGTGTTTCATTGTGGCGAGCTAACGATGCCGTGGTGGACGCTGGCAAAGACTTAAAGCTGATGTTTATCGCTAGGTGTTTAGGGTAATGACAATAAATTATGATGAGCGCTGTTAGATTACTTTCAAGGTGAACAGGTCTTCGTCATCGATTATAATTTAGCGGACAATGGTGTCGATTCTTTTGTTACAAACTAAATAATCTTATATGTTTTTGTGTTGACTTATTGTGCCCGTCAGGTAAGTTTGCTTTGATATTTGTGGGAGACCGTGGGTTTGGGTGTTTTGGGGTTTACTGTTGAGGAATTCTCAGTAACAAGGAGTCATTGTGTAGAAAGAGTTTCCGCTATATTAGCTGCGACTTAAACATAGTTGGCGAAATGATTACCTTTGCCTTCCCTTGTGTTGCTATAAAGGCGTGAGTGTACACACGGCTACACGTATAACTACGCTACATACAAAATAGAGAATTGACGGAAAAGGACAGTGCATAGTGGTGTCGATGTACTGGTAAGGATAGAGCGTAACAAAAATATAACGCATTCTCTCGCACGATTCCCAGCGTTCAACTTCTAATAGTTCAAAGTCCAAACAGTCTAGGTTGATGTGTCGCTGTGTGTACAAATACCTCCTTCAAACCTTTATGTTATTGTCAAATATATAAGTTAACTGGCATAATTATTCTTGCAAGTTTTAGAGGAGGGCGAGCAACAGTGAAGAGAAAAGTTAGGTACTGGATTTTTTTATTAGAAAATTATCTGTAGCAGCAAGAGGTCTGACAATATACCTAGTAGACGTCCATAGATTCGCCCTTCTTCTCCCTGCCAGCCTTCCCGTATTACAACCACAAATTGTTGGTGCAGTACACTCAGACCCACCCTCCGGTGGTACATACGCGTGAGACTACAGCGTTCAACTTCTAGTAGTCCAAACAGTCTAGGTTAATGCGTCGCTGTGTGTACATACCTACTGATATATTTTTTTAATACAAATTGGTGGCGAAGAACATATTTTTAAATCCGTCTAATTATTCCATAATAGCAATTAAATAGCTACTAAGTAATTAATTTTAATTATATTAATTTATTAAAAAAAGTACTAATTAGTCCATCCGTTTCATAGCACATGGATTTATATATATAAATATATATATATAAATCCATGTATAACCTTAACCTTATTTTAATGAGGCAAAGACAAAAAGCAAATGTGACATGGCCACATTTGCTTTTTGTCTTGCAAACATTTAGTTATGCTCTAAGAAAGAGGTAGGTACCTAATGAGACTAGGTATAACATTAGTTAGTAAGATGTATAATAGGATAAGGTACAATAATAATAGCCATAAATAATAACTAATAATGCATCTAACAGTATACTTCATGTTGACTTGTATTTCTAATAAGTAGTACACTCATAGGAAATCAGTTTATAACATTTCACCACTATTCAAATATTGGTGAATTATTCTGCGTAAAGTATTAAGTATTTCCTTGTAAAATAGCACGTTCTTGACAGCTTTCAAAATTGTAACTCTATTGAGGAAATATAAAGCAACGACTTAATCGTGGACGCAGAGGCAGGTTCACAAAGAATCTTTAATAGACTTCGAACTACTTTTTGTAGGCGTCACGCCAACTTCCAAGTTATAAATTAGAAGAAGCTTTGATAAGATATTAATTAGAAGTTCAGTTTCTGTAATTTAAAAGCTATTATAATTTTGGAATAAGAGGTCGGGACGGTACCTCTTTAATTCTTATTATTATATTATTATATAAAGCTGAAGAGTTTTTTTGTTTGTTTGTTTGGTTTAACGCGCTAATCTCAGGAACGACAGGTTCGAATTGAAAAATCTTTCAGTGTTGGATACCCCATTTATCGTGGAAGGCTGCAGGCTATATAACAACACGCTAATACCAATAGGAGCAGAGTATAAATGAAAAATGTTGCAAAAGCGGAGAAATTATCTTATGTGAAGCAGACGAAGTTGCGCGGGTCAGCTAGTTAATGATATAATATTTAACTAAGTTTGTAGAAGCATTTATATAAATAAAGAATTGCGATTAAATACATAAATGTGTTTTAAAAGAGGTCGTATTGTTTGGTTTGTAGTTCAATTAAAACATGGCTGCAAAACTTTTAGAGGACAAACTAATTAGATAAATTTACGTAATGTGTAACTCTGAGCTCTTGCTAATTTTAATTATAATATTTTAAGCTAAAGTATCTGTGTTTCTCTATAGGGGTCATCAGGAATGTATATAACATAGCGATTCAACACCGTGCTGCTACTCTTGTAGTATAGTGGAGTTATTATTTTGCTACAAGTCAAATCTTTTTTTGATACTGGTGGACCGATGCGACGAGTTTATATAAGACTAGTAGTTTTCCCGCGGTTTCACCCGCGTAAGTCCCGTTCCCGTGTTAATATCGGATTTCACCCCTTTCACCCCCTTCGGGTGGAATTTCCAAAAATCATCTCCTAGTGCTCCCCTACACTCTCCAAGGATAAATATAATAGAATACATACATGCCAAACTTCAGCTTCTTGCGTTCAGTAGGCTGTGCGTTGTCTGTCAGTCACTCAGTAACGGAAGAGTTTTATATATATATAGATTAAGTGGCAAAATGTAGTAATAATTATGATGATATAAATGATATTTAGATAGTAGTATTCTGAATTATGCTCTGTTTCAAAATGACCAAAAAGAAGTCAAAAGAAAGACAAAATATTAAGTTAAGTTATTTACAATATTAATCGCACATTGTCCGTTTTTGCTCCGTTAAGTAAGAGTGATGCCATAAATATTAGAATGTGTAACACTGCCAAAACTTCGCAAATAAGAAAGGATCCTTTCTAATTTATCGCTGTATTTAAACAAACTAAACTCATGATCTAATATCTCACGGCCAATAAAACTACATATTCGATAGAAGTGCGAAACAAGTTAAACATTTTCAAACAAAGCCGTTTCTAATGTCCAATGGTGGTGGTCGTTTCCTATTTCCCAATACCGTCGAGCGGGCGCGGAGCGGATGTCACGCGTACCACTATTGTTTCACCATCAGCGCTCGCCTTCCTACGGGACACGTGCACGACCAACACGAAGGTCTCCTTTAGAAAACGATTAATATACTTTTTATAATTCGAAGTTTTATATTAATAAATACTGCACGACTGCACGGAAGGCATAGTGGTTTAAATGGTCGTCTCCCCACTGCCGCTAAGTGCTGTGGGTTCGAGTCCCGCACGGGACAATAAATTGTGTGGTCCATAAATAGTTGTCCCGAGTCTGGATGTTCTTTGATCCCGTTGTTTGAATGTTTGTAAAGTCCACCGCGATGCAGGAATTATTCCTATATGGGAGTTGTCTTCAACATTATTATATTATAAATTTATACATCAATCATATATAATTAATTTCTTATGTATGTAAGAAAGGAAGTCGCACTGATTTACTCATCAATGCCCGACCCAAACAATATAAAACAAGTAAGCTGATATTTTGCACACAGACCCCATTTACGACGTAAATAAGGTATCATGGCTTTTTGGAATTCCCACGGTGTAGGCAAATTGGATATGCACTTTAAATAAGCCTTGTTAATATTAAGTCAAATATTACTAATAGTTACTCTAAATTCGTCACGTAAAATGGTCATTATAGGTCATAGGTACTAACAAGATTTCTCAATATTCTCTCGGGATAAGATAAAAAGCATTTAACAACTAGTTCATGCGGACGGAGTCGCGGGCAGAAGCTAATTCTAATTTAAATGTGAAAGTGAGTATGTGTTTCTTCGTTTTTACGGCTAAACCGCTAAATCGTGTGATAAATTTGGTATAGAGAAAGCTTAAATCTTGGGGTTGGATAAAGGTTACCTAACCCGCTTTCAAAAAGGAAGAGGCTCTTAAGAGCGTCAAAGTAATTAGTGAGTATAAGCAAATACACAGGAGCTACCTACGGCCAAAGAAACGGGTATAAGCTTATATAAAATACACGGTGTTGGGTCGTAAGTCTTTAAACGATGCAAGATGATTGATTTAACATTAATGATAATCACATAATTATGTCATCTATCGAAAGTTTATCATTTGTTATTATGCTTTTTATATTAAATATCCGCGTTGTAATAGATAAGTATCTATTAAGTAATTATGGTGTTATTTCGACAAGATCAAGTTTAATAGGGTTTTATTGAATGGTTACCCTAGGACAGGGATAGCGAGCTGGGTGGGATCCCGAAGTAGTTTTATTTCGACCTACCCACCATTTAAGGCAGCGTGTTGGCGCACATAAAAGGACAGGGATGTCCAACCTTTATTGGTTAACATGCCATTATTTATGGAAAAATTATAATGTAGCTTTAATATACTACCAAATAAGCAAAAAAATCTTTCTCTTAGGCAAAAAGTTTTACATATTGTATACATTCGTCCATTACTTAGTAATACTTAGTCAATTGCTGGCGTGCCCGAATTATTTTGTCACGTGGCAGCACTGGCACGCGTGGCCATGGTTCGCTATCCTTGCCCTATGATAATCTTCGAAAAATATTTTTGTAATAAGCAAGCCCGATAACCAGCAAGGTGGCCGATAAAATTAGGTTTGCCCCTGTTACGTGGGTCGATGACGACTTGGGTATATAGAGAACACTCGTGGTCTGTGCATGTAAGGTAGATGAAGAAAAATTATACCTCTATTTCAGTGGCTATGGTTTAAGATGCACGCCTTAGGGGATGAACCTATTTCCACCTATTGCGTAGTAGGTATGTATGTAGGTATTACCAACATTGTATTTAGCGACTACAAGCTTGCATCACATGGTGTCACAGCAAATATCGCGAGAGTTGTCCGTATTTGTACGTTCCAAGTGTCAACTTTATGCAACAGCAAGATATCGCGACACTGAGACAAAACGTCGCGCTTGCAAGTTTCTAATTCTAACTAATATTATTAATGTGAATGGGATTTTGTTTGTTTGTTTGTTACGCTTTCGCGCCTTAAGTAATCGACCGATAATCATGAAATGTCGCATACACGTTGTCCGACGAACAGAAAAGGACATAGGGTACCATTCATCTATAAAAAGTACTGTTACTAACATAACCTAATCTACATTTACGCCAGAAAAGCCGTGGGCAAAATCTAGTTATTATATATGTATGTACAACCGAATACCTCTTGAACGATTGCTTACAAGTGTAGGGTAAGGTAAGTTAGGGTCGTTAATTTTACGATGTAAGTTTGTACGTATGACGTCAAACAAAGCCTTTCTCGTTGGACAACAGACGTGTATCTATCAAAACATAAATAGACAGGGCATATGAATTTCTTCTTCTCATGATCCTAGCATATCTCACTTGCTCCATTCACTCTTATTAAACCCTTCATGCACGCTTATTGGTTTAGGTTACTCTAAACCTTGCCTTTCTCTAGAATGTCTACAATATGACTATAAAACCTTCACCTAGTTCTTCCTATTCCGGCTGCCGATTCACATTTGATTGCATACCTTTGTATAAATTACGATTTCTTTATTTAAATTCACTTAATCGATACAGGTTGGAACTGTTAATGTGAAATGTACGTGAGTCGTAAACTAGTAAGTGCATAATTTAAATCAGTGTCAATTCGTCAACTCAATTCTTCTATCTACTCAATCTACATACTCATAACCGTTAATTTCGGCAATAAAATCTCATTAGCGTACACACCCGTTAGGTACAGTCATGTTAAAGGAAAGCGTGTTATCTGAAGTCGATATCCAATATAATGAATGACGATGGGCGCGCCTATTTACCTATTTACATCAATTTACTAGTACTGTATGTAATGAAATAAGTTATTTGGTATTGTCTTGCCCGCGCCCCGTCTGCCGACCTCCATACGGGCCCACTTCGCACAATCAACGGTGTCGAGAACTTTATCCATTCGATGCGTAAAACATGCGCGCACGCCACATAACTCGCGAGTATGACCCACACAACCTTAGTACATTAGCGAGCGATTGTATAAAATATCGACGCACATTTCTAAAGAACGCAAATAGGCAAGTATTGTGCTGGACTTTGAAAAAGGAATGACGTTAGTTAACATTTACATAACGTAACGTGATATATTTTTAGTGATTCAAACGACATAGTTTTAACGATGAAGCTCTGTTTTCGTTTTTATTTCATTCATTTTGTTTTTATTTCATTCAATCTGTTTTCATTCAATCTGATCACTGATTCTAATAACAGGCAACGGATTAGTAAAAGCTCCACACTGTAATTCACACGCACACTGACTAAAATTTATATTATTTTTGACAGATCGGAATGCCAGTATGCTAGACATAAATAAAAAGAGAAAATGCTACATGAGCCACGTGTAACGGCAACATCGGCATCGAACATGCCAAATCTACATTTACGAACCTATTGGAATGGGTCTCTGGGTTTTAATTAACCAACTAGAAGTGATTTCTAAAATGATTCCATTGCAGGGTTTTGTACGCGTCAGCGACGCAATTTTACAGCTAGTCACTGTTATGTGACAATACAACAATATTTTACATCCTTTTGGACACATAAGCATAAGCACAAAAACAGATGATATATATATACATTAAAAAAAAGATAGCATGTTCATTAACAAGTAAATGGGCTACCTGTCTTACCATAATCAGTTGCCCTTGATTCGTAATATGAATTCGCAAGTGTCGTTTTAAATGGTAATTGATAACAGATCGGCGACAAATCTAAGCTTTTAATATAATAATACCGTTCAATGACGTGAACCATTGTACAAATAGGATTATATAACCGATACACTGCGAACCAAGTGTTCTCTCACGTAATTTAATAAACAAAGGGTTGCGATTGCTCAGTCGAATGAGAATTATTCGCGTATCGGCCGCACATTGATACCGTGCGACAATCGTCAAGTAGAAAGGTATTTAGACAGCTAATGCGGGCGAGCCCGTTGTCCTCGGAACGTGACTCGCCCGGTCGGCCTCCGTACAACCTCAGATAAGTTCCCGGCCGCCTGCCTTTGATGGACCTTTTCAATTACTTCGTGCCACCGCATCCGCATTCGCCACAGCAAATATTACGAAACGTTATATTGTGAACGATGAATATTTGTTGGCCGGTTTACGTGACCGGTGCAGGTAGACTAGTTAATTATGGCAATTCCTTGCACAAACAAACCGTCAATATTTTATCAAATATTTGCATTGGTATTCGTAACGTTCGAGTTTGATCGATGCCATAACATGTACGTATGCGAAATCACGAATTCAATATGCAGCCAACCTGCCTCCTACGGTACAGTGCAAATCGGACCGGCTGGCTGGTTCATTACAACTAGTCCGACATTTATTCAGAGAAAAAACAGTTCACAGATTTTACAGTTACCTTTATAAAATTTTGAAGCCGTTATTTTATTTAAATCATTTGATGACCAATGTCATTTTCATTTTGAATAGAGTGGATTTAATATAGAGGCGAGAATTATGCTTGTACAGAAACGTGTTTTTTTCTTCCGAAGCCGCGTAGTTTCGAAAGCGATGTAATGCAGTTTTTAACCTGTTCCGCGCAGGTGTCGCGGTGCCTATGTATACGTTTTATGTAAACAGTACTTTTAAGTGTAATACAGGAAAAACCAATCGTGGTTCACGTCAAATACCAATATTGCAACAAATCCTAATAGGTATGGCTGTATTCATTTCCAATTTGCGTAACAATTTCCTGCATTTAAAGCCTACTTAAATTTAATTACATAGGTACGTACGTATTTAGAGAGATCATTGATTACGAAACTTCTAATATTGGGACAGTTTTATAATATTACCTATATCAATTCTCACACATCAATAAAATTGAGTATTTGTAACACAAAATAGCCCATAAAATAGGATTTTGTTAATCAATCTTAGTTTATAAGCAGTAGGAGAATGTGTATATACCTATATAAACATAATATTATGGGCGTGTGAAATTAAATACACGATATTATAGTAATTGGTAGATAGTTACTAAAATCATTATGAGTTATAACAGTGATTGATGACTTCATCTATATTTAAACATTTTTATTTGCAAGTTTCTAGCAAAAATCTTAGTTGGTACTCCTAACCCATGGTACGATTTTTAAATGTGTCATAAGCCTTTCATGTGTAGAGGGTAGACGTAAATTGTTTGGTGAAACAAATGAATTGGTAAAAGAGAAAAGGAATCCGTAAATGGATCTGCAAAAAGTTAGTATGTCTAAAAATTATTAACATTATTAGAAACCTTCATAGAATAAAAGGCGCTCATAGCCAGTTGCACTCACTAATCGGTAAACGATTAGCGAGGTTAAGCAAAGTTGGGTGCGGTTTGTCTATAGATGGGTGACCGCTTAGTGGTATTTCATCTGAGCGTCTCCGTGCTTCGGAGGGCACGTAAGTCGGTCCCGGTTGTTGTCAGATTGACAGCAGTCGTTAAGCCATGTCAGAGGCCTACGGGCGGCGTGAACAACTCTTGACAACAGGTTGGCCACTAACCACACGAAAAGAAGAAGAAGCATAATGATGACATGACATTTTTATTTAGTATTAGTATTTAAAATGTGTTTCAAATAATAAACAAATCCACGCAAACAAAAGCTACCTTCAAGCCTTGCTATTGCAAAAGTATTGGGATATATGTTCATACATTTTAGTAGATACGGCTGAATATCAGTCTTGCACTGTCATCTAACTTTCGCGACTCTAAGGAATATCGATATTTAATTTGTATAAAGACGCAATCAGACTGTCTTGATAAGCATATCTATTGACAAATAACTTGTATGTAAATAAGCTGATATTTAAATCTTCGTTTGTAGCATTCAGAAAAAGTAGACACGCTTTTAGGTAAGTTATTATTTTTCTTAAAAATTAAAACATGTCCAAAAGATTCACCTTTTGGACATGTTTTAATTTTTAAATCATGATTATTGTATACAAATATATTTATATCCTAACAAATATTATAACTGCGAATGTGAGTTTGTTTGTTACGCTTTTACGTCTTAACTACTCAACTGACCATCATGAAATTTTATATCCGATGTCCGAGGTACAGAGAAGGACATAGGGTACATTTTATCCGGAAAAAGTACTGTTCTGTGTACTGTAAATGGCCTAGATTTACGCAAGCGAACCCGCAGGCATAATAATATAGTAGATATTAATACTATGAACCTTTTTTATATAAAGTCCCACGGCTGGACATGGATCTTTCCCCAGTTTGAGAATAGGGTTAGGCCATAGTCCACAATACATAGACAGTGTGGCAGACTTCACATATCTTCGAGAATATTATGTAGAACTCTCAGACAGATTTGTCAAGATGTTTTCCTGCACAGTTAAAATGATAATTAATTTTTTACTACGGATATGACTTAAAAAAGTCAGAGATGTGTGCCAAACTCGCGATTCTGCGTGACAGTTCAATAGTATCCCGCTAGGCTACCGCTGATAATTCTGTAAGAAATTATTACAATTGGTACAAAGTAATTGAAATTATTAGAAAATGTTTGATAATATCTATAGAGCGGTCTGTGTGGAAAACCTTGGGGGAGACCTATGTCCAGCAGTGAAAGTCTTTCGGCTGAGATGATGATGATTTATCAATCATTTGTAATTACCATTATTCATATTATACTTAATCTATGTACATGCATGCTGTATTAAGATAGCTGTATTTAAAATAGCATTAGTTCAAAATGTGACGACAAAAAAATAATTCGAATGAATAGTATCAATGATAGATAATATATTTTATTACTGCACTAAACTTATTTAAATTCGACATCTGTAACGAATTGTCGCGTCGTGCCGACAAACATTAATTCAGACTTTCATATTTTATAATGTAATTAAACATTTGAAACTTAATATAAAGTACTTTTTAATATATTTAAGAATAAAAAAGCTAAAGTGGAGAAAGCAGTTTCCTGTTAACGTGAGCAGTGAGTTTGCAACCTGATCCTTGCATCGAGCACGCAACCCGACACCCGAGAGAAGCGTCTCTCCAATATCTCGATACTGTGCTCATAGGATATACTTACACTCGCTTCTTTTTTTTTCTTTTTTACGTGTGGGAATGCTTTGTCACATACCTCTCCGCGGGGCGACGGAGAGGTTATGTCGGGCTCACCGGGGAGAAATACCCCGGTAATACCGACTAAACCTACCACGGTGTTCCTCGACATAACCATCGACGGCGAGGCCGCGCGAGTCGCTTTCACACGCAATCGCGACCCCGCCGTGTAAAACGGCAGGCCACTACACAAAAATACTTCCTCCACCGTCCCTCTGGGAGGGACAAAGATAGGATACAGAGGCGCACGTGGGAACACGCACACCGCCTCTCAGACCTGGTGCTGATCGGGTGGCGAGCAGGCCCATTTTGCCCACCACCCCCAGGTCAAACCTCAGGCTGGCTGGAGGTCATCTCGCGCCCTCCGGCGCCTGGTTCTGCGGTTGGGGAGAGGGTTTAAGCGCTCCCTCTCCCGCTCCGCCGCCTCCTTGATGGAAATTACTTTCTCACAAAAGGAGGCGACGGCGTTCCACGATCTCTCACTCCGAACCATAGACTGAACCACGGCCGGGAGTGAGAGGGCAACCAGTCCGACTGCCGCGATCAACTCACGGCGCTGCGATGCCCAGGCGGGGCATTCCGCCAAAGTGATACACCTCCTTCTTTGATTTAACTTACAGTTAAAATCAGTAAGGCTTCTCAACCTGTCTCTATAGAAGCACAAAAGAACCTTAGTATAAGAATTTTGTTACCATAACGACTTTAAGTTCTGTACAAATATTCTTCAAACTTATTGCTAGATATATATTGTTTGAGCAATCCGCTTCCGTACGATTTATAATAACTCTATGGAACCACGAGAAAACTAAAACCACGTGGTTTCTTGCTCTTCTTGAATTAAAAACCATATCAGCGTTATAATATAGACATAAAAAGATACAGTTACAGTTTTTTAAATTACACGAACTCGTGGTCTCTTTTAATTTTAAATACGTCTATCACACTTGTCAACTGCACATATTTTATGTATGTTAAAGAAAAATATAATTGTCCACAATATTTTTCTTACTGGTAACAAAAATAATGTGGACAGTTATAGCGTGGATTAATCCTAGAGATTAAGATAAATGTATAATAACTATGATTTGAAAATTAAACTGATCTCGAAAACTCAAAGCTACTTTGAGCTAATAACTTTCATTTTAAAGCATCGTTTTAAAGTGGTGGAAGTAATAATAAATACATAATAACTCCAATAACTGTAAATACTACAAAATGGATACAATACAAAATAAGTTGCCAATCCATAGTAATAAATCATGACCCTCGATAAATCTTTTAGTCAGTAGGAGTAAAAAAACAAATTAGAAGGTTTATATTTTTATGACTCGATAATAAAGTACACTTAAATATCGGAGCTAAAAAGAGCTTTGGATAACAAGTTACGATTAGCGTGTAACACATATAGATATTATAAAATTAATTAATATCTCTAAATATTATGCGGATGAGCTTGAAGCTTAAAGATAGACACGCAGAATAATAATACTCGCCGTTATATCTCAAAATAATGAATAAATATCAGTTTGCATAAAAATAAATATTTACATCACCGCAGTTCTTAATTAAGTTCTGTTGCTGTTTTCATTTAAAACTACTATTACACAATCTCATGGCGTGAAATGCTTTGAGCGTTCTACTTTGATAAGCTCGTCTATATTTAATTTATTTATTCTTGAATTTTCTAATTGCATAATGATATTACTTTGCATGATAATAGCAGAACAAAATGTGAATATTTTAATCGTGTTTTTTAAACATATTACCGCAAAAGGTTTTTGTGTGGATTTTGTTCACATTTTAGGACCAGACCCTTAAACTTGTTAGCTGTTTTATTCATAAGATATTTGGTAATTTAACTGTTTATCAATAACGGTAGTAGGTTCGTTAATATCCAACAGTGTAATGTACTTTTTATTCTAAATATTTAACTGTTTGGCTACGGCAGATGTTGTTTTCGAGTATTATGAGCTCAAAGAACTGTGTTCCGAGTTCTGAACACAATTGCATAAGAAGAAAGTGATAGCTTACGTATATATGTGTAATATGTTTGAATATATAACATAAGTGAGTAAATATCATTTGCTATGAACTGCCGGGTGCTTTCACTGTAGATAAGAAATCTAAGCTTTTAAAGAGGTTTTATTAATGAGCCGGCAAACATTTATTATTCATTGTTGCTAGGCTTACTCTAGCAACAATAAGTAATAAATAATATACGTGTGTATTTAAGTAATTAGTGGTCTGGCAACTTTGGAATGTTAATATTATACTGGCAGAATAATACAATAATGTTATTTATAGGACATTAATACTTGTTCAAAATCAGCAAAAGACATTATTAATGTTTACATAATATTGTCTTCAGTTTACGCGAATGTTATTCATTGAAATGAAACTACTATATACGGCTTTTAGAGCGTTGTTTATTTGACACTTTTTTACATAATTTAGAAACAACAAAAAAATGTTTTAAGCTTTTAAATTCTTTTGAAGCTATTTATATTTAAGTTTACACTTTCCCCGACGTTTCGGTTGCTTTTCAGCAGCCATGGTGACGGGGAGACTAAGATGGTAGTTGTTTCAATGTTCCAGTGTAGTTATTTCAAAGTACCCGAACATAATTTAATCATTGGTGTTTCTATTTACGCAGAATGAGCTCAAAGTATCATGAAGTCTAGCTGTGGTTTGCTTCTTCTTGGGTTTGACTATTTGAATTACTGGATCTCAAGCTGGTGGTACATTCCAACCATGGAATGGAATTATTTTATATTATGAAATTATGTTCGGGTACTTTGAAATAACTACACTTGAACATTGAGACAACTACCATCTTAGTCTCCCCGTGACGGGACGTGATCGAGGAAAGTGTAAACTTAAATATAAATAGTTTTAATAATTTAATTAGCTTAAAAGAATAGTAAAGTGTAATAGTAGTAGTTTCTAAATTATGTAAAAAGTGTCAAATAAACAACGCGATAAAAGCCGTATATAGTAGTTTAATTTCAATGAATAATATTCGCGTAAACAGAAGACAATATTATAGTAGCTTAATTTCAATTATTAATGTTGCATTTTTAAAAAATAATAATTCGATATATCGACATTAAAATGTTAAATTGGCTTCGTATTTTATTTTGTCTGATAGTTCGGAAACTAGAACATGAGGGAAATCAGAAAATATTGTTAATAATATGGTATGTAAAACAAAATAATAATTTATTAACCTAAAGTTTAATAAATTATATATAATCAAAATTTTAAATTTTCGAGGTATTTTATCTTTGAAAAATAAACACTGCTAATACAAAAAAATTAAAATAACTATATAGGTACTCTTGCCTTCTAATGAAATTTTAGTAAATTATTTTACTAGCCAGTTAATTCAAATTCAGAACAACATATGAAATATATAGTTTAGCTAACAAACTGTTGAACACGATTAGAAGTAGCTTATCGTTTCAGTATTATGAGTAACATCTACAAAACCAGAGTATTAAACTGCACATTAAAATTGATTACATCCATCTTGAAAGGAATTACGCAAAGCTCAGTAACCTTGTTGATTACGGAGCGATAAAATTAATTTGAGTTGTTGTACTAGTGGTTTGATTCAAAGTATGAATTTATGGATTAATATCTGGTTACTGTGGGTAGTTTTTGCACCACAGCTGCTACTGGTCACGCAACATCGGACCGGCCGGCCGTGCGATCGCCTGCGATGAGTGCTAACTATAAAAACCTTACATCCGTTATCTACTGAGTGCAAAGAATTTTTTACTTGATACTAACCACTAACCTACATAGTTTTAGAGCGGATATTAGTTTGTATTATGCGTTAGTTTTGTAAGGGGTGTGCGTGAGAAGCGGCCCTTATAAAAGAGTTCAACGCACGTCGGCGTCGACTCGCATTGTATGTACCTATTCGCGCGAAACGTAGCCTACATCCAGAATGGACATACGCACGGCCACTGGATATGGTGTACTTAACTGTCACTGTTGGCTTAGTACATGTACCATGCAGAACGAAATAATGTTGTACGTTCTTCGTTACATCGGTATTATATACATATAGGTCAATATAAATAATGGGGAATGGATTTTATCACGGCAAAAGATCTCAAATAAAAACCTACTTTACTCAACTCAGATTTATACATAAGCATAATTTTTAAATAATATGTGAGTTTTACAAGTTCATTCTATGTTTTTTATATAGGATACAGTCAAGCCCTATTGCTCTGAGATAATATCTTTACTTAGTAGTGGGAACATTTATAAATAAGTCTGAGGTTATAAAACAACATTTAAGTTCAAGTATATCATATTACTAGACAATAAGCCCGTGACTATACCCGGTGCAATTCGATCAAAAGGTCGGACATTATTGAAACCCGTTGTCTATAATTATAGTAAAATGTGAACAATTTGCGAAAGTATATATAAATTGAGTTGAAGTATGTAAGCGCTTACTTAATTATAGCTTAAATTAGGGTAACGGCTATGAAACTAACTTGTTCTCACGGCCCAAGAAATGAAATCATGGCTCAACACATGGTTTTACTATATAAGTAGAGACTACATAAATATACGAATTAAATGAAAAAGGCTGTGTATGGGTAGCGAATGACGTGTCGCGCCTACACTTATGAATACCTACAATACGGATGTAGGAATACATGGTAGATATGCAAATACACTCACTTATCGAGGGCGGTGCGACCTCCGGAGACAAACTCACGTCCCCTCGCGACAACTATGTAGGGCACTGCACTGACCAGAGGAAATGAAATCACAACAATAACACTTTCATAGAACATTCACTACACCATCAAGTCTGTAATGAAATCGTAAAACTCAACTGTTCTTGTGGCAATACGCAAAGATCAGAGAGGCACAGTGTTATGTATCTTCAGTATTTAGCACATATGCGATACAATACGCGGCGAAAATGCATTTTGATGAATCGGAGGCATTGCCTCGTTCGGAAGCGAGCGCGACTCAAATGTCAGACACAGGCGGTGCGCAGGCGCAGAGTCGCCCGCGCCCAGCCGCGTGACGTCACTCTGGTATTCAAAATGGCGGCATGGAATTCGAGAGCCTACGTGTAGCGACAGCAAGAGCAACAAGTTTATCACGTCGCGCGCGGGATTGGTATATACGACGTCAAGTTGATTGTTGTCTTCGGTTTTAGGGCATAATTGGTACCTATTATTTATAAATAGGCAGTAATATTAATGATGAAAATTATCTGCCTGAGAATATATACACAGATGTATAGAATATGCAGGTAAATAATAATCGAAGGCTCAATAATAGCTAGCTTGGCGTCCTTGTCATGCCAGGCCATTCTAGTTTAAGTATAATTATTATAGCAAACCGTTAAATGATTGTTATCTTGTATTCTTTTCATCGCCTCCTAAGGGGAGAATCGGCATCGGACGCAACGTTTAAACAACACAAACATGTATAGTGGTTTCGATAGTTTTAAGGAAGCATTACTTTTTGGCTATGCATTTGGGGCATACGGGTCCCCCAATGTATAAACAGAAAGTACACATAGGAGTTGAAAATTGGGTTTTAACTTCTGCTTTATTCTTACTATGTCGCGGATAAAGAAATATAATATTCATTATTTAAAGTCATATGCGTCATGATTCAAACTATACCAAACTGGGATCATTATTTAATCTATTAAGAAATACTATTTTATATACTATTTTAAACAAGTGTATGACAAAGTATGGATATTATGTGCGTTAGGTGCGACAAATGTTTGTTAAAGCTTTCACCTTGACGTCGTACTCAAATATTGAACCAAAATAGTTTAAAAGGGAATAGATTTGTACACAATACATATATTACTGGTGTCAAGAGCTTTATCCACGAGTGTTAGCACTTCTAGCCGTGTCAAGTCGTAGGCAATTTGTATAGATCTCATAAAATATGGTTGTGACGAGACGTCAGCTGTTTAAGCCCGCGACACCTAGTCGTGCTGATAAATCGAGCGAGAAACATACGAAACTTGCACAACTTGTTAGCTTGTAACGCACGTACGACCGCTTAATTATACCCGTCATTACATAAACACCTATTACAACAACTTCTGTTCTGGTCTCTTTTATAAATATGCGATAAATTGTATGCGTTGTTATTCCCTACTTGGCTTTCCTATTTATAGCAGTATACCGGCATGGAAAAAGAGAATAAATGCATTGTCATATCATGTTTACAAGAGTGTATCAATAAAACCGATGTCAGCGAAACTAACGGTTAGAAACGAAGGGTTAGGTGGAAGGTGAAGTATAATATAGTTAATTATTGTAAGAATGTGTTCCTTGTTTTGGCAATGAATACTGAAATTCCAAGCCGCAATGCCTGCGACCACTTAATTGACAGGGCAATATAATTTCTAATATTATTATATTAATAATTGCCTTTACATAAGATGATTAAAAAAATTAATACGTATAGTGTTGTTCGTACATTATTATTTTGCTCAACTTGCAGTTTCGCAAAGCAAATTAATAAACCTAAGCAATTTTTAATAGGTTCGAACAAAGAATATTACGCAAACTTTTTTTAATCACTCGGTACCAAAGCCCCTTTCACTGTCACGAGACGGAGGGACGTCTCACTCGTTCATAACTTCGATGAAAGAAAGAGATGGTGTATAAGGCTTTGTATGCACTTCTATTACCGCATTTAGCGTTTAGCCGACGTTGATTCGAAGTCGAGACGCAACTAGGACACGAGCTATTTGTATGCTCCACTCTTTATATGCCTTATCGACTAGTTGGTGCCAACCACGTGACTTTATCGAAAATATTTATTAAATACTAAGTGTTTGCCATTAAAATTAATCTTCATTTCTTGTTTAGTTAGCAGAAGATACATATACGTCCAGTAGCTTAGCTTTATTATTGCAAAAGTTGACTTATTAATGTATAAAATTAATTCGAATCAATCAACTTGATAGCGATCTTGAGTTACGGGAAGAAATATTTTTTAATATTTTCTGGAGGATTTTACGTTCAAATTAGACTTCAGTATAACAGTGCAGTGTTGTAGTGCATTTTCGGCTATTCGTATTTTTGTTTTAATTGTACGTATTGTTGTAGACTCCGAGCTAACTCAGTGAAGGATCTAGTAAATTATGTGAATGAGGTCACATCTATATATGAGACTAAACATGAGCCACTATGACATACTACAATCGAAATTTTTGCCATAATAATTAAAGGCATGTATTATACAGCGTGTGTTAGAAAGGTATTGTCAAATCTTAGAGTCCTAAATTGGTGATCATTCATAACTATTTTTATCCAAATGTCTCAATTACAATTCTAAACACAGTTTATTCTGTTTGCATGTTAATAGCAGTCATCTAGCATTTCTAACAAAATTGAACATAACAGTAGCATCCTCGAA
Source organism: Catocala fraxini (assembly GCA_930367265.1). Taxonomy (NCBI): domain Eukaryota; kingdom Metazoa; phylum Arthropoda; class Insecta; order Lepidoptera; family Erebidae; genus Catocala; species Catocala fraxini. The sequence continues at coordinate 16,802,099 of OV884026.1, forward strand.
ATTTAATATAATTAATGGATAGGACATAATAATTTGCAATATATTTCGATCTTATCAGTATGATGAGAAATTCATTGTAACAACATTTTTAATTCTATATTCCGATATTCAAAATATATACATGCCTTGTATAGAAAAATATGCTCTTCATTAAAAATTAAGTCTGACACAAGGTACAAGCTTAAAAATAACCACACTTTATTGTTACACGCTGTATAAAACAAGTTTTGGTGTTATTAAAACCTATAAAAATAATGAATTACCTAATTAACTTAATTTACATAGTACGGTATTTTTTTTACTCATATCGTTAGTTCATAAATGCGTTCAAATCTTTCACGCTACGACGAACTTGTCGAAAAAATAAGTGTGTATAACGAATAGATAGATTATTGAAGCAGTAAGAAAGGCCAAAGAGCCTGCAGCTGCATCGTCCATTCCCCGGTTATTTCGACATCCAAGACGTAGGTACGATGGTACGACACCTACGGAAATAGATAAAGTGGTTGTATTCGAAGCCGGACATCTCACAGCTAGCTTTCTGGATTCTAACCTATATTTGTTATCAGGGATTGCAGCAAATATAAAATTGATACACATGGTGGTATTGATACATTTTCATTTCGGAATAATAGAAACATAAATTTTTAATTCGCTAGCATTTTTAAGAAGGGAATTGTTACGGAAGGAAATGTTTGTAGCAGCGTTTGTAATATAGATCTGTCATTTGGCTGCCAATAAAAATTACGTTAGTAACTGGTAGTATAAAATTAATTATTATTTAATCTATGCTGAAAATAGAATAGCTACCGTGTACTAATTATTACTTGGATTTGGTAAATATATAATTATTAAGTCGAACAATAACTAAAAAATATAACTAAACAAATTAATAAGTTATAATTTTACACTATTATTACACTTTTTAAATATACGTTGCACAAACTTTACATAGATATACAGGAAGACTACGTGTTTATATCCCTGAAGGGGGTATATAATATACACTGATGTAATAGAGGGCTGGCCTATTATCGTCTACCAATCACGTAGTCAGATTATCTATTGTTCGTCAAAAATGTCTAACAAAAACATATACACAATAACATTTTGCTCGTTCCGGTAGTTGAATCTGGGTATCTCGACTGTCGCAATCACAAACATAGGTTTGAAGTCATATCATGGCACCTACAAAGCAGATACAACATTTTAAAGTCAATAACCAGTTCTTGCATTCGTTTATTTTACTATTTTCAACTACGAAAATATCTTATTTCTGCAAAGAAATACAACTCCTTGCTATGAGTGAAACTAGTAATGGTACAGCAACGAATGATTAGCGAAATAACATAATAATATAACATACAACTAGGATTAGTTCTAGAATTTATGGAGTCAGTAGTTCTGGGAACATGAGAATAATATTTAGAGTTGTTCAAGCTTACTGGAACTTAATAATGTTCAGTAGGTGTTGGTAAACAGCTTCAAGGGACTTTGTCCCGAGTTAGATTGGCTTCAAGCTCCCTCTAATTACTAACACGTTTATAAATAGAAACTCATATATTTTATCTTCAAGCAAAATATAAAATTTTAGTAATTTTAAATCGCCTGCGTTGGAAGCGCAGCGATTGGGAATGTGACTGCTAGCCATGATGTCTCGGGTTAGATACCCGAGTCGGGTAAAGTATTTAGGTTTTTCGGTTAAGACATTAGTAGCAGGACGGAGGCTTGTTCTGTGTCCGATTAACGGCAGTAGGCTCGTCTTCTCTTATGTGGAACCTACTACCATAGCTGGTGAGATGTGGGTGTTTAATAAACATCTGCCTACCTCTTCAGAGAAATAAACGTAAGACTATGTAAGTATGTTAATTAATAAATGAATCTTGAGATTCTTATAGAAAGCTCGTACGGATGGACTTATGGTGTAAGTGGTAGTCTTGTCACTAACAGTATACTTTCGTTTTATATAATTACTATATTTTGCCCGCGGCTTCGCTCGTGTTAATATACATAAGGTATATTTATATAGGTACATATTTTTACCTACGTATCAAAAATGCAGCCATCGGCGCGTTGCGCCTTCCATTTACAATATTATAAGCCGGCGCTATAATCTTAAGGATGCCATTGCGAATCCAATTAGCCACCTACTTGGCTGGCATTATTTCAACCGTGCTATCGTCTTAAAAACAATGAATAAATACGCGTTAGCTTCAAGTCATGTCGTTTGTCCACGGTGTTATTTAAGTAGAGTGCACGTATAGCGCATCGGGAAAGTGATCTCCTGACCTACTATGCACGGTTTCTTGGAGAATGAACATCACGGTTTTTGCGTGCATACAACATATGCGTAATGCACGCATAGTTATTCCACTTTTAGTATTCGTTTCGTATAATCTTACCAGCTAGTTTGCATGTAAGTACTATAATTCTGGTGCCAGTAACCCGAACTAAGCTGGTGTTTGGTATTCCTAACCGTTCGTCTGCAAGCATATTATCATTATGCACTACTTCTCCATATAAACTTTAATTATATATACAATCTGACTGAATCGTTAATTAGCGGAGTTCCACGATAGTAAAATAATTAAGAAGAGGAACCCACCACGCACCCACGCATTGCTCATCCCAACTACTGCAATATAAAAAGGTTGACAATACCAAACTCCTCTGATAAGGAATAGCCGTGTCGTGGTATCCGGGCGTTCTCCAACTTGCAGCATTCTGATTCAAACACAAAATATGCGTCTTCTACAAACTTTAACCATGCCAAAATCCACACGCCCTCGAGCGCACAATATACTTAAAAAGGAGTACAAAGTTTTCTTTTTCCGTATTAATAATATAGATTTTAAGGTAATGCATATATTTGCAGCCAACAATAGCATAGTAAAACAAATTAAAGGAAAGGTAATCCTTTAATACGGGGCTATGAAAGCTAAAATTATACCGCGTGGATGCCACAGCGGTATTTTAATATAAATGCGCTGCATGTTTGAGTGTTAAATGGTTAGTTAGTTCATCTAAGTTTGTCTGTCTTTTATAGTCACGATTTAAATGTGTCTAAAGCCCACTATAAGAAAGAACTTGAGCGGTAAAAGCCCGGTGATTCCAAATATTTAATGATGATATGAACGATTGGGCTTACCAGGGTATGTACTACCCTTCTATAGAATCCAGCATAGTAATACTAAAACTTCATTTTGTCCAATCAGTAAGGGTTCCAGATACTCACATACTCACTTCCCCAATCAGTTTCTTTCATCGTATCTTTGATTCCTTAGACCACTGGAATCGACAACTTGTTATGCTCTTAGAATCACAATAGGTTGAAGACTACGTTCTAGATCTGCTGGTAAGCCGTATGCCTCATTTGAAAGATAAAAAAGACAATGCTTCGCGGTTTTAAAAAGGTTTCGTCTTTAAGAAATCATAAGGTGCAAAATAATAGATATGCAAGTACATCTATGCACAAGTCCTTAAGACTGCGACGAGCGAAATGTGCCATAACAGGTGGTCACAGTTAAGTAAATAAAATAAACACTTTTTGTTTAATACACATATAAAATATACATTTACCATAACAATGAATGTGTTTACAATTACTCCGTGTAAAAAATTTATAATAATTAATATTTTCACCTACAAAATTTACGTAATTTGGTAGGCGAAAATATTAATTATTAATTTGCGCCAAAAATGCAAAAACTTAAGCTCGTGTTACGTGATTTTTAGATTATAACAGTAGAAATCTGTCCTATTTTACAGCTTAAACGAAACATAAATAGTTATATTACAATTTGTCCGTCCCAAATATTTAAGTTATTGGTTGACAATAAAGATACATATTTATCAAAAAAGCACTTCAAATCCTCCATACAATTTTACTATGGCGGCCGCGCGCCGATTTGTATATGCGCCGCAAGAGCTCTGTCATTAACTGTCTTACGCTCGGCGCAGTCTTTAATCTATTATACCATAATCCTTTACTAGCCGGCAGTATCTACAGTGTATCGTAGTAATGTGATTGATGTAAGTAGGTAACCAGTTACTGGCAGCGCGACCGCGATACGATAACGTTTAACTATATAGCATTAGTTGTTAGCAGGCAAACATTGTAGCTGTTCATTAATGTACAGATCAACTCACATACGTGTTAATATGTACTGGTTGGTATATGTTTATCTATTATATGTAGGTTTAGATGCCAGGCTGTTACAGAATTATCTATAAGTAAGTATAGCAGGTTTATATGCAACAATCGCCTAGTGGAAGATCATTGAACCGCTACACAGGAGTTCGATACTTCGGCACGTACCTCTGACTTTTCGAAGTTATCTTTTGTCTAACCCCAAAACACACTGTTTTTACTGTATCTGGCTAGATGATTAGTTAAATAATTAATTATCGCTCGCTATACAGGCGAAGGAAATGGCAACATCCTTAAAGATCTCGAAAGATATGTAAAGTCTTCCTATGGCCTAACTCTTCTCATACCGAGAAGAGACCCGGGCCTAGCAGTGGGACAGTTTATATCAGAGCTTACATTATGAAGTAGATAAGAATAAGAGGCAGTGGAAGTAGTCCTGTCATATTTACATACTACGCAAGTATAGCCTCACGTCTGTATATCGCTAAAGATAGATAAATGTTTTGGACAGCCATCTTATAAGGTCTCACGTAATAATAGGTCTAATAGTTAATCTATTGCCATTTACCGAGTGATGAATTTCCGAACGCAAAATAATGCTTTTTAGATTCATGTCTATTAACACAATCCACAATAGACCAGAATACATTAGATTATCTGTGTTAAGTAATTTAGTTACAATATGTTACACTCGCGTAAATGAATTTAGATGGCCTTTTATTTTATACTTTTGTATGAACTATCCCATGTTTTTCGCGTACAATAGGTGTCTTCTAATAAATCCCAAGTATTATTTCAGGTCCATAGATAAAACAAAAAGTATAGCTCTATACTCAGTTCTATACCTGTAGTCAAAACTTTCGAATTCAATTAGTTTCTGTGACAGCAATTATGGTAACACAAGAACCTGAAGAATAATTTGATTAGCTTAAAAATTAGTAAAGTTTAATAGTAGTAGTAGTGTAACAATTTTCAAAATTATGCAATAAAGTGTCAAATAAACAACGCGATAAAATCCGTATATAGTAGTTTAATTTCAATGAACAAGAACCTGTGTTTAAGTAAATTATTACTAGAATGTCCTGTTTTAAATAATTGAAATAATTGATATAGGTATATTGTAATTTAGAAGAAACGCCTTAATTATGTCAAATATCTATCTTTGGTTGGCCCTATAATGGGAAGAAAGTTTAATAATATTAGTTCAGAAAGGTTTCTTTTGTAAGTATTTATTAAGTTAAATGAATACAAAATCCTTACATTAACGGCACTTTAATCTTTCCAACGGAGAAGGAGAGACGGCACCATATCCTATGTAGCTCTATTCCTTGCTTATAAGTGATGGTGATAGTTTCATTGACTTGAGGTCTTGTTTATCTTAGGGTGCAATCAAAAGCGTAAGATCGACAGAATATAGTAAAAATATTGCAATAGGTACGTATAAAAAGGGTAAGGTCATTGTCCACCACGTTGGCCCAGTGCAAAATGGCAGACATTACACTTTTGATTTTTGTAATCTTTATGGATGTTCTTCACACTCAAAAAAATTGGTACCGATACAATAACTAAGTTAAATATGTTATAGATGTTTTATCGCACTAATTAAATCATTATAATTATTGGCATAAATTCCTATGTATGCAAATTAACTTTTTTTAAAGTAGTACAGTTAAGCTAATAAACGCCAAAGTATACAATGCCACTTTGACAAATATGCCCATAAAAAGTTGTATTATAATATGGTAGGTACATGACAGAGTTATGCGTGAATGTGTAAACAATATATTAAATAAACAGTTAATAGCTTAAAGTATTATAATGATATAAATAGATCGGCCATACGTAAGGATTAACTCTCTGAAGTTTAATATTGTACATTTTAATTAAATATTAACTTAATACTGGACTCCTTAAGACGACAAGCGACATCAGGGCAGGGCAAGAGGAAGACAGCTAGATGAACTTGGCTTTTTAAATAATATTGGCAATTAGCGGATAGATAGAAATGAAGTGAGAGAGTGGGAAGCCTTTCCCCAACAGTGGGATATGACTGGTTCATAAAAAATACGGCATCCATACTTAAGAGAAAACTTGTACATTTAACCTAAACTACTTTATACGGATTTTATAGTAATTTTAATATTTTTACTTATTATTACATAATTTTGAAACATTAAACTACTATTGTTATGCACTGTTACTAGGTACTGTTTACTTGTAGACTCCAAAAAGTACAAAATTTTGTTTGTTTGGATAGGTTTATAGATTTTCTACGACAATAGCACCTACTATTGATTTTATTATGATTTAGCACTTTTGTATTACATTGGAAATCATGTCAAAATCCCAATAAAAATATTCTATGTCACGAAGCAATTTAATCTCATCTCGCGCAATATTTTATCAGAATTCTTCTGCAACTTTTCGCCAAAATAAAAAGATTTACGATTATATTATGCATACAAAAATATAAAAAAGGACTGTATAATTTAAATTAAATTGATCGGTAAAGTAATTTTGTATTAGACTTTAAGACCACTAAAGTAATAAGTTATAGCCTTAATTATGTTAATTGCTTGTGTACGGTACACTTAATGGTGTTTGAAATCAAATATCTAGGTTGCATACATAGTGGTTAAAATGTGACTGTGCCTGTAATAAATAACAAATGCGACAAACGGGTATAGCCTGCCTGATGGTATGCGGCAATCGTAGCTATGATCACATGCAATGCCAGAGGTTTCACTCGCGTATTGCTGATATGAAAAGGAATCAAAGATGGAATGGAAAGGCATGGGTGGGGTAAAGCTTTGGAACTCTTACTTAGGCAAGGAAACACAGAAACACTGTTACAACTCTTATGCCGCTTTTTCGTAAGTCGGTACTTGCTTCTTCGTACTCTTATAAACATGCGCAAGAGCGCGATCCCTTCTACATGCGTCACCAAATACGACAAAAATATTGAAGCTATAGATAGTTGTGTCTTTGTCGCAATTGTTTTCAGCCCCTGTGATACATAGATTCTCGTTGCAGAATGTTTCAGTGTAGTATAAATATCAAGCTGAACTTTATGTGCAAAAATGTATATGCACAGATAGAACATTCTAGCATTAACGCCGTTTTTTATTTAAAACGATTTCAAACGCGAAAATTACATATGGCTTTCATTTGATTTAATTGAATGGCAAACATTTAATCGGATAATCTCTTCCGTTCTGTCAAAATATACAATACGATAAGTAAGCAGAGCGTAATGCAGTGCTTATCCATAACATTTGAAATCATCATAAAATTCACAGTTTCGGGTTGTTTAGTAACAAAACAACACACAACTGTGAATGTAACCATCAAAATTATAAAGATCTCATTATCTCTCTTCTGAGATAGCTGAAACGCTGAAAATATCAGAAAACTTTAAGAAAGCGCTACCGAAGGGATACCAGACAGTTTTCTAAATATAATTAGCTATAATGGCATTATCTTTCTATTTTACTAAAAAGACGACACCCGTATTCGGAATCATTAATGTGTCGCTTGGAACTTATAAACATACAAACAACAGACACAGAGAACCCTTAGACTCAAAACATCTTTTTGTGGATCACTCAAATTTCTCTCCGGTGAGGAAATCGAATCATTTTGACATCCATCCAGTCACTATTTAGCACCTGATCAGCATTTAAATTTTAAACAAATAAATATACCGCGGTGTCATTATATTCAGAAATATATGTAAGATTCGTCATGAAGTATAATTACCCTTTAAGAAACAAAACGAGTTGATAAATGGTTATTAAGTAATCTCTAATTTGTAACTTATTACCATGTTACGAAAGTTGCCAATTAGAGGCATGGAAAGCATCGTCAAGTTAACACTTTCATGAGCACTAAGTCAACTACGGTCGAGGTCAGGCACTAACAACGGTAGAACGAGCTGTGCTTTTCTAAGACCAGTAATAGCGCCGAATTACACGCACCATGGAAACGCACCACAATCCACTTTCTACATTGTGTATTGAATAGTACTCTCTAATGTTGTCGCTGTTTTACGCTATGTTAACCATAATTTAAATAATTCACATAATATAATGCAATGTATGAAACCAACTTTTGGCTTGAGGTTAAGTGTGTTTGATTGTAGAATTAGGCGATATTGTAAAGTTTAGTTATCAATTTGGGTTAGAAATAACTGGTATTATTGTCTTATGTTAATAACGCTATCTAAGCTAGAATGATTGTGCAAGCAGTGGGTTCACGTCGGCAGTGCAATAAGTGGGATTCGAACCCGCGACCGCTCGATTACAAGTCTGATGTTATTCATGGAGCTACCGCCGCTATTGGTTTTGGTATTTATGAATTCAGGTCAAAATATAACAGTCGTGAATTCTCAATGGTCAGGCCCTCAACACCATGTATAATATGAAACTTACCGTTAGAGAACCCGATTTTCCGACTTGGTAATAAAAAAGAAATACCAAAGTGATCTCGTAGATAACTTTACTTATTATATACAAGCCGAAATAAAAAAGTGTGAATGTCAAAATTTTTGAAGTTCCAAAACTAGGCCTGACTAATCTGATCAATTCATAAAAACATTTTACGAAATGGCCGACAAAACAAATCTCTAATTGGCTGTTGGTCTAGCTATCATAACATACTTCCATATCTCTGATCAGAGCAATTATGTCGGACGATGTTTGAAAGAAAAAACACATCGTTAGCCACGATATCTTGTAACAAGGATATAATAATATCAATTTAGTTCTCGACCATCTATACTGGACGAAAATTACTAATCATTCATCATATAACCAGTTTTATCCATCAATATTTCAAAAATCATTTAACAATTTTTTTATTTACCGTTTCCGTTATTTTACTTTTGACTCATTCAAATACGCTAAACATTTATAGGAAATCAATTATTTAAGACGAAAGGTTTGTTCACGAGTTTAATTGTTATATAATATTGTAATAGATTTTGTCCATGGCATCGCTCACGTAAAGGTTAGGTTAGAATATGTTACATTAGTAACAGTACTTTGCCTGGATATAAGGTACCCTATGTCTTTTTCTGTTCCCGTACAACGTGTGCGAAATTTCATGCTGATCAGTCGAGTAGTTAAGGCGTGAAAGCGTAACAGACATACAAACTCACATTCGCATTTATAATGTAAGTTTTTTTTTTAATTTGGTGGAATCTCCTTGTGTAATTTTGATTTGATAGTTCACGTAAAGCTTTAACAAGTTAAAGGAATGTAGATAGTGGCGAATTCACAATGCATTCTGGGAATAGGTTCGCAAAGAATTACTCGAGTTTTCGATTTGTTTCATACAGTGCCGGTGCGGTTCGCGCTTCTTTGTTCTCGTATTCCGGTAATCACTAACAATTTATACAGTAAGCCAGTTCGTGGATAAGCCCGTCTTCCAGGAATACGCTCTGTATGCCAAATTGTACGCAGAGCTTTATATCTTATTTTAATTAATACAGCTCTGCTCTTATTTTGAATTACTCTTGTTATGTTTTGTGGGATTATTATGTATATACATTGGTACTGTGTTGACTTCTATATCCTACTTAATATATTAAATGGTTGTAACCCAAATTTAGTATGGAGTTAGCTTAAATCGTGACTTTATGACTCAATTCGATTCGAATTATAAAATTGTGTATGAAGTCTCTTATAATTTTATGTCTTTAATTCCGTTCTACATAATTATATTTTCTAAATAAACAAGATTAATAAAGTATACTTTATAAATATTTATTTTATAATTATTCTAGTAGCTTAGGACACAAATGTTTAAAGATCTTGTCAATCCTTTCCTCAGAGCTAAAAAGCTTGTGTTAGGTGGTCATCCATAGGGGGTGTGTGGCCAGAGAACCTCCTAGTTTGCCTAACGGCTGCTGGTCCCTTCTATACTTCTTGTAGGATGGAATAGCAGACGTTGGGCCGGTACACCCCGGGCAACTTGGGTAATAATGTCCTTTCGGGGGCATTATTATTCGTGGCTAATACTCTGACACGCATAGGGAACCCGAGGCATTTTGTCTCGGGGTTATCGGCCCGCAAAGACTGCGTTTGGGGACCACGTGTTCCTCTGATTAGCAGAGGAACACGTGGATGTGAGACGGGGGAGATAGAGGAAGAAAACCTCTTTAAGAAATCACCAGGAGGGGAGGGGGAGGGCGGGCTAAGGCCGGGGCGGGTTGCGTAGGTTTTCTGCCCAGTTGGGCGGTCTTGGGGCTGGTGGATCGGTCCAGCATGGACCCCCATCATATTTTTTTCTGAACGGTCATCAGTTCTACTGTAAGACATTTCAAGGTTCTCCATTAATTACTGGACTATTATTATTAATAGAAAGAAAGAAAGAAATCATTTTTATATTATTAATATCACATATTTTATTATTATTAATATCACATATTAATAATAATAAAATATATCGATGGTTCAAAAGTTACAGATTAAATATATTAATTTAGTTTACAAAGCAATCATTATTATAATTTAATAACTTTAAATATAAATCAATACTGAACAGTTATATGTAAAATGATAGTCATTATTTGGGGTTCTATAGTAGAACGATTAATCATTTTCGTCGTTAATATTATTTACCAGTAGGTACATATATACACTCAAATATAAACAGCCTTATTCATAAAAATAACAAGGAGCTTTTTAATCTTCTTATAACTTCGTAAGTATAATAAATTATCTAAAATATATAAATTTGGTAACTTGCCTTATTACCCGAACATTATTTTATTAAACTTACCGAGTAATTTAACTACGGCATATATGAAGCCTTTAGTAAGGATTTATATGAATAAGACCGTTAATCTCTAACTATATATAAGTTGCCTAAAGAACTATATTTTTATTACGTTTTGCTCGTGAGCTCATCCTAGGGAACAACATTTTGCCTGCGAATTGCTTGAAGTGGAAAACACCATGCACTCTATATCCGATTCTACGCTGTTTCGTAGAATTAGATTACTAGATTTCTTATATATCAGCAAATTATTCTGATTTTAAATACTATACTTATATAATACATCATTGAAATTAAACCTAAGACAATATTATGTATGTATATAAGTCTTATTCGCAAAAAATGGCGCTTAAGTCAAATAGCCTTTTCAACCGTCGATATGATTGTGCAGTAAATCATCCCAAACTATTAAACTGTGATCATGCATCAATATCCGTTCATCAGTATTTACTTGGTACCGATAAAACCAATAGACAGATAGACAAACAAATTAAAAATATATATTTTTATACAGTCTTGTAAATAGTTTTGGGATATAATTTTTTAAATAGAGCGCCATGTATTGTCGCTCTCCCTAACGATTTTATTGTAGTACAGACTACTGTACTTCTACTAGTATACTGTATTGTCATGTTTATTAAATTAAGCTTGACTAATAAATGAAAATAATAATTATTATAGAGGTTATTAATTAGCTATTGCATTTTTAATAAGAATAAAAATAATTAATTTGCATTAATAATTACATTTATTTTTATTATCGGTGGCCTCGATACTAAGCGCAAGGTTTGTAGCGCCGAGACCTGTAAAGCTAACATGAGGCTTACACTCATAATCATTTCACATATTTAATCCTTTTGTACATCGTAATAAGTACCTTCTTAAAACGTAACACATCCTATACAAAATGTCACAATTTATAGATTAAAATGTTTAGAAAATGTAAGTTGTCAACAACTTATATCTTTTAAAAATTTTCAAGAAGAGATACGTAAACATAAATTGTAAATATTAATAAATTACAATTTATATAATAGAAGCTTTAATTAGTTTCAGAATTTTAAGAGGAGGCAGTTAATTTTCGTGTTTCTTAAAGTAAATGAGTATTTACAAAACACAAATTCGTTAATTAAAACTTCTGAAGCAATACTGGTGACATAAAGGCGCCTGTAAGATTCTGTTGTCGGGCAAAATAAGTATTAGTGGAAATGTATTTTGGAAATTTTAGTAACAGGATTATATGTAAATTTGATTTTTTAAACATAAAGTATCGGATAAATGTAATTATTTTATATTCAGGAATGTTGCAATTCCACTTAAAGTGAAATAGTTTCAAAGATTTATCCTTTAATATGATAATATGATTCTTTTATATTTTGTATCATAAAATAATATAAAATATTCTGAGACAAAATATGCAATCCAGTTGTCGAGCCAGAATTTTATGAGGTCAGTATCAATTAGATGCTTTTCGAAAGTTGGTTGTTGGTGTTTGTCACTAATATTTTATGTTTCTTATCATCACTAATATAAATCCAAAACCGCCAGCAGCCAGTGGCAATAATGCAATACCTACTGACCTGATATACGCAAAAAAATACGCGGCACTAATTAAAACAGACGATATTGGCAGAAAATAAAATATGCAAAAAAAAGTGGCATCAATTTAAAAAAGATGTACAGCCCTGTAGTACTGAAGTATGAAGTGGCACAGGAATTGTTGGCTTACCTGGTACATGTTCATCATTGAAGGTCACTCTGACAGTATGAGGGCGTGGCATTTGCGGCGTGAATGTGGCGGAATACCGATGTCCACCGAGCGGGCGCACCGAGCTCGCCACGAGAGCGCCGTTGCCTCCGGAAACCTCAAGTTCCAGGTGACCGGGACCGGCCATGCTGCCGTCCACTGATACAGAAATTCAACTGTACATATTCTTTGAAATGGAAAATATTCAGTCAATATCTGCTTAAACTTTTATATGACACCTGCGTTTGCTTGCGACTTTATCTACGTGGACTATTGTTCAACTACATATTGCCTGTAATTCTACTAGACTAAAATAGAAAATGACTTGGCTTAGTTTAGTTCAGTTATAGTTAAATTCTATGTTACCAAAATGTGAAAATGGCATCTAAATTTGTTCAAGCGTATTGCGTAAAGATGGAACGAAAATTTTGCCTAACAGCCAAATTATCGATTTATTTAGTTTTATAATAAAACTAGATGTTCCCGCGATTTCACCCGCGTTTATCGTTACTGAGCCGCCCCCGTGGGTCATAGCGTGATGTTATATAGCCTATAGCCTTTCTTGATAAATAGGCTATCCAACACTAAAATAAATTTTCAAATCGAACCAGTAGTTCCTGAGATTAGCGCGTTCAAACAAACAAGCAAACGAACAAACTCCTAAGCTTTATAATATTAGTAAAGAGTACCTAACCTTAGTTACCGATTTTTCAATCGTCAGATTGCTTTAGGTACAAGTTAGTCATTAAAAACAGTCAAGACATCAAGTTTATCCGATGAATGAACAATCAACCGTAAGTCATGTTTGTTGTCATTCATTTAAATTAACTGTTGCTTATATGGTTGGTAAATTGGTTTTAAACTGTAAACTTCAATCAATCAATACAGACGTAGCATGTATACTTAGGATCGATTATATTTATTCAATCATCAGATAAAAATATACTGAGGCATAAATTTTGTGTTTCTGAGGATGTTTCTAAATTGACTTCTTATTCATATAGGTGAGCTAAATAACCATTAAAAAAATAAGTACCTATATTATTATTTTTTCCTTTTAAAAAACTATTGCAATAGTAAAGATGGCAATACCAAACTTGCAGAGTTCAATGCCAAGAAAACACAGGTGTACGATATGCATTCGTAGCTTTCGAAAACGTAAATGCAACAAAAATTGCGGTTAGATTTAAGGATTGTCCCTTTAGAGAAAATATCGAAAGTTAAACTAATATAAATGCCTTGTTGATTGATTATGTCGCCATGTAACTTAGTGGACACTTTGGCAACCACAGCTGGCATGAATCGACCCGTATAATAAACCCTTAGGACATTGATAGAGCGTTCTTATTCGTCAAGAAACATTCAATTAATGAGTAAAAATCCGAATACTGTTGTTCTTACTCATCCCGTGGCATAAGCTTGCGTATATAGTTACACTCTTAATCAGTTGCCGCCTGTATAACCGTATTATCAAAACCATTTGCATCTATCCACTCGCAATAAAAGAATGTAAACGTTCCCTAGAACGCTGGCTAAAGACTCTAGACTATCATGCAACTGAAAATCTATTAAGGACATTACATTGAGTCATTTCATTTCTATACACAAACCAACTTTTCAACCAACTATGCGCACATGCATCAACATTCATTACTCCTTATCCTGACACATCCTATGTACACATATACATAACATCTCACTAATCCAAAGTGACTAATTTAGTAAACAGATTTATTATGAATTTTAATCTTAATTTTACTAGTAATTTTTTATTGTTTAATTTATTCAAGCAATATATAATAAAATTAATATAATAAACATTGCAATGTAATCGTATCCAATATTAACAATTACTATAATCACACCCACACAGAATTTGTCTATCCATAGTGCAAGGCGCTGGTACCTGTGATACAATGTATACATACATTAGTACAGGTGCTAACGTTTCACATTTTATTGTTTTAATATATTTTCTATGATCTTTATTATAATGTGATGATTTTTGTAAGCCCTTTTTGTGTACAAATAAATTATTATTATTAATAACTATTATTACTCTTTGATTCGACTCGAGGATAGTGAAAAATGTTATGGTGCTTCGCCACCTACTTGATCGGCCTTAATCGGGTATGGCAATGTCATGTAGCAAGAAGCACTCGATCGATACGTATTTTATGTGGATCGATAAACACAAATCGTGCCCGACTGATTCAGTGTAGCAACGACGTATGGTCGCCCTAATCGATTGAGATATATTGTAAAGATTGGAAAAGACAATCGAGGCCAATCGATTAGGTCAAAAAACATCGTTATTGGGATTTTATGGTAGAAGAACACATTTATAGCCTCCATATGTAAACGTGTTCCATTAACGGCAATAAAATAAATTCGCCTCTATGACATGGAAGCTATGTGTTTAACATAGCTTGCAAGAACTGTGTCTAATACTCTTTCGACAACCCGTAAATACAAAAGAGTATGAACTCTTTTGTATATACCCATGTAGGTATGTAGCATAGGTATATGGATACCTATGTCACAGACACGGATATATAAATTCTACTTATAATCTGCTTTTTTATTTTTGGTTGCGATCGTTATGTTTGCCCACACCTTACATGTGACAGACAGCCTGAATTGCATAAGTAGATCAGCATAAAAGAGGTACTGATTCATTAAAAATATTTAATTAAGAAATAAGGGTTGCTGTGCATTATGGATAATCCTTGAGAGGCGAGGAAATTCCCAAAATTTTTAAAAGCCGGACACAGATTATCGTATATATGGATCAAGCAATTTTTGTCCCGTGTGGGAATGTAACCCACAACACATAAACTATAACGTAACCGTTTAAACCATCATTCGTGTAGCCAATCTCTCTACTAAAGTAAAGATACTATGTACCTACGAGTAAAATTGATTGAATGGTTTAAGATTTTATAAAATAAAATTAAAGCATGGAAAATACGGGTCAGTTACATTCTATATCAGCAATCTGTTTGAACCAAATGAAGCTAAGATTAATTCCTAGTCTAAGTACGCACCTATATGCCGCGAAATTTTAAACCAAGCAACTATTAAAAATCTGACACGAATCTGTTAAATCATTGCGGCAAAATATGCATCCATGCACAACGTAGTTATAATTGCATACGATTACCATCACGTCATGCGATTACAATGCGTATGTAATTATGCCGAAGCTAATTGTCTGTAGTCTTTAACTATGTAGATTTGGTTCCTGTTGTTTTGTGTTTGTGCATGAGTTCCTTCTGACGCCATGAGCGTTAATAAGCTGTGACTGCAGACTCTATTATTATCTCCTCTAGAATATTTATAGCGTTTAAATCATGTAATACACATGTTGAAAAATTAATACGTAAGTTCGATTTTGATTCCCGGGTCAGGAAACATGGTAGTAAGTTTTTTGTTACACATTTCGCGATAGCAACACGGGGGTGTGCCCGGATGCCGGCAACAGTCTCCCCTCTATTACGTGGGAATTAAAATACAGTTAGTGAAATGTGGGTGTAGGTAATAACTACAATGTTTGACTTATCAGGTAAACACGTTGAAAACTTGACATATGCTCTTCAACTTTGATAGCAACAGTGATTATAAGGTACAATAAGATGACAAATTAAAATTTTGCTTTATGGATAACAAAAACATAGAAACTGCATTCTGACTCGAGAGCAAATGTCAAATATTTCTGATATGATTTGTCGGTTAAATGAAATCGGCAAAAACCATTGCTTATCGACAATGATGAGCGCGTCCTTACATGTTTAGGCTAAAAGGTATTTAAAGCCGATTATATTCGCGAATGCATAATGCGACTACTCAATCAGCTATCAGGCAAAATATTGGTTGGAAAGAGCAATGCACCAGTCTCGTGTCGGTCCTAACAATTAAAATGTACATAAAAAGCATATACTTTGGAATTGAATTTTTTAAAGAGCCTTTAAATTACATCTAATATGAAATAAATATTGTTAAATAATTTACTTTATAATTGCATTTCACCTATGCATACACATATCGCACTCTTAATAAAACAGCGACTTAACTCGAAATTTGAAAGTAAGGCAATTTGAACTCTAAATGTATATGTTAAATACTAATATTATATTTGTATTAAATCTTTGCAATAGAGTTCAAATTTGTTTAATCCAAAATACTGAGATAAGTCTCTGTTTTATTAAGGGTGCGATATGTGTATGTATAGGTGAAATGCATATAATAATAATAATAATATATTCTATCACATACACAAAACATCATCTAGCCCAAACTAAGCAGAGCTTGTATTATGGGTACTAGACAATGGATACACAGTACAATATATATACCAATATACCATAATTATTGCAATCATTGTGGTTATCTATTATTATATCATTATACATTTCCGTCAAGTATTATTTGTTAGAGCTCTACGGGTTTTTATCCTACGTAGACTCGTGTCTGTTTGCCTATAGGATGTAGCAATGGGAGTCCATATAGCCCTTAAAGATTACGGAATATGATTTATCTGAATACACATTATACATGTAATACATACATTTACATCACATTCTGCACGATCATCAGTTAAGGTTACTCTAAAACTAAGTTTTCCTTTCAACAAACCTGATATGTCAAGATAACGTGCCTATTCTATTAGGGTAATGCTGGATTGCATCGAATGAGTTAATAATCGAAGACCGTTATGCCAGTGCTAATACCATGTTAAATAATAAATAAGCCTTTTCAACTTACCTATGAATTCAACTGGTTGTCCTACGACTCCTTTATAACTTGGCTTTACAACTATTCCTTTGGCACCTCTATTATTATCCCTTTGTATTGGTCTGCAAACAAAAACTGTCATTACAACGAGCCACAAAGTAACCCGTAGCTGTAAAGTTTTATGTTAAACTATTAAATGTCTAATTACCCAAAAATTTACACAATACAAGCTCCTCATAAAATGTACAATAAAACAAATTATGCTCTTAAAGGTATAAAAAAATATTTTGTTGCATAAAATTAAATTAATCTGAATAAAGTATTCTAGATAGTTCTTGTGGAGTACAAAATTTATGCGATTGTGAAACTGTCTCCTGAATTCAACGGTGTTATATTTTGTAAAGACTAAGGACTTATCCCGTTCAGGCTTTCATTCTGCTCTTTTATCTTGCTTAATGGAACAGAATGCATTCTTTTAGATTATAAAGGAACGTTCGACTGTCAAGTTCAATTTACTTTCAATTTTCTGTTTCATTGTTTTCAATGATATCTCCATTCCAGATAATACTTCCAGTTACTATTCTCTGCGTTGCTGCTTGAACTTTAGATTTCAATTCAGTTTCCGTGAACTACTCTTAGGAATTGAATAAAGGCTTAACTGTAGCATTTACTATACCGATCACATTGCGGTCTGATTTTATTTGAAAGGAACTTTTGCGAAATATCTCTTTATAATAATATGTATCATGCAGGTTCAATCACATTCCTCATATCATATTTGATTTTATCGTTATAGTGAGCAATCGTATTTTCAATTTATTAATGGTATTTTTTAATTTTATCTATTGGACATTTCAAAGAATCCCTATAATAGGTACTTTAATTAAACATTTGTAGCACTACCAATCTCCAGTTTTGAGACGATTTCTTACAAATTTCCTCGCAGATTTTTGTTATAAAGATTCCTCCTATGCGGTTCAATTTAACTTAAATGAAAAGAAGTTTTTTTTATAGGAAAGCTATTACCATTCGACTACTTTATTAGGTGGCGGTAATGTGAAATCTTGGTGGTTGACAATTCTTTCTCTTAGTGCGAACTTCACACACATACGCGCACCGAGGCGGCATCAAATCTTAACGGAACTTTAACTATGTGCTAAGTTTCTGGAGGTGATAATGTAGAAAGTCATGCATCTTTTTCTGAATTACATATGTGTTTTATTTACGCTTATTTTGCGCAATGATTGCAAATTCTCATTTTGTTAACTTTGTAATATAGGTAAATCTAACTATTTTGCTATTCAAGGTGGTGTTGTATAGTGTACCTGAAACGTCCGTGTGCTGCGTCCGTCTCAGTACGGGCCCCCCCGGCCGGGTCGCGGGGGGGCCTATTGGATAAAAAAGACTGCTGCTGCTGCTTCTCCTCCACACTGCTGTACGAGGAGTCCCGGACCACGTACGTACTACTCTCACGCACCTCGCGTTTGCTGAACTCTTGCTACAACAAAGAAAGATTTTGAGTTGAGCGTGGGATAAATTAGATACCTATTAAACAGTAATAGGACTTGCACTCAACGGCTCAACGAAGAGTAGTCGGCGCGGATTGCACTGTGCCAGCTCCTTGTTACAAGGACGAATTAATCATACGAGCTGCTAGCGCGGTCGGCTCGCGTTGTTTACAAGATGCATGCAACATCTGCAAGAGCATCTATTAGCGCATGTTACTTGGGTCACGGACAGAGTCCGTATTGTAAGACCAAATAAAACGGAATAGTACTAAAAGCAGATATATTTTATTTATCAAGTGAAGCGGTAATAGGGTATATAAGTATCGAATCACAAACTAGCTGTAATGCTCAAATACAATCAGGAATCTTTTGTATGCTTACCAGCTTTTAAAAAGTAACAAAACAAGCCTCTTCTTTTGAAAAGTAGATCAACACAAAAATGCAGTAACATATGGTCAAATGCATGTAAACTGCTATAATTGGTTGACTTAATAAGAGACAGTCAATCAAATTATTAGAAATAATAATAATAATACCCTTTATTTTTAATTCGTTCGATTTTGATACGATGTTCTATAATATTGAAAGTAAAAAACTCTTGCATTTATAAAATTACCAAAGTCTATCCTAATCCAATACCTAAATCAGCGTACTAACGATCATTGACAGGTGACGTGCGTTCCGTTTAACCAGTTAGGCGGTACTTACTACTTACCACGTACTAGCTCAAAACTCACCGCACGATTGCTTTAATTAGAGACATCATTAACAGTATATGACACGTATTAGTTAGTCTTTGATATGAATGAGTTCTCATATTTAAAATGTAAGTCTTAAAAGATAGTTTGATCGAAGGCTATAGTTAAAGATATTCCCATACTTTCCTACTTAAATAAAACAAACAATATTACCATTAATGGCTATTTAATGTCTGCTGAAAGGCACTGAGTGAGTAGAGCGGTCATCATCTGTAATCAACACGTCAGCGGCGATCGAAATGACGTTGCCCTCTTGGGACGTTCTGATGAGCACACGTGGTGGTATAACAATCGATAGACAGTTTACATTAGATTTTTTACCATTTACTAATAGAAATACTAAGCTGCGTTAGGGTTTTAAGGATTTGTATGTTGTAGCATAGACTGGGCATTATATCTTTGCGTAACCTGAGGACTATGATTTTTATGACGTTATGCGTTTCTTCTGAAAGAAAGGTATGTACCTCTGACAATTATGTGCGGTATTGCATGATAATCGAGTAGAGTAGTTAAGGCGTGAAAGCATCTCAAACAAACTCACATTAGCATATATAATATTACTCGTTAGGTTTTATAAAGTAGATAGTTATTTTTTTACAGACAGTACAGTCTTTGACAGTAGATGATAAAAAAAATTGAATTGTTTGTTTCATTATTTTCGTCGAATGGGTACAATGAGATGGATTGATATTACCTGAGACCTATATACCTATAGGAATATATCGCTTTATTAGATATCGTCTTGACAGTAAATAAAATAATAAAAGATACGATAAATGATATTGACAATACGCTAGATATATAACTTATAAATAAATGTAATTTAAATAATTTTACTATGATTTCCAATAACTTTTCTGTTACTACTGTTAATATTGTCTTCTGTTTACGCGAATGTTATTCATTGAAATTAAACTACTATATACGGATTTTAAGGCGTTATTTATTTTATATTATGTTATATTTATTATGTTTGTTAATAATGTTTCTCTATAAAAAGAGTTTGTATCATGATGTGAAAATATGAGGCAAGCAAACTATTCTGCATGTTATACCGATCTTACATATCATACCCTTTTTCACTTCAAATCCAAAAAGCATCATTTAAACGGACGTACTACTTTTTTATACTTCTTTTAAGTGTCGATCTCAAAGTAGTCAAAAATATGTCACTGTTTATTATTACAACAGAGACATAATTACTTTGGGGTCAGTTGTAACGGTCGAGTAAAACCGACGCTCGTAACCTTCCTCATGGGAAGTCGCCCCATTGTACCGGGGTTAAGTGACTGGCTAAAAGTGTTATAACCATGGGAGTCACGCACGATGTTTACATAGTTGAGACTTGTTCCAAAGTTACACTCATGTACTACAAGTAAGGGAACGTGGAGTTCTCGCCATGTTACTTGTGTCATCCCACACATTGTGATTCCTATATGAACTGTACAGAACGTAGTTGTTCTGCTAAACTTAATTTTAAACTCAACACTGGCCCTGTTCGTTCGCAGTATTCACATCGGTACCTCTCTATTTGAGATTACATTCTATGGGACGACTCTACATGTTCATACGTTCACACAAGGGTTCGTTGGATTAAACTTTCATACGTAAAGTTCAGAAATGTTCTTTTATTTTATATTCTAACTTACAAACAACCCTGTGAAAATAACTGCAACGTAATATAAGTTGTATTAACGTTAGAAGGCTTTGAATGTGCTAGTATTCTTTTTTAATGCATTGACGCTACTTTTTATTCGAATAGATGAAATTCTATTCATATTGATAATAATATGTACATTTAGACTGATTCGTCAATTAATATGCAATTTGGTGTTTAATAAGAAGTATAAAATCATGAAGAGTTTCAGTTGTTTGAACCTGAATGCAATCTGTGTGTATGGTTAAGATATATAGCATTGTTTGTACAGAAACACCACCAGTTACCTAATTTAGATATTTAATTTGTTTATTTTATGTTACTACGATTTGTTTATTTTACTCTCAGGATATTTCACAAGGATAAAGACACGGGCCCGTAAATAATATCTTCAAAATGAAGAATTGTGACACGAGATTATAAAAATCTTTCTGATAAAACAAAGCAGTTTCTTAAAACGTTTTTCTGGTACTGTGTTAGAGGCCTCCACCGAACTCATTTTCCTTATACATTTTCTTTGTAACTTTCCTGAAAATTTAAGTAGTAGATATAATCTATTATTATGTAGGGTTTCAAATGAATCAGAGCTCGCGCGACACAAATAATATTTTGATTGGTTCGGTTTGTTAGTTGAATAACGTCGCGCGTTACGTGGTTTATTTATTTATTATTTAGTTCACATGTGCATGTGTATATGTGTGCGTGGGAGGGGAGTGTGTGTGTGTATGTGTGGAAGCATAGATAAAGAGTAGGTACTTACTCGACTCGTGTAAGTGTCAGAGTCCCTGTCGTCAGCCAACCGGTCGAGATGTTTGTTGAAAGAGTCGCGTGAGTAGTCACTGAACTTGTTGAGTTGAGTGTTGCGTTTTGTTTCGCGGTCCAGGGTGCTCTGTCCGTGGTACCGCTCCGCTGGGCTGTTAGGCGACTCGAGGCTACACACACAAACATCTATAATGTACCACATATAAATTTGAGAAAACCGTAGATGATTACAATCTTGTACAAAGGTAATATTCTATTCGCTGCACGTTTATTTACCGTAAAACCGTTTGGATACTGTAGAATTATAGTGCATAGAGATGTAATACCACACAACTATACTCTCAAATAAAATAGAACTATGAATGTGGATCTTGAATTTAAATATGCGTCAACTTCGTGCTGCGTATACACGTATTTTATGAGTGTTTAGGTCTATCACACAACAAGTATAGGTAAATAATTAGCAAGAGAAGAATATATTTTCAATATACCCAAACCTTAAGTGAAATTCATTTTCGGCATATAATGGTAAGACCGTCATTCGATGCGACATTATTCGTAGATCGCAACGATTAACCACATCTCGTCATATATTCTTTGTGCGAAACAATATTGCTAATATCTTACCTGTTAGCGCTCATCATTTGTCTTGTTTTTTCCACACTTTCCCAGTCCTTTCGCGCCTGATACGATTTCCCACCCGGGTCACCCGTGCCTGCAAAAATCACTTTGTTTATTACACCAAAAAGGTTAATGACTGTTAGGATAATAGCAGCAGTATGGAAGGGCTCAGATCGCAGTAGCGATCACGAAGGTGTTTTAATATTATTTAAGCAACATTGCCACGACCTAGTTCTCTGAGTGACCATTTACAAAAATAGCTACATCGCCCCTTGTTTTGGTGTTCACATAAACCCTTCAGTTATCTATGACGAATCGATATTGAGGATCGATTTCTTTAAATAATTCGACAACTGGAGTCAGAATATCGTTAACTATTTAAGGAGGGTGGGCAAACGGCAGTTACTTTGAAGAAAACTAGTAAAACGGCTCACTATAGGGGATAGTAAAGCTAGAAAAAAGAGACCTTTAATATCAAAATTGTATTGAAAAAGTGAAGCTAATTCTAAAAGATTATTTCGGTTGGGCACTTATTTGCATACCGTCGGTATTCTATTGGTCAGCTGTCAGATACAAATTCGGGTCGTTGATTTATAGAGCGTACGTTATCTCTTACGAAGGGAAAACGCTGCCGAGCTTACTCTGCGAAATATAAGCACGCGTATAAACTGTATAATTAAATACATTGCGAAATCGCAAAATGAACGTTTTGCACACAAAGAGTTTCTAGTATAAGGCGATTTGGAATGATTCTTTGTATATGCATGAGTTGGCCTTGATTTATTTTAACAAACTATCTTGTTGCGACGTTTAAGACGAGACTTATGCTTAATGACAGAATCTGATGCAGAGGAAAATATAATATATTATAATTAATGAATAAATATAAGTATATAATAATAATATCAGGTCTGTATTGCGTGTGTGAAAAGGTCCACCACGCTGGCCCAGTGCGGGTCGGCAGACTTTACATATCTTCGAGAACATTATGGAGAACTCGACATGTTTGTTGTCATGTTTCCACACGATGATTTTCTTGAACGTTAAAGCAAGCGATAATTAACTATTTAATTTAAATATAAGCAATGCGATAAATGTGTGTGTTCTTTATGCAAGTTTCACTTGAGAGATACATATAATATATTATACGATGCCAGAAAGGCCTGTTTAGTAAATTCATTAAATTTATTGACATGTTCAAGTGGTCGATGGTATTAATTTAATTTAGTTCAAAGTGTAACTTACTGGGGCTGCCGAGTCGCCTGCGTTCGTTCTCTAGGGAGGAGTAAGGGCTGCCCTGGTCCAAGTTGTCTTGTGAGCCGCTGTATGAACTGTACATCTTGTAGTTCGATCGTTTCTCGACGACACGTTTCGTTGAAGTCACAGGACTATAGCGTTCTATAGGACTGCTGACTCTGCAAAACATATACATAATTATTATCAACTATGTATCTAAATATGTATCTAAATAGGTATAAAGCGCGCGGTAAACGTATTGATTTATACGGCCGTTTCGCTTCTGCTAATGCACTGAGTTCAATTTCCACTCAGGACAATAAAATAGGTATGTAATCCGTAAGTAGCTGTTTCGCGTCTTGGTGTTCTTTGTGGGTTGATCCAATTTTGTAAAGGTACTCGCGACACAAACACTTGCCACTAGAGCGGGAGATCTCTGCTAACATTATTTATTAAGCATGTAATATTGAATGCACTGGCTGTGTTGCGGGTTAGATACTTTCAGCATTTAAGAACAGAGGTGGTATAGATCCACAAATTGCTGTTCCGAGTTTGGAATGTTTCAGTTTGAGTGTGTGAAGCCTAAAGGGGAACGTACTAAGGCTTCCAGACCGACGACCAGACCAGACGACTAGCTATCTGCGCAAGTGATATCATGGTACTCAAGTTAGTGTGTGTGCAAGTACAATGCTATGTCGTATGTTAATGAACCGCCAAAACTTTGAATCTATTCAAATATATATTTTTAACAATATGATATACTTATGCCAAGATTAGCAAGATGTCATATAAAGCATAGATAAGACACTATATATAAAGTCTATGCCATATAAAAAGTACTCTGTGGTCTATGCCATAGATAAGACACTATGTCTATGCCTACCTCGCCAGGAATAAGGTTATATACCTATATGTTTATTTTAAATAATAGGCTACATACTTGACACAAATTTTCTGATAACATAATTAAGAGTCCTTTGGATCTGCGCCAAAGAACCGGTCTTGATTGTAAAGCCACGTCATATAACCGAGGAATCAAAGTCGTTTGTTGTAGTATTTTAAAAAGTTGCTCGTTCTCATGAATGCCGCAAAACAGAATGAAAGTTAGACGATTTTCTAGAAAACATCTGGCCTTAATAGTGTCTATCAAAATCCATTCAGCCATTCGGGCGTGAATGAGTAACATTTTCAAATATTTAAAGTTTCAGATTTATAATATTTACTGATATTTGGAACAATCGGGGCTTTAAGAAGTGGATATGAAAATTATTTTTGACTAGTAGAAGTCGAATTAACTAAATAGACTTGTTACAATACCTGACCCGATTGGACTCTGATAGTACATAATGTATTGATATAAAACTTAGGCTAATTGTTTTGGTGTTTGTTAAAATCGGTTGAGAAATAAAATAATATCAATTTTGAAGTGAGAAAATGATACACGATCGTGAGCATAAAATCAAGTGCTCATCTATAAAAAAATCAAGTAAGTTGAAATTCAACTACTTAAGACGGATTTTATCGCGTCGTTTATTTAAAAAAGCATTATTATAGAATGAAAAACGCGATACAATCCCTATAAAGTAGTTTATTTTAATGTATAACATTCGTGTAAACATAAGACAATATTATATATTAAGTAAGGTTTTTATTTTATTTAATCAGTTTGAAGAAATATATAATGAGAAATATCGATTCAAAACAAAACAAACATCATTACAAGCTTAATTAAAGATCTGAGTGATGTTTATGTGCGAACTTATATTTCTCGTCTTTATGAGAATATGGAAATAACAATATCATCTATTTGTCTTGGAAAGCCTGTTATTATCTACGTAATTAGGTATCTTCTAGCTAGCGCACGTAACATGCCATGTCATATATAAAATACTAACATATAATTACTATAATAAGACACTCATACATCGTTGTTCTTGAAGCTAAAGATTTGGATTTTTATATGGCTAATAAGATTTTTTTATTTTTTGTTATTTATTTAGGTAAACAAACAATGACACAATATCTAGTTTTCAATAGTTTGTACAAAATAAATATAGCATAATTGTGACACCAGTGACATTTACCACATATTAAATACAATACATTCATAGGTTACAAAAGTATTAGTCATTATGTTTATTGGCGTCGTTGTATAGTAGTAGTCTTAGTATTTGATGATCGGTTCCTGGTCATAAAATACACTACCTAACACTACACCAATACCAAATTTCGAAGGAGTTTTTGCGGGTTATATAATTTTATTCTTATATGAGGTACAGACTCGCAATTCTTACGGTTTTACTAGTGACGAAACACTTAAACTACGCCACTCACTCCCAATATAAATAAATTCGAAATAAAATTGACTGATCCTAGCCTAGTCAACCCATTTCCATTTTTATCATAGCACTGCAATCAAAACCATTCCAGCTGTCGGTAGTCAATAAATCATTTAATTGTTTGGCATAGTAAATTTATATTAAAAAAGAAAATCATTTTATTCTACCAGCTACCGCAATACGGTGTTGAGTTTATGAAAATTGATTTACATCATAAATGTTGGCAAGCTTCGGCACAGGCTTTAAATACAAATTAATTAATTAGCATACATGATACAATGTGTGCGAGATACAAATACATATATACAGTAGACAACGTCGCATACGGTTAAGTGACACGTACCTGTTAATTGGACTGGCTGTTCTGTTCAAAGGGCTGTCTTTTCTGACGAGTGGGCTAGTCGTACGGCCCACTGGACTTGTCGCTCGGTAAGGACTACTCGCCCGATACGGGCTACTGGCCCTATTGACATCCAGCCTCGATCCGTTTCCCAAATGTTTCGTTGTTATCGGACTCGCTGTCCTATTTCTAGGACTCTCTGAGCCGTATCTCGTGTATGTGTCTTTTTTAGTAGCCTTTGACGTCGAATACGCGGAATCCGTCACGTCAAAACTTTTTTCCTTGACGTCAGAGCCGTAAGAGGGTTTGTAATAATCGTTGGAATCACGTCTCTCCTCTCGACGATCTATTGAGCTGGTGCTGTGCTTGGTAGTGTTCGACTCGTAAAGGTTGTATTGATTCATAGGACTTTCTGATCTTAATCGAGTAACTGTAAAAAACAAAAAATACTATACATTTACAGTCGTTTTTATAAGAACTGTTTGGTTTTATAGAGAAAAAAGGAATGATACATTATTTTAAATATAAGCTTTTACGGCCCAAGATTTATTATATAATCAAAGCTTATACATATTATAGCAGCGATAGCCTAGTGGGAAGCAGCGGTAGACTAGTAGGAAACCGTGGGATTTCCACGCAGAGGTCTCGAGTTCGATCACAAGGCGCGCATCTCTCGAAGTTTTGTGCGAATTAAATAGTTACTTATCACTCGCTTTAAGGGTGAAGGAAAAACATCGTGAGGAAACCTGCATGTCTGGAGAGTTCTCCATAATGTCCTCGAAGATATGTAAAGTCTGCCGTGGTGGACTACGGCCTAACCCTTCTCACACAGGGAAGAGGTCGGTGCTCAGCAGTGGGACAGTTTAATACAGGGCTGATATTATTATATATTACTAGCTGTCCCGACAGAAGTTGTCGTGTACACACGAAAAAATAAAAAACCCTAATCTAAGCCATCCTCGAATCCACATGAACTCGAATACACAATTTTTTTTTATCAAAATCTGTCCAGCAGTTTGGGAGGAGTTCAGTGACATACACACGTACAGTAGAATTATATATATATATAAACATTAAATGATTTATCCACTTTAAAGCATCAAAATATTATCACCTCATAATTGAGTGAATCTAACATTCAAATAAACGCATTACATCTAAAATAAGGTAATTTTATCGTTAGTCGCTAAAACAACAGCGTATGATACGTAAGAGTTTATTTAGGTGGATGTTACCTGGACTAGATATCCGTGCGTAAGCTGGCGAGGGGCTTGAACTGTCCCGGGGCTTCTTCGAGCGCGATCCTACTCGGAACATGTGCGGCGAGCCGTGCACGTCGTAGCCGTTGAAATATATGTATAACTAGAACAATACACAAAGCTTTTGTGACAAAATGGAACGTAGCGCCTGCATAACCGCAAAAATTTGGTAGAGGTGCATAAAACATTTTTTTACGGTCCCACGGTACGGTCTTCTATGGGACTATTGCTTACGGCCCCGTAAGCAATAGTCCCGCACTACTCCATTTTAACATGAGTTTTTGCTTAATATTGATTGATTAATCAAAATAACATATTTTAACGACACATGATCAACGGATGGAAATCTTTAAGAACTACTAATTATAATTAAAAAATGCATTTACGAATTTAATATACACGGTTTGTTTTACTGGTAATATGACGGCAATCCGTTAAGGGGATGTAGGAGAGATCATTTGCAACCAAATGACCCCCTATGACCATTGTGCAAATATGATTCATTCTAACTCATTGCTCAGCCTAAACTTGAAATTAAAATAATAACGTAAAATTTGACGTGATTATATTTTTGCCTTATTGTAATTATTTAAGTTTGTACGATCAATTTTAATATCCTGGTATCTTATTGTATCTCATTGGATGGCTGAAAAGTGTACATGTTTTTGGAATGTTCCGTCGATAAAGTATATCTGTGTTTTTTTGGCAGAAATCGACCATTTTAGTCAATAAATCTGCACGAAAATTATGAAAACCGTAAAAATTAGTAGCTATAGTTGTCATTTAGTGGTTGAATACTATGTATTAAAGTGTAAGCAAGAAGATAAGAATAATAAATAAATAATGCAAGCATCGTTTTCTTTTTTATAAATTTTATAGGTTGTATACCGCCGATATTTTCAAAAAATTTAAAACGTAAAATTACTTCAAAGTGGTTGACATTTGTACAATGGTCATAAGGGGGTCATTTGTTTGCAAATGATCTTTCCTACATCCCCTGAACGGATTGCCGTCATATGACCAGTTTCTTACCTACAGACTTGGGTCTATGTATCTATGTATAGTAGTGGTATATAAAAATATATTTATAGTATTTTACTTCATTTATATCTATGTCGCTATATATATTCTATGTTGTATAGTATATGTATAATTAATTCATACATGAATCCTTACGTATATAATAAATATGACTTTACTATTAAATTTGAATACGTTGCCTTTCTCGTTCAATCTCAGTAGTATGCGGTGCGTAAAATTGTACATCGATGGATATTCGAAAATACAAACGGAACAAAATCAAAAATGATTTATTTGATTATATATTTTGATTGAGATAGAAAGAAGCTTCTTTATAAGCCAAATAAAATGCCTGTTTTAAACAGAAACTAGAAAAAATTACTATTACCTTGCTATTTTCGCACTATGTACCACCGATCGGAATGGTAGCCTTCATTATTGTTATCCATTACTTGCTTACCATTAGATAGTGTGGAGACTAATTGTTAGCAAAATATATAAAAGTATTAATAGTACTTACTCTATGTTTTCCAGGTGTCTTTGGCATGAAGGTAGCGCGGTATTTGGTCGCAGAAAGCTTTTCTAGCGCGCACATAACGCTGCGCTTGTCGTGAACGATGTCCAGCTGCAAATCGCCCTTGACCCCGCAGCCACTGGTGTCCAGCTCGAAGGAATGAGGCTTAAGAGGCTCTGCACCCTCCAAGGCCCCAGGGCTTAAACGTACTCCGGCAGGATCGAAGACTTCGCATGTGAAGGGCCCTCCCTGAAATTCACGTATCACTGTAGGTGTATTGAGGCTAAGTGTTAGTTAGTCAGGTCCTCGAAACCGATCTGAGGCCACCTTTGCAGGCGATTTTATAGTGCACAAATGTGTGCGCACAAGTTCCCTAATTCTTTAAATCCGGGTGATGGCAATCTTACACTACCTGAGGGAGACCAGATGCAGGATAAACAGCGTTGCGTGCTTGCCGAGGCAACGGAGGTGCGCTATACTATCAACTTGCTAAGGAAGTTGATTGTATAGCTCCTTCGTAATTACTAGATAAAAACAAAAATCTTTTCTTAGCCCTGATCAGTATTCAAATCCGGGAATATATGCTTTATTACAGCAGTCGCATTCACTACCATACCATACCAGATTATAGAATAGTTCTAGTATTGTTGATTTTAAACGCAATTACTGGAAATTTAAGTACTTATTCTTATTAAATCCTGCCATAAGCTTTAGCTAACTAAATGCTTGTGTTAAGAGTGGGTTTGTTTTGGTAATGCAAGGAGTGGCATTGAGCCTACGACCATTCGATTGTAATTCCAACACCGTATTAATTGAGCTACCTCTGTTGTATAATTAACTTCATGATATAGGTAGTATATTAAGATATTAATTACTTATTCATAAAGATTCTAATCTTAGAATTATCCCACGACATTAATGAAAATTATGAAACACAGCATAATTACTAATACGCTAACATCAATTTGATCCCAATTATAATACCTGTCATTGCATAGTTTATAGCTAATGTAATAAGCAATCTAGCGAGTGCTCGGGATCTACAATCATATTGATAGAGGAATAATTACTTGCAATATACTCTCTATTATCTCTCAGTCGAATTTAGAATATAAATATTTAGATAAACAAATTTACTTTACTAGCGGTCGCCTAGTGGTCGAAATTACAAAACCAATTTTCCTAAGCTTACTACGTTATCTTCCTTTTTTAAATATTACATATAAATAAGGTATAGGTGATCATAGCTACAAAGAATTGTACGACGTCAGACGAACAATGCCGAAATACTACGAACGCGATTCGACTGCGTGTGTCAATGGCATGGTTGTGTGCGTGTAGTGTTTTTCTATTAGTTTATTGTATTTCTAATGCATATTTTATAAAAATATTAGGATTCGCCCCTCCTTCTCCATATAAAGTTTAACTGTGCCAAATTTTATACTCCTCCGTCCGCGCAATTTTCGTAAAAAGGGGTACTAGGTTTTTGCTTTACGTATTAATATATAGATAATTATGATTATAATTAAAACTACGATTTTAATTTTGCCTCTCGGGGAATTTCTTTTTTTGCTTGCATTATTTTATGCCAGGCTAGAAAGCTCTAATATACTATCTGAAGCTATACTAATATTAGAAATAGGTGACATTTGTATTTAACTTGTTTTTAATAAACATAAAAACAAATGGTCCGATTTCAAGAATTCTTTTCCCATAAGAAAGCTACTTTATTGACATAGGCTACAAAAATCAGGACAAGAGCCACAAAAGTGCAGCAGTAATCATCAACGAGGGTGAAACCGCAGAAGACAGCAGGTATATATATGTATACACGATATATAAGACGTTATTTATGTATATACATGTAAAACAAGCCTCTGTACTCACTTGTATATGATCTCCCTTATAGGTAATAGCTATGGTCCAGGTGCCTGCTTCGTCAGGCTGGAAGGTGGCACTGGAAGCCGTTGTGCCCGGAGCAGAGGGCGGTGGGTGACGAGCCTCTAAGGGAACTGCGCGCCCGCTTGGAGAATGCGCTGTGACGTCAATGTCTTGTCTTCTTGGTGCACCTGAGACATGAAATTGCTTTATATATTATTTATGTTAATTAAGCAGGCTTTAGTTGGCTACCTGAACGTGTAATATATGTATATCACATTAGTAAAGGGCTATTACCATTATTAGCTCACTTGGCAAATA
The DNA here is from genome assembly GCA_930367265.1 of Catocala fraxini. NCBI lineage: Eukaryota > Metazoa > Arthropoda > Insecta > Lepidoptera > Erebidae > Catocala > Catocala fraxini. The sequence continues at coordinate 16,833,723 of OV884026.1, forward strand.
CATTACAGTAAGTAGTACTTATTTTTTAGATTAACCTCTGGTATGCCGGAACGTGGATCTGCGCGAGACACAATGCTTTTTCTATTATGTCTGGTATTCTGGCATACAACAGGTTAATACAGTTTATCCTGCGAACTACCCTCTCTTTAACGATTTATTCTATTATTAAATACCAGATATCCCTCGGACACAGTAGTTATTTTTAACAATAATGTCCTCCAGACCGAATTTCGGTTACGGCGGCCGGTCTTAACGGAGACTGGCCATCGGCGCAGGAGATATTATAGTGCACAAATGTGTGCGCAAACACAAGTGCACTCTCTGTTCTCTAGCTCTCATGATCTGATGGGACGGTAATCCGACATGACCGGAGAGAGATTAGGCGCATGACCAACGGCTTTAAGTGCGTTCTGCGGCATAGGGGTGTCTAACACTGCCAACTTCCTAACTCCGGGCTGCTATTCAGCTTTCTTAACTGAAAAACCTAATAACTTTTTGTTGGCCCGACCCGGGATTCGAACCCGAGACACACACACAGCAGTCGCATTCACTACCGTTGCGCTACGGAGGCAGTTAAAAATTATTTTTATACATGATAGCCTATGTCCTTTTCTGTTTACCTGACAACATGTATGCGAAATTTCATGATGATTGGTAAGGTAGTTAAAGCGTGGAAGCGTAACAAACAAACAAACTCACATTAGCATTTATGATATTTATTAGGCTTAAAGTAAAACATTTACATCGCAACAGCCTGTCGTAAAAGCTAAGCTAAAAGGTGTGTATTTTAGAGACAGGCAGTGATTTTGGTTAAGTGTGTTACGAAATTCTTAGTAGCACGGAGTTTACGTTCGCTCTAAACATATACAGAGAAATATACCTATGCTTATCCTTCCAGAAATATCTAGTCATAATGTTGAGAGTATTTTAAAGGTAAACCCGATAATTTTAATATAGCGTTATCGAATTCAAATGAATATTAATTTGAACTTTGTACCCTCATAGCATCTAGATTTGTTTACGTTGATGTTGTTTTTGGTAGCTTATCGAGCTTTATTTGGATTATAAACGTAATACATGTAATATCTAAACTGAGTATTTTAAAATATTTACTTTAGAAATGTTGCTAAAAGGTAAAATGAAAAATAACAATGCTAGACGAAGGTGCCCATTCTGGTATTCATATCTAATTAATTTTAACATCTATTTTTAAACAAGTATTATTATGATAGTAAAACGAACGAGCATATTTTCTAATACTAAATCTACAACACTCAACACCGCGTAGCATTAAATTTAGATAATTTTATATGGTTAGTAAGGTGTGTGTATACATACCTGTGGCACTGACTAGTACTTCTACGATGCTTCCTATGGCACAAGGCGCCATGCCTGGCGGTGGGACTGTCACCAATCTTGGTAGAACTCTAAAGAAATATCTTCCGTCCACTCTGTAACAATACATTTAATTCCTTACTTTGTTAGCATCCCATCTATAAGCACATACTAGTTATCGTAAAGCAGCTAGACTGATCAACTGTTCTCTTCCAAAGGCAACCAAATTTGTTGTAAGATTTGATATATTTGTCAACATGTGGTGTTTCATCATCACATTGAAGCAATGTGCAATAACCGGTACCAAATAACCCTGAAAGAAAGGTTCTAGAGCAACTCAAGCTTATTGACGAAAAACCTGTTCTAGCACAAGCAGTTAGTTTTATAGGAGTTTAGTTAGTCAGGTACTTAACAATAATGACTGTCCAACTTGAATATTTTCTCTAAATACCTATCTGCTTGTTTTAAATAATTATTTATTTTACATAAAATTAACCATCAAATCTTTTGGAAGAGGTTTATTGTGAGGGTAGTTATAGACATTACTCTGAAGCCTGATATATAGTATGACATTGATCATACATCCGTCAATGTTTCCTTACATAGTATTCAGATGACGTGTTCACTTTAATGCCTGACTAACGACGAGTCGTGGCTTAAAGATAAGGATAAGTAATCATTCAAATTTAATTAAATAAGATATTGTAACATTGATCTTTACATATACAGCTAAATTAAAAAAACCGTAAATAAAGTTTTGAATCGGTCACAGACCATTTTTATGGACTTTGCAAAAAACACTACGATTTTATTGCGATTTATCGGAAAATGATTAAAATATGGTCCAGGATTCCATTCCCATCAACAAATAAATTGCAGAATATCTTGTGCAATCACCACATTCCAAACAAATACACCACGCAGGTATAATTGTTAAAATGCACCTCGTGAATCTTGAATTTGCATGTTAAAATAAGATAATTGCTTCGATAAATGCCAACTAACGCATTGCACATACCAATCTTGGACGCAATACGTGAGTCAGTGACGCGATTGTGTAGACAATAAGCATTTTATTACCAACCTTAGCTATAAAATGTATAATTTACCTGATGTCATCAACTGCGAGGACGATTTCGTGCATTCCGGCGTGTTCGGGAATGAATTCACCGGCACCTCTCACATCTAGTTTGAGTCTTGTATCTTGCTCCAAGGGGTTCACAATGTACACCTTCACCTCCGATATTGACAAGTCGTTGGAAATGCTCTCTATTTTTATAAAAGTCTGAAAATTAAGAATCGCGTCAGTGTTCTGTTCTATTGTTTGACCAGCTGCTTCGAAAATTCAAAGTCAAAGAAGTAGTTCAAGGATCAACTTTAATATTTTCATTCACTTATATAACGTACAACAATAAGGCGTGGTTATATTTTATGGTCTTATAGTGGACTTTGAGACTGAAGTAAAAATCCAAATAATGTTAAAAGTTATATTTAATAAAAGGAAAAGATTTTAAAATTCGTGTATTTGGATTTGAAAAATGATAATATAGTGGCTTTCTCATCAAATAGATAAGCGGAATTCACTAGATAATGACTCTCGGGGTGCTGTCATGTCCGAGTTTGTCGACAAAATACTGAGTAAAAATGCTTAATTACTGATGTTAACATGCAAACATAATAAACAGTGTCTATAATTCTGTAACTCCATGAAAAATAAAACAATATTGTTTAAAGATTTTTAGCTCATCCTGTTATTTATTGTCATTAATTTACGAACGTACAATATGACTAAACCCTTATGTTACAAGCTGTATAATATGGTACTAGTAATTTCACTATATTTGTGCGGTTTCATAACCCGGTTAGATTAGGTAGTTATGGATAAGTAAATAATTCGAATATGCCTCCGATAATTTTCCGATTCTCGTTAATCTTTTTTCTGTCGGAAATATCAAACAGGGTGGCCTTCCTCCTATAGCAGACATCGCGCATCGGGGATTTTTTTAAGATTTAGTTTTTCCCTCTTTGCGTAGATACCCGTAAAAATACAGATAAGTTAGCGATCTTAATCTCATAAGACGCACCGATGTTCTTCTGGCTTTCGGAGCTTTCGACTTTTATTAATTTGGGCGAATATGCGCCGTTAAAAACGAAGTAATTTATGCTAATGTTGTGTAATAAATGAAATGTTTTGAATGTATAAGTATTTTTTGTAAAAGCTTTCCTATTTGTATTTTCATTTTTATGGCAGTTAACTATGCTAATCATTTTCTTTTTAAGGACAAGAATAATGGCGGTCTTTGCCTATACAACATTTATATAGAGATATGCTGTGAAAAGCTAAGCATTTCCCTTTATTGTCCCGTAAATTGAAATCCGTTTTTGACTGGTTATCTACTTAACTCTTTTAGCAGCAGCAGCAGCGATAGCACAGTGGGGAAACCAACAGACTGCAATGCAGAGGGTCTCAGGTTCGAACCCACGTCGCGCACCTCTGACTTTCGAAAGTTATATGACTTTTCGAAATTATGTTCGTATTGATTAATAATTATTATCGTTATTATTATATTATATATTATTAAATATTAGTAGACCTTGATGGCGTAGTGGTTAGTGTAACCGACTGCCATGCCTGAGGTCGCGGGATCGATTCCCGCACAAGTCAAACATTTGTGTGCATAAACATGGATGTTTGTCTTAGTCTGGGCGTTTCTATGTATAATAAGTACGTATTTACAAAAAATAAATAACATATATGTATGTTTATCCATTGACTAGTACCCATAGCACAAGCTCTGCTTAGTTTGGGCTAGACGGTGTTGTGTGTATGTGGTAGAATATTAATTATCGCCTGCTACGTGCCTCGGAGAGCACGTTAAGCCGTCGGTCCCGGCTACCATGAACATCTACGGCGTCGTTATTGGGAAGTCAGTGCCCTCTAATATCCTGACACTGGTCTAGCCTTAGGGTATCGTTAGCCTTCGGGTTGCAGAGGTCAGGTGGCAGCCGCTTCGTGTAAAAACTGATATCCAGTCAAATCCGGTTAGACTAGAAAGCCGACCCCAAGTGAATGTGGAATAATAAAGGCTAGGGAGAAGAAGATCTACTTAACTCTTTTATCAACTATTCCAAACCTCGTTTGTACCGAACTTGCCCTTTCGTATTTATGTTTGAGACGAAATTTTATTCGTTACTAGATTTTGACCGCGGCTTCGCTCGCGTAAATGTAGATGAGGTTAGGTTAGCAAAAGATAGGATATCTTTCATCCAGAAAAAGTTTTGTATTGGACATAGGTTTGTTCTATTCTGTATCCCGGACAACGTGTATGCAAAATTTCATGATGATCAGTTGAGTGGTTAAAGCGTAACTAACAAAGAAACTCACTTTTCTCTTTATAATATTAGTTAGGATACTATTAGATCTCGTAGAATCGGGGACATATTGTATTAATAATTGGCGAAAATGTATAAGGTCGACATTAAATTCTACGACTATTTAGAATCCGTGAGCCAAAAGGATATTCTAAGGTGAGATCCTTGTCCGGATATTTGAGGGTACTGATGCCACGTGTAGACTGTCCTAGTTGTTCATGTAAGTTGTTTGGTTCATGTTATGATAAATCTGAAGCCTTATACACAAAGCTGATAGAGAAGAGGTAAGGATGCATTGTACTGATAGTGCAAACGGCTTTAGTTTAATCCAAAGGCCTAAGATGCACATGTGTGCGTTTGATGTACGTATGATAGAATATCGTGTGATTCCAAAATAGTTTACCGAATTCGAGTGGTCTTTGTGTAAAAATGTTGTTACAATGTTTGTGAGGCTTAACATGATTCAGGTATCTAGTATCGCTAGTACGATCATGTCTTTTAAATTACATATTAATATGATGCAACACAGTATAGTGAAATATTTAGGGCCTTAATAATCTCTTAACGGCTTATTATTTGTAGGTATCATGAATGAAAGCGCGTTACAGAGTTAGAGCGTTGTTTCGTTCTAGCGCATGCAATGACAATGCTTTAAAAAATAGAGCTTAGGATCCAGGTCTCAAAATATTTAAAACATTTTATACTCTCTTTTATAGTAATATTATTGTAATATTTAGTATTTAACGAATATCTATACGTGTTTTATTAATATAGTTAAATAATTATATTGTTATTGTTAATAAACTGTGTAGAATATAAAGGAAAATATTCAATTTTCAAAAATATGGTTGTACTGGTGTTAAAATATTAATGTTACAGCATATTCTGCCCTTTACGACGTGAAAATATTAAGAGTAATAATTTTATCAACTTAATCAATTAAGTAACATGTATCCTTCTCTAGTCAAATACGATTGATCAATGATCGTGACAACATCAATGATTCCTCGAATTTGTACAATCACTCTTAATATACCCACAAGCTGGATGTTGATGGCGTAATTGATGCATATGTCTGTTTAAGTCGAAATTTGGAAGTGAGGCAATTTGAACTTATCACACTATTAGAGTTCAAATTGCCTCGCTACCAAATTTCAAGTTAAGTCTCTGTTAAAGAGTGCGATTTGTACTTACAGGTTCGCCAACTCTCCCAGAGGTAGAATCCAGTGCCACACGCAGCATATCGTGTACGGGTGGACGCGGAGGCACGTTCCTCAAGTTGGTAGCCCACGTCATCACTCCCAGGTGATCCACTTCACTCTGACTCATATCTCGAGCTGATAATACGGGCTGAACACCTAGTAGAATAAAATATCTCGTTAATATGCCGGAATATGGTTAAGGTTAATCAAGGTAAATAAGGATACAGTGCCCTTGACAGTAAGCGCACAGCTAATGAATGCTTTCGATATTAAAAAAGCCTTTATCAATTTGCTCACTCTCTATGCTGCCAGCGCAAGGGCTACGGTCTGATGGGAATTGGTCGTTGCTGTTATCACAGCGCCTCATTTAGGTTCCACTTAACGCAAAAATACAATAAGAGGTTACTTAACCACTTATCCCACATATGCGACTGCTGTGCATAAGACCTTGGATTCGATTTACGTATCGTGCAAAGTATCATTCAGTATTATCTAGAAATTCTTAGTACTGAGTCTGGAACTATAACCAGTAAACGACAATAAACTCATCCTCTATTACATAGGACCTAAAGGCCTAGCTGCTGAATATGTAATTAACATCACATCCTACCCCTTCGAGGACATAGACGTAAGACTACGTAAGTATGTAGAGTACAAGGAAGAGACTCGGGCCCAAGATACCTCCTTGTGGAACGCCGTACGCCTTAGACGCTACTACCTGACTAACGTTGTTTCCTATTTTGACGATTTGTGTTCGTTCTGACAAGTCGTCTCGGAAAAGCTGCAAAGGTAAGCCACGTATACCTATATTCTCAAGTTTTTGTAAGAGAATTGGGATAGAGACAGAATAAAATAAATTATTACCATTTCGCATTATTACACTAATAGTATTGACCCTAATTAGAAAAGCGACTGCATTTTATCAACTTATACGTCCAGCGGCGTAAACGGAGGCGCGGGCACGATTGCTAATTTAGTAAAGTGTGATTGGATTTTCTGTCAGGAAACCGTTAGGAATAGGATGGACTTGAGTATCGTAGGCAAAATGTTGGTACACCTTCTGTGGAACTATGTTGCAATACATCATCCATACATATAACATTCTAAGTAGACTTTATAATAAGTTCGACAATCAAGTTCACATGCTTAGTACCAGCCTTTTTAGATTTAAGAGCCAGGTTCACAACAGAACTAATTACTATTAGTTACCTAATTAAATTAAGATGCGTTAATTATTTATTCAGTTTTACAAACAGTGGGCTACATTACTGTTTATTAGCTTTGTGTGTAATTTAATTATTTTCAAATTATCTATTTTCATTTAAATATTGTAACATTATTTTCTTATAATCTAATCTGTGTTATTAGGTACTAAAATCCTAATGCTTTCCATAAATGTTGTGTTTGCCGATATATATTGTGCACCTATAGCTTATTTGTTATGCATGTATTTCTTGTATTAAATGGTAACAATTGTAGTTGAACCTATGAATAAAAAATAATAAATATAATAAAATTCTTACTGGTCGACGGCTGTACATAGGAGATATTGAAGAAAATAATGTGAGGGGTCTTTATAGACAGACGACAGATTTTGATTTGAGAAAAATCTCAAATAATTGTTTTGGCTTGTATAAAGCTATACAAGCCAAAACAATTATTTTAGATGTTTTTCTGACTGTCTGTTTGTTTGTACGCGCATCACTCAATAACTACTCTTACTAAATTGATTGCGGTTTTTACTGTTGTATTGTTGGAGGTCTAACTTAAAATCTGGTGCACGTTTCACCTTGATACGCCGCCTAGCAATCAAGTACATATTATGTGTGTAGATCAGCTTATTTTTACATGCAAAGAAAGAAACATATAAATAGGTTCCTAATTCCAAATTCCAGACGTATGAAATCACGGGTAAAAGTCTGTATTATTTATATAGAAATTTGAACTTGTAGATCCTAACTTAATATTATAAATGCGATGCTTTAACTACTCCCCCGATAATCATGAAATTTCGCATACACGTTATCCGGAGTACAGAAAAGGACATAGAATACTTTTAATTCAGAAATAAAGTACTGTTCCCATGAGATTGCTAGTTATTAAACATATAATATAACACAAAGAGACCGACCGGATAGCAACAGTCAGCTTGGTCGGGCACATTGAATCGTTTGTTATAGGTGAATGGGTTGTCGTCAATAGGTATCGGGACACTGACGGCTATTGATGGTATGTTCTAATTTGTTGATGAAACTATGAATCCCATTTAATTGGATATAAATCGTTCAAATGTCCATGTTACCGTGACATGTCACATGTGACGAGAACTAAACAGTTAACACGAGTTGTTCTAACTCTATTTATATCTACAGTTAGAAATAATAAGTGCCAAAATAATAAATGTTTATCACAAGTAAAAACATAGAGTCGTCCATTGAAATTAAACAAATTTGAACGGATTCCGAAATTTAAAAAAACGCTTTAATTTCCGTATAAACTTGTTTAATTTTAATGTGTAACATGCGCGTAAACGTAAGACAATATTATAGAGTCGTCCAATTAACAAGTGAGAGCAATGAATTGCCGTAAATCTCAGAGTTCGGAAAAACCTGACCTTGAGATCAGAGGTCAAAGGTCATAGTCATTTCGGGGGTATATCAATTATGCTGAGTCGAATGGCGTTGACCACGAGTCTCTAGCTCTTACGGTTCTTGAGTTGAAAGTTGTATAACAGACGGACGGACAAAGCTGTTTTATAAGAGTTTTTCGAACTCTAAAAAGAATAGTTATTCGAAATTCAAAAGCACTTGACGTCTAACTGTTTTAAAGGTTGTCCCTTTAAATAGTTAGACGTCAGATCTAAATTTATAATGCAGCCATGAGGCTGTATTTAACATTTAGTTCTGTCTGTAAAGCCATATATCGGGATTATAGCAAGTAGCAATTCACAGCTTCCAAAATATTCCACTAGTATTGTAGATTTAAAATAAAGATTTAATAGCCATTATAAAGCAATAAATACTGGTATATATAGAAACAGTATTGTGGTAAATTAAATAATTATAATAAAATCGTGTTAGTACTTCCCTAACTTGGACGATGTTGATTTACGATCTTTATTTTAATACAGTATTGATTTGCGACCACTTCCTAGCGTATAAATTAACGTTAATCATAAAACTTAAATCAACAACAATAAAAATTTTATAAAAAAGGTTGTTTACAAATAATCGTTGTCGAGGTTAGCTGCTTTACAGTTAACATTACAAAGCTTATAAGAAAAACAATTGACTGCCTCGTTGGGAATTGACATAAGATTGCGCTTATTTTTGCAAAGTCTAGGTTTCCATTGACTGCATAATGCGATGGTTTATAACGTGGCATGCAGTCGCTGTAGTGATCCTCCGTCAGTATCGCTGAGCGCAATGTCGCTTGCTTTAATCAAGTACAAACTAAAATTTGTGTAGGTACTCTATAGATAGTTTGACCTAGTCTATGTATCTGTTCCCGTCCTTCGTGAGACGATCATTTATCTCAGTCTAAGGAATCTATAAATAAGCAATACAAAAATACTAAGAACAGACTACAAAATTTAATTGAATTATAAAGACGTATGTAAGTTCATAAGATTACGTTGAAATTAAACTACTATATACGGCTTTTATCGCGTTATTTATTTGACACTTTATTACATAATTTTGAATACTGTTACACTACTACTACTATTAAACTTTACTAATTTTTAAGCTAATTGAATTATTATTAAAACTATTAAATCTATTTAGATTTAATTTAATTTTACACTTTCCCCGACGTTTCGGTTGCTTTTCAGCAGCATGGTCACGGGGAGACTAAGATGGTAGTTGTCTCAATGTTCCAGTGTAGTTATTTCAAAGTACCCGAACATAATTTAATCATTGGTTGAAATTAAACTGCTATATACGGATTTTATCGCGTTGTTTATTTGACACTTTATTACAAAATTTTGAAAATTGTTACACTTCTACTACTATTAAACTTTACTAATTTTAAAGCTAATTAAATTATTATTAAACTATTTAGATTTAATTTATTTTTACACTTTCCCCGACGTTTCGGTTGCTTTTCAGCAGCCATGGTCACGGGGAGACTAAGATGACAGTTGTCTCAATGTTCCAGTGTAGTTATTTCAAAGTATCCGAACATAATTTAATCATTGGTGTTTCTATTTACGCAGAATGAGCTCAAAGTATCATGAAGTCTAGCTGTGGTTTGCTTCTTCTTGGGTTTGACTATTTTTATTACTGGATCCCAAGCTGGTGGTACATTCCAACCATCTTCTCTATTAAAATTAGGATGCTTTTTAATTTCAATAGCCTCGCGAAGCATCCTTGGTAGGAATCGGTGTTCTTTAGCGAGAATCTGTGGTTTGTCAAATCTCAGGTAGTGGTATACAGTATATAGTAGTTTAATGTCAATGAATAATATTCGCGTAAACAGAAGACAATACTTACGTTGTCAAAATTTTATATTTCTATATAGGTATATTTCATTGGCTTCAATTAATTTTGTAGTTACGGCACATCTATACTAATATTATGAAGCTGAAGAGTTTGTTTGTTCGGTTGAACGCGCTAATCTCAGGTACTACTGGTTCAAATTTATTTTAGTGTCGGATAGCTTATTCATCGAGAAAGGTTATAGGCTATATAACATCACGCGCAGTAACTATAAACGCGGGTGAAACCGCGGGCACAGCTAGTATATTCATAGCTCGTGGGACTTAACACCCTTAGAGATGTAGTCGTGTAGTCGGGTAAAAGAAATAAAGGACACGCATATGACTGCATTCGTCCTAAAAAGAGATCAAAGCTTAGTAACACCTCATGGTTTGCGTTATTTTTTGTAACCACTTTATCAATGAGGTAATTAATTACTATTTTAAGCTATTCTTTAACAACAATCGGTATCATATTTCATCAATAGAGATCAAACTAATTTGTCCAAACGTCTGATAGTAATTTATTGGCCCAACGTATTGTAGGTATATTCGGGAGATAAATTAGACAATCGCATTAATTATTAACTGGTATAACGATGTCAAAATAGTTCAATATTGTATGTGGGACAAATTCATATTATATTAAATAAATGAATGATAACAATAGGTACTGTCAACAAATTTTACATAAATCATTGGCTTATTACCAAATGCTACTAAAATATAAATGTTTATTAATGTTATTTTATATGAGATAGGAGTATTGTTTTATATAAACTAGGTAGAAAACAATTAAACGGCCTCCCTTATGATATGCAGTTACATACACTTGCAATATCAGGGATATCACTCGTGCGTCACTAACTCTTTAGAAAAGGAGTCGCTATGCCATCATCATGCTGCCCTGTTTATTAACAGCATAGCAAATCTTTAAGGACTGTCTCCCTAAAGAAAAAGCCCTATTCATTATAATGACAGAAACATTTGCCACAACCCTGTAAAGTTGTTTCTTTTTTCTTCTCTGTGGGGTGGAGTTACCTCCAAAATCTAGATGCTTCAGTTTGTGCAAATTCTCAGGTAAAACTAGGGATTGCCTGCCACTTCATCATGTAATGGATTAACCCGTATATAAATAAGAAACTATCGGTGTATTGTTCGGTCAGCAAGGTGACCAGCGCACACACTGATGCGATACTGATGCTGATACGATGCCGCGATAGAGCAATGCGTAGTTCATTAGCCATCTTACCACTTTAATGGTAAATATAAAAATACAACATCCCTGCGGTCTAGAGCAGATTTTAAACCATTCCAAACATTTTTCGATATTTGTCTACTCAATATTACGTATTCGATCATGAACAAGTAATACTAAGTTCATCATAAGTTTCAAAGGGAAATAGGTAAAAAAAAATATCTTCGTTTTAATTTTGAGCTTAATCGTGTTCAAAAATGTGAAGATAAATAAGATAATTTACTAAAAAATTTAAGAGCCCGAAATATTTTTATTCAAATTTTATGAAATTTTTACATAAGTACCTACCCCGCTTTTTACTCCTCAATATACGCGTACCTATATCGTTAAATTACTATTCAATGGGAACGAATTTTGTATTAATTTAGTGCTGTAGGCGTCACAAAACGTCTCTGCTTCAAAGTTAAATTTCGGGTTCGGGATGCGTTATTTCGGTCGTGAATCTCTTAAGAAACATGAAAGACGAATACATATAAATACAGTTGGTTGGGTTTTAATGAATAGAGCTTAAGATGCGAGTTTTAATAATAGGTTAGCAACAAGCTACATAATAAAAAAGAAAACCGTGAAAGTAGATAGGAATGTGTAAGAAACAGAAATGTTTAATACAAAATGAGCTCGGAACTAACTGATTGCTATTTGCTTAATTAGCAGTATTAAGAATTATTTTAAGCATTTCGAATGCTAAGCAAGAATGTGAGCTATACATACAAACATAGTTATATCCCTGATTATACACATTTATATCCCTGAAGGGTTAAGCAGAGGCGTATTACACCTACATTTCGCCAGTTATGGTTTTAGGTCCTTCATTCTAACGTGGCAAAGAGCCTTTTGCTATTTATCATACACCGTTCTAGACTTTTAGAATGCCTTACCACTTACAACATTTAATCAGACAATCGACCCTTAGACCTTATGCATAGCAGTCGCATTCACTACCATTGCACCTCTGAGACATTGTAAATTCTAACTGTGTCATTGCAATACAAAATAAGTTAGGTAAATGAGTGAAATTTTTTTTTTATAAGCATGCAAGGCAATTGCTATTTTATTTCGTATAACCGAAAGCTAAATCTATCTTACGTCTACTCGGACACGTTCTCCATACATCAACAGCCGCTATTCCAGCACATAGTTTGCATATATAAATAGTCAGATATATACCAATTTTCTTAGCTGCATCGAGAGCTAGCTGGTTGTTCTCCTCCCATCGCGCGGGATCTCGTCGCAATCGGCTGGGCGGAGGTGCAGGTCCACCTATTGAACGAACCAGCTCGTTCGCCACGCGACCGTCGTTCCAGTCCGTCTATTAAAAAAATATATTAATAAAATAAGTCTATAATAACATTACACGAAGTTTTTTTATTTTTATTATTGGTAGTTTTACATGGAGTAATTTATTAGTGTTACATTTTCAGGTTACTCGATTAGCGTTTGCGGTGTTTTATATTCAAAATCAGAAATGTTTTATAATAAAAAAATATATAGTTCAAATATTTGTATCTTTATTTGCATGTACAGATAAAGTATTGCCTACATGGCTAAGGCATAGTAACTGCTGATATAGTTTACATCATAATAGATGGAAAACTAACATATGAATATGAATTGAGTCACACTTATGTTACAAAGTACTATGCTATACATAATAATACGAATAAAACAAGACCATATCTTTCTTGATTCTTCAAACTTTTGATAGCAGCATTCATTTGTACTTTACATATTAGCAGACCTTTGACTACTTATCTTAGAAAATGAAAGATAATTTAAATAACTTGATATAATATAATATATTCTATCACATACACACAACACCATCTAGCCCAAACTAAGCAGAGCTTGTACTATGGGTACTAGACAATGGATAAACATACATATATACTTTTTTATTTGTAAATACATACATATTATACATAGAAACACCCAGACCAAGACAAACATCCATGTTCATGCACACAAATGTTTGCCTTGTGCGGGAATCGAACCCGCGACCTCAGGCGTGGCAGTCGGTTACACTAACCACTACGCCACCGAGGCCGACATGCATGCGATATATTCTAAGTAAACTTTGCGTATTTGCTCGTACTAATGCAAATTTATATTGGCATTTATATATTATTTATTATATATTATATATCCAATTCCCAAGCCCGTAAACTAAAGGAGAAGGATATTAGCTGTAATTGTCGCATAGAACTAATCATTTTCATGGCATTTTACAAGTCGTAAACTACTTACCGTAAAGTTCGTAATTGCCCTTTCAAGTCGTGAGTTGACCCATTCAAGTGTGGAACGGAAGCCTGTTGAATCAGGCTTCATGAAATACGACAGGTACGTCATTCCCGATAGTTCATCCAACCATGGTGATGCCAAGTACTCCGGCTCTAAGACCATTGGAACTTCAAGCTCCCTGTGTGCAAGCCTCATCGCACGTCGACAATTTTCGACAGCCTCGTGGCGATCTGTTTAAAATATATTTCCTTTAAAATATTGCTAGTAATTTTGGTTATAGATTACGAGTATTTTTGTTACCCTTCAGCTAAGCTAAAATGCTTCTATTAGAAGTGGGTTCACGCCGGTAGTGCAATAAGTGAGATTCGAACTTGCGACCTTTCAATCGCAAATCTGCCGCCGCCATCACTGGGCTACCGCCGCTTTTATCAAATTATATTGATATTAAGCTAATGATATGAAACCTCAAATCTCACCTCGAGTGGCATATCAGTTACACGAACAGCGTATTGAATATGCGAAGGAATTATATCCCAATTATCAAACTATGAATATATTCATTATGTATAGAGGTAGTTAGCAATGGCGTAACAACCGTCGCCTATTCATTTTATAAAATCAATTTACACGCCCTTACGGAAACTTCAATTACTTTTAAAGACTGCTCTGAACGGTAGAACCGTGTAATGAAATCTGTCATAATCAATACTGACTGAGTTCGCGCCAGTGTGGGAAAATGCCGGGCTTGCAGTAGTCGAGCAGTGCTGAGAGCAGTACACCGCTGTTCCAATCGGTTGTCAAGTTGTTGACGCGGCACTCTGGCATCGCCGCCTGCAGCCACGATAGCATCAACTTTCTGCAATCAAACATCAATAAACGTGTAATTTGCCACTCGCTTCCGGGCGCAGCCACGAACACTGCAGGGCGTCGAATGAACTAGTTCCTACCTAACTTACAACTTTAGAAAATACCGCTTATTGGGTTTCCACAGGCGTGTAAAATCAAGTACTCGTTTCATATTGAAAAATCGTTCGACTTTCCTAAGCGAGGACAAGTATTTCATCAATTGAGAACTTTATGTCTTCCTTCGATTGCGAATGGCTATTGTCGGCGGAAATTAAGTGATGTAATAGTATACCATTTTAGTTCTATATGATTAGTTTATTCATAGACACGTAACGTAATCGTGTATGGAGTTTATTACATAATGTGGAATAGATTTAATAAGTGAGAAAATGTTGACGGTGTTTCTAAACACCGGGCGTGTTAGGCAAGCTCAGTGAGCGTATCTTAGGCGCGTTTATTATAAACATAGACTAGTACCACGGCCGGTTGCGCCCGCGCCTTGTGTAGCGCTAATTGCAATCACACTACATAAACGTTTTCTGCTCTTTATATACAGTTAGCTTTGAACCCCAAGGTTTTATTGGATTCGATTACGTCACTGCATCCTTGTACGATTGCATCGTTTTGGATGTTTATCACATCTGTTCGATACGGTATTGTGATTGCAGCATTTGATTTGTAATCATTATACTCTGACAAGGTTCGTTTGAAAACACCTTGTAACTATTTTTTAATAACCTAAAGAGATGAGAGAATTTACGAGCGAGAACTAATTGATTGTGCGGATGGTGTAATACTTTCGGTGCCAATAGTTTAGTGCGCTGGGTGAGTGACTCGGGATAGAAAAGTGTAACGTGCCGCGTGCGTCATTTTTTGTCTTATGTTTCATTGTTCCGAAAGTCTCCTGTGACTTTATTATCTTTCTTAACGGTGACATTACACCTTAAACAATCAGCCATTTCAATGGTTGCATGTTTTTTATAAGACTCGTCTCTTGCACTAGGAATAATTACTGTTACACTGGACTGTTTAAAATCATTCACAACTATGGGTCTTTTTATATATTTTGACAATTTATATCTCCTGTGGGAATTAAACCCATAACACATGTCGAACTGGCACTGGCAAGGTAATCACTTAAACCTACGCTGTCCGTGTAGTCAATATTAACAGCATAATTTTAAGACGATTATGCTTTTATCGCACTATGTTAATGTTCGATATTTCAGGCACTCTAGTGCTTTATATTAGAAAAGGCTACACAAAGTCTGTAAATAAATGCCCGCGACGACAGAGTTCTGCTTTGTAGGTCTTCGCAAAAAGATGAGTAAAATGAAGCCTTTCGATAATAAATAATCCTGAAACAGACTACTATTAGTTAGGTACACTTAAAAAGCAACTTTAACTAGATATTTTACTATATTTTATGTTATTGCTAAGTTTTGATCATTATTCCCAGTGCTTCTTATGTAATGATATCATCTGACAATATTACTTATTCTATATGTTTAAAACCGCGAAAAAGAAGACATTCAGCGACGCCAAGTCGCCTATTAAATATTTAATAAAAGACAAAATAATATTTTAGAAATATCTTAGATTATTAATTGTTAGCAGGCATTTATGGTAGGAATTATAGTTATATTGAAAATCAAATTTACGAACAGTTAGGCAATACAATTAAAATTAGTATCTGTAACTATTCGCAAAATTATTTTAGCGCATGTCTAAATCTCATGCTGAAACTACATGCAAAATTTCACGTACACAGGATAGCCTATAATTGCAAGCTATAATTTATAGTTCCTCTGAGTTCTTGTTTAATCAGTGAGTCATATTTCGCTTATATATAATAATAATTATATAAATATCGGGGTAGGCTAGTCAAGTGATAGAATTCTCGTCGGTTAACTGCTTGTAATTTAGCTAACCTAAATTTCACGAGTGAAATACTTTACCTTGGTGGGAATTTGCTCCGGCCGATTTGGTAGCGAACGATGAGTGACCAAATCAGGCCCAATATTAATTTTAGATTTCCATTTACGATATCCACGTTACCTAAAATAATAAAGCAGCAATTAATAATTATGTTTTCCATGCTGAGTTGGTGATAGATATTTGTAAAACAGTTAGTAGTACAAATAACAATGTATAGACACAGGGGTTAGACACCCGTATGACAAATTCAAATTTAAATAAAACTTAGTTGATGACGAGTCTATTGCTACATTGTTACACTCGATATTGCTATTGAGAAGCCCAAGCCCAGCTGTCTATACCATGGCCTCGTGATTAGCAACATAAGCCTTATATACATATATGTATATGTGCTGGTTTTCTAAAAGGTAATAGGTATATTTTCAGGTCCGATGGTCGTCTAAGTTTCAGGGTTTATCACCGGGTTGGGCGTGGCATATCAGCAGCATACCCTTGGCGGTAGTTACTCATATAAGTACATATAGATTCTTTAGCCAAGGCTTATAACATTTGCTAGTAAAATGTGGGTTTAATGACATCTCTGCTGGGTTTGGCACAGTATGTAGGCGTGATGTCATTTATAATTAGTAAATACATCTTCAGCTTATTTATTACCTAGTTGATTTATATTAATATTCTAAATTATCTTTGAACCTTTATGGGCATCTATTATTATATGTAATAAAAACAGTGATTTGTAAATCTTGGATCATAAATATTATTGAATACTAGGTAGCTACCGCCTGCGCCCGCAGAATATATAAAAATATATGTGTTTCTAGCACAGTATCTAGTGTTATTATTATTCTTAATGTTAAGAATTCTTCTGTTAAGTCCTCCAGGTATCCAACTTTACGACGCCTTGTTGCTTTAATGAGATAAAAAGAGATAACCAAACAGGCTTTCTTTATAAGAATCATATGTAATACTATCGATTAGCATTGCATTTCCCAAAGCAAATCATTGACAAACTTTTTTTTATCAATGCGTGTAGTTCTTTAGTTTCACGCGTGTACATATATCCGCCCAGATAAAAAATGTAAGTTTAATTGAACAAAACTCTATAACTTGTTCGAACTGGTCCGAACCTGGTCGAACATACAATATCATTATCAACCAATTATTAAATTTTATGTGTAGTGTTTATAATAAATGAACCTATATTAGTGAGAAAGAGGAATAACGGGAATTACTACACAAAATATCGAATAAATTATTGTTGTGTCTTACCGATATTGACAAGTTTAACACCATCGTCTTCTATAGCCTGCAGTGCATTCGTGACATTCTCCAGCTTATGATGCTGATTGGTCGGTTTGCGACTCCAGCCTTTTAACTTACGTCCCTGAAGAGCTTCCACTAACGCGCATAGAACGGTTCCGTCCCGAAAATCCTCTACCAGATCGACGACCTATAGAAATCAAAATATTCCGTTATCATGAATATTAAAATAATACGGGTCGACTTACTTGTCAAAACAGGCATGTCTACAATATATAAATACGATCATGCTCAAATCCCGGGACAGCTATTGACCCATTTGTGTAATCAGGGTAGGTCATCATGGGTCAATGATGACCAATTGAGCACTACCATACATCACAAAATAATTATGTGTTGCATTGACAATTGTTCTGTAAGTCTGATTGAATTTTGTGTTTGTAATATTAAAACCACGCTGTACCAAGACTATTCTCAACAACTGAACTTGGCATAAAACTAAAGTCACTGAAAAATAATTCACCATATGTGTAACGTGAAGTTTTCGGTTTTGAAAAATATGTAGTTCTCTTACCGTGGAATACACCATAAAGTATTAAGTAACTCTATAAACACTGTAAAGTAGCCAGCACAAAATAGACTCAATGCACCAAATGCAGTTTAGACTTATCACCATCAATCAGAACGACTTTAATGTCTTTCTTCGTAGGTAGACATTGTGAAATGGACGTTGGCGTCTTTTCAGACAGCCTAACGTTATAAAGTATTGAAAAACGTAGTAGCATTATTTATAAAAAATATTACCTTTATATTCATTGGTTTGAGTGTTTCGTTGACCCAATTCCTAAAGGTGTTGGCTTGTATTTCTACCCAAAGGTCCTCGTGGCCTTTGATGGCCATGCCTTTGGCGGCGGTCCCCTCGGTGCTGCGGGCGGCCAGGCCGGCCTGCGTAATGCGCCCCGCCGAACCCTCGGCCGAGTGCGCCCGCACGCCTTGGTGCGTTACCCGCACCCCCTCCATCCTCACGAATTACCAACTAATAAAATAACCCCGAACTCTTTGTAATATCATTTCATTTTCTTTGGCACCACACATCGTTGTCATCTGGAAAGATAATTGACTCATGAATATTTAAGATCGGTTTCTTGATTCAACAGTACGATCTAAAATAATATGAGGAAATCTCGGCAAAGGTTTAGCGGTAATTTATATAGACGTAATCTTATTCGACCAGACCTTGTATTAAAGTTATTCGCTACAGAGACATTGTTTTATGATGCACAACGTTACGACCACACCCACTCGGTAAATAATAAATATGCGATAAACGTTGGAGCTTATTAACGTTGTGTTATAAGTACTGATGACCTCCGGTGATATCACGCAACTTGTCTTTCTCACCAGCGTCAAAGAAGTCGGTACGGATCTAGAGTTTTAAGCAGATTGATGACGCATTGTCACTTCGACTTTGATTGATGGCTCTTTCCGACAAAACCTGACAAGAGCGCGCCGCTCTGAGATACTTATAATACATTGAATAAATACGTTACATTATTCTACGAACAACAAAAGGGTGTTTTTTGGCAGTTGTAATGACCACCAGACCGTTTCGATGAGATAATGAATTTAATTAAGAAGATTTTTATATCAAAACAAAAGCAGCTTAATCTGCCAACGTGCACATTTGGGAATATTAAAATGATGTAGGTAACTTTGTTTGCAGGTATGGTAATGATTTTATTATGTTCCATTTATAAACGGCTCATTGAGTTAGGGAACCGTTCGACCTGATTTAAAAGACTTTCCTTTGATGACAGAATAGAGAAAAGTCAGAAGTCAACCACATAATGATGCGGTTGCCTCAATATAGAAGTGCGTTAACCTGCTACCTATAAACATTATGTTTACTAGGTACAACATAGCTGCAACCACAAAGAAATGCACATTGTAAGACAAAATCGATCTTCATTACGAAAGAATATTAACGTGCAACAACAACTTTTGAGTAGTAAAATTACCAAAATTACTTTTGGTTGTTTTTGCAAACAGTTTAAAAGCAAGATGTTTTTGCAATTTATTTATAATTGCGTAGAGTAAACTTTGTCCGACCACTTATCTATGTCCGGTGTTTAAAACAAGCTAGTTTTTGTAATTAACGTTGAGATTTTATGATATGAACGCAAAATTACTATCTTGAGCCCCTGTGACCGTACGACCGACGTAATGTATGTAGAATACATATAATAATAATAATAATAATACCAGCCCTGTATTAAACTGTCCCACTGCTGGGCACGGGCCTCTTCTCACTGTGAGAAGGATTAGGCCATAGTCCACCAGGCTGGCCTAGTGCGGGTTGGCAGACTTCACATATCTTCGAGAACATTATGGAGAACTCTCACATATGCAGGTTTCCTCACGATGTTTTCTTTCACCGTTAAAGCAAGCGATAATTAACTATTTAATACGCATATAACTTCTAAAAGTCAGAGATGCGCGCCTTGGGTTCGAACTCGAGACCTCTGCGTGGCAGTCTAACGGTTTCCCACTAGGCTATCGCTGCCGCTAGAATGGTAACCCACTAGAAAATACAAAAAAAATATTTGAAATCTTTTCCATTTCCCTAGCAGTCAAGCGCTACTTATCGTTTACCTTATCTACAGTTAACTACATCCTTTTTAAAACCTCCAGCTATTTCCGTCCAAATTACAATAAAATCAGCAGCTTTGCCTGTAAAAAATTTACAAACCGACAGTGTTACTTACGTATTTCTAATACTCATCTGCATAGTAAAAATTAAGGATCACATAGATGTGTGAAGTCGGTCAATTCGCACGGGATCATCGTGGTAGACTATGGTCTAACCCTTCTCATACCAGGATGAGGCCCGTGCTAGCAGCAGGACATATTATAGACTGGGATGATATAATATATAATTGTATAGATATTCTGGAAATCCTAGCATACATATAAATATTTAATTTGGTTCACACTTAGATTACTGAACTTTATTTGTGTAGTAAGTAAGGTATGTTAATGACGAGTACTCCGCGTACATCGCGAGACCCTGCGAAGGGCCGCTGCAATTATTTGCTAAGTATAACGTTCGACGCTGTACAATTTGCTCAGAATATAAACGTCACAGTCGCTGTGGCACGCGCTAATTACTCGCCGAGTCCTCATTTGTTAGTACGTCTCCAACGAACTCAAAAGTAACGCGGTTTATTTGATATTACGAATCAGTAAAGCACAATTCTCATGTCTCTGCATTTTTATTTATTCTACGTTTCAATGTGTATAATTAAAAATTAAGTATACCTGCTGTGCCACATTTGTTACGACATGAATTTAAATAAAAAATAGTAGTTGTGAGGTTTTTAAAAGTATTTTCTTATATGCTTTTATCTAAAACTAATATCGCTAATTCTACATATTATAAAACAAAGTCCCCCGCTGCGTCTATCTGTCTGCCTGTATGTCTGTTCGCGATTAACTCAAAAACTACTGAACGGATTTTCATACCGTTTTCACTAATAGACAGAGTGATTCATGAGGCAGGTTTAAGTGTATCTTTTGTTAAGGTTTTGTACTACCCGTGCGAAGCCAGGGGCAGGTCGCTAGTTTAACTTAAATGTTACTTTAGTAAACTCTCTAACCACTGACGTTTATTAGTGTTACTTAGTTAAGCAAATGAATAAATATGTCTTGACTTTGACTTGAACGGTTTTCCTGTAGTTACATTGGGACCCCCTTTTCTGTGTACTATCTGGCAGAGTGAGGAATTTTATCCGTCAAAAATAAAAGTAGCTAGCCTACTAACTAGACGTGACTGAAACTTTAAAAGTATGAAAGATGCAGTCGTTTTAATACGCAGCTCGCTACTACTAATGCGCTAATTTTCTCGAGTTTGATCTCCGAAAGGGCAATACAGATTGTAGCACCGAGTCAGTTTGTGCTTCGTGTTCCTTTTTTTTTCAATAATTGTGCCCAATC
The DNA here is from genome assembly GCA_930367265.1 of Catocala fraxini. Lineage (NCBI taxonomy): Eukaryota > Metazoa > Arthropoda > Insecta > Lepidoptera > Erebidae > Catocala > Catocala fraxini. The sequence goes on from OV884026.1 coordinate 16,855,642, forward strand.
CTAGTCAACATACGGATGTTGCCTAGGATTGGACCCAATTAATACATCAAATATGCTGGTTGCTTGGGTAATCGATTTGTGTGCTTGTATCTGATTACATATTAACCTTGCGTAAACAATTAGTATTTATTTATTAAACTGATCGAACATGTTTACGTTTATTATTGTGTTCGATAAAATATTAATAGTGATGTAGGTATAGTAATAGTATGCTGAGAATCACAATTGTTCCCAAATGTCGATTTAAACGTCGTTGCTGCACCACATTCGAATATGGGACATTCAAAACTATCGAACATTCGAGCGGTTTGCTTTTTTTTGTGCTTAAGTATGCAGACTTAAATCTAACTGAATCGAATATAATTAATTGAAAAATACCCATACCCAAAATATTCATATTATTCGAATGTTTCGAGTAACAATCGCGTATCGATACCATTGATCTTGCTAATATTAGATCTACATATGTATATGAAGTTAACTTGTTTTATAACAAGAGCGAACGAGCCATCCGTATAACCAAGTAATTTTATTTAATATGATTTTATGGCCCTGTGTCATAAGTTTGCACTTATTTTTGCAGAACACGAAGTACTTCGTTCAATGTCATGAGTCTGGAGCCTAAATCTCATGCGTCTGGATATGAACCTGAGAGACGGTAATAGAATAGACTCCCTTTCGTAACATTTAAAACATAGCTGTTGTAATGTGGGCATAATTTTTCTGCTTAGCCGTACCAGAGATGTAGGCGTAAATCTATATACCTTTACTCCAGTTGGTTAGGTACTTAACTAAAGGTAAACAATCTTGATGTGTCTTTTTATCTAAAAATTCAATTTAAAAATAAAATTCTGCTTAAACTAACGGTTCAATTGATTTAGTAATCGCTATTCGATCAATGTAAATACAACACATTGATCTTTAGCAGCATTTTATTTTTATCTGAGTTTTTATATAAAAAGACACATCAAGATTGTTTACCTTTAGTTAAGTACATAACCAAATGGAGTAAATGCATGTTCAAGTAGTAAGTAGCTATAAAGGAATCCCAACTTTTTAACTTTCTTTGTTATATTCAGGACATCTTCACAATAGCCTTGGTAACACATTTGCAAAACAAACTTATCCATTGTTCGATACAACTTCCTAACATGGCTGCGGTATTTTTACACAACGCAACGGAACAAAATTATTACAAAAACGACTCGTGGGAGATTTGTGCCGCGCATTCATTAATTAAGTAGGTACGTTCTGACATATGAAGATATTCAAAGGCAGTATAAATAGCAGTGACGGGATATATCTTAATTTCCTTTTTACAAGACAACTCCCGCACTAGGAATAATATCTGTGTCGTGGTCGTGGAGGACTTCATAAACATTTAAACAATGGATACAAAGAACACCTATAACCGGAACAATCATATGTGGATTACACAAATTTTTGTCCCGTGTGGGATTCGAACCCACAACACTCAGCGCAATGGTAGTGGCGAAACATTCACTTAAACCATTACGCCATGCGTGTAGTTAATCTCTGAAGTAATCCCCGCGTATATTTCAAGATTTGAGTCAAGTATCTTGAGTCATCGGCTACGTTTCTATCTGACATGCAAGGGACAGAGGGTTAACTTTGTTTATGGGTAATTACAAGCCCTCATCTTTACTTTTTGTTTACGACGCGAGTAAACTTGCAAGGGTTTGGCATGCCTTCCTATAACATCGTTCGAACAACTACCTACTTGTAGTAATGTCTAGCAATAATAGAGTTTAGCCGCGTTTTATGTTATGTTAGTCTTATGTATCAGCTTTGTTATTTATTTATAAAACTAAACTAAGGAAGGTCTTAACGCAAGAGTTCATATGTTGATTGAGACAATATTAGGTTACTGCAAAAGTTATATAGATAAAAGAATCAGATATGTTACTAGTGCATGAAAATTGAAGACTCAGAAACGTCTAGATGGATTTTCTATACTTACTTAGATCTCAAAACAAAATCGTTTCAATAAAATATTGCTCAACAGTCAAAGCACAATTTATTGTTCGAAAGATAGCTATTTCTTTCACGTAAGCTCTTTTATTATCTATTACACTACTTATTTATCTATTTTTCAACACAAGTACAGTTATTAATAACAATTATGAAAGTTCCATATCTATTATATATTATTATTGTTATCGCGTGATTGCTCCGACAAAATTTAAGATGACTTAGCTTATGACTGTAATGACTTTAAAATTTCTATAATTTTTACTTGTGAGCTCTACGGCTAGGTCGAGCTTTATTTCTCTGTAGAACATTATACCTTTCCTTAATACTATTTCAACATACATAGATTCACGCCTGTTTCCCAGAGGAGTAGGCAGAGACTACGGATTTCCATTTGCTACGATCCTGACACACTTCTCTGGCTTCATTCACTTTCATCACATTGATACCTCATACACGCCCGTCGGTTCAAGATGCTCTTAACCTGGCCTTTGTCCAGAACGCCTCCGATCTGATCGAGAAACGTTCGCCTAGGTCTTCCTCTTGCGACTGTTCCATTCACACTAGCCTTATAAAGTTTCTTAGTCAGTCTTTCCTCGTCCATTCTTTCTACATGCCCAAACCAGCTTAACATACCCTTTTCTATTCTTGTCACTATATCCACTTTCATGCCGCATCTCTCTCTATTTCAACATGTAAGTATATATTCAAATATTTTATACCTATTAACCATTTCTTCTTTCGAACGTAAACAGGAACAATGCCTTCGATAAAAGAACTATGTTTTGTTTTATGTAAAGGGGAAACAAGCCACCGATCGGAACCTCGCTGTACATAATAATCGTTATGTACACGCTATTTGCCTATTTAACTTTAATCTGACACACAATGCAGGGAAGGAAAATAGATATTTTATTGTTCCGTTGCAGTACTTCCTTTCACTAAGTAATACTTAAAAGTATAATCGTAGTACTATATACACGAATGCTACATACGACTATATGGCTGGAGGACTAAGGTATTAGTATATAATCTTAATATTAGTTTCGACTAGATCGTAAAGTAATGGGATATATAGTGTAAAATTTTACAAAAAGTATTTGCAGACTCTGCCATTCTATTGGCAATACCCTAAAATTTTATGTTCCCAGCTTTTGAGCTCCCTGCAAAATAAATTTCAACAAAACCGGTTCTACAAGTTCGGTTCTAAATTCAAACGTAACAAACGGACAGAGTTATAATAGAAGTATAAATTAGCATTGATAATATTATAAACATAAATAAACCTTGAATAAATGTATAAATATTGCTTCGTTGGGTCTATATAAGTCAGCGTTTATCTTTTTGCCAATTGTGATGCAAGCTCAACTCCCGGATCAGGTATTGCATTGTCTGTAAGGATATTGTCAATAGCAGCAATTTTATGTGGCGGGTCAGTGCCTGCTGGGTTTACGAAGCAATCCGGAGGGAACCCCGTGGCCCCGGAATACAAATGGTAAGGAACAGGAGTGTGGGTATTTGATTGGCAACCAACAAAAAGAAAGATATTGTCATGTAGGCTCCGTTTCAGCCGTTCTGCTGAAAGGGATACTGCTGATAATGGGGTCTAGTCTCGATCCTAGTCTAAAATAAAAAAATTCTGTAAGGACATTCTTATTAGTATCAATAGGCACTAGAAGGTGCCTCTATTGCTTGAGATCTTAACAGTGTTATACATATTTTACCTATTTTATAAACAGCGAACCGGCGCTGTAATATTGCATGCAACTCTACAAAAATAATAAACTTTTATTGACGATACATGCTTCGTTTTCATCTCCTATCAAATATCACGCGCAATTAATGCTTTCGATGTTTTATAAAAATGAATCTATATAAATATTTTGATCGTAAATTGAAAAGGTTCATTCATCCAATTTGCTTCCGTAAAACGTTAAAAATTGTGGTCCAAAAAAATATTTCAGTTAATAGTAGACTAGTCAATGTACGTTATTAATACAGAGGTATATAGATATTTTAGATTTCATATTGTTTCGTTTGCGGAAAACTTAGGCTACTGACGGGATAACGCTTATCCTGGTTGCAGCCCAATTATTGAAGCTTCTTGAGTCATTCATGTGTCCTATTGGCCCATGTTTATTTTTTCTATCTTAAGTAGCTAGACCGTATATTATTATTAGATTCCTTTTTATACGGCAAAGGTAAGTAAATATACGACTCGGCTTATCATAAGCGGTTACGATAGCCGCTGGCAATCAGTCGCGCGTTGCTGAATCTAGAATAAAAGTAACTAAAAATAGAATGTAAGGAAGGAATATGGAAAGTAAGTATGTAAGCCTTCGGTAGAATTGCTCACTTAATTCCCGGCTAAAGCTAAGCAGTTTTGAGTACGTTGCATGCGACTGAAGGACAGGCCTGCCTTGTTCCCAGATCCCTACTTTCGTAACAGTAGGTAAATAATTAGTTTTTAAGAATATACAATCATATTTGGTGATACGCAGTCATTTTTCCTGTGTGATTTGCTTTCACAAACTTCATCAATGCTACAAAGTAAACAGATAGCCATATTTAACCAAATTAATTAGAAATCATTGGAATCTTTATGTGACCGCGTTAGTATTAGATTAATCTAATTTGCGCCTAAGACATTATCTCTTTGACTATTCAAATTTGTACATCAGAATTAAGACTGCTTCACATAACTTTCGAAACTGTAATACTAGCAATTGTAATTATAAACTAACTGAATAAATAACGTTTCGTACACTAAACATCAATTTGCTTTATACAAACAATCATAACACTCGATATAAAAAGAACGATTTATTTTAAACGATGCGGAATCTCGTTAAGTATTGATCAAGTACAATACATAAAACGTATATTATGATCGAGTGAAGCCCAACAAAAGAGAACAATCATTGTATTGGAGGCTGTGCCGAGGCGTGGGTCGCGCCGCGTTATATCCGACCGCCAATACTTATGTAAGATATTCTATTATAACAAACGGTGGGCAGTGTTTGCTACCACATCCCAGCTGAGACGGTGTCACCTCTATTTTAGATGATCGCTGACATTATTATGTATTTAGTGATGTAATCATACATCACTTAATACATAACTAAACTCACATGTCCAGTAGCGTAAGTTTAAGTTGCTTTTTTGCCAATCTTTAATTTGGATTCATGAGTCAGACCTAACATAAATGCGTTTTCTTTTAGTAGCAACTTGGAAATGCTTAAGATAGTAGCACAGTACTGAACCTAAGACTGTTTTTCTGTGTGCAGTGTTAGTGTAGTAAAGTTGTCGCTAAGGCAATTATCGTCGAGTACATGGCCTTTAAAACTATTTCAATAATATAGGTTAACTTGAAATAATCTTTAGTGTTATTGGTACAGTAATGTTGCATTGAAATGATCGTTAAATTCTGCGTCTAATAACCGAGTGTCCCAATGCTTGGTTGGAGTGAGAAACTTCCTATGGCTGGTGGTCAATACTTGGCCAGTCGTTACTGTGGTAATGGTTTATCCTCAGATGAGCTGTATGAATGTACATATGTACAGCCAATTGAGGATAATGTGTGATACAAGTGTGCCTTCGCAGTAGTCATTTAATAAATAAGCTAGTCACCTAAAACTAGGCTTGTCAAGGAGGTGCTGTGTTGCCAACAGGAGATCAGCTAATTTGGTCTTTTGCACTGTCAACACAATAACACCTCTTTAATATGGTGTTGCAAGCAACCAATGGTAAGCACATAATATAAAGGGGGCCGTCTGTGTTTGTCACATTGCTTAAATAAAAATGTCTAAATCTGTCACAATGGCGGTATCACTACAAAAAAAACTGACGTAAGAGGAGCATCACTGGTAACACCTGGTAACAGGTTCATACACCGTGTTTTCTTTCACGTACTACGTGAAAAGGGGGCTAAAAACGTAGTTATGTTACACTTGCATATTCTTACTAACATACGTGAGTCTATATTTCCACGTTATCTTAAACACAAATATTACAGAGGCACGTATTAGAAAACGAATAATCATTAACAAGTGGAATTTATGTTAAACAGTTAATTGCGACTCATCATGTGAGGTAAACTGGTCTTATGAGGACGCTGATTCATATAATCAGCGGTAGATACTATTTCTATTATAGTTAGTGACCATGGTTCTACATATGTTTCTTGACTAGGGTATCTAGTTTTCCATATAATTTGCCATGCAGAGCTCACCTTGTGATATTTAGATTGCATCTTCATAGTAAATGTCTTTACGTGCTTACTGACTAGCATTTTGATAGCTTTACTTGATATTATTAGAATGGAAAATGTTCCTAATATTGTATTATTCAAAATAAAGCAAGGTGTTGTCGGATGTTCCTTAAAAATGTTAACAAATGGCGATTACAAGTGGCTGTGAGTTTCTTTCCTAATTGTTCTCTCTAAACGCTCCTGCTGGAACTTGTACTATATTATTGCTTTACAGAAGCAGTGTCATTTTTAAAGAATCTATCGTGCATTAACATTACTTGATTATATATTAAAATAAATCTTACCATCTCTATTTTTTTTAATTTACTGTTCTCTATTTTGTGCCATTCCTTTTTATTTTGTTTTACTTATAAGTAGTTCGGTTAGTTAATATTATTTAAGTTGTATATTATGGTTCTTGCTTTTGTACACGTAATAAATCAGTTAAAAAAACTATATATGTCTCCCTACCTATCTCACGTTATTCTTACAAAATGTTGGTACCTATACGATCTTTAGTGATGTTTAATTTTATATTGTTTTATAAATATATTATATAGCATTTCGTCTTTTTATACTCAACGATTGCGGCTCTACCTTTTCACTATCCACCAGCTATATTTGGCTTCCACGAAATAGGGGCGCGTCAGACTACATGCTGCTACTGGAAACTTTTAACAGAGATTCAAATCAATATTTGGCTTAAACTGGCAGTCGAACCTAGATTATTACTAGGTAGTAGTTACGTATAATCCGTAGGCACCAAAAGCTTAGTTTTGTTTCTATCTATTGGTAGTATTTTATAATATAGGAAAGTAAATCAGGGCCGAATTTTTAAAAATCTATGTTTATCTATGCTGAACTTCAAGATTGAAATCTATATCGATAAAGATTTTAATAATTTAGTTCTGAATTAGCATAAAGTCTAGTTTATAGTAATTTATGTAGTTCAGTATATTATCTACATAAAAACATTTTTTGCTTGAGTGCCTAACGGCATAGCCTCAACGCACACAACTTTTTGAAAAGAGGCTTAACGCTGCTTATTGTCCGCACATACGTATCTTTTTGCACACATCACACTCTCGTGTTCCTGGAATACGGACTAGTTGTCTAACAAAAATCTAGCCTAGTCTCTAAAGGCCATACAAAAAAATTGCTTTCTAAAAATTGTGCTCTAAAAATAATGCTTCTATCGCAAAAGGTTTTATGAATCTAGAAATATGGGCAAAATAAATACATATCCTTTTTTAATATAAAATATTAGTTTCTATTTTATAATAGTTATATTAGGAATAACTTAGTTATAGTATGTTTTAATGTGTAAATGTTGTCGGTATACTTGTACATACAATCAATATAACTATTCAAAATAACTAAGAGCAACGTAGATCGTAACGTAAGTAATCCTAACGCTAACTAATATTATAAATGCGAATGTGAGTTTGTTTGTTTCTTTCACGCCTTAGCTCTTCCACCGATCATCATGAAATTTCGCATAGGTACCTACATGTTATCAAAGGTACAGAAAAGGATATAGGTACTTTTCATCCAAGCGAAGCCGCGAGAAAAACTAGTTTCTTATAAATATAGGTACAGAATGCCTCGTTGGTTTAATGGTGTAGGTAGGTACGTAGGTATACGTTTACATCTTATAATGTTTAGTAGTAACAGATACTAAGGATTCTAAAGATGTGTGAATAGGCTCGTCCTGAATAACGTAGAAGCTAAAACATAGCAACAATACATTTTGATGTAATACACTTTTGTATGCTCTCCGGGGACTCTGCTAGTACAATATAGTATTCATCCGAAGATATTACACTTACATTACTAATATTCAAGTACTGTAGTGTTTTTATAAAGACACATGGCGTAATCATTCCGTTCGAAATTAATAATTAAATTATATCAGAAGGACACAGCCGTGAGGCGACATAGCTAATATCGCCCACGGACGCGAAGGGGCGTTGATTTGAATAAATCATAAATGAGGACTATATCTCAATTCATAGAAAAAAAGCTATCGTTTTTTTACAATCTGTCACTGTCATAACTAGTTATCAGAATTAACATAGATAGATATATTTTAATAGGCTTCTAAAGTCAATCAAAATACATATATACGTATGTTTTTTTACCAGTTCCGTCGTATATGTATGTGATTAAGCACAAATACGATCGTTTTAATTCTAAATTACTTAATCGCGCATCGGGCCAATATTGATGTATGGTTGTTGGTAAAATAAATCAAAATAGATGGTAACTGTACAGCTTTCAAATTAGTTTCTTTTCCTACTAATATTTCACACATCGCGACATGCCACTTTTATAATATAATTACACGCTAAGCTGAAATAGATAATATCCATATGTTTTTTACCAGTTCCGTGTATATGTAATTATGTATGCAACTAATAATGAAATCCTGGATTCCAGGTTGACGCAAATTACTTTGGGATTTTTCTGGTAGGAAGTTCTCAGCAGCATCACGCAGTCTAAGTGGGTGCCTGGTAGACTTCGAAGACCTGAAATACCACGTAGACTCATAACCTATTACGTAACATCATAAACAAGCTAGCTAAACATGAAGACACTCCTTTGCCGACTATATCAGAGACTATGAATGTATATATGGTTTTTCGTTCAAAGAATAGTAGATGAACATACATAGAACATTTACAAATCAGGATAGAGATATATTGCTGATAAAACTGAAATAGGGTATTAACGTCAAACTGACTGCGTGTAATCTATTGCATTAATTTGTTACACTAGTGGACACATACGCGACGACTAATTGTAAGCGACCGGATTTTATTGCCACGTTGCTCGTGCCAGTCTAGTGTTTATTGAAATGTCTAAAGGCATTCAACAGATTAAATATTGTGACCCTTGTCAGTCATCATAATAAAATTGAATGTATGTGCTATCATATCTGTTAATATACTAAAGATTTGCAGTTGTTATTAAAATTGAAATTCATTCGAATGATTCGTATGATTGTGTTTATTCGAATGACAAATTTGAATAACAATTGGTTTTCTTTGAGGCTCGATTATCTGATTAAGCTAAAATACGACCGTTTTAATACGAAATGACTTAATCGCGCATCGGGCAAATATTTGTGTATGGTTGTTGGTAAAATAAATCAAATAAGACAGTAACTGTATAGCTTTCAAATTAGTTATTTTTCTAGTAATATTTCACACATCGCGACATGCTACTTTTATAATATAATTACACGCTAAGCTGAAATAGATAGTATCCAACTATTTACTACAGTTTATCTCTTCACGGTGATCAAGAAAGTAATGACATTATTGTGGCTCGTAATGTCTCACTCGCCTGTCCTCGTGTGAACGCCGCATTACTATAAGCCGGAAATGACTAGCATCATCACATTATACACAAATATTTCCAAAGGCCTTTTATGTTAATTTCTAGCTATAGCTAACGTTTGTAATGCGTAGAATCATAGAAACGCGATCGATTCGCCATAATCGTATGCCAATTCGAATAAATAGATCAAAGACAATGATTAATGTGTCAAGGATTTAGCATATTAGTATACCACCTACCGAGATTATTGTGTCTGTTAACATTATAATATATTTTAATGTGTTTGTGTGTGTTGAGAGGACACATTTATTACTTACTATGAATATATATGGCGTTGAAGCCAAAGGTAAATTTAATAATATTAATAGAACAAATTAAAGTTTAGTAGGGTTACGACAAAAGAAAATATCTACAAAAGCAATGTATACTGCGATCACATGACGTTTTACAAATGTGGAGAGGAAAAAAGGCTAACGTGAAATAAGAGAAGGTGGGTAATAATTAGCAATGAATACATGGAACGTATGACGTAGTGATGATAAATAGGGAATATCTGTCAATGCTCGCGTATGACGGATAAGATGTTAACCAATATTTAGACTCACATATATGTACATATATCACGGATATGCTAATATGAATATACTTATTATGTTGTCTTTCCTATGAAACTGTATTGCAAATCCAGTGCATATCCAGAACACATTGCAAATAATTACTTCCTCTAGGCAAATTGTAATATGATGATTATATTCTAACACATACACACAACACCATCTAGCCCAAACTAAGCAGAGCTTGTACTACGGGTACTAGACAATGGATAAACATACATATATTCTTTATTTTTGTATATACATACATATTAAACATAGAAACACCCAGACCAAGACAAATATCCATGTTCATCACACATGTTTGACTTGTGCGGGAATCGAAACCGCGACCTCAGGTGTGGCAGTCGGTTACACTTACCACTACGCCATCGTCGCACATTATAGGATAGGCACCTATCATAAAACCTAAACGCACAGAATGTTAGCAAGTACATACAGTCGTTGCTTACGGAACTAAATATTTCTGTTTTTTACAACATACATAATGTAGTTCATTACATGTTTATTACACAAAAAGGTTAGCAGTGGGCCGATTGATATTGGGTGTCGATGAGGCTGGCTAAGCCACCCACTGAGCCGCGATTTGAATCAATTTATGGCATGCGGTATACAGATCCGATTATAATGATACGCACATTGCGTTCAATCGAGCTTTAAATGGTACAATTTAGTGCTGAAACGTTTACGCAAGGCAAGATTTAACTTTCACATTACTGTCTGTTACTGCTTCCATATTAATAATTGATTGTATTTTCGCCCGATTTGGCGGTCAAGTATTGGAATTCTAGACATAATTAAAAAGCTATTGTATCTGATTGCCGATGTGCCGCTGCTACTCAATAGGCGCCCACGGTAGTACATAGAGGTATGAAAATACTCGCAGTTTAAGTCTAGTACATCATATTAAGGAATACTGTATTCTAAGTAACATTAACCTAGGATAATAGGCAATCAAGGGCATTTCACATTTGCGCACATCTTTAGCAGAGTCTTAGTAACAAATAGCCGACCGATTGAGTTAAAATATTTTAAATGCTACCAGAAATTGCTTAACGGCACATAGATTATTTTACTAATAAAAATTAAAGAGTTCTACAACAGAAAAAATATTGTTTATAATAAAAATAAACGGTAGCAATATTTAAATAAACAATTAAACATCTTGTTAAATGTATTGATGTTGAATATACAAAACCTACGCTCCGAATTCGAAGAGGCAATTATTTTATTCTTATTTGTAAATGAATCCTTCGTTTTCTCTCAGCACGCACCACTTTTTTCACGCAAAAATAAACCACGAGTATGTCTGCACGCAGTGTTTTTAAATATCTAATATGAAGTCAAGGTTAAACGCAAACTTCTGATGGCGCATTACAGAATGTTAATGAGTCTACTAGAAACCCCAGAAATGCAGTTCTAATAGATTCGGTGCGTTAAGTTTCGATTCTGGTGAAGGTAGTTAGGTAATGCTACCTCTAAATCTCCTGTTTCTTGCCTGTAATTCTATCTCTTCTATTATGTAATAGAAAAGATTGTTGTCTTTCCTTTGCAATTTAATTAATTATCGACTAAATTGTACTTACTAAATTGTAATTCAGTGATGCGCATTACATTTTGTGTTTATGAACAGAATATCTACAAGGATTTTAAGATTTATTACCGTTTAAAGATGTATAAAATTTCTAAGGAAGGCTTTCATTAGATACATAAATTATCTAATTTAGATAATTATCCCGCTAGTAGTGCATAATTCATATTATTCCATGGATGACTTTAACCGCTTACGTTGAAGTTGAAATCATAAAGAAATCAAAAATCAATCAAATGTCACTGTTTCGTCCATATTCGACGAAACTGAACGGCAATATAATATAATCTACTAGCTGCAAGTGTAAGGTTTTTGTAAAGCATCATTATCATCAGGTGCCATCTACACCTGAAGTTCGAGTAAGAAGATTACCTACGTAATCTTCTTTCTTAAGATCTCATACTATGTTCTTAAGATCTTGATAACTCAATCTAGTACACTTTTTAGTATCGTAGAGTCATTTACGTTTCGATCCCTTTATTCTATTTTTCGTTAACTTATCAAAGTCTTAAAAGCGACCACATTGCATAATCTCACCGCTATATCGATCTGCGTATTATCCAATCCGTAGCGGGTCGCTTTATCCTTAAATATAACATAACGTAATATATCACAATCGTAGCAACGTATATTCGTCAATAAATAATTGCCATAGCTGCGTCTTTATTCTTCACATACATAATGTTGTTTTATTCACTCACACCTACGTGACGCGACTGAGATTGATTACCACATGTCGTGATACACTAACCGCAAGTACCTAAGTACATAAGACTTCTTTTTGTACTCGAGTTTTGTTAAAAGAATAAGTAATCTGAACTTTAAGTTTCTTTTCAAATGAGAAGAATTAAAAGGAGAGCTTTCCTTTTCTTTTATGTCATTTAGACGTTAGAGTCACGGCATATTTGTATGGAAATGTGGCAGTTAAAGAGCGCTGTAACAATCCCTGTTGTAGCTTGCCCGTATCTTTGGAGTTTTCTGATGAAATAAAGAAAATTTTGTCAACATCCATCCGCCTCCGCTTTCGAAGTTTATATATTTCTGTCGCAGTTAAATTGTGAAATTCGCCTTATAGTAATGCTTCATAGATTCTTTATGAGATAGTGCTTTTTGAAAAGTATAAGAGCGGAAAATACGAGATGCTTATTTGTCTTAACGCAGCTAAATTTGCATTATCCTAGCACTTATTATAAGTTCAGTGACGTACAGTGTAAGCGCAAGCTATATTAAACTTAACATCTCGATATTATTGTAAGTGTTGACGTACTCTACACTTACAACATTAAGTAGATACAACTCTACATTTACAAAATGGCTATAATGCAATTTACTGGTTCCTTCACACAAAGAAAGTGCAATTTTCGATTACCCTTCACTGTTACCATCCGTATAGACAACATTTTGTTGATATTTCACTGTGTTTATTAATATGTCTTCCTTAATGTTAGTTATCTAACATAAACTATAGTACCGCAGTTTTTTATATTTAGTGATACGCTAATATAATTAAATACACATTTCGATTGCGACAATAATATAGCTCTAAAAATAAAATTTTATTAAGACTGCGCCGAGCGAAATGTTCCAAAACAGATGGTCACAGTTAAGTGAATGAAATAAACACTTTTTGTTTAATATAAATATAAAATATACATTTACCATAACAATGAATGTGTTTACAATTACTCCGTGTAAAAACTTAAAATAATTAATATTTTCGCCTACAAAATTACGTAAATTTGCAAAAACCTGAGCTCGTGTTATGAGATTTTTAGATTATAACAGTAGAAATCTATCCTATTTTACAGCTTAAACGAAACATAAATAGTTATATTAAAATTTATCCGTCCCAAATATTTAAGTTATTGGTTGACAATAAAGATACATATTTATCAAAAAAGAACTTCAAATCCTCCATACAATTTCACTATGGCGGCCGCGCGCCGATTTAAATATGCGCCGTACGAGCTCTGTCATTATGTCTTACGCTCGGCGCAGTCTTAAGAAGTTTTCAAAAGTTACGGCATATACTATGTCAATGTAAATATGAAATTGATTCTGTACAGTCAATATTCGACGCAAAACCTTTTTGTGGTGCTAATTATAGAATTAGAACATCTTACTCATAACTAATTTCGTATCCATGCCAATGTAAAAGTATGAAGTGTAGCGTAGCCATTGTCCACTTATAGAAGTTGATTATTATTGTTATTATGCTGCACGGATCGCGTAGTGTCTTAAGAGGTCGCCACGCCATGGCCACTGCACAGTGCTGTAGGTTCGATCACCACATAATACAAAAATTGTGTGACCCACAATTAGCTGTTCGTACATTGGTTTTTTTTTGTGTTTGTCGTTCAAGTGCTAGTAAAGTTCCTAGCGCCACAGAAATTATTCCTAGTGCAGAAGTTTTCTTTTTGAAGAATAAATGTTCATATTTAGTATAAGGACTGAACAGATAGACACTATTAATAAGATTAAAAATCCACACTTACTTTAGTAACTTTTCTAAACGCCATGATAATTCTTTCTTATCTATGTCTCCTTGGATTTACGGTCATGGTTTTCTCAAGGGATTTCCTTAAGGAAAAATGGCCATTTATAAATATGCCATGGGAAAATGGATCTAATACGCTTTTAGAGGCACTTAAATTTGGAATAATTATATGTATCCATACTATGATAAAAATGTCACGTGACTGTGTATATATGTATATTGGAAATTTAAAAAATAAAAGATTTGGTATAATTGTTTTTATGTTTGCTTGGACTTTACATAAGAAGTGCGGGACAGATTTTGATGCGGTTTTATAGTTTGGGTTTGGGATGCTTGGATAACATTTTAAGTTCAACTTAAAATATTAACTTACTGTTAACTAGCAATGCGCCCCAGCTATGCACAGGTAGTACAAAACCTTAACAAATTATGCAACTAAACCTTCCTCGTGAATCATTATATCTATTGGTGAAAGCCGCATAAAAATCCGTTCAATAGTTTTTGAGTTTATCGCGAACAGACAAACACACGCGGCTGGGGACTTTGTTTTATAATATGTAGTGATAGTGATTAAGTTGAGTAGAACAGGCGATTTGGTCTATACGGTGGTCTACATATACATATATGTACGTCGCGGTGAAGCTGTATTCTGTGCAAACACAGTCGTGAGCAAAAGCTACTAATTCATATTTCTTTGTATTTCATGTAATGTACGAAATCTCTTTTACACAGGCAAATCTCGCGACAGGCTTTTATAATGTATAAAAATTGTATAATGTAATAAATCCTTTTTGGAGCAATTATACTTATATAAAACCATAGCTTAGGACCATATTTTATATTAATTTATCATATACAATTTAACATGATATCGGTTAATATATTTCTTATTATATAGCGTAACATATATAATAATTAGGCATGACCAGATGTATTAAGATTCTACCTGGTAAAGGGCAACCACGGTGCATTCAATTTACCACCAAAGAAAATGCAATAACATTATGTCTGAACCAAACATCAATTGCTATAATATCCTTATGGATCTTATCCTATTGGACCCATGATTACACTACAAGACTAATAAACCAACCGACAATCAAACCTAAGACGTTTAAATTAACAACTGCGCGTGTCGTCAGCGTCACGCTTACGCCATCCGCCGGAACGACAAGGCAACCTTACATAACTTAAAAAACAAATATATATCATCATATGACATTGTAAGCGTTTGTTTACATACACATTTATGTACATACATAATACACATATTTAAGCGGACTATTACCATTGTAATAGAATGAATGTAGCGTCAAATGTGGCTGTATGTTATGGAACAATAAATAACGTACATTAACAGTTATGTGTGCATCCATCAACCGTCGGCGACGGGTAGGAAGTGAAGTATTCTCGGCTGACGGTTCCGTTTCGTCGTCAAGCGGGTTACTCAAGCGCAAGCGCGAAACACGCAATATGCAGCGCATCAATCAGCAACGCAGCGCAAAATGTTTTTTGTTCACTATAGTTTTTACGGTACATAGTAAGGAACTGTTATACATTTAATCGGCTATAGTCTACACGTGGGTAATACTAGGTATAATAGTTCAAGGTACGAGTAGCTCATTACAGTAAGGCGTCGCGTCTCTTTGTCACTACTAATGCGCGCACGGAACATTGATTTGCGTGCTCTAAGGATAATTGTGTCGAGATAGGAATATTACTTCAGTCTTATTAAAAAAAATCTTACTAAAGGCTTAATACGATGGGTAGTTAAAATACTTAGTATGTCTAATAAATGCATTGTAAATAACTTTATTAGTTCATTCTGAAAACATTTATTATATGCAGCATCGTTGGCATTCTTATGCATTATTATGAACAATAATTTTTTGATTTTTTACTTATCACGATGTGATACCTAAGCCTCTTGTAAGTTTTATGAATATGGCCATTTCTGTTTTAATAATAATAATAAATTTCTTTATTCACTCAAACATTAGTACAATACAATTACACATATTACAATACAATATATAGGTATCTGGCCTCCACACTAGGATTCCCTAAGTGTTTATATATATATGCGTATGTATTCGAATAATATTCGAATAGTAGTAAACAATGTAATTCTAACTTTGCATGGTCAAGGACGCAGCGCAGTAGAGGTAATGTAGTTTACTCATTCAAATATAAATCAAAAGCAATTGCGCATATCGCTATTTATGTGTGGTTCACAGATAGTTAACACGAGTAATGACGAGTATATATGCTATTGCAGTCTAACATTGCATGCGTGTAAAGATTCGCGCGCGATATACGCGAGAGCTGTAAGTTAAAATATAAATACTTATTGTAACCTATAATTTATAAATATTTATTACTGAATAATATTTTAATAGTACATGGATACAGAATATATATATACAATAATATCAGCCCTGTATTAAACTGTCCCACTGCTGGGCACAGGCCTCTCAGTGTGAGAAGGGTCAGGCCATAGTCTACCACGCTGGCCCAGTGCGGGTTGGCAGACTTCATATATCTTCGAGAACATTGTGGAGAACTCTCAGACGTGCAGGTTTCCTCACGATGTTTTCTTTCACCGTTAAAGCGAGCGATAATTAACTATTTAATACGCACATAACTTCGAAAAGTCAGAGGTGCCTTGGGATTGAACCCGAGACCTCTGCGTGGCAGTCCAACGGTCTCCTACTAGACTATCGCTGCTATTATGCTATTATTATTTACTATTGAATAAATAATAATAATTATTATTATATAACACTGACTGCACGGATGGCGTAGTGGTTTTTAAGTGGTCGCCTCGCTACTGCCACTGTGGCGTGTTATTCCTCCTACACGGGATAAAACTTTGTGAGAGCCACAAATAGATGTTCTGAGTTTGGGTTTGAATGTTTGTAAAGTCTCTGTGGACACAGGATTTATACCTATAAGATGTATCTTATGTGGGGGCCAGTCAGTGCAGAGCGGCGACACTTCGACGCAGTGGGATCTTTTGTGTCTACACTCTCCCAATAACGAATGCCATAGATGTTCATGGCAGCCGGGACCGACGGCTTAACGTGCTCTCCGAGGCACGGAGCAGGCGGTTATTGTCAATCAATACGCACATCATTTCGAAAAGTCATATATCTTCCGATAGTCAGAGGTGCGCGACGGCGACGTGGGTTCGAACCCGAGCCCCTTTGCATTGCAGTCTGTTGGTCTCCCACTGAGCTATTGCTGCTATTTATACCTATACTCCGTTAGGTTGGTATTTAACTAAAGGTAAACAATCTTGATGTGACTTTTTATCTAAAAACTCAGTTTAAAAATAAATGCTGCTTTAAAAATAAATACAACAATAATGATAACTAAATCAATTGAACCATTAGTTTAAGCAGTAGTTTATTTGTTTAATATGTGTTTGTGTAAAAAGTCACATCAAGATTGTTTACCTTTAGTTAAGTACCCAACCTAACGGAGTATAGTGCGGGAGTTGCCATTAATAAAAATAAAAAAGAACTAGTTGGATAAGAAATGACTGTTTACTGTAATAAACTGACTAACCCCTTTGACGTTCATAAGCGTTACTTTGTAACCTAAATTAATAAATTATTTTTGACATTGACTTTGACTGCTTACTTAGTGCCCATAGAAAACTTGGCAACTTAAATGGAAATTTGAGACATCTTAACATGCTAACAAAAAACGTAACCTCTAATGAATGTTTTTAATCATTACTCAATAGTCACTGTCCTTTTAAAGATATAATGCCTTTTTATAACCAATTTATTTTATAGTGGTCTAGGTAAAAAGAAGGGGTTAGTTTAATTGTTTTTCTTAATGACAAGTCGTAAAACAAAGCGTCACGCTTATTAATCTCTCGGAGAAACTGGTTTCAATTATTATAATTTAGAATATAAATTTAAACCTGGAAGACATCGCTTGTTGTTTTAAGTACACATATTATGTTTAAATTCGCTAATAATGTTAAATTAAGTTTAACAAGAACAGTTTAAAATTAAGATGTCTGAATGATATTATTGCGTGAAACTTCAAGAATGCCGTATAAGAAAATGTTAAGCAATGATAAATAATATGATTTGACTGTTAATACGCTGTATATTATTTCAATTCTATCTCTCATGACTGGCTTTAGTAAACTTTTAATTAATGATCAAATAGATAATTACAAACAATTTTAAATTTACTAGTTATAGCCTCCGGCTTCGCTCGCGTTATTCTAGATTTTGTCAATAAATTTCTATTCATCTGGAACAATACTTTTTCTCGATGAAAGATACTTTTCATCCTTTTTTGTACCCCTGACAACATGTATGCGAATTTTCATAATAAACTGTTAGGGGTGAAAGCATAACAAACAACAATACTCACATTCACAAGGATAATACGATTTGTAATTAATATAAAATAATAATTTTGTTAGTGATATTTTATGAACATTAAATGATGTCTGATATTTCACAGAAAATTGTATCGTAATGTTAGGCACTAAATTAAAATTATTAATCATGTTACTATTTAGGCTTGGTAAACACATTAGACATTAGTAGGTATTTTGGATATTAGTAGGTAAATAATATAATACCTATAATTTTATATCATACTTAGACTAGACTACACATCGTTTCGTCCACATAACGAAACGAATTAATGCCGCACAAATTTTGATTAGGCTAACCAATTATACTTAATCAAAGAAGTAAAATTCCAATTAATGTGTTTACTGGTATTTTATGCACATAATGAATCCGAAACCGACCAGATAATGAGCCAACGCTTCCAAGAATAACAGGAATTAATACTTGATATTACCGCAACCATTCCCCGATAGCATTGAAATTATTTTAACAGCAAATTGTACAGTTTCTGGAAAAAAGCTTTTTCTCATAATAATACTATATCATAATTACTACCTCGTCATAATAATCTCGGTTTTATTCTAGTGATTGGTGTTTCTGTGAGAAATATTTAAGTAGCTGTATGACGGAAATATGTGCCATGCGCTATGATATGTCCTTCTTCAAACGAGGTTTAAAGAGAGTTCTTCTTTCACGGTAGGCAGCGGCTCTGCTGTGTCCTGACATTGCTGAAGTCCATGAGCAGCGGTTACCACTTTCCATCAGGTGGGCCACTTGCTCGTCTGCCACCAATGGCAATAAAAAAAGTAAATAAAGATAGGATAATCTCCCATTACGTGGGTCTTTAAAACATAGCTAGCATAAGTTGGGAATAGTACACCTCTGTTTACGGATGATAGATGTAGAGGCGTGGGTAATATGTATGTATGTGTATCATCATAATTACCCCGTGTTACATTCTCTGAGCCCGTTCATCGTCCTTTACACACAGATTCACGTATAATATTTAATGTTACCCTACCGTTAAGCGTATTTCGCAACCGCTGTCGAATGTTAAATAATAGATCTTTGTTCTCAGTTCGCCGCAAGTCAGTACCTAATCTTCAAAGTCCTTATAGAACTCATTATAGTGCACCCATCCGATGTGGTCATTGTCTATTTTTATAATAAATCGAGCTGTTGCTGTGCCGATATTACTACGGTGGCTAGATTACAGGCAACTTAGAATTAATTATGGTATAATAGCTATTGAAACAGGGTAGTTAAGAGTACAGTTGTATGCGAACTATTTTCGAATATGTTGATTAAATGTACATAAAAATGAATTAAGTGATGCGCGTTATTTGCCTAATCATATTCGAATGATATCATTCTAATAATAATAATGATCTTCATTCTTCTAAAAATAGGTACAGTTTATCTAACTTATCATAATATGTAATGGATACTGTGATTATACTTGGTGCGATGGTACGCATTACTAAATAAATGCATACAGTGCGCTTATAAACGAAGGGCGTCAGTCTATGACTTTTCGTTTGACTGCTATCACGCAATGTCCCAAGTATGCATTAGTTTAATGTTCAGTTTTGCCAGTAATGGTTAATATCGCGAAATTTAACGAATGCGATAAAATAAATGATGTAAATAATATGTGTAAAATAATTATATATAATATAACAAATACTTTAATATAATAATTATATTAAAGTATTTGTTAGAAGAATTAATTTATATACAAGTGCTAGCCCGCTCTTCCGTGAAAGTGTCACCTTTTTGGCCTATAAACAAACTTCCTGTTCTGAACTATATCGTGTAAATATGTAATAAAAAAGTTGCAATCACATCTGTAGGTACTATAATAATAATATTATAAAAAAAAATCTGGATATTTGTTTGTTTGTTTGCTTGTAAACAACCAATTTAAAAATTCTTTCACCATTAGAAAGCTATATTATTACCGAGTAACATAGGCTTTGCTTTATTTAAATAAAAATTACTGTTACTAACCTAACCTAAACTACTTTGCGGGTGAAGCCGCGAGCAAAAGCTAGTATTGAAATAAAGTTAGTTATTATTATAAACCAGCGTAAGATCATAGATCGAAATTTGATCGGTGAATAAGGGATCCAGAGACTTACATGCCAACCGTTTGTTTTTCTTTACATTCATCCCATTTTGAATTCCTTTTACCTAAGGTCGGCAACGCGCGACCTATTCTAACTGATATTGCTAGCGAATAGAGGCTATAGTTATCGCTTACTATTAAGCTAAAGCTCTGCACTAAGTTAATACTCAGTCTGAAATAAGTATTTTTATTTATTTATTATAGTAATTCACCTTAAAGTTAAGGTGAATTAATCAACGTGTTCATTTCACAGTTATATATCAGTGTTTTACGATTATCTCTAAAGGAATTTAAGTGAATGGAGTTATATGTAATGGACCTATGTGTATTAATTGTCAACCACGAAAGCTGCGTTCGCTGATCTTAGGCTGTCGGTAGTACTGTATCACGTTTGGAGTACGACATAGTAGAACTCTGCAACTATACACTTTAAAATCACAGAAATAAAGTCTAAATTCTTTTGTAAGTATACTTGACTTTTCATTGCGTTGACTTCATGGTTAGCGTAATCAATATTTGTCATTACTTTAGTTTCTGTCGTAATCCCATAAACCAACTGCTGTATGCATTTACGACAAAATTCTAAAGCCGTTGGTATTTAATTACACAGTAAAACAAGTTCGACAGGAACAAACTTCTAGTATAACAAAATACCTGAAAAAAAGGAAGTAATGGAAAATATGCATACAAAAAGGGACAACATTTTTTTAATTTTTTTTTCTATAGAATTAGCATTACTGTTTTATAGATTACGTGTAAATAAGAATTTTTATTGCAATATTGAAAGAGTACATCAATACGTTTTGATGTTTTTCAGTTCTCAGGTGATGTAGTCGTTATGTCATCATTCAGATTCAGATCGTTATTAAGCTCATAGTTGCTGAGTAATTGTAAATATTTGAAGTTTGGTTTTAAGTGATTGCGTGCGAGTTAGTGCCTGATATATAAATAACTGATCTTAAACTATATTTAAATGTAGTTTTGTGGATGCGTGAAATACAAAATAGCAAAGTTTGCTTGAAGGCGGTGTTCTCAGGAATTACCAGCCCATATTATCCAATCATATTTGTTCAATAAGCAATAATTTTGTCGGTCAATTAGAACGTGAACATTGAGCTCGAGATATACGTCCATCTTAAAATTGAAGCAAGACAGATTGGAGTAGTAGCTATACAGGAGGTCACAGCCAAGTAACCTTCTATTCTGCTCCAGCAATGAGTAAGGTTTGTTTGTTAAGAAAATGCTATATTATACGCAGGGCGACCGATAATTAGTGTTCTTTGTGCTGTCAATGCTGTCAGCGAATTATGTTTTTGAGATCAGTTCGTGAGGAAGCCGAGAAAAATAACTTATCCTTATACTCTTGACTATTAACCATTAGACGTAAACTTTTGTTCTGAAACTCAGACCGTTTCCTTAGCAACTTAAGGGTGAAGTAAGCTGGTTGACGCGTTATAAAGTTACTAGCTAAGCTACCAAGAGTACTCAAACCTATGCATATCTTTTAATAATTTGATTAGTTCATAGACGTTATCACCGGAAGTGCTTACAGAAAACGAAAATGAAAATCATGCCGACGACCACCAGTAAAGATGAAAAGTCACGAATGATTCTCAGTATAAACCATTAAAAAATGTAATTGGTTCACGACGGAAAACAGTATAAAGGCATAAAAAGTATTGCCTCTTTCCAAAATTACAGAAAATTGAGTTTTTTTATTTGGGAAATATGATGCTGGAAAAGCAGAATCCGTATTTTGTCGTATGCCTGTTGCCACCTACTTTTAGAACATTAGTGATATTTATTTTGATACATATTCACAGCTTTTATATATTATTGCCCTGTCAATAATTTGTGCAGTATTCTTTTAGTTAGATTAAATTTTGCGGCACCAGATCGTATTTACAATATCCATTATCATAACAAATGTACTAAATGAGAATTAGCAAATTTTCCTGCATGACACATTACAATTTTAATATTAATTTTATCATGTTACATCATTTCACTCTTAAGAAGTAACCAATTAAGTTTAATATCAATTTAAACAATATATAAGGCAAAGGTCCTACGAACGACGAAGAAAAGCAACGTACCAATTAAACTCCGATGTAAATGTTTTCATCAATAAATTATGTCAAGTTCGTTTAATGGCTTCGGCGTTCAAATCAATACCAGAAACAGTTCACTCAGTCAGCTTTATAATACCTATACTATCAGAAATTTACATAATATCATGCCTAAGTATGTACGAAGGGCCAGGCTGAGTCTTTGCTTCTATTTGCTAACAGAAAACTTCAATAAAATTGTTACATATTGGCCCTATATTATAAATTATAATTGACCCTGGGCTCTTACGATCGATAATAACAATAAGTGCAAACTACAATGGCCCAGTCATAAATAAACTCTATCAACTTACACGTGAATCATGGTTATATATCAAATTTCTCTAACTCTAAATCAGAAACAGTACTCAAGCCTTACAGCTTCTGCTCATTGTTCGTTAATTTTTCAATCTCTGTTACAACACAATACATAATGGTAACATAAAGGCCTTAGTTAGGTATTTTTCTTGAATCGTGAACGGAGTAGATGTGTGTACAAAAGGAATAAAGCAGAGGGGTGCTAAAATTGTATAATTTTATTTTTAACAAGCGGCTGGCTAACGACGTGGGTGCTTCGTGCTCGACTGCCCCCGATAATGTGCGAACCGACCACGTAGAAACACCTATCTATACATCGTGGGTATTAAAAGTGATATAACACCTCCATGGGTGGCACTTTATAAGTTCATTACCTAGTGAAATCAGCTAATAGGAATGTCGAGTATTAGCTATCGCTTGTGGCTTAACCAGTAGGTATGTAATATAGAAAAATATGCTTCAAAAAAGTACTGCAATACTATGAACCGACGTAAAACAGCAGATTTTCTATTTGTGCATATTATGAGAACACTGATTTGTTGAAACATTGTTTGTAACGAAAGATTGTTTTCATGCTTTTTACCTAGAAGATAAATAACCCGTATTTCGCTCAACTCTAGTAAATTGCCTTTATGTGTTTAAAGTAAAGCTTCATTTCATTTTTACTTTTTAACGTGAAACAAATATCAAACATAAATAATGTTACTAAGGATGTCGACAGAGCAACGTGTAAAAGGATGTGAATTTAACATTCACAAATACACGAGTAAACATAAAAATATACATTTTTATGCATGACGTTGGACCTTTCCAAACCCTTTTAAAATAAACATATTACTTTTTAATGTAATATAATGAATAAATACTAGAGCTCGTACAACAGTCGCTTAACGTGCCTCAACTTGTTCTTTTTAGGACGGCGAAACCAGATTTAAGGTTTTGCAAAACGTATTTAAAAAGCAAAGCATACAATGTAACAAATGTAATAAATATAAATTAAATGTGAACAATAATGATTCATACGTATTCTGTTATTTAGTCATCCGTATTAACTTTGTTAAAGACTATTGTCGCCCGAATATTTTCACTTTTGTCTTAACTTTACTTTTTGTCACATCGTAATGTCTATTCATTAATCATTGATTTATAATAACCTTACGACACGTGTCCGAGTGGGTGGAGTGTGAACATGTCACAGGATGATGTCATTAAATCGACACTTAGTTATATTTGTCACTTTCTGCACTAAGAGCATATTCGGTATGCGTAAGATTCGATGACATACTAGTCCATTTAACTTATGTTATGCAAGCGACAAACCGGTCAGCTGGAATAATAGCCGTCATTCACAAAATCAGATGCACCTGACTTCGCTACTACGACCTCATAGTATCAGTCTGTATCGTAAACATTACCATAAATCAGGGTCTGCGTTTATTTAGTCACTGACATGATACTGATGAACGCTAAACTCTGCAGCACGGCTAACTTACAAATGCCCTTGTTGATCGTAAAACTCAAATTAAAGTACAAAACATAATATTTAACGCACTGTTTACCTCATTCGTGAATATCTAGAAGCACATCACAGATTCTTTCTGTCACTTCACTGTGTTAGCACTAATATTTGGTTTGTTTTGAAGGTTTTAAGCACAGTTGTGTTCGTACTAGGTGTTGTGTAAGCGCGTATAGGCGCCGAGAATGCGCGGGCGAGCCACTAACCGCGAGGAGTGACGGAGGCAGCAGGTTGCGCGGGAGTGGCGCGCCCCCCACCCCGCGTGACAAGGCTGCCTCTGCGCCGCCGCCGCCGCGCACAGGTATTCCGACTGTGACGACAACGTGCCCATTTATGTCTTTGGACATGGTTGATGGCCATAACGGCCATATGGTGTCTTGCACTCGGTGTGATTAAGTTTTTCAATGGAATTCAGTAATAGTTGTGAATTACGTCGAGGTGTGGGAAGTTGTAAAAACTTGAAAATTACTTTTCTTCTTGTGGTCTGCTAATGTAGTGCGGTGCTTAATTGTGTAATCACTGTAGTGTATATGTATTGAAATATAAAGATTATATAGAATATAAGATAAATGTAATTTTATATATTGTATTGGCTTTATCTTTACATATATAGCTATGCGTCTTTGTGGTATTTATTTACTATGAACTAGCAAGTAAAATAAAATAAAACATAAAATTAATTAAAATCTACAATAACCAATCATTATAAGCTATTTTCTTGATGATCGATTGTTCCGCAATGGTAGTCATTTGTATGTATATCGTATTATACGACATATTATATGTTTGTTATCAGACAGATCGTAAAACGAACGTAATAAAATATTGCTGGTAATGGTTAACGTCATATGAATAGAAAAGGCTTTTGGAACGACACTATTTGGGTTGGTTTATTACATCATTTACTATCATTTATTACATCAAACAAATTTATTAAAATCGAGGTTTGGTTTTTGAGTAAATATTCGTTTTCATATTAGGTGTAGGCAGAGAGCGCCGTATTCATTATAATCTTCTTGATAAATACGCCTTTTTTGTTGAATATTTCATTAGTGCACCTATCTAATAGAGATATTATGTAAGATCATCAAAATAGTCGCAACTGATAATGTTTGCTAACAAACAATTATGCTGGTTTAAAATGGATTATGATAGATAGGTTTCTGCTTATGAAACTTAAATTCGCACTGTTAAAATATATGAAGTGGGCATTACTAGTATATTGATATACCTACATTGTAAAAACACAGAGCCAAAAATAGATTTTGTACTTAAACTTAAAAGTACTTTATAACATTATATGTAACAAGAGTAAAGTTGATTAAACAACAAGAGCTTTTAAAGGAAATTCACACAATTCTCTTCTAAAATATGATGTCCTTAAATAATATTTATTTCAATCGCGCAAAAACATACGATGCTAAATCTCTTAATAAAAAATCTCTTGTAGATTCCTAACTATACAACTTCTTACAATGTAACACGAATCGCCCAAATGTATTAAACTAGACATATACCCACTCAGTAACACTTTCCCTACCTCAAAATTCTTAGTTCCAGTTAAGGAGAGTCCGACATACGTAGGTATGCATGTTTGGTAAATGATGTAATAAATAGTGTGCACACCACGGCCGCGAGACGTCACACGGCGCGAGGGAATTATTGTCAACGTAACGAACGAGCACGACTGTACTAAGTAGATATTCGTTGAATTTATTAATGTTTGTTGTGTAAAGGCAAGGAAAATGTTTTCGTAATTTATGTGGGCATAAATTATTAATACACCGCCCTCCGCAAACGCGTGCAGCTATCTGTAGAAGAGTTAAATTGGATTCAAGGGTCGCAGAAGGTTTAATTTGATGCGGGTTTGGTCGAGCGGGACCCTTTATGTTAAAGAGAATATGTCGATTTTAAATTCTTCGCAATATTCCGTCCCTTTGACAACGCTAACTTTTCCAAAAGTTCGATACATTTTTTTTTATAAAATATTTATCTGTTATGTTTTTATATTATTTATATCTACAAGTTTATGCAGCATAAAGAACCCGGCTTTATTTGTAAAGGAAACAGCAGAAACAGCCGAAGAATTCATAAATATCGATGGTTCATTTCCTCCCGAGCTGGCGAGGTCTGTATAACGATATACGTTGTTGTTTCAAATTATAGAGACGCGTGCGCCAATGCACGGATGTTGAGAATTGTTAGGCAAGTGAGGAGCCCGAGGCATCCTAACTCGTGAATAAATTTGAATGACTGAACAGAGGGCACGGTGACATTTGGCCTACAGGCCACAGGTGCCGACTGTCTACGTTTCCATAAAATCGCGCCAGCCGAAGGTACGGAAAATCTGAGCGACTTTTACAAAAAAGAAAATACCCATGAATGAATTTTCTTTTGATGGCGGTTTTACGACTTCTAATATATCTGACCGAATACTGTGTCCGTTTTGTTTGTATACTACGTTCACGATATTTGAAATGGCCCGAGTCATAAATAAAACCATGAATGAGTTAATGGTAACGCGAGTATATTGACATTCACGTATAAGTATGTAAATTTTTGTGATACAATCTAACTTGGGAATGCAGGAACTCAGATTGAATTTTCGTGTTTACTGGGCGCAGGTGAAATGTTTCAAGAAAATTTTTCAATAAATGAAAAATGCAATTGGTTTGCTGCCGGAAAACGAATACACTACTCGACATCTTTTCTATTTCAGTATTTTTCCGCGGTGAAGCTGAAACGTGCATAAATTACATGTGTTTTACTGTTAAAGCAAAATATATATTAAATATAATGTTACAATATTATTTCAGGTTTATGTTCTCTATAATATGTATTCTATACATGATATAACGGATAATATTATTATTTGTAACTTGAATTGTGTTACTATATTACTACAGCCTTATAAATCTGTCAAGTGTTAGAATGCATCTAGCATTCATTCATATTATATCATAATAAGTATTGTCTTACGTTTACGCGAATGTAAGACATTGAAATTATGGCGATAAAATCCGTATAAAGTAAGTTAATTTTAATATACATACATATACTTACAGAAATAATTAAAAATCTATTGTGTTTGGCCACGGGTGTGCTGCTGCGGCGCAATAGGTTAATACCTATATATTGTGTAAAGTATAATAGCGTAAAACGCATTGGTCTATTTTTACAATAATCTTCAGAAGAAACATTTATTGCCCGAGTATATAAATATAAATAACGTATGACAATAAATAAATATTATGAAATACTAGTAAAATCGAATATAAAACATTTTGTAAAACAAAATAAATATATTTACCCGAGATATGCTTTTTAAATTTTGTTTTCAAATGTCTTTTCGATAATTTGACAGTCAAATCTTAAAAAATATAATTTGGCTTAGACCTATAAGCATAAACATGTTTATACCTTACATATTATACATACGCAATCAGAGGATAACCTTTATTTGGCCGATGTAAAAGAGGCCCGAACTAAAATGCAGCCGCTATTCTGTTCGTTTTTTAAAGATTCTCGAGCGCTGTCTTTTATTTGTGTTCTAATTAAACGGGTTGCGGTTCCTACAGCGACGTAGCTTTCAACAGTCGTGTTCTAGCTTCAATGAGCTCGGGATCAACGTGTGGTTTTTCCTCGGCAGCTAATAAAAACTGCCAAGTTTCCATAAAAAGTGTAGTGGTCGACAGAAAAAGCTTTACTTAACATATGTACATACATGCCAAAGGGCAAATAAAAGTTATACCTACTTAACTACAGATATAAAGAAAATGTTATTTGGATTTTGAGTATTCTTTGTTGTTTCAATCTCTTAACCGAGAAATTAGACCGAAAGACGTCTGTTTTAATCTTTGTAAGTAGAACCCAATAGTGCAGATGCATCACGACATTACTTAAGCTTTGTTTAACATCAAACAGTCTTGAAGTGTGGAAGGTTATCATAATATAAATAATATTGCGTTATAATACTATGTTTTATTTTTTGCTCCGGTTTTATATAATATGTAACTGTATAGTTCCCAGGTTTTACTAGGATTCTTATATACTAATATAAGGATCCTAGTAAAACCTGGGAATAGTGTCCAGACTGAGAATTTAGACAATAAATATAATTTTTCTTAATATTTTGTTATCATCAATTTGTATTTGAAAGTATCGGGAGAAGATCGCTAGATATTAAGATATTTTTGCGATAAGTTGTCATAATTTAATCATAGAATATTTATTAAAATTAAACTCCATACAGATTTTATACCGATTTATTTTAAAAACACTTTTTAACTAATTTAATATTATTTCAAACTAACTATATTAACACTTTTTGTACGCTTGGTGGTTTGTGTTGGCTCAAAACATTAATTCCACGTAGCACCAGGTTTTGCTTAACGAAGATGAGTCATAGGGGTCGGTTGTGGTGACCGGTCGTTGTAATGTGTGATGTCATCACTATTAACGTTTAAAAGAACATGTCAAATAACTGTCGTTGCATACAGATAAAAAGGCATACATTTTGTAAGTGCTCAGGAAATGAGTTTACTAATGTTTCATAAGAACCCTATGTGTATAATAATTGTTGTACGCATTGACTAACCAATAAATGAAATATCACAATGTTCAACTTTATAAAAAATCATTAAATATATAAGATACTTCATTAGGCATCCTAACTAATATCATAAATGCGAATGTAAGTTTGTTTACTACGTTTTCACACCTTAACTACTCATCCGGTCATCATAAAATTTCAGTCAGAGGAACGCAGAGGACATAGGACAACCTTTTATCCAAAACAGAGTACTGTTACTAACCTAACATTTATTCAAGCAAAGTCGCGGACTAAATCTTGTAGTATAAATAATGTGAAATATAATAATCGCCAAACTCTACAAACGTTAAAATAATGGATACAAAGAATAGTTAGATTCAATTTAAAAATCTAGTCCCATGCAATTATTTTTCAATGGAGGGATTGAACGCATAGCACTTGGCGTATTAAGTAGCAAGGTGACCATTTAAACGACTGTGCAATTGGTGCAATCAAAGCTGTATTAAACATAGTTACTTTATTATTATTTGTTAATGTACCGACAGATAGTATAAAACTTTTCGCATAACATAGTTTGCGACGTCTCCTTAACTTTTTTGCGTACCCTATAGTATTGTATAATAGTTTAGATAATTATTACTTGTTGCACTGTGCCGTAATTATCACGTGGCAGTCGCATCACCTGGTGTCGCGTTGCCCTTTATCGCACACTTAGGACAGTGTGACGTCCGAATTATAGCCAGTCCTGTAACAATACTTTTCTAACAACTAATTACTTTTATACGCACGTGAACCTTGTTTGCTCACGGCACCCGTATAAATGTTGTATTATAACGAGTAATTATACTAAATGGGTTTAGTTTTCTTCATAGAATATGCATGCCAAGCTGCCAAATTAATTACAGTTTTGAAATGTTTCAAACAAACCTACATTAATATGGAGTGGCTTACTTTAGCCGCGTTACTGAATATCCTGAAGGCACTGTAAAATTGCAACTAAAGCTAATTGCACTTAAATAGTCTTGCAGAATTTGAGGAAATTTATTCTTATTTTAAACTCTTTTCTAAAGTTATAATGTCTACATGGACATGACGTAGCTGCGGTGGGCGGTTTTAAAGAGACTTAAAAACTGTGTACAGTAAGAATTTTTTTTTACTGTTCTAATCTGGCTGCAATTTTCGACAATGAGCAAATTGATCCCTTTTAAAATATATCCGAATGTTTGGACTTGACATAGCATCATCATGTTTTTGCGCTGACGTGACTACAGTCATTTAAAATTAGTCGCATCGTCAAGTGTTCCAAATACTGACGTAAATATCTGTGGTACTATTGTACCATTAATTTATCATACTGTTTACACCAATGCAATGGTGACATTTTGACAACTATTCTTACAATATGAATAGGTTTTAACATTTTTAATTATCATTAGCAGACTTAGTTATAGTCTTTTAAACATTGAAACATGGCGAAAATCAAATAATCTACCAACACTCCCAAAAAATTTAGTAACAGTGGCTGAAAAACGAAGTCAATATAATTAATATTCTATCTTTTATTAATTACCGATACTAGTACTTCGAGTAGATACTAGTATTGCGCCATTCACACTGCTAGTAATCTTTAAGAATGAGTAGCCTAAACGGAACTGTGACGTCAGATGCCTACACATAAGACAATGCTACCTACCTCATACGTCAAGAACTATTGTTCGCGTACGTCATCAACAAAAGCAGTAATGAATACTACATTATATTTACGAGTATAACAACATCTGGTTCAGCTAACGAAGCCTGTTTCCTTGTTGCGGCACTGCATTGTAATGAAAAGCGGTTTTGTATGCGCTATGCGGATGGGCCAGAAGTGAATTAAAACTTGTGCCTGTCCGCGACCGATGCGCCGGTAACCTGATCAACGCACAATTACATGGTGCGGGCTACGGCGGTAACGCTGTTACTGCAACTGAGTTCTACTGCCGTTTATTCTGCTCAAATTTAAATGTCCAATGACGTCATTACGAGAACTTATAATTGAAAAATAAGATGAATGTTTTGCTATCAGACGGTCGCTCAACCTCGTGGACTGACCATAAGTAGTTGTTTACTTATTTTTACATCGTCATCATAACCTTATTATACCTAATACTTCACGGACGGCGTTGTCGTTTTAGTAGTCACCTCGACACTACTACTACGCCGAGGGTTGTGGGTTAGAATCCCGATCCGCAAATAGATGTTCCAAGACTGGGTGTTTTTATTGTCCGTTGTTACAATGTTTGTTAAGAGGAGAATTTTTGATACACGATTTATTCCTAGTGCGGCACTTGTCTTTTGCAAGCAAGATAGAGAAACTTAAATATTAGCAAAATATATATTAACTGTCCCTCTGCTGGGCATGGGTCTCTTTTCAGTGCAAGAAAGATTAGACCATAGTCTACCACGCTGGCCCACTGCGGGTTGCTAGACTTAACATAACCTTGTTACCTTATGACACTGAGTCAAGCACTTTTACATAAACTATACACACTTTTTCTTCATACGCATTAGCACTCCGAACTGATGGAGTCATTAGTAAGTACCACACATCGCAAATTACATCAGTAATGTCGTTCAACGAATACAGAGGCTTTATTCATTACCCATATTAAGTGTCTGTCGACCGGATTCTCGAAAGTCTATGAGGTCTGTATCAAGCCCAACTTGAGTTTAGAACGGTACCGACAACATTTTTTATTTTAGAAGGAAAATAACATTAGGTCATAAGGTAACTGTCATGAAGATTATGACGTTTACTAGATTTTAATGAGATGAGCTGGGAATGGAAATTTAAGAAGACAAATTGGTACAAAATAACATATATTTGTCAGAATCAATATCAGAAAGAATTGCCACTATTATAAACAATGGTTAGATTCGCCGTAAATTGTAGAAGTAGTACATATTTAACATAAATTATATTTTTATATCTAGAAGACAATTAAAGTGACATACTTACTAAAGAATAAAATCCTAAAAAAATGTATTTGAAAAGTCAAACGATAACCTACGGTACGGTAACCTGACGATAAGCGGTTTCCATGACCTACAGAATAACTCAAAATTTTATATTTAGTATTAAAACGACCGATTTTCTAAAAAAAATTGGTAACATTTGGACAACTTAATTAAAGTTTTAATCAATACGATGTTTTCGCCATATCATCTAGTTTCTTGTATATTTTTTTATGGTTAATGCATAAAAGGATTCATCTACAAACTTATTTAAACCGAGCGTGTTTTTAAGATTTGAGCGATGCAATCCCCTTAAAGATAAGATACAAGGCAAATAATTTTGACTGCACGGATGGCATAGTAGTTTAAGTGGTCGTTTCGCCACTGCCACCACGTCGAGTGTTGTCTATTCGAATCCCACTCGTGATAAAAATGTCTGTGATCTACCACTGGTTGTTTGCAAGTTTAGCTGTTCTTTGTATCTGTTGTTTGAATGTTTGTAAAGTCCTTCGTGACACAGGAATTATGCCGAGTGTGGAAGATGTCTTTAAAAAAACATACACATTAAAAAAATTGTCCTTAGGTAAGTCATCCTCGGGATCTCTTGCTTACTCTTACTGAGCGAAATCTAGTAACAATACTCTTATGCCGGTTTCCTATAAAAGGGCGGTATTTCCTTAGGCTGGCTCATTCGTACCGCCACTTAAATAATTCGAAGCGGCGCTCTTCCGCTCGAAGGCTGTATATAGAATGCTCTAAAAGTATATCGATAATGGTACCAAGACTCAGCGCAATCAAAACATGTTTTTTAATCTCTCGTAAAATATGACTTGCTAAATGAATTGATGAAGGTAAATAATTATGCCAGGGTGGAAGCAAGTAGTCATCATAGCATCTGCCCACCCATCTGGGAAACAAGCGTGAGTTTATTTATGTAACTGTTTAGATATCTCTCATTAATTTCAAATGAAGAGCAAAATACCGAGCGATCATAATATCATAAATACCTGACCATCAACTAAAATAGCTTCATAAGTATTAAACAACCCACAGATCCTTAGTTAACCCCAATCCAATTAAAATTAAACCAATATTACAGTCGGAAAGGTGTGTTATTACATGAAATAGCAAAAATAAAAGTGGGTTATGTTTTATACACAATAGTGTGGAGCGGCGAGTGAGCCGGTCTTGTTACGAACCCGTGTCGGGTAACTGAATTGCAATTTATAGCTTTCTCGTTGTTTTTCATAATTTATAAGATTAGCAACGCGGTGGCGTCGCGAGACCATTATAAATTTCAAATAAGCTTGATTTATATCGTAACAGTTGAACTAATGTTTTAATTACAAGTTCAATTCGTTAGTAATTCAACTTGCTAATAGGGTAGTTGCCTATGTCTGTTTTTGTATAGTATGTAACATGAAACAGAAAATAGCAATCAAAATAAATCTTATTCTGAAAACAGTAACAACTGGTTGCAAAATAGGGAAGTAATTAATATTTTAAATTTTGATAAAAGTGGGGTGTAATGATATCTCACTCAAGAGCAGCGATAGCTCAGTGGGGAGACCAACAGACTGCAATGAAGAGGGTCTCGGGTTTGAACCCACGTCGCGCACCTCTGACTTTCGGAAGTTATATGACTTTTCGAAATTATGTGCGTATTGATTGACAATTATCGCCTGCTCCGTGCCTCGGAGAGCACGTTAAGCCGTCGGTCCCGGCTGCCATGAACATCTACGGCAGTCGTTATTGGGAGAGTATCGACACAAAAAATCCCACTGGGTCGAAGTGTCGTCGGTCTGCACTGACTGGCCTCCACATAAGATACATCATCTGATGACAGATGCATTGAAATAGCGGTTACGTCAGTTTGTATAGTGCATCCTTTTTCTGACATTTGACAAACAGTCCTACTATCAGATTTAAAATGATTATGTCTTAATTATTATTGAGTAGATTCAATAATTCTTTGTATTTTAGAGTTTGGGTAACGTTATTATCTGGCTAAATAATTAACAAAGTGAGTCAACAACCCTATAATATTGGCGCTAAGTAAATGTGGGGAGTGGTTTGTTTAAAAAATTTAAACATATTTTTAAACAAATTACTCACGCCAAAGTATACCCGCAGAGTCAACTAGACCTGTATGTCTACCATGAAATAATCTACCTGAATCTTTAAATAATGTATTAGGAATATAAAAAACCTACGACGGTACGAACGGCATGCATAATCAACCCAAAACATCAGCATTTATGTTTCATGATATACCTATTAAATACATACACACCTATATGGTGTGTGATATGATCTCATATTATCATATTGAGAATGCTAATAACTAATTGCCTGAAATGGTGACCGATTCCAGGACTCCTTGATCGGCAGTTGTAAAAACGCTTACATTTACAGGGGTAGTTGCCAGGGCTAGATCACTGACACAATAAACATCCACCTACAAAATTACGACGGAATTGTAAGCTAAATCTAACATAAAACTTGAAATTTAGAACTCAAGAAGATACCTAAATAGGTAGATTTTTCATTTTTTTTCATTTCATTCAAAGAAATTCATACAAGTTGGTTAGCGCACATTGCCTCGCGTGCCCTGGCAGCGTATTAACGTTAAACATTTCTTTTTATAACTGTATACTTACTACACTGCAATAAAAGCAACTTTCAGTTAATTTATTATGTAGTGTAACGTTACCTTAAGCTAAATTTAGCATTTGTTTATTTGTACGTGGTGTAAAGTCCCAATGGGGTAATCAGAGGTATATAAGTTCACCGACATTTTACTAATTAATATTTACGTCATAAGAAATATGTGCCAAGCCTATTGCCGTCTATAAGGCACTTTTTAGGCTCCGTGCTGCTAAGATATTTCTATCAGGAAACACAATAACGTTTCGCTCGATCTGAGAATCGTACACGGGATTTTACGATCACATGCAAAGATATGCCACAGTACCACCGAGACAGTGGGTCATGAAAAGTAGTGTTGATCAGTAATGTTTACTCGCCGTGAATCTCGTCTCTCGTCGTGATTGTGAAGTCTCAGTTTCGATTTCCGCATCGGCCACGGTGATCTTGGGTTGTGATGTTAGAAAAGTATAAAAGCAGCATGAAGTGAGAGCCTGGGAGTTTGAGATTACCGTGGCCTATTAAATAAAACTCCAAAACTTAGTTAATGAAACGCGGGTATAGATACAGCTACTGGTTATTCTTTCTGAAATTACATTTCTAACTCTGAACGTATGTGTAGGATAGCTTGTAAGCTGTCGGAATTTAGAGATTAACTTTTTGTTCATTGGCAAACGTTTTCATGACATTAACTCTAAGTAAAGTAGGCTGTTCTTCAAAAAGTGAAACGTGAAAAAATATTTATTTTTATATTTTATTAGTATTTCCATTGTTCTTCAAACCCAAGTTATATACCTATGTAAGTAAATAGAGTAAGCAACACTCAACCAGCTAAGGCTCTCTGACTAGGTTAAACGATCTTAGTCATCAGGTAATTTCAAGGTTTCTGAAGATGTTTTCTAACAAAGATGTCCGGAAATACTCGAGCTAAGAATTGATGTTGAGACAACACGATTATTTATACGAAAGAGAGAGAGACAACTATTGTTGTTCTTTTATAAACTTTGTAAACACATAGTATTGCGGAGCATTACTTATGTGCGCGTATATCGGCGAAGTCTCGTCTAGTGTCCTTAAATATTCTAGAGACACGGTGTCGTCCACTCAAAGATACGTGATTCGCTTCGAGAAAACGATCGGCAAACACTTCCGTGGTTTGTAGAAATACATGTGCTTTGGAGAAAGAGTGGGCTGTAACCTGCACTTTTAACATACACACCTATAAGCTGAGAGCTTAACTTTAACATGAGAGCGAAAATGTTAGATATAGCTTCTCGTCTATGGCATTGCGTTGAAGTCCGCATACATCTCCCTCGATTTATATACAACTATTGTTATACGGTGCAGCAATAAAATAGTGCTGTGGGTACTTCCTTTTATTCTAAAATAAAACATTTTTACACATCTCACTGCGTGTTCGTTAAACTCAACAAATATAATCTTCAGCTTTATAATATTAATAGACTGGCTATCAAAACCAGGTGTTAGGTATACTAATTATTGAGATAACATATTTTGCACGTACATTTTTTATTGTCGCATATGCTCATTGTGAAATTTTATCGAAAGTATCCAGTCACAATTGCACCTGAAGGTGAAAGGGGCAATCTGGCGATGATCTTTACAAGAACGCTATCTAATTTTCTTTTTGATACATATTATTAACGTTAAACAGCACATACATATATCTACACTCCTATAACCCTAATTTCCACTTATCTTCTATGTTGCAGATATAAAGAAACGCCACGAAATACAATTTCGCATTTAATACTACATAGTTGTGACTAGTTAGGGTGTCGCTCGAAGTCTGGCAAAGTAGCTCAACTTTACATAGTACCGACATGTACTGAGATACAGACTCTGAATTATATGAATAGTGTCGTATCAGCATCACGTAGCTGTAGTATAAGTCGTAACTTGATTCAGAGAGCTCTGTCACAGGACGTAGGACGGATCTCGCTCGATCATTATAACTTGCCCTGTCGTTCACTACGAATGGGATCAGAAAATAAGCCGGTACAGATATGAGTAGTTCATGTACTTATTTGGCTATAATGTTGTCTTACGTTTACGCGAATGTTATTAGTTGAAATATAATTTTATCACAGTTTATTTATTTTATGTATATACGTATATACTGTACTAGCTTATGAGCGCGGCTCCGCCCGCATTGTACCTACATGCTGAAAAGCAACACAAAAGTTAGGGAAAGTGTGATCTTAAATATAAATAGGTCTAATCGTTTAGGTGAAATGTGGATAAAAAATACTGCTTTTCGAATACATAAATGTGAGGTTATGTAATGTAATATGACAAATCCTATTGTGCGTTTCTTTTCAATGATAGGTATCGATAATAATGTCACTTTTACTGGGTGTTGAACCGCCAAAGTGAATACACAAAGTACTTATTTTCATAAGTACACTCACGCCTGAATATCCTCAGAGAGATAGGCGTATTATACCCACATTTCCCTTGTATTCCCACTAGGTAGGTACGTGGGCATCACGACCTTATAGGTACACCCACTCTCTTTGCTCGATGTCATCCAAAAAGAAACAAATATCGGCGTAATATTTAGGTAGGTATCTAAATTTAAATGTTCTGTACGACTATTATGTGCTATATATACTATAACGCTCAAATATCGTGTCTTGCAGGGAAACTTAGCTCAGCCGCATACGCAATTCGGAAAGTAAGACAGCTTACTGATGTAAATACTGCAAGACTAGTATATTTCAGTTACTTTCATAGTGTCATGTCCTACGGTATATTATTGTGGAGCAAGGCAGCTGATATCGATACAATTTTTATTCTTCAAAAGCGTGCAGTACGTAGCGTATTTATATTATTATAATTTAGGGCCACGAGTTTCCCTGAAAGATCGATTTTAAGAAATAGGCATACTTACTTTTGCGTCGCAATATATACTTGCTAACATTATGTTTATTAAACATAATATTCACTTATATAATAAGAATATTGATATTCATAACGTAAACACTTGAAATAAGCATAAGTTAGTCGGCCCATATCATCGTTAACATAAAGTTCACAATACATTTGCGGGACTCGGTATACGTTTTTTTAATAAACTACCTATTAATATAATGAATTTACCATTGCTTAAATTTAAAAGTGCCGTTAAAATACAGCTCATTCGGAAGGGTTATTATTCAGTCAACGACTACTTAACTCACAAAAACTCATGGCATTAGTTGCTTGTTGCATTCAGGATTCAAAGATCTGTTTTACTTATAAGTCAATTTAGTAATGTAGTAATGTAATTTAGTAGTCACAAAGTGTAAGTGTATGCGCCATCATGCCATCCTACTGTCTATTTTAGATTTATATTAAAACATACACCTTAGCCCAAATTATTTCATCTCTATAATATTATTAATTTATTATTGTTATTATCTTTTTATTATTAGTTTTTTATAGTCAGTAGTATATGGCATAATGGCTGCAACACCTTGTTAATCTGTGTTGTAAAATACTGAAATTATATTTAATTGGCGATTTAAAAGAGTGGCCTTGAGTTTCTTGCAGATTTCTTCTCTAGGCTCAACCCTTTTTTTTTTTTTTTACGTGGTGGAATTCTTTGACGCATACCTCTCCGCGGTGCGACGGAGAGGTTATGTCGGGCTCACCGGGGGAGTAATACCCCGGTAATACCGACTAAACCTACCACGGTGTTCCTCGACATAACCATAGACGGCGGGGCCGCGCGAATCGCTTTCACATGCAATCGCGACCCCGCCGAGGTTTCGGCCCGCCGTGTGAAACGGCAGGCCACTGCATAATAGACCCTCTACTGTCCCCTTGTAGGGAGACAAAAACACGGCTTAGAGGCGCGCGTGGGAACACGCACGCCGCCTCTTGGATCTGGTGCTGATCGGGTGGCGGGCAGGCCCACGAAGCCCACCACCCCCAGGTCAAACCTCAGGGTGGCTGGAGGTCATCTCGCGCCCTCCGGCGCCCGGTTCTGCGGTTGGGGAGAGGGTTTAAGCGCTCCCTCTCCCGCTCCGCCGCCTCCTTGATGGACATGACTTCCTCACAGAAGGAGGCGACGGCGTTCCACGACGTCTCGCTCCGGACCATAGATTGAACCACGGCCGGGAGCGAGAGGGCAACCAAACCGACGGCGGCGATCAACTCACGGCGCTGCGATGCCCAGGCGGGGCAATCCGTCAATGTGTGCAACGCCGTGTCCTCAACAACGTCGCGGCAGTCGCCACAGTGGTGACAACCGGGCGTCTTTTGCCGACTTATGCGACACAGGAACTGGCCAAAACAACCATGACCAGTCATTACCTGTGTCAGCCGGAAGGTGAGGGCGCCATGCCGCCTCTCCAGCCACTCCTCAAAAACGGGACTTACCGCCACGATTGTGGCGTGCCCAAGGCTCAACCCTTTGCCTGAACCTAGCAACTAACCTAAATGTAGCTTCGGTAACTTAGTAAACTCACCAACCTTTATATTTTGACGTTCATATCTGTTACTTTGTGACCAAAATGAATAAATGATTTTTGACTTTGACTATGAATTTTATCTTCCGTCTATTAGACTATTATTAGAAAATGCCAAATTTTTAAATCAATAATGATGCATTATGGTTTATTGTTAGATAATTATTGGTACATTATATTTTATTATTTCTTTTCTTCTATTTTCTAACTAGATATTTTATAGATATGCGCACTCAATAATCAGAAAATAACTAGATAGAAGATAGATGCCTATTATTTCTGGGTTACTAGAACTCCGAAGGAATATTAAAAAGAGCTGTCTTAATGACTACTAAGGTAGATAACAGTTGATAATACTAATTGTTATTGTAAGCACAAACATCACAGGACACGCATACTGCATGCGAATACAGTTACAAGTTACGTAAGTGCCAAGTATAAGTGTGGCAACAATAGCTCATGTACTTATGCTGTAACTTCGCTATAGCTATGAATAAAGTCGTTCGAGGGACGGTAAAGTCGCGTTTGTATTTACGACATTTTTCATTTCTTCGGCACAGTTGAATTAACATTTTTATGGTTCGACAGCAAACGGCATAAAACCTCACTCATTAGACAACAGCAGGGACCTTTACGCTTTGATGCGCTATCGAAATTATAGTCCCCGATTTCGCATCAAATTCGGAAAATCAGCGACGAGGAATATTTTCTTTTACATCTCTCTTTTTTATATTTTTTTTTATGATTACCATAAACAGGGACTAAAATATAGGCTGTATTGGTGTCTAATCTTTGGAATCAATCGTCGAACTTAAAACAACATTTCTGAATTGATAATTAAACTTAGTCAAATGAAAATATTATTGATATAAATAAACGAAAAATTATTCATTTATTCTTTTTTCCCGTGGTAACAACCTCTTGAAGCCGTGACGGTCGACGAATAGATGGAATATATATAACAGACAATTAAATATAAATATCTTGTTGTTCTCGTTAACAAATAATTTGTAAATTTTAAGACGAAACTGCCATTTATTTCTGTAGCGAAATTGTTTCGTAAATGGGTATACTTGTTGAATTTCTTGCACTCGAGCCGGTAATTAGTTTTGGATTGGTGGCGACGAGCGGCCGGCGACGGAGGGCGATGGCAGACGTAGCGCAAAAATCACAAAGCCGCCCATTATAATGGATTTAGGAAGAAATTGTCGCGCCACTGTCCGGACTACGGACACTTGAATTAATGAGACTACTCCAGAAATCCTAAAATAGCTGGCAACTGTATTCTCCGGCTAATAACTTACTTGCAGTCACAGTTTTAAGTGACGAATTTAAAAAGTACTGCGCAATTTCGCTTTGAAATGAAAATCTTGTTTTCTGCGGCTTTTAGCGGCGAAGTTTGATATTAAAGACAGACTAACAGATAGAATTTTCGTTAATTACTGAAAGTGGATGACGAATGTGTACTATAGCTTTATAACATATATTTATTACTTAAATATATTCATAGATAATACTGAATTAGATTTAACCTATTATATGCAGATGGCCTGACAATAGATTTTAAATTATTATGTTTAGTATTTTAATACTTGGCAGATTAAATAGTAGATATATGTATGTAAACTTGAAAAGGGACATGCGAGTATTAGGCCCAGAGGTGCTTAAGAAATTGGCTATACTAAAAAAATATTTATCCTAGTTCTTCCTTGTATTTATTACTCTGTAGAAGTCAGTAATATTTCTGAAAATATTAAACAAGAAAACGACTAAACTGTGTAATGGAACTTGCAAGCTAGTATATTAACGTAAAAATGTTGCCTTTAAACAAAATATGTTGACAGGTAATTAATCGAAATAGTAATTTACCATTGCTATATTATATAATTATTATTTAAATCGTTCATTTCATTTTTTATACAAAAGTAGATAATACAAAAACTAATAATTATTATTATTTTTATCTTTGCAAGATTGCATTGATGAACTTAAAGTAATGTCTATTATTATTGATGTATCGAGGTTTTGTGTTTATTATGGGAATATCATCTCTAACTTGTCAGACGCCGGAAAATGTTAAATCATTGCTTGTTTTGCAACTCCATTGTGACAGTTACTGTTTATTTATTGCGGTTAATATCGAAGAGTTTTACCTATAAGCTATAAAACTGCCATGTATTCTTTTTTATTTCATTCCTAATTCACAATCAACTCATAAATAAATTAAAATAATGTATAAAATGATATAGCACATATTTATAATATAAATTGTATTGATGAGATATAAGAAGATATATATAAATATATATATTATAATATAGATAAATAAGTTGCTACGCCCTAACAGGGTTTCATGTTGAGACTATTCCTAAATTTTAATAACTTGTATGTACACATGAACGCAATAAACGATTTGATTTGATTTGATTTGAAGATAAGATAACTTTAAAATGCCAAGGTTTTTTTTTAATCACTTCTTTTGCTAATTAATTACTGGCATTGCTTACTATTATCATCATTAGCCTTTATAGGTGTGCGCTGTGGGCCCGAATCACTATGGCGTCTTTGCATGACCCTTTATGCTATGGATAATATTATGTTTTGTACACTAAATATAACTTCTTCATTGCACTGCTATAAGAATTTTCTTTAACTTTACTTACAGCAGAGTTTGGAGTTCGATGTTTGAATAGTCACCGACGTATATTACTTTACCTGTGAGGAAAAACACTTGTAAGTAGAGACTGATTTACGAAGAATATAGAACAATGGTGGCTTATACAAATGTTATGATTTTAATATAAGAGAAGGCAATAAGAATAGTAAAGTTTACATATATAGATTAATAATGTCTTCCAGACCGCATTTCGGTCACGGCGGCAAGTCTTAACGGAGACTGGTCATCTGCGCAGGACATTATAGTGCACAAGAGTGTGCGCAATTAGAAGTGCACTCTCTGTTCCGTAACTCTCATGATCCGATGGGACGGTAATCCGACACGACCGGAGAGAGATCAGGCACAAGACCAACGGCTTTACGTGCTCTCCGAGGTACGGGGGTGTCTAACACCGCCAACATCCTACCTCTGGACGGCTATTGAAATTTTTTAACAGAAAACCCCAATAAATTTTCTTGGCTCGACCCGGGATTCGAACCCGAGATCTCATGCACAACAGTCGCATTCACTACCGCTGCTCCACGGAGGAATTTGTATGTAGATTAACATTTTACCCTATAACGTGGATCTTTAGAAACATAGTTGGCAAATGTGGTTCTAATACATCACATCATACAAACACCAAACACACACATACACACTCACACACACACGCACATACACACACACACACACACACACACACACACACACACACACACACACACACACACACACACACACACACACACACACACACACGCACACACACACACACACACTCACTCACACGAAAGCGCGCACAATCATACAATCATATATACACATTTGTTCACATATTCATGCATAAACACACACATGCGCGCACATGGTTAAAACACGTATTATTATTATTGTACCTAACTAAAATATAAACAATATAAAAACTAAATCTACCAATCAGCTTGTACCTATTTTGATTTAAATTGTCTTTGGGAAGGTACTGACTTCCAGCATACAGCTCACGCTAGTTTGGGAATCAGGGCTGCATAATGTTTGTATTCACCTTGCTGTTACAAATAAATAATAATAATTATTATTATTATACATCATTGCCTACCTCTTCATAAGTTCATAGGTGTGGTATTCTAAGATATATTTATAATTCATTTTGATGTTCTATGATATACAATGTCCACAGTTGCATAACATTCATATCTAGGAGGTAAACCACAGTTAGAAATTACTTACACAGCGTTTAGCGTGTCAAATATTTGATATCGATGCGGGATTAGGTTTTAATTCAGTATTATTTACTATACTTCACTAGAAAGGAAGAAAGAAGAAATACTTATTTTGATGTTTATGGCTGTTGTTCTTGACGCGAGTAACGAGGTGATAGGTGGGACATTCGCGCAGGCTTTATGCATTGATTTAAACCATTAGTTCCCAAAGTCGTCCAGGTGGACTCCCAGGTGTCCACGGAAGACT
Organism: Catocala fraxini; assembly: GCA_930367265.1. Taxonomy (NCBI): domain Eukaryota; kingdom Metazoa; phylum Arthropoda; class Insecta; order Lepidoptera; family Erebidae; genus Catocala; species Catocala fraxini. The sequence goes on from OV884026.1 coordinate 16,899,175, forward strand.
CGACAGGGATCTACGTTGTTGGCGTGACAAAATGGTGGTCCATAAAGAACTAAAATGTTTGCTTGCTTGACTTTCACCTATCATTGTAGGCCGATGATAATATTTTAAAAAGCTCAGCGGGAGATATATATATATGTATATAGAGAATTACTAGAATAAAATAAAAAAATAATATATTAATAAAAGGTCAGCCTACAACGGCAGATACAGTACCGAGAATTTAAAAAAAAAAAAGGTCTCTCGTCACTAATATAAATACGAATGCCAAGGAATATGTTAGAAATGTAGCTGCAGGGGTTCAGAAACCTGATAAATTTTGAAAGTGGTCTATGAAAAAAGAAGTCTGGGAACCACCTGCGCGAATCACTTGCACGAACCACTTGCAGGAATCATCCACGCGAATGACTCGTGCGAGCCACCTGCACGAATCACCCAAGCAAATGACCCGCGCGAGCCACCTACACGAATCTTCTGTGCCAACCACACTAGATACCTGCGCGAACCATCCAAGCGAGCCACCTGCGTGAACCACCCGCGCGAATAGTTTCTGCACGTAGCCAGCACTTACGCCGTGTACATACATCTTTACTCTCCACGCGTAAATTTAGAATAAAACATGTTATATACCTATATGTAACATGCAACCAAACAATATAAAGAAAGCAAGTTCATTCGTTATTATTATTCAAAATATGTCAAAGCTAGGCAGATAGTGTTATTTAATTTAAGTGCTCTGAAGCCTGTAATGCCTCAAGCGCCTGCCGTGGTCTCGTTTAACACAAGGAGTCAACAATTTGCCTTCGGTTAGAAGCTACGCAACAATTTTCATTGTGAGCACGTTTCATTAGTCAGCCTGTCACGCGGCTCCCCACCTATCCGCAATGGTATTAAATGATAATTAATATGACAAATGTTCTGACACATTTCAAAGGTTGCATTGTCGTTAGGAAACCAACAGTTTTGATATTATTTATTCGAATAATAGAAACTGGTGGACTGTTATTTATTACTTTGTTATAAACTAGAACTCGGTAATGATACGCCGCAGCTTAGTCTAAAAGTGGAATATACTATACAGTACCTATTGCATTTAATTATATTATTATATATACATAGCAACATGTTTATTTATTCTGTGTAAATAAAAGTAATGGAGCTAAATTTTGTATGTTTTTGTACACACAAACTATATACATACATAAGTAGCTAAACATTAAAATAATTTAATTATATACAAGCCTATCAAATTTAAGATTGTTTATTTATTTGATACGCTTTATTTCGAATATGTTAATCGACTTATATCGCTGCGTGTATTGTTACGTTTTAAAATCCATATATTGGTAATTAATAAACACTTATAGAGATATTCCAACAACTATGTTTTCAGTAATTTTGTATTGTGATTCGGACATATTCTGCGCATGTACATATGAGCGACGGTTGCAGAAAGATATATTTTACTCTCAGACTGCAAGTGGTAAATGGAAAAATGGCCATTACGCCATTTTTCCATTTATTAGTTTAGATATATTTCCATTTATTAGAATAGATTTTTTTCAATCATCCGTAAGAATGTTGAAAAAAATCTCCTGAACGCCTGCGGTATCGACCCTTCGTCTTAGAAGAAGTTTGCTACAATTAGGTCTACTCTGCGATCTACAACCTTAACTTAATAAGATTAATACATGGGAGGAAAACTGTCTTCAATAGATTGACGAAAAACGCCAATTACTCGAAGACAGACCTAAACCTTTCTACACGTACACATATAAATCTGCGACGAACTCGTAACATCAGCGCTAAGTTAAGTGTACATTACAGGTTAACTTACACTGTAACCTTATCTTAATATCTGTGACTCCTACATTAGGAAGTAATTACTAATCCGCCATTAAAACATATCCAACACATACTAAGTAGAACGAGACTCTGAACAAAGTGTTGTTGAACACACAAACATTTATCGCATTGGTAGTTGATCAGCCGGCAACTTTGCCAATGTATTAAACGTAAATTCGTTGTATATGAGTTTAACATAATCTACATTCAGCCCGTTTGGATTAACTTGAACGAGATACTTCGCTACAATAATACAGATATACATACATACACTTATACCTGGCTTCGGAAGTGTAGGCATAGGTGAATGACATTTATATTGACTTGCACATATGGCGTAGTGGTTTTATTAGTCGCCTCGCCACTGCCACTGCGCCGAGGGTCATGAGTTCGATCCCACGCGAAAAAATATTTTTGGGATCCACAAATGGTTGATCTTAGTCTGGGTGTTCTTTGTGCCTATTGTTTGAATGTACATATGTATATAAAGTCCCCCGCAACACAGGAATTGTTCCTAGAGGTTTTTTAATTTTTGCTTTTTTTATTGTTATTTTTACTTTTTTGCTGGCTTGCCTTAGGTCTCACTTTATTTATGCAAGCCTATTGTCATCGACATGACACATGTTTTAACACCAGGCTAATATTGAAATTAAACTACTTGTTTATTTGTTTTAGAAATGTATTTGTTTTAAATAGCTTAAATAGAAATAAACAATAACTAGTAACAGTGTTTAACAATAGCAGTTTGAAGTTTCAAAATTATGTTATAATATACATAGTTCTAAAACAAATAAACAACGCGATAAAATCCGTATAAACTAGTTTAATTTTAATGCATAACATTCGGTTAAACGAAAGGCAGTATTACATTGGTAATATTAAAAAGTTTCTTACAGAAAAACCTAAAATCAGTGTGTCCGAACTGGAAATATCATTTGTGGGTCATGATTGGCCGCAAATACAAGCACAAATAATTACCACGGGACGAAGGAGGTATTCGCAGAATGTGTAACGTATTTTAAACAGAACTAGCTCCCTGCGACTCCGTTAAAAGGAAGTTTAGCTGTCAAGTTTTCATTATAGGTTGGTGAAATTAAAAAATATCCTAAAAATAGTTGTTTTACCATAATCACCAACTAAAAGCACCCTGATCACCGCGACTGCTCGCAGCCTGATCGTGTGCGCACCGCCTAATGCAATGTATACACTGACAACTGACACCTAATCCCTATCAAATGTACAGGAACACAATTACCGTCCACAATTAGGTTATCAAATTAATGTACCACGTAAATAGCATAAACTCCAGTATATAATTACGTGATGTGAACACAATCTATTTGTTGTCAAAACATGAAGCGCGGCGTGGCTGGCGCCTGAATTATCTAATCCTATACAATAGTTATAAGAGACTTGGTTTGATTGACAGTCACATTAAACTCAGTTTACTGAATTTATAAGTTACGTTATCTATATACTGCATACCCGTCGAATTAAGTATTTGATAATTTAATGCGTATTTAGGTATTTATCAAAGGTTTTTTTTTTAAATATATACCTTTGCCTAATTAGTCATTGTTACTCCACAGCTATTGCCGTACTGCAGCAGTTTAGGCATGCAAATTTAGATTTCCTTCTTTAGTGTTTATAATATTAATTGTTGCAACGAGCAAGGCTTATTCCAGAAAAATATCCATTCAATACCTAATTGCCGTTCTAATTCATTCGCACCAAAAGCTATCTTCGACCGGTGAACGAAATGTTAACTTCACAGTTAATAATTACGCTTATGTATTAAACAGTTGCTATATATACTTATATGAATACATTTTTGTAAGTAAATTGCCACGCTATTACTTTGCCAAAAAATACATCACCAGAAAAAATGAGTAACATAAATGTCGATTACAAAATGTAGGAAGCTAACCTTTCAAAGTCATAAATGAAATGATTGGTGTTTTGATTTGACGCACATTCGATGCAAGATCGATACCATTGGCGGTACACCTCCAACAAATAACGTCAGCGTGGCGGGAATTTCCACAATTTTCACACCGATTCGGTGAAATAAAGGTCGAACCGTCATTAACAGGGATAAAAGGCGGAAACGCACATAAAGGGTTGACCCCGTAGTATTTTACTGATAGCTTTGATATGGCAGCACGCCTTCGTTGTGAAAATCGCCTGTCCACTAAGCAAGTTTGTAACACAACATGTAACTTGAATAGTTCAACATGAGTGGCATGTTGTGTTTTACTTGTTTATACAATATACATGTTTTCTAATCAGGCTACGTGATACCAGATTCTAATCCCATGTCGGGCAAATCGATACTCTGTTAAGAAATACTTACATAATGTGCCCTGTATACGGCAATTGATTATAGAGCTATTACGTGGGAGCATATCAGCGGTTTTGACTTACGCTGACACAGAGTCATACATATAGCAACCGCCTTGCGGTACACGTTGTGTTATAGAAGCAAAATATGCCACTAGAATGTTTTTCTTACGTCGATACAAACAAGGAACGATACTGTGATGATGTGAGAACTGGTGATGGTAAGACCAGCGCAGAGGTAATCATTTTCTAGAATGTGCTACGTTGTGGAACCTACAGCCGTCCTGTAAGTACATTTTAAGCTTGGTATTACCACATTAGACATTAAAGTTCGGCCAAGCCTCCGTATGACATATTTATTCTATGATATTATAAATGGCATTGTATAAAGATGTACGATCGACTCATTTATATAATTGCCAATGACGTTGATATTTATCATTGTAGCCTGCCAAAATTCAAACGAAATTCAAAGAAGTTGAGGCAAGATGCATAGTATTTCGGGCACGCCACAATCGTGGCGGTAAGTCCCGTTTTAGAGGAGTGGCTGGAGAGGCGGCATGGCGCCCTCACCTTCCGGCTGACTCAGGTAATGACTGGCCACGGTTGTTTTGGCCAGTTCCTGTGTCGTATAGGCCGGCAGGCGACGCCCGGATGTCATCACTGCGGCGACTGCCGCGATGTTGTTGTGGACACGGCGCTGCACACTTTGGCTGATTGCCCCGCCTGGACTTCGCAGCGCCGTGAGTTCATCGCGGCAGTCGGACTGGTTGCCCTCTCACTCCCGGCCGTGGTTCATATTCATATTCATATTCATATTCATATTATTTATTTGCAATCCACAATGTAATATAGGATGGTAGACAAGTATCCTTAAAGCTAGTGACAATCGTGGACCCTGTCGGGCACAGCAAATCAATTTTTTATACATAATTATTTATGTCAATTTTCTTGTTATCAATGTTATTATATTTAGTACAATACAACTATGAGATAAATTTTACATTCATGCAAAAAATACTTAAACTATAACATATTCATAAATTCTAATATAATAAATACTATGTCACAAAATTTTAAAATTACAATATAAAATTAATTCAACATAAATATAATGATATTATTATGTAACAAGATATAAGTCGTCTATTCGTTTATCATTTATGTATTCTTGTATTGTATAGTAGGCTTTTTTTATAAGAATATTTTTAAGGGTGTTTATAAATTTCGTGTCGCTTGTTTCATTTTTAAGGCTATCTGGCAGTTTATTATATATTTTGATGGACATTACGTACGGGCTATTTGAATGAAGTGTTATGCGGGAAGTGGGTAACATTAACATGTTTCTATATCTAACTGACCGGTTATTATGTTTGTCACTACGAGTCGTATAAAAGGATTTGTATTTTTTTACGAATTTGCATATTTCCAGAATGTAGATAGAAGTTAAAGTGAGTATCTAATATTTTATAAAGAATGGTTTACAACTGTCCGTCTGTTCTATATTAGCAAGAATGCGAATTAATTTCTTTTGAGCAATGAACAATGTTGGTGCATCTGTACTATTTCCCCACATTATTATACCGTAACTGAACCATGCGTAAGCATAGGCATAGTAAGTGGTAAGAGCAGTTGAAAAGTCGGTCGTTTTTTTAACTTCACGGAGTGCATAACTGAATCTAGATATTTTTGATCTTATATTGCTGATGTGGGTCTTCCAAGTAATATGTGTGTCAATAGTGAGTCCTAGTAATGTGAAGTCATTGACAACTTCAATTTTTGTATTATTTATTAATAAATTAATTGATAGAGGCGATTTTTGATAAGGATAGAATGTCATGAGTTTGGTTTTGTTATAGTTAATTTCAAGGTTATGTGCGTTCATCCAATCAATTGTTTTATTTAATATTAAAGTTAACTGGTCAATTATATTTATATCGTCTTTGCATGAAGTTAGTATGGAGATATCATCCGCAAACAACACGCATTTATCCTCTATGATCTTTGGTAGGTCATTGATGTAGATAATGAAGAGTAGACATCCAATGACACTGCCCTGTGGAATTGATGCATTTATTACTTTTTTATCGGATCTTACGTGTTTTATTTGTTTAAGGTCGTAATCGAAGTGTTCCATTTCCACGTATTGCTCTCTATTTTTTAAATATGATGCGAACCATTCATGTGCTGTTCCACGGATTCCTATGCCATATAGTTTGTCCAGAAGGATATTAAATTGCACTTTGTCATATGCCTTGCTCATGTCAAGTAGTATACCTACCGCGTATTTTCTGTCGTTTATAATATTTATAGCTTCTTGGATATATTTATAAACTGCTAATGTCGTTGAACGTTGTTTGCGGAAACCGTTTTGCCCATCACTAAAAATATTATATTTTTCGCAAAAACTGTACACTCGGTCACACATGGCTCTTTCAAAAACTTTTGAGATTGTTGGGAGAAGTGCAATTGGTCGGTAGTTGTTTGGGTCTGTTTTGGAGTTTTTCTTAAACACTGGTCTTATTACAGCTTTTTTTAATAAATCGGGAAATTTACCATCGTTAAACGATTGGTTTATAAGCACGCAAAGAGGCATAGCAAGTTCATCTGTACATTGTCTAACCAACGAGGGTGGCAGCTCGTCGATACCGTGACTGTTTTTGTTTTTTAAATTTTTTATGTATTTGTGCGTTTCTTTAAAATCTAATGGCCTTAGGAAGAAGGAATTTTCTAGTGGGTGGGTAACCGGAAGACTACCCCCCGCACTACGCGAATTATTTTCACCGATCGATGCAAAAAAGTCATTTAGTGTGTTTACTACTAACTTAGGATCAGTAATAAAAGATTTGTTGGCATGTAACTTAATGTTGTATTTTTCTGTTAATCTTTTTTTATTTGTCCGTTCATTTATTATCTTCCACATTGCTTTAACTTTGTTTTGTGACAATTTAATTGTTTTAATATACTGTTGTTTCTTTGATACGGCAACCAACTGTTTCAATAATTTTTCATATGTTTTATAATATTTTGATATAATTGGATTATTAAACTTAATTGATATAATTTTTAATAGTCTTTTATTTTTGCATGACTCCTTTATTCCCTTCGTTAGCCAGTGTTTTTTGAACCGATTTTTTAATTTTATTACTGTTTTTGGTATAGTATCGTTTAAGATCTTATTTAACGTGTCGTGAAAAGTATTATAATTTTTATTTAAATCATTATTGTCTACTATGATATCATTCCAGTTTACTAATTTTAATCTTGATTTGAAGGAATCTATGTTATTTTTATTGTAAATACGTTTTTCTGTGTACCAGATTGGTTGTTTACATTGTTGTGATGTTTTAAATGTTATTATTGTACCACAATGATCTGAAAAACCGTAATCTGTTACATCTGAATTTAAATCTTTAGGTAAGAAATTTGTAAATATGAGGTCTAAGCATGTTGATGTAGTTTGTGTTATGTGTGTGGGTATTTTTATATGTTGTGTGTATTTGTATTCAGACATGAGATCTAAAAATGTATTACTTTTTAAATTATTTTTTAAAATATCTATATTGAAGTCTCCACCGAGTATAATATTAAGCTTTGTGTATTTTTTGTTTATATACGTTAGAATTTTATTTAGTTGATAGTAAAAGGTGATTTCCTCACGCCTATTCCAATACATTGCTACTAATAATATGTTTTCATTTATAATTTCAGTCGCACATTATAAATGAAAACATATTATGTTATAAACATATGTGTAAACATATTATGTATGGTTCAGTCTATGGTCCGGAGTGAGAGATCGTGGAACGCCGTCGCCTCCTTTTGTGAGGAAGTAATTTCCATCAAGGAGGCGGCGGAGCGGGAGAGGGAGCGCTTAAACCCTCTCCCCAACTGCAGAACCGGGCGCCACCAGCCACCCTGAGGTTTGACCTGGGGGTGGTGAGCTGCGTGGGCCTGCTTGCCACCCGGTCAGCACCAGGTCCTAGAGGCGGCGTGCGTGTTCCCACGCGCGCCTCTGTATCGTGTCTTTGTCCCTCCCAGGGGGACGGTGGAGGAAGTATTTCTGTGTAGTGGCCTGCCGTTTTACACGGGGGGACGGAACCACGGCGGGTCGCGATTGCATGTGAAAGCGATTCGCGCGGCCTCGCCGTCTATGGTTATGTCGAGGAACACCGTGGTAGGTTTAGTCGGTATTACCGGGGTATCAATTCCCTGGTGAGCCCGACATAACCTCTCCGTCGCCCCGCGGAGAGGTATGCGGCAAAGCATTTCCACCACGTAAAAATAAAAAAAATAACCTGCATAGTATTTAATGTGTACAATTTGTAAAATTATGTTTATCGTTTTATTTATATAATATTACGTATACTTTTTTTTTTTACTTGGAGGAATGATTTTACGCATACCCTTCCGCGAGGGCGGCAGAGGGACTATGTCAGGCTTACCCGGGAAAAGATGGCGAAATCCCGGTCCTACCGACTAAACCTACCGCGGTGTTCTTACTCGCAATCTGTGGCCGAGGTGCAGGGATCACTCGCGCATTCATCCTGCGGCCCCAGCAGATTTCGGTCGCCACTTGGTCGTGGCGGTCTATCAGTCAGTTTTGCTCGCATGATAGTCTCATGATCAAAATCATAATGGTAGGCAGATGGCACCTAGCGTTTAGTGAAGGGAAATCCAAGCTGATACCTACCTACAGAACCCGCCTGCGTCATTTCAAAATGCTGACATTATCTGCACGCAGAGATGTAGCCGATGCAAAATTTTTGTACAAACTATTAAGAAATCAAATCGATTGCCCCAATTTACTAAGCCTTGTTAGATTCCATGCTCCATCCAGATATCCTAGAAATATTATTACACCGCTATGTCCACCTCTGCGGAGGTCTCTGTTAGGCGCAAACTCACCCATGCCTGTGTTATGCAAGATGCTTAACCGCTGCAGTGATTTGCTTGATATAAACCAAGACAGTTTTAATAAATTTTATAAAATTATTTTGAATCATTCACCTGTAAATATCTGAACTTAATTTTTTATACTTGAATAATTTTTTGTAGTCTATTTAACTTAATTTAATGTAATATTATTTTATTTAATGTAATATAACTTAATTTAATCCATTATTATTTAATTATACATTGCTGCTCGATTTGCTTATTTCAATTATGATTTTCTAAGATATTTTATTTTTATTATATTATTATTATTTACTGATGTTTCCAATTGAATTGTATAATCTATTGCCAACTGAATTACTTATAATTTATTTTTGCTTGAATTCATTACTTGAATATGTCTACTATGTCTGTGTCGTTTAATTTAATATAATATTTAATGTTACAATAATTACTTATCTAATCTTAAAATAGTCAATTTATCATAGCCGTTGTTTTTTGTACATGCGGTGTTAACCTTTAAGTAATTGTTACACTTTTAAAAGTATATTAGCCTATTGTATTATAAGTTAATGTTATGTGTGTAAACAATTGTTGGTTAACCTAAATAAATAAAATAAAAAAATAAAATTATATCGGTGTGAACACGACTACTTTCTTATGGCTACGTCAAGATAAAAGGACAGCAACGTTACTGATTATTGCGCAACAAAATCAAAATGTTGCCTACTAACAACAAGCCTTAACTTACAATAAAACACTGACTTCCAAATAAAATTGTAACATCTCAAAGGATTATAAACGTTGGTTTGAATTAAGTCCTTACAATCATTTAGATAGGATTATATTTTTTATACATATTTTATCAAAATCTACGTTAGGGCTATTTTTTTAAAATAAATAGTTTGTCGTAGCTGTATTCGAGCTATTTTAACAGTTTTCTATACAAAACAGGCAAACCGCTAAGTTTACCCCTCGGCTAAAATTTACCTGGTGATTGAAAATCTATCGTTAGAAACAGAAGGATTTTTTATATGTACAAACCTTTAGTTCCAGCAAATGAAAAATTTTAAGCGTGAATATAAGACAAATTATCTTTAAAAGAATGCAACTCTGATGGTTAAGCATATGAAAATGTTTTAGTTTTCATTTATCTACTATTTTTAGTTTAAAAGACAATAATGACTAACGCTAAAATTTCATTTTCTTTTTATAATTATTGTTGTTGATGTTATATGTTACTTACTGTGTCGTATTGATTGACAATTATCGCCTGTTCCGTGCCTCGGAGAGCACGTTAAGCCGTCGGTCCCGGCTGCCATGAATATCTATGGCAGTCGTTATTGGGAGAGTGTCGACACAAAAGATCCCACTGGGTCGAACTGTCGCCGGTCTGCACTGACTGGCCCCCACATATGATACATACATACTGAGTCGATATATATACCTTCATTCATATATATTATAAAGCAACCATTTTTAATAGGTTGATAATTACAGTACTAACCTACCTTGCATATAATAATTTAGTTCGTGTATACCATAATTATGTTACACGCGCGCCAACAGTAAGTACGAAACTTACTCAATTTTGGCACGTTTTAATCAGTACGCCTAAAATGGGGTGCCAAAAACAAGAAATAAAAGCGCTATAGTTTTTGATAGCTATCTCTATTACTCTCCTAATCTTCTTTCTTACACATCAGTAAAACAGCAACATAGAACAGTTATATAGGCTATATGCAACGAGACGGAATTTTGCAGTCGATTTAATATGGACGTCACATATCTAAGTTAATAATATCATTGCTTCTTGTATGTACATAATTCTTCTTATAATTCGAAAATACTCTTTAAAACCAATGTTTTAAGTTGATTAATCCATAAGTAAAAGTAAATAAATGATGGTCGATGCCTCTTATACTGTCCCCTCGCGAGTATTGATGGGGCAGTGGAGAGGTGTTTGTTACCAGTAAAGCATACGTGGCGATATTATTATGACGTCACAATATTTTATGCTGATGTACGAGAATATCATACAGCTGTATTGATCGCGGGTCTGTTTTATTTCTGGCTTTATATTTAGCATTTCCAAGTTAGTTTCTATTCGTCGGCTGCAGGCTGTCTATACGGTATGAGTGACGTATTGATTTTGTTATCGCGGCTCATACTTGAGTGTTGCGGATTCGATCACCAAATGGACCAACGTGTTCTTTGTATTCATTTTTATGTACAAACTACGTAATGTAAGGTTCATTCTTGCTTGGATTGTACTCGTATTTGTTTTATATAAGTGTTTTTTTTAACAAAGAATAGTGTGTGAATAATACGAAAGAGTGATAGTTGTTATATTAAGAAGTGAAACTATAAGTAAAGAACAAAGAGAAGTGAAAAGCTATAGCATAAGCTAAACAAAAAATAAAAAGCTCACCTAGTAGCTCAAAGTTCACAACACATTGTTATTGCTATGTATTTTCCACAAATAAACCTCGTGGTACCATAAGATTCGGGCATTGAACCCATCCCAGCTAGCAGTCGTACACACGTCAGTGCACTAACAAGACAGAGCAATAACAAGCAATTAGTGTTTCATCCCAAACTACTAAAACAGCAACACTTTTGTCATTTGAATAAAGACAACACAATAAATGTATACTATTCCCGTAGAGTTTTGTGTTAATTTTAATATAATTTACATTTCAAATCCATTCGGAATGCTTGTATAAGTACAAAAGTAGATAAAAGTTTGTTAAAATATATAACAAGTCGGCAAATGATGTGCAAATTTCCTTCGTGATGAGACTTCATTACCATAACGTCAGCTTCATAACTTAGCCAAGGAAGGCATATTTGATGCTCTCGGGACAGGCGGGTTAACATTCAAGTTAATAAATCTCTATGGTTTGTGTTTCTGTTTATATTTGAGATTGACCCTTTGATCTTGTGTCTGCCAGTTGATGTTGACGTTTGATTTTCGAATCGAGTGAAGTTGTATTGGATATTCGTGTCGGGATATTTTCAGCGGCAGGCGTTAATAACTGTGCCCGGTAGATAACAGTTCCACTCTCTTTTACATGGGAGCAAACCGAAGCTTTTTGCTGAACTTTTTGAAATATAATTTTATGAAACAGTGCTTTTTTGTACATGGCTGTAATTCAAAAAAATAGAATTTACGTTGTTTGTATACGTTATATTGCTTTAAATTATAGGTTTCATAGTATCTTGCAATAAAGCTTTATTCCGCCTCCACAGATTTAAGAGAGCAGATAAGAAATATCATTAAAGAAAGATTAAAATTAAAACATTGCGTAAGCGTTATATCTTACATGTATATCCCCAAAAGGTTAAATAAAGAGAACACACACGGATATGTCGCCAGCTATGGTAACTCCACGTAATATAGGGTGAGCTTATTGCGGTGTCTCGAATAAATTGTAAAGCTATAAGCACTATAGTGATTTCCTAAATGGAAAACCTAATGATACTGGGCTCGACTTAGCAATCATCCTCATTATTTTACGTACAACAAAAACCGTGCAATCTTACTCCACATATTAGTATAATTACGTAGACTACAGATATCATGTAATCAGATGAAATAATATATTAATTTGAACACCGCAGCAGTTTCTAGTAGTCTCCTAGCCACGTCCTAACCAATACACTAGATGTACTAAGCTAGATATTGCTACTAGGTAAATATTTGTGTAATTCGCAGATAATATTGCTGGGTAAACTTACGTACCCCATATGTAATATGTATACAGCATTACAGGATGCATGTATATCGTTGTTTCGTTCTTGTGCATGCAATGGCAATTCTTTAAGAGAAGACAATAAGGTACCTGGTCTTTGGATGTCTTCAAATTAGCAGCAATGGGCCACGAGATTGTTATTCCACTGTGAAACTCTTGCTTTGTTCCAGTGTAGTACAAAAATACAACATGAAATAAAAGAAACAATTTCAATGTAACTGTAAGTGAAGAAAATAGAAACAAGGTAGGTTTGTATTTTAGTTGTAGTTGTGTTTGTAAAAGCCTAACTTAATATTATAAATGCAAATGTAAGTATGTTTATTACGCTTTCATGATGATGATTATCATGAAATTTCGCATACACATTGTCAGGGGTACAGACAAGGACATAGGGTACCTTTCATCTAGAAGAAACACTGTTAGTAACCTAACCTGACTTCCTGACTTACATTTACGCGAGCGAAGCCGCGGGCAAAATCAAGTTCTCAATAAATATATTACGTAAATGCCCAGCCTGTTAATTAAGTTCAGTATCATGTAAACAGCCATACCGTTACCGCAGCATAAGCAGCAACAGCGTTACCGCATTATATAAAGGGATGAATGGGACAGTCTTTGAAGTTACTGGAGTGGATCGGATTCATATAAAAAGCCAAAGAGGTTTATTTAGAAAATACCAGTGCCGCAGAGATGCCAAAATCTTTAAATGTAAGACTTTTATAAATACTTAAATACCTGTTAAGGAGAGCTCTTAGATTGATCAACGTCTAAAGTACGACGTTACCACGTTATCAAAGCCATTTTCGCAATAATGTTGCAGAATGTCGCAGCTTACATCCATGCACGGACCAAAATAAATCTAAAGAAAGAAGTTCTCAGTTTAGTTATTATATAAATCACTAGATATTGCGCGCGACTCCGCCCGCGTGGTACCTACATCAATAAAACGTCTAGCCTATGTCCTTCCCCGGTTTTAAACTATCTCTGTACCAAATTTAATTCAAATCGGTTGAATGGTTTAGACCTGAAGAGGTAACAGCCAGTCAAACAGAGTTAATTACGAATTAATAACATTAATAAGGAAGTAAGGATTTGTATCTTATATTTAAAAAGCATCTCATGTCCACGAGACCAACAATGGTAGATGATTATCACGATTCCATTATCATTTATGTGCATTTACTTGTGATCATAAACTTCTCTATGTATTTACATCGAATAAAAATCTTTATTTATTTTCTACGTATCACAGAAAGGGACGTAGAGATTTAAATGCGTTTAATGAGATGTGCGACAGAATCAACACCGTTATCCACCTTTTTCCTTTTGTTCGCAAACTTAAGCGCGTATCATGTATCGTTACTTACATATTTATGAGGTAGCACAACTTTGAATTGCAGTTCTTTACAGTTTCTCACACCAACTTGGAATAGGCAAGATCATAGCGTCGCTACGCCGTACGAAAAGGAACCGATGGAAACGTCCAACTTAAAGTAATAATACTGTTTTGTGTGCTAATATTTTTCTATTATTAAGTCACTAAGTTTGGTTCTTTGTTATCGTATTTCTCTGTGAATGATTTATAATGTTTTCATAGAACAATGTTGGCAAACAATCGTATAGCCCACCTGATGATGGCAACCGGCTCCGTTGGTTTCGACTACTAGCAATACTAGAAGCATTACTAAGGGTAGATGGGTATGTGACCTTCTGGTAGTAAGCTATGTCCTCTCATTTTTATGTTTGCGTTATCAATGGGGCTCTACAACAACGGTGTCGCTTGTTGATTAGCTTGATGTTTCATGTTCGACACATACAAAGTAGACTAAACAAGATGGCGAACTTATCAATGCCTGTATCCATTTACCGACTACCTCGCCATATTGACTTTGTTTCAAGTCAGTCTATTTCTTTGATACTTGCGATTGTATCTAAAGCCAAGTTGGAGGCTTGTGAGTAAAATGTTTGACAGTAAATTCTTAGCTCCGAAACGATCTCACTGATAGCGATAATAATTTGGGTTGCATAGCATGATAGCTGACGTCATTAGCCGCTTTAGCCAAGAATTACTTTAGACCAGATGTCATTAAAGGTTGTTTGTTGTTCATAAACTAAACAGATTAGTTGGATCAACTAGATCTACAGGTATATAAACAACTACAAGAAAAAAAAACAACGAGTGACTATTGTTGCGAGGTATTCAGAGATTTAGGCCAAACTTTATACTACGTTGCATTAGTCATTATCCTGAAACTTGACCTGACATCCAAGTTAAGTGAATTTATAGAGCAGCGATAGCTCAGTGGGGAGACCAACAGACTGCAATGCAGAGGGTCTCGGGTTCGAACCCACGTCGCGCACCTCTGATTTTCGGAAGTTATATGACTTTTCGAAATTATGTGCGTATTGATTGACAATGATCGCCTGCTCCGTGCCTCGGAGAGCACGTTAAGCCGTCGGTCCCGGCTGCCATGAACATTTATGGCAGTCGTTATTGGAAGAGTGTCGACACAAAAGATCCCACTGGGTCGAAGTGTCACCGGTCTACATTGACTGGCCCCCACATAAGATACATACATAAGTAAATTTATAGTGTTACTAGATGTTGCCCGCGGCTTTGTTTGCCTTAATTTAGACGTTGTCAAAAATTTCATAATGATCGGTTGATTAGTTAAGGCATGAAAGCGTAAAAAAACAAACTCACATTTGTATCTATAATATTAGTTAGGATTATAGGACCCAATACAAGTGACTTAAAAACGGTTATCCGACATTACAGCTTTCTATAAAAGCGGCATAAAAAGCACAACACAACCCTGTGGCTGAGCATCACGGGTGATAAAGTGCATCGGAGAGCGGTGAATGGCGGGGACGCTCAGAGCCGCGCGGCGGTGCTACGGCTTTGTGTCGCCGATAACTTGTCAACCTACAGCCAGACTAAACCCCGATAAAAATAACGTGCTGCGTTGTGGTTACTGTACTGTGCGAGAAAATATTTTATTTTTTGATAAGCACGCACTTGAAAAGTGACATTGTAATATTGATCACTATGATATACTTAAGTAAGTAAGTTCATAATTAAAAAGTCATACAAGTATTATTCAATTAAAAAGATATTGAAAACATATGTCATTTTGAATCTAATCTTAATTCTTAGTATCCTAATATAATAGTTTATTTTATTTGTTAAATATTTTGACTACTACAGCTGTATATCCTTACTTATAAGTCTTAAGCACTTAGCTACAATTTAATATATAATGTTTGTAAACCGTTTTAATACAATATATTAAATATTTTGGCAATATTATATGTTTCACAACTCCCTCCGTTAACTGCCTCCGCTGCGCAGCGGTAGTGAATGCGACTGCTGTGTATGAGGTCTCGGGTTCGAATCTCGGGTCGGACTAACAAAAAGTTATTGGGTTTTCTGTTATCAATCTTAATAACAGCCCGGAGTTAGGAAGTTGGCGGTGTTGGACACCCCCATGCCTCGGAAAGCACGTGAAGCCGTTGGTCCTGCGCCTGATCTCTCTCCGGTCGTGTCGGATTACCGTCCCATCGGATCATGATGATGAGTTAGGGAACAGAGAGTGCACTTGTGTTTGCGCACACGCTTGTGCACTATAATATCTCCTGCGCAGATGGCCAGTCTCCGTTAAGATTGGCCGTCGTGACCGAAATCGGTCTGGAGGACATTATTATTATTTTTTATGTTTCACAAATTAAAAAACGCAGTGATAGCTCAGTGGTGAGACCAACAGACTGCAATTCAAAGGGTCTCGGGTTCGAACCCACGTCGCGCACCTCTGACTTTCGGAAGTTATATGACTTTTCGAAATTATGTGCGTATTGATTGACAATTATCGCCTGCTCCGTGCCTCGGAGAGCGCGTTAAGCCGTCGGTCCCGGCTGCAATGAAAATCTATGGCAGTCGTTATTGGGAAGTCAGTACCCTCTAATATCCTGACACTAGTCTAGCCTTAGGATATCGTTAGCCTTCGGGTTGCGGAGGCCAGGTGGCAGGCGCTCCGTGTAAAAACTAATATCCAATCAAATCCAGTTAGACTAGAAAGGCCGACCCCAAGTGACTTGGGAATAATAAAGGCTAGGGAAAAGATATGTTTCACCAATAAATCATGTAGGTAGGTATAAATTAGGTAGTTTTTATGTAATTATTTTAATCAACAAGTTACGCTACCTAGAATCTTTACATACATATATACATATTCTTACGCGTATATCCCCAAGAGGATTAGCAGAGGTATAGTACACCCAAAGTTTAACAACTATGTTTTATGTACCACGTAATAGAGGGCAAGCTTATTGCAATCGACCAGACACAGTTCTAAATTCCATGCTGTTACTGGGAATTCAGTAACAAAAAATACGAATACACTGTGCCCATCTTGGGAATCGATGCCGAGATCTAACGCACGGCAGTCATATTCCCTAACACGTCGTGGCTATTTATCACCACGGCAGTAAAGTAGGCAATAATTTAAAAATTACAAAAAGAATAGGTATATAAAAATTTACAATAACAATATATAATAATTGTTCTTTCATTTTGTGACCAATCTTAATCCCGTTTTTGCGTAAAGCTATCTCTTAAATGCTGTTTGTGCGTATAAAATAGCGTACAAAATCAAAAATATGCAACTATTCTTTAGCAGGTAATTGTTTCAAGCTCACCAATATCACAGAAAGCTGCAGGTTTTATTATTATCGCAATGGAATAAAACGTGTGAAAATCGGGATTAGTTCCGGAAAAATATTTTTCTATATTTATAACGACACCCGACATAAATATTAATGGAAAAGTGCATGAGTAAAGTAAGTAGCCGTGATACATTGGCGAGTACACAGATAAGTTAACCTAAAATATTGGCCAACGGTGCCACATATCTTACCACGGTGGACTATGTTTAAAAAACCGTGGTAGAGCCGAGCCATCCTCTATCAATTGTTTGGGAATTATCACCCTCTTACAAAAAGCGGCGAAAGAGTAGTAATACTGTTACTTCTGTTCGCCTGATAAATAAGAGTTCTTGTCGACGGCTCACTTACATTCTGTTTTCATCCCATCTTTAATTTCTTATCTCAACTTGATTGACGCGCCTGGTAATAATTGCAAGCGATAATTGGTAAATGTAACTGTTCATTAAAATCTTTGTTGTTATTTTAACTAAGGTGGCAAACTAGCATACGGTCCATCTGATGGTAAGTGGTCACCGTAGCCTATGGATGCCTGCCACACCAGAGGCATCACTTGCGCGTTGCCGACCCTTTAGGAAAGAAAGAAGGGAAGAAGGACGTGGGAAGGAGAATGGGCAGGAAGGGGGAAAAAGGGTGATTGGGCCTCCGGCACTCTCACTCACCGAACAAAACACAACAGTAGGAATACTCCTATTTCACGTCGATATTCTGTGAGAGGGTAGTCCTTCCCTGGTCGAGCCGGCCCATTCATGCTGAAATCAGTGTTGTACTCGTATATATACAAAAAACTATATGTCTCCATCTTAGAGGTCATCCAAGGCAATACGCCTCGGTAAATCTATGACTTTAGGGACAGTCAGTACTGTAACAAGCTGTAGTTTCTGATAAGAAAACAATATAATAGTATATAATAGTAATAGTATGAATAATTTAAATAATTAAAGTAATTGAACTAGCTTCAGAGGTGGCTAGAGACTAATGTTCTAATTAAAAGAAAACTGAAACTTTCGTATTTACGAATATTAATTAAAAACAGATATTATAAAAGTCTCATTTACTTCAGATTGTCCCAAATTTAGCAGAAGGTCTAATTATAGCAAGAATACTGAGTTGGCGGTCGAGGTAACATTACCTCGACCGCCATTTTCTTTTGTCTGAAACATCCAAAGCTAGGAACCGGGCAAAAGCACTACTAATGATCTGCAATCCTATATGTATTTTTAGAGGGACTTCTCAGTAACCGCTAATAAGCAAAAGTCCTTTCAAAGCTTCTTTACATCTAAAAAGAGATATTTATAAACTGAATTCTTATAGGATTATTGCAATGCCAGTCTGTCTCTCCGAATATCAAAATCCTTCTAATTAGGAGCAGCTAGAAATGTCAAGTCTGAATTAAATATGAAGGACTATATATGGCTTCATATGTTTGTAAAGAATGTTTGTAACTCAATACTATAAAAATACATGGATATAATTTGACTCGAATGGGCATACAGACGGATAAATAAAATTTTTGGTACCGATTTTCCTTTTTATCTAAAAAATTTGTATGAAGGATTATATTGATTATTCTATTTTGTAACTCCTTACGCACTGCTGCTGCTTTTTGTTTAGATATTTGTAAGATATGTATTTATATTTCAAACTAGCAACTTCGTACGCGTGGAATTTGGATGTATGTATGTGAGAAGCTGATCTACAGACATAATACTGACCTTCTAAGCGTCATCGCGATCACTACATATTTTAAAACAAATTCCTGTCTTTCTGTTCGCTAAACAGATTCAAAAACGACTAAACAGATTTTCATACGGTTTTCACTAATTAACAGCACTCTGTTTATTAGTGATGAAGGTTTAGGTGTAGAATTTGTTAAGGTTTTGTACTACACGTGAGAAGGCGGGGCGGATCGCAAGTATCAGGATAAAACATGCAACAGATTTTAAGTTAAACTCACAGAAATACCTCTGTTAAAAGCACATCTAATTTTGTACGCATCTATTCTTACGTGAGGTACGTATAAATATACAGACAAATAAAAACGCAATAAACATTTTTAGCTTCCCTTTTGCCAATACAGACCCTTCACATCATTCTTCTTAATATAATGTCTGCTATGTACAGACGTCAAGCAGTAACAATTTTAATATACTTATGTATAGTCTTTTATTTATATAATAATTTAACATTAATTCTCACACCTGCTGCTTGGACAAACAGAGACAATTGCCCAATAGTAAAACTATGTAATAATAACTTCTTTGTTACTAAACACGGTCAAGACTCACCAAATAGCGGGTTGGCTTTCACAGCGCTGATAACGCTGCGCATTTTCTTTCCCTCAACTTTTGCTACCGAGATAATTTAAATTTATATTGAATTTTATAAAAATGGAAGAACGAAGACAATAAAATATTCAGCCAGTGATTTTCTCGCTTTTTCCTTTAAGGAGGATTTCACCTAAGCCACTAAAGACGGTTCTACTGTTTACTAATCATTTGAATACAATGGATTTATGAACGGCATATCCCTCTTTCGGTATAAGCCATTACCGGTGTGGTGCTGAATTAAATTTTATCCTTCAGTTTAATGTTAAAATTAAATGCTGGTAAACATTTTGTGCGTTCGAATATATAAATTTATTAAATGTAAAACTGTCTGTTTCCATTTATTTATTACCGTTTATTTTCGCAAATCAACCTTATCACCGAAATAAGATCAATTTATTTATGCAGACTTTTACAAAATCGTGTGCAGTATTTTTATAAAGCTTTCGCTAGTAAAAGCATTTTCCGTCGTGGGATCGTTGTACTGGGAGTAATAAATATCATCCAAACCAAATTTAAACTACGGTGGTCACGAGTAGATATTATAGTGCATAAATGTACACAATCACGTGTGTAATTTCTTGCCTCACTCTCACCCTCATATAGATCAGATTAGATGGCAATTCAACATGACCGGGAAGCGCTCAGGAAAAGGGTCAAAGGCTTTGCTGTCCAATACACGGCGGTATACAACACCATCATCCTGATCACTCCTTGCTGCTGTTATGGTGGATGTCCGAAAGAAAACCAAATCGCTTTTTAATGGCCTGAACAAAAAATCAAACCCAAATATCACAGTAATCGCATTCACTACTGCTGCGCCACTAAAACAGTTATTTTTATACCACCAATGAGGGTACAACCATACGGCCTTGCTGGTAAGCTATGCCTGTAGCTTATGAACTCGTACAATAGCAGAGGTATCACTCGCTTTTTATCAACTGTAGAGAAAAAGGGACAAAAGAAAAGGAACGAAACAGGTACTTTTCGGTACTCTTACTCGCCGGACGAAACGCTGTCACAGGTTAATGTTTCTTACGCTCTTTGCTATAAGAAGTGCTTCCTCGGGAAAGCCGGCCTATTCCTGCAGTCATTAAATAAATCAATAAAATGTGATGACGTGATGTCGTATAGTCATCAAATACGTAATCTAATAGCATTGATTCACATTAAGTTTTGTACCAAGTTTTCCGTTCAACTATCCGACTTGAATTCATATCCGTCATAGCCGTCAAGGAAATTAATTAAATGAACATGTAATTAGTTCTCGCCTTTTATTATACACAGCTATATAAAAGATTCTCGACCTGCGACTCTAGGAGTTAACGCTCTACTTACTACAGATGCACTGATAAGGACTTCTAGAACTCAGGCTAAATACTTAGTAGGTTATTAGGTGCAGCTAATGACAGCGGAACAAGGAATCTTATTATCACTATAATGAAGGCATTAGTTAGTCGAGACAGAATCTTAACTGAAGGAAAGAGATGGCTGTACATATTACGTTTGGTGTGTGGACGATTAAACTTCTAGTATGAATACAATAACTTCATTCAAGTGGAGTTGTTAATACTCGTAAGAAGCCTTATATTGCTTATTTTTTTAAATTCCTATTTGCTTAAAAAAGCTTGAATGTGTAAATTGTGCATTATTATTTAGACTCAGTCTTTTATAGCCAGGAAGGGGTAGGCAAATGAGTACACCCGAATCTTTTTAATCATGTTTATGTTCTACCTAATAGGAGTACTATTCCTTGAAAATTTTCGTATCGACGCCTAATATTTTTAAATGCCGTACTGCTACTGAGAAACTGACTATTTATTTCTAGTCAAACCCATTGAGACTTTACCACACCTGCGCATCGTACCCAAGTCCTCACGATCACGTGTTAACTTAATCAAAAACTTATGCCACGGGAGCAACAACGCGCATTGCTATATGGACAATGTAATCAAATAATATTTTAGCAATGTGCTTTTTTGATATTGAGAATGCGTGCGTGTCATATATTTTTTACAGTAGTTTTGTTCTGGTGACTGTTATTTGGTGATATACATTCATGTGTAACGTTATTCAATTTGAATTTTATTCAGCTGCTTCGATCATGGTGGCTGGCTATTATGCAAATGCGTGCATGCAGTGGATTTCATATTCATATAGAGCAAATATTTATGTAATTTACAAATCGTTCTTTTTACCGATAATTTTTTATTATGTAGTGATTCATGGAATTATCTGAAGTACGTACTTCGTCTTAACTAATATTATAAATGCAAACGTGAGTTTGTTAATTTGTTACGCTTTTACGCCTTTAGTACTTAACCGATCATTGTAAAATTTTGCATTCATGTTGTCAGGGGAACAGAAAAGAACATAGGGTACCTTTCATCCAGAAAAAAGTACTGTTACTAATATAACCTAACCTATCTAATATTTACGCGAGAGATGCCGCGGGCAAAATTTTGTTCTGTTATAATGGTCTGCCAATGAAAGTCCACTGCGCCTCATAGATAAGTGGTTAATAGAATAGTAAACGTCATTCTACAAGCTAAATCGCATAATGGCATAGTAATTATTACTTTGGCACGTATGAGTCTACATATTATATTCGTATCATTGTTAGGAAATACAAACAATACTATAACCAACACGGGCACCAAATTTAGGATCTTACGACTAGCAATTTCGCTTGCACTTACATTCATAATTCTACGTAGTCAGATAAAAAGTACTTGACACAAAATTGCAACTCATAATCATTTATCATTTAGGTCACAAGGCATTGTTATAACCAAATTTCTTTCAACTAAAACAAGATTTGTCTATGCGAATATCCTTGCAAGAAAATGGTAATATACAATATCTTTGTAAGAAGCTCATGGCCATTGTATTTCTTTACTTGAAGTTGGCTTATATTATTTTTTTGTGAAATACTTTTAAACTTATCTTGTATTTTCTTTATTGTTCAGGTACCATTGCGTATTAAGTTGAATAGACTTGAGGCTTACATCGTCTTACAATGTACTTAGTAATATGTTGTCAGAGACTTTTATAAGTAGGTGCTGAGCTCTGTAAAATACATTTTCTTTAAAATCTCGAACACCTGTTGCAAGAATAAGTTTTTTATTTCGTACTTGTGTTTGTTTGCGTACCATGTAATATAGAGAGAAATGTCAACTCCTAACGTAGAACTATACAAGTATTGTTGGTGAATTGTAATTTGTTGGTAATTTGGTGACGACACAGCTTGTTGAGGTCGCATTTTCCTTGTTTATAATAAAAAAATATTTAAGTTGTTTGTCATTGCCACATAAGATTAAATAATATTAAAAATTTAAATAATGATGATTAAATAATGTTAAATTACGGTATAGCTGCATTTTTTTTAAAGACATTTCATTAAGTATAATTCCTTTGTCACTGGGGACTTTGCAAACATTCAAACAACGGACACAAAGAACACCCAAATGTTTTTAATAAGTAGGTAGTATTTTTATTTAATGTGATATCTTGATTTCTTTGCGTTACGTCGCCTTGTATGTGCAACATGAATCCGTGTTTTACTTAATAGTTTATTAAAGAGAAATAAACATTCTAGAACAATCACATTATAATACCCATAAAATGAACGATTCATTGGTCAGCTGACCATATATCCACATCGGTAGTCAACTAACAGATTTTGTTCCATCACAGGTTAAGAAGATGTAAATCGTGTCAATATTAATTACTTTGGAACATTATTTCAAAGTTTTGTTTGTAAAGATCTTTATAAGATCTTCGAGATATTATAAATTAAACTTTATGAAAATGGTTAAGTTGTACCTTTATGTGTGCAGTAATTAAATTACGACATTTATCTAACTAATTTCATTAATCAGATAAAAGAAGTACTGTGACCAGCAAAGTAAAATAAAAGTTTTTAAAATGTGGGATTTTTGATTACAAATGAGGATAAAAAACGCAGGTATTGAAAGTATATACTGTATATACATATTTAGTTTATTCTATAAACATATATTTGAATGAGTCGAAGCAATAATTCCAGCTAATAATAGGTGTTACATTGCATAGATGTCGGTAAGGTGTAGGTAAATTCATAGGCGAAGCTTCGAGGAGCTGCTCGTTAGAGTCCGGCCGGATGATTTATCGTCTGCGGCGGCACTACCACTGCTGCTCCTGCCTTTTGATTAATTACACCGCCCGTGAGAAAACTATCGCCCTGTCTCTGTCACTTCATTTGTACAGAGCTTATCGAACTGATATTAATCATTTAGAGATTCCATACAGCAATGCAAGGAAGACACTTCACGAGTTCAGCTTTTAAAGCAAGTTCCTCGATGCGAAGTGAGAATGTTTCATGTATTATTCAAATTGTTCAATGATCGCGGCCACGGGCGGAGCTAAGCCGCTCGTTACCCGCCCTGAGCTGTACGCATTCAGCTAATGGCACCATTTGCCGAGATTGTCTGCAAGCTCCTAAGGCACCCGCTAACTATACTGATTGGCATTGAGTATAAGTAATATAAGACGGATTCTGGAACCTTGATCTTGATCAATCTTGATAACACTTGTTTGGCTTAATAAGATTTCTTTTTTCGTTCAGAATTAGTATCAGCCTGTTAGTTTTAAGGTTTATCGCAATTGCAAATAGTCCCGCAACCTCTTTAGCGGTTAAAAGAAAATTACATGACAAGGCTTTTATAAAGCGCGTCCTTGGCTGTTGGATAGTTACTTAATAGTTTCTTTAGTGAATTTTTGAAGGACATCCAAATAATAAACTACTATTCTAGTATTTACTAAAAATAAAAGATACGCAACTAGTCATATTAAAATAACCAGCTTTTGAGTTTAAATAATGCATTTTCATATAAATAATAAAATGAAACAGCTATGGGATTAACCGGTAACGGAAGTGATACTTCAACAATTATGTATGTTGTGACGTATTTAGTATCTCATAAACTTTTAAAACACTGGTGTATTTCAAAAGTATGGTAATTTAAAACTTTAATTATATTTATTAGTCTGTCGCCAGTTTCGATTTAACACGATTGTATTACGATTTTAATGGCATTGAGATATATCTTTGCTTTCTGCAAATAAGACCTCAATGTCATTAAAATCGCAATATGATTTTGAATGATATTTATAAAATCTGGACAGACACTCATATACATTTAAATAAATTTGAATGAATTTATTGTGTTTAAAATAACCGTGGAAGTAAGGACATGACCTTAATTGAAGGAATAAGTTTGTCACGCAAATGCCAATCAGCCTATGAAAACGTATCCACTGTGTAAAATGAGACGATGGGACTAGAAGTACTGCTGTGTACATGTGATATCTTATTTGATGTTATTGTAAATCGTTGATATAATCCAAAGATATGTTTTACAAATCTTTTTGAAATCAGTTTTATTACTTACAGTGGGCAAGGATACAATTTATACTCACTAATAATAGAAACAGTAAGTATTATTTACCGAATAAGTTGTTCTAAGAGTTTCTAAATCAGGCCATTAATAATATGAATAAATAATTTTAAGACACTTTCCTTTCATTAAATACTTAAATTAAACACACTTTGACCTTTACCAACACTGCGAGCGCTTAGTACTTACGTTTTAAATGTTTGGTAGTTAATGGGCTCGTCAGTTCAACTTTTACAATTTAGGAATGCCATTCGAAAAGGCTAAATTTAATGGCGGTCCGCGTGTGAAGTGTTACTTAGTGAGTGGGAGCCGTCACGTGATATATATCCGCACAGATCTGGGTGAACGCTCTTATCACATCTGACCATTGTGCCGAACCGCTCAAAGTTGGGTCGAGTTCGGAAATCTGAAATGTGTTCATTTTAATCTCTCGGGAAATCGTGCGGCGCAGCAACCTTTCCATATTAACAAAACTTTAATCTAACCGGTGCGTCCCGGAGGGGAGGCCGTGTTGTAGCGAGGCTACATTTTTGTGGGCAGTAAATTTTCTTTAAGTCTGTCTCGTGGCAGACGGCCAACGCTAGCATGTGCTCCTAAAATCTCATTTTATTTCCTCAGTGGCAAGTTTCACAACTCGAGCACCGGTGTTTGTCCGCTCTATTTAGTAAACAAACGAACTGCGCTCGAGGAATAACTCATCCGAATTTATTCGTACAATACATCTTGTCTAACAACGTAGCTCGTTTCAGTTGCAGACAAAATGACGGAGCATATTTCAGGCACTATCAATAACGTCCGCTGTGTATCACAGTATCGTATCGCTTGTTTTGCATTCTGTGTTCTTTATTTTGCTTGTGAACAAAAAGCAGCGGCGGGATAGCACAGCTCTAGTTACGGTAGAGCGCTCTCTTGACGAATTGCGCGCCAAGTGTCGTAGTGTGCGGCCAAGTGAGGGGCGAGGGGTAAGGGGCGCGCCTTCGCGTCAGCCCGGACGCCGACACTGCACCGCCCGCTGTCTAGACGTCACTCGGACCTACCCAGTTCGTGCACAAATGTGAATGCACTGTATTTTATAATAAACAGCCATGTGTATATACGACTGTACTGAACAGGTCGCTGCAGTGCCGGATTAGAATTTGATGAAAGGAAATGAAACGTCTTTTAAATGTCTGTTACTCTTTATAAAACAGCAGTTCAGAGTAAATAAATATACTGCATTTCTGCGAATCAAAGCTGGATCATATTAACAGTTCGCCGCATTTTACAAATACCTTCAGTAACTTGTCATGGTACCGTTTGCTCTATAAGCATAATCCTCTTATCTGGAAAGTAATAAATGTTTTGTTAATGTGTGAATGCGATATTTTACTGTGAATGTAGTAGGTATGTATTGTGAAAATACTTTATGAATACGTCAATTATATGAACCACATGGGAGATAATTTATCTGTTGACGTCACAATAAATGATGTACCTGTGGTTTGATAATTGGACATCTATGCGTACTATGTACCTAGATAATTACGATTTATCATACGCAAATTGACGAATAATGTGGTAAACTAAACTGGAGTCAAGTTTGATATAGAATTTATGCGAGCAAGCCGGTGCATACATTTTTATGTTGTCATTTGATGAATTTAGATTACTATTTGAATTAGGCTGGCACTCTCAAATCGTGTTTCAATTGATATCGATTTCATTAGAAACTAGAGAACGTGGTATTTGAGTTTAAGTAACACTATTTATAAAGAATCCTAGCAATTTAGATATACCCCTGATGTTAGGCTAGAATGCTTGTGTTAAAGTGTGGGTTCACATCACGGCGTCAGTAATACAACGAGTGGGATTCGAACGTAAGTCCAATACTGGCTATATTCAAGCTAGCTTTTAAAATATATATTTAGATAGACAATTGATAGTTTCTTCTTTCTTTCTTTCTTTCTTTCAATTTTAAGATAGGAATTCTGAAGTATCTATTTTAGAAAAAAATATCGGCATTTACTATATACGTCTGAATTCAAATCAATGGCTTCTAAAAATTGTGAACATTTGTGCAAAATCATGTTAAATCAGTCAACGAATATACACTGGACCGCAAAGAAAAAGGGTCGGTTAGAAAATATTCAATATCTTCAAAAGTACCTGACCTGGCTTTATGAAATGAAGACTAAATTAAAGAATATTTAATGTCACATAAAATAATAGATAAAAACTTTTTATTTATTTTTGATAATTGTATAAAAAACTGAAAATTCAGCGAGTACTCCAGCGTATCCGTGAAACTGGTTCCAATCTTCGAAGACCAGGAACAGGCCAAACAAGGTGCATGACGGTGCAGGAGGATCGCTATATGGTGTCAACAATTTTGATAAATAGCTTTCTTACGGCTGTTGAAGTAAAGAATTATTATTTACGAGCTGGAGGAAACATTCTGAGTACGGATACAGTAAGGCGGCGTCTGGCTGAAGCAAATATAACGCCATTAAGACCTGCAAATGGCCCAAAACTAGAAAGACACCACAAAAACTCAAGTTTGAGTTATGGTAGAGAACACGAGAATTGGACTCTGAATGACTGGTCAAGAGTTATGTTTTCAGACCACTCTAGAATCTTTAATTTTAACAGTTTCATAGTTAGTGTTTAACACTTTCGCTGTTCCGAGATAGACACTATAGAAAATTTATTTTTATGTACCATATTTGATTCATTAGACAGGGGACCTATTAATGAAACCTGTACCACGTTTAATACAATATCGTCCAGCAGAAACAAAGATATGGTGCGTAAATGAAATCGTAGGCAAACCACTTACCTCATAGTAGAGGAATAAATAAATATAAAATATTTTGCCAAGTGATCAATTTCGAGGTTTAAAATCTGCAAGATGAAAATATATTTGATATGTTCTAATACCATTTCAAATAAAGAGATAAGTTAATTACTAATTATGTACACATAAATATATACCTAAATGAAAACAAACACAGTTTAATTATATAAATCTTACCCATGTTTGCGATGTAATTTATTAACACCTTCCACCGTCAGGATGACGTAACTAAAACTTATTAACTATCCTTCACTTACAGCTTTGCCCGTGTAGAACGTAGAAAATACGGGCCGAGCCATAAATAGTTTAAATTACTTTTCGTCCATTCTTTCCGTTTCGTACATAAAAATTACATCGTTTCAACATAAAAACAACAAACTAAGACATGCTTTCCCTTTTTCTTTTTTATATATTAGCTTTTGCTCGCGGCTTTGCTCACTCGTAGCAGTTTTTTTATAGATGAAAGTTAGTCTTTGTGGCACCGTGTATGCGAAACCTGTCAAGTCTTAGAATACCAAAACATAATAATTATGAAGTCTATTGTGTCTGGCAATCCGTGTGTCGCTGTGACTCAATAGGCTAAGTAGTTAGGGCGTAAAAGCGTAAAAGACAAACGCACATTCGCATTTATAATATCAGTTAGAATTAGTTGAGATACTTGTTTTGTTTCAGCGAATAAAGTTGTTATTCACAGGGATTCCTCAGATCCAGATCAGAGCAATATGTTTGCTCTAATTTTAAAAATAACGCCATGTTTATATCCCTTGATAATGACTATACTGGTAATCCAATTTTCAATAGATTTATAGCTTGTAGATTGTTGTGTAGAGCATTATTGAAGGCCACTTATAAAATAAATTATAATAATTATTGTGACATGTCAAAACAGATACAAGGTAAGTGGGTAAAAAGTATAAAAACTATTAATGTCGGTACACAAACTGAAAATACTTTGCAACAAAGTGTCAGCACCTCACCCACTATAAGGGAGGACACAATGGTGGCCACCCAGTGTAGTTCATCACAACCTGATACCATTTGTTTTCGCCCATCCCAGTAAAAATAATTCGTTGTGTTTAACTAATAATCCTCACCTTACACATTTAAATATCTTTCACCAAAACCTTTGTGGTCTTAGCAATAAAAAAGATGAATTTGAAATATACATAGAAAGCTTACAAGATACCATTGACTACCTATGCATAAGTGAGCACTTTCTCAATGATAAATTAGTGAGTTTACTAAGTTTTAATAACTATAAAATAGTATCTTGTAATACTAGAAAGAATAAACAAAGAGGAGGCACTGTTATACTGTCAAGAAATTATAGAAAATGTGAGGAACTACCAATTGCTAAGAAACTTTATACAGTAGAGGCTTTTGAGATAAGTGCAATTAAAGACACAGCCACTGGTGCTTGTGTCTGTTGTTGTTATCGTACACCTTATGATACAAATTTAATGACATTTATGAATAAATTAGAAGATTTGTTAGAACATTTTTATGATAGCAATTGTTGCATATGTGGAGACTTTAATATTGACTTATTGACAGATAGCAAAAAATGTCGAGACTTTGTTAATTTATTGACATGTTATAATTTTAGACCGCTAATTGACACAATTACTTTTATTCGCAATGACTCTTCATTCTGTATTGATAATTTTTTGACTAATATGCCAACACATTCTATTGTTAAATTAGACACTGACCATAATGGTTTAGCTGATGGACATGCCGGTTTATTTTGCAACTTGACATTATTATGTAGTAAATTAAATAAAAACAAAGTTTTCTATGTTATGAAAAGGAGGCTGAGCATAAAAAATAAAATCAGATTTAGGCAAAGATTATTAAGTTATGACTGGAATAATCTGGGTCCAAATAATTTATTAAAAGTACTTCAAAATGTTTATAAACAGAGCTTTAGAAAACAAAAAAGGGAAATTCGGTTAAATGCTTTATCGAATTTGCGATGGGTTTCAAATGGAATTAAAACTTCTAGTCAAATGAAACGTTTCTTGATGGTAGGTAAAGGGAACCATAATCATTTCAGCATTATACGATATAGACAGATATAAATAGCAGTGTATAGACGGGTTATAAAAATGGCCAAGAGACTGGCTATTCAAAGACAAATACTCAAGTTTAAAAACCTTTCTAGAGATATTTGGAAGATTATTAATCGACATAGAAATAAAAAACAATTCGTTAATGATAAAATTATTCTAAAATCAGGTAACAAAGTAGTAAGTGACCCGTCGGAAATTGTGAATATTTTTGCAGAAGAATTCGGGCGAAAATTTGGTCAAACGCAGATCTACTCCCAAACGGCAATTAGCATGCTAGAAAGAAACACTGTCAGAGTCGAAAACCCGATTACGTGGGCTCCAGTTACACCTAAAGAAATCTCTACTCTAGTAACTCATATGGAAAATAAATCTTCGTGTGGTTACGATGAATTACCTATATCATCAATTAAGGAAAATATTGACATCCTAGCTGAGCCTCTGACCAATTTGTTCAATTACTGTATGAAGCAGGGTATTTTTCCCGATCAATTCAAAATAGCCAAAATTATACCTGTGTTTAAAAAGGGAGTAAAGTCTGATCCTGCCATGTATAGGCCTATTTCGTTACTACCTACAATATCAAAAATCTTTGAAAAAGTGATAAAAGATAGGTTGATTAAACACTTAAATATAAATAAGGTGCTACATCATAGACAGTTTGGGTATACAACGGGAGTCGGCACTCAAGACGCTATTGAGTTACTAGTCGGGGATGTTGTAAATAAAATGAACCTGAAAAACAAAGTAGCCGGGCTCTTCCTAGATCTAAGTGCTGCATTTGACACTATCAACCATGAACTGCTTTTGAAAAAATTGGACCATTATTGAGTTAGGGGTAATGCGGGGCAATTGTTTCAATCATATCTGCAAAATAGAAAGATGTTTGTCGAAATTGATGCAGTAGCTAATGGCAACAATTCTAATAACAAATATGATTGCAGGGAAACTTTCAAGTCAAAAATGAACCCAATTTTGACTGGCGTTCCACAAGGCTCAATACTCGGCCCAATATTCTTTATTACTTTCATTAATTATTTAATACCCTACGTTATAAATATTTCCAGGGGAGATATTGAACCGATTATGTTTGCTGACGACACTAATGCTATTATATCAGCAGAAAATATAAACAGCTTAAGTTTGAAAGTAAACGAGGCTATAAGAATATTCTATGATTGGTTTTCAGTAAATAGTCTTACATTAAATATCAATAAAACTAACATCATGCTGTTTCGGTCGACAGCCAAGAATAGTGATAGACTTGATTGTGTCATAAATGGTGAATCGGTAAATACTTATAAAACTACGAAGTTTCTTGGAGTTAATATTGACGAGTTTCTGAACTGGAAATATGAGCTCACAAGTTTGGAAGGTGCAATCAGTTCTGCATGCTACGTGCTAAGAAGTTTGAGGGATGTAGTTAGTACTCAATACTTAAAAATGGTATACTATGCTCTAATAGAGTCTAAGTTGAGATACAGCATATTACTCTGGGGAGGTAGCTATAATTACAACATTTCCCGAGCGTTCATTCTGCAGAAAAGGGCGATTAGAACGATTGTAGGCATAAAACAGGACGTGTCTTGCAAACCATATTTTGTTGAGTTAGACATTTTAACTGTGCCGAGTCTTTACATACTGGTATTACTAACAAATTTTGCAAAAAACGTTCATAAATATGAAACACAGGAAGAACGCCATCAAAGAGAGTCTACGCGCAGAAAGGATTTTCAGTCTAACTGTATACCACAGCTGAATATAGTGAAGCACAGTAGTCATTACAATGCTGTCAGATTATTTAATAAGTTGCCCGTTGGCTTGAAGAGCTTGCTCTATAAAAGTAATTTTAATACCAAGCTTAAAACATTTCTACTGAAAGGTTGTTTATATTCTGTAGATGACATGCCAAAGTGTACTTTCAGTGATATGGAAGATCAATAATAAATTACAATCAATATAAATTTTAATTCATTTACATACATTATGATTGTTATTTTATATCTTATCCTATTGACATTTATTAATACCATTTTATCATGGACATTATTATTTTCATTTCTAACTTATTATTGACCACTTTTGATTGTATTGACTTAATGTTTTTTTTTTGTTATCATTCATTGTATTATTGTGTATTACTTATTAATTGCATTGTGACATTTCCGATTCTTATTGCTTTTTTGAACTATCTATGTACTAATTCAAACACAATGTAAAAATTGTTAATGAATAAAATTTTGAATTTTTTGAGTTTGATCTGGAGAAGCATATCTACCTACTGGTAAAATAAAGTGAAAATATTATTCAATCAGGCTTCCAAGGAGCACTTGGGATAAGTCAAGTATTGCCAATTACCACCGGTTCGCATCGTTGATCTTAGTGAGGAAAACATGAGAGGAGCGCTACTCGTTTCGTTATATTATTAAGTGTGTATACTTTATGTATACTTTGATATATTTTGCTTTGGTGTGAGGTTGCGTGTACTGTTGTTACATTATGTATTTTATTATTAAAGATGATTTCCTATGTTGACATTATAAGTCACCTTGAAAGCTTTTAACGCGGCTCATTAACTGTCACCTACGTCTGTAAGCAGGATTTTAAAGTGTTTCATTATAACACTTTATTCCTACTTCGTGTGTTTGTGCCACTTGCAAATAGTCTTTAGAACCCTATCAAGCGATTGCGTTATGTGGTAGCTCCGTCTCCCTGATAGGCATTGACTTATTTTTAGTATTTGAAATGTCTGAGCGATATTGCACCATTCATGTCCAGTAAGATTTGCAGACTTTAAGTTTTTTAATAACTTTCATACAAGCAGTGTATATATATTTGATTTATTGTTTATCAAGATCATAGGCAAGATGTATCTTTTATCCACTACGATGTCTAAATGTTCCAAAATACGACGGTAAGAGAAAATATGATTTAAAAAACAGCAATTACTGGTAACATCTCACCTCATGAAATGACACGTTAATAACTAATTATGACGTTGTCGTAACAGTGGAGAGTGAACATCTCTATACACTAACGAATAAACCACAGCTGCAAGTATAAATTAAAGAAACATTGTTAACCATATAACCGACAGCATTTTCTTTTAAATATAAAATGAAAGACCGAATCCTAAACATTGTTTTGAGTTTGGTAAATCAATCAGAGAACTCGCCACAAATTCAATTGAGGAGGATGGATGGCAAATTAAATTTTAAAAGAAAGTAAATGCGCTTCGAATAATAATATTCCGTACCAGTCTCGGTTCATCTGCACCCATTTTTTTAACCGTCCAATGCGAACGTTCCTTTCGGAAGGTGTCGGTCCATTCAACCTATAAATACATGTAGGTATACAGTTAACTTAAACTAAGTTAATACAATGCAGATACAAGCTGGCACACCACCTGCGACAATAAATATTGAGAACTTTCCGCAGGACAGGCTTAGCCTAGTGCGGGAGGGAGGTTATGCTACAATTATAATATATTAAAGCAACCTGTGAAAAAGTGTTAATAAGTAAATCCGACATTGTAAAATTACTTTATGGCAATAAACAATTATTATATTATTAATATATAATAATTGTTTATTATCGTTCGTTTCGTTCGTTTCGTTTGTAAAACGTAGATCTATAATTATATATAATTATAGATCTACGTTTTACACTCGTGAATTACTGCTGTACCATAAAGTATAAACGCGTTAATTAGTTCATTTTTATAGCTAGCGCTAGTGGTATCCATCTAACTGAGGCATGAGGGAGCGTCTCAACAATTTAGAGGGGTAGTTTTTGTGAAACCAGAATTTTAACTGATGGCGTGAATGCAGGACTTGGGTGTCAAGTAAATGCAAGTACCCCATTACTTTGAATTAATAAGTTTATATATCTATTTTCATATATATATTTATATATATATGAAGCTCTTATTCAATTAAATAGAACCTGAATAAAATAAAACTTTGCATGACAAGATGTTGACCAGTGTGTGTCTTCACGTTTACGTATTCGGGGTGACGTACAAGAAATTTTAGAGAGTATTCTTTTACTTCCGCGTTAACCATGAATAATAATAATTAGTTAAATTATATTTAAAAATTTACCTTATATTAATAAAATAATGAAAGCATTTACAGCATGTCTATGTCACAAACTTAATTTAGGAAGAAAATATCATTAAAATGTCGATTTTCAGTAGTAAAATATGGAGCGTGAGGGTTAAAAAGAGTCAAATGTCATGATCAACAAACTACAAAATCTTAAATATTAAAATATTAAAAAATAATATTGGTAGTCTAAATATATACCGAGTCCTGTCGGTCTCGTATTTGTATTTTTCTGAGATATTCTAACCAAACAAATATAGGATTCAATTAGACGTTTTGTTGATTGAATATTCGATCTCGTTCCTGTCTAGACGGTTTTCCGGTAAATTAAATAATTCAATAGAGTACCTAATAGATAGACAACTAAGCTATTTCTAGTGTAATACTGCGGGAGACCTGGTACCCAAAATACAAGTTAAATCTTACATTGGGTACCAGAGTTGAACAAATTCTGTATAACTTGTCTCATGATATATTATGTACTGTGTTCATGCAAATTTTAACAATTTTATTATAATTTTTAAATTTCGTTAGTTAATCTAGCGACAGGTTGGCAAAGTTGGTTTAAAATTCTGCAACCACAGTACTGGGTGTTAACAAAGTGTTTATAAAACCGCCATGCGTCGTTTCTAAATCTCCAATTTAATTTAATTAATTATTTAGTACAATGTGGTAGTATTTTCTTTATAGGTCAGCGTGACTAGTATTTGATAATAGCGACAGCCGCGACAAGTGCTGCCGAATAAATAAAAAGGTTGAAATTCTGAACAAAGTTTTCTTGAATGGTTTGCGAACACGTTTTCTGGTACGTCGGCATTTCTTACCTGTTTTGAACCGTCTCAGAAGCATTATTTGTGAAACATTTTAAACATAAAATATATGGAGGTAATATTTAATATCTACGAGTTTAAAAAACTATATATCATGCTTTTGTGTTGGATTATTATATTGACTGTCTGAATTAATTACTATTGCCGAGACTTACTCATGAATCGGTTTTGATCAGATGACACATTATTTGGTCATCATTAAAAAACATGCGCATTGCATTTAGAACCTCTACCTCTAGTTTTAATCGGTTTAAGAGACAACAATCATGATAAAGATATCCAGATATGACAATGTTTTAAAATCTTTCGATACTAAGCATATCAATTGTTGAAGATTTCTTTACGGCTTACACGGTATTTCATGAGAGCGAACTCACTGGATCAGCTTATACGTCATAAAATGTCATGTCATCAAGCATTGTTTATACAACAATGGATAACATCGTTTTCCTAAAACACAGTGTATAAGTAACGTTAGTCGGATGTTGTTCAGGTGTGGTGGTATAGGGTCGGTACTCACTGCCGCGGTGCCGGCGCGCCGCAGCCGCAGTGCGGTGGACCGCACGCCCGCGCCATACCCGAAATGTTGCACGCCATATCTACTACGCGTCT
Organism: Catocala fraxini; assembly: GCA_930367265.1. Taxonomy (NCBI): domain Eukaryota; kingdom Metazoa; phylum Arthropoda; class Insecta; order Lepidoptera; family Erebidae; genus Catocala; species Catocala fraxini. The sequence continues at coordinate 16,934,942 of OV884026.1, forward strand.
TTGAATTTTTAAACACCGCAACATGGGATAGATTCATTTCATTTTAATGAATGTTGTGGCAATTTTAGTTTAATATTACGTTTACAGTTTAATGTATGCTATGTTACATATATTGTATTAATTGTAGAGCTGTCTCCAGTATTTGGCTTCTCATTGGACTTTAACAGACAAGTTTTGGAACTAGCATATTGAGATAGGAATTGTAACTCGCAATATTTTGTTCGGAAATCATTGCGCTATCCAAACAGCTATCTTCACTGTAGATTTTAGGCTACATGCAGTCAACTTTTAAAAAGATTATTATGCCTGTGTTAGTACGTACTCTCTTTTATGACTAAATCTTTTTCAAAGTGACAAAATCTTAAATAATTTAGTCATTTGAAAAAGATAAATAATGAGCAACCAATGTAATTTTATTTACAGACATATATAGATTATAATAAACTGTTTACGACAAGGTACATAAAATATTTCTGATATACCTCTATTACTGAATTGACGCTTATCAAATTTTACATGTAGATTAACTTTAAAGTACTCATAACCTCGTCAATCACGAACATTCCTAACACTATCTAACTTTAGGATTTCAGGTATTAGGCTTGCATGACATCTATCAGAGTCGATTCGCATTTAGATTGTTGGTCGAACTAAAACGCATCGTGAGTCAAAGGCAGCTTTCAGCTGCTATTACACCAATTAAATCGGTTTGTCTATCTGCACTTGTAGCTGATCCGTTGATATTAGCTGCGTTAACATGACGTATTTGCAAGCTATGTATTCGCTTGATTAAGCATCCTATCATATACATGTCGGTAATATTCTTACTTCCGTCAATATATGTATATGCTCACGATTTTTATTTGAAGGGTTCTTCTTTTAACATTAATATTGGCAAGCTATACTCATATGCAGTTAAATATTAAAAACGTGAGGATTCCATCTGTGCGTCTACATTCACAAAATAAGAGTTGATGTGTACGCGTCCTCATACAACATTTTTAAGGGTTACTATCGATAGATAAAATGCAAATTGATTCTCTAATAGGTGTGATTTAAGCAATGGGTTGTATACTTTAATTCTTTTTTTAAAGATTGTTGACATTAATCGTCAAAAACATAGAAAAAACAAGGTCTGCGACTAATTTAATCAACATGAATACTTGCTTCATGAGCCCGAACATTTCACAAACTGAGAGAGATTACATCAAAAGTTTCTAAATTTTAATCTTAACTTTGGAATTTTTTCGACGGGAATTAATGAGCTTTTAATTGGCTATGACGTTTTCTCCCGCCGCAGACTATAAATATACGTTTTTTTATCAATTACTAACCAACATTTTAAGGTATTAATTCTCTATTAATTCCTAATTCTCAGGGAATAACCTTGATTAGGATTACGGCAAATGAAATAAAACAAAACTAATTGATGATGCAAAATGTATGAATAAATAAATTGAATCACATTTTTTTATAAAACTGGTGGAACTTATTTTATTGTATGGGCTTCCATCTGCCTGCATTCATTTTATATTTGTTTGAAAATGTAATACACATATGTACGAGTATTTTTGAGAGCGTGGACGGTGCCTATGTATAGTTGTTCAGTATGTCGATCGTTATATGAAAATAAATAAAATTTGGTATGCACTGAAATAATGTCGCGTCGCTGGGTTTTTGTATTAATGTATAATAATCTTGTTTATTAAATCAAATCAAGAAACTAAAATATGATTCGGATAATGTCCAAGAAAACGACCACAAGGAAAGTCTATTCTATCCTTAGGATACTTTAGGTTGTTTATGTAGAAGTATGGTTTACTTTAACTTTTTTTAAAATACATACGTAAAGCTTAGCGCCGGCAATATGTTAGTATTATACATATATAGCTAACCCGCATTAGCGCGCGGGCAGGTGTGATACCGCGCGAACAAATACAGAAACGATAGGATTTTATTTACGTCCATTAGTAAGGGACCGCATGTTGCTGCACCACCGAATACCTATGTATGTCTACCTTCCTCAGAAGCGATACGCCTATGTAATCGAGAACATTGATCTTACATTGTACCTACAGAAGTATAGGGCTAACGAACTTCGCGGAAACTATGACCGTTAACGAGCTGGCGATTGGTTACAATGGTGTCCCATTTTGTGTCTAATTTTATTTTATTTATTATGTTCAACAAAATAACTTCTTAATTTCTGTGAAAATAGGTTTTTGTTTATGTTAACCGTCTTATATCAACCAGCTTAAGGTAGTATATCATTTAATGTGATAACATTTGCGCCACCTTATATACATATATCTAGCAAGTAATGGGTGTAATGTACAGGGTGTGGCGTAAATAATAATAAAAAAATGTCCATGGGCATATGGTGATATAAGTGGGGTAAATTATAGATGATAATCTGGCCAGTCGACAGTTTCAGGGTTATCCATTATTTACACCACACCCCGTATGTACCTATTCGTGCTTCTTTGGAATGGAATCGGCGTAAATGTATGTTATTTAGCAATTAGTTGCAAGAAATAAGTTTTTACGATGCTCTTTAATTAAGTTTAATTAAGTTTTCTAAATCAGCTACCCTAGCGATTAGATATTCTCTACAGTTGCCCCGCCTGACGTCTCAACAACCCGCGCGCTCTTCACTCACTCAGCTGCGGCGATTCACACAAACTACACACATTCAAAAGTGTCACAGGGCTGGCCATAGTGAATTATTTACTTATATACATGCCTTGTTACACTTAACGTTGTTCTACTTTAAACACGAAGCGGTAATTGAATATCACGCCACAAGGCATTTCAGCACCCCAAAAGATAAATGATAAATACGGTTTTAGTTTTTCGGATAACATTTATGGGCCACAAGCACTTTAATGGTTAGGGGAAAACGATAAGACAATAGAAAGACGGTCCGTACGCTACCTAGCTAACTTAAGATAATGCGCTGAGTAGAACTACGCGTCAGATTCGAGAAAGCCTTTTACGATTGCCAAGAGGAAACGTGGCAAATTTTATAGTTAATGTATTATGAGCAGTTCTCTAGGGGCTGCGTGAAAGTTGTCTATTATACCACAGTGTAAAGATTCATGCAGTCTTCATCATAATTTTTTATTTTGCGGAACAAACTGTGACTGTTTATACGATTAAAAGACAGATTATTATATACAACTAGAAACATCTTAATTGAAGTCTGTCAAGTCTTAGAATACCAGACATAAATAAAAATCTATTGTGTCTCACCATCAGATTGCCGCCGCATTTGAAAGGTTAACTGAAAGTCAGTCATGATTTTTGAACGTCTTGAAAATGAGTATGATAAATATAGCTTACTAGATTCTGACCTCGGCTTCGCCTGCGTGGATCCCAGGTGAAAACATATCGAGATAAAAGTGTCCTATGTGATATTCCATAGTCCAAATCCCTAGAACAGATTACGCATACTGACATGAGTTGGTTTGTTTCTTTCACGCATCAACTCGACCGATCATCATGAAATTTCGCATACGCGTTGTCAGGGGCACAGAAAAGGACATACACCTTTCATCCAGAAAAATGTACTATTTCCGAGGCATTGTCATTTATTGATTAAATTAACACTAACGAGAACGAAGCCGCGGACAAAATCTAGTTTATAGTATAAGTATGATTAAAGGAATTCATGATCGTATAAAAGTTTGCAAAGAGGACAATCTTTAGTTTGTTAGGCACAATACTAACAAATAATTGATATGTACCTACCATTAATTATTCTCTTACGTTCACGCCAATGTTGCACATTTGAAATAAACAGTAATACGGATTTTATCACGCTTTATTTAAAAAAAACACTTTTTTCAAATAATATTAAACTATTTAAATAAACACTTTCTCCGACGTTTCGGTTGCTGTTCGGAAGCCATGGAGAGACTAAGATGATGGATCTTGCCATTGACTTGAAGTGTAATTATTTCAAAGAACTCCAAAATAATTTAATTATTTGTCGATGTTCCTATTTACGCAGATTAAGGTTAAAGTATCACAAAATCAAACAAAACACAGCAAGGCTGCAAATCAAGAGCTATTTAAATCATTTTTAAAATTATCTGAAAGTGGTGTTTTGAAATAAACCGCAAAAAATCCTAAACGGTAGGTTTGTTATCTGAAGAAGTTCATTTGCTAAACAAATTAGAGTTTGACATCAAAATGGTTGGAGCACAAGGCTTTGTTGAATTGATTTCGATGACCAGAAGATATCTTGAGAATGATATACCTTGTTTTCTTACCCCAACTTTGTAACTCGTAGTAAACAAATTATACGTTATTAGTTATTACGATATCAGTGGTAGCCAAACGAAGACGGTAGTCACATTACAGGTATATTGTTCACCCTACGTAGTTACTGTACCGATAGCAAACCAATAAGACTCATAAATATTTTGTTTCAGCATAATAAAAAAAGATTCAAGCGAAAGTATAGAACCGAGATTTATTGTGGTTCTGTTGGACATACGAGTATGAATACAGATATACATATACCTTTAGTATAATGCCTATGCAGGGCAATCGAACAAACCAATATTAACTTAAATAATAATAATAATAATAATCTATCACATACACACAACCCAATCTAGCCAAATTTTTTTTTTATCCTTGGGAAATGCTCCTTATGCATACCCTCTCGCCACAAGGGGAAGCGAGAGGGTTATGTCGGGCTCTCTCGAAACTTCGGGCCTACCGACTAACCCAATCTATCCTAAACTAAGCTTGTACTATGGGTACTAGACAATGGATAAACATACACATATTCCTTTTTTTTGTAAATACTTACATAATATACTTAGAAACACCCAGACCAAGGCAAACATCCATGTTCATGCACACAAATGTTTGACTTGTGCGGGAATCGAACCCGAAATAAGACCAAAGACTAACTATTAAGAAAATTTATAATAAATTATATTAAATCACATATACATTTTAATGGCAAAGCTTGACTCAAAATTAATATGACAAACACCAACATTGCACAGGTAAATTAAATGGCGAATAATAAATGCGGCGCGGATCCGTTTAGAAAATCTGATATAATAATTCGTTGGAGATCAAGAGAAGGTAATAAACATGGTGGATTGTGGTGTAGCAGTTATAAATGACGCCCATTTATTGTCTTCGCGGTTCCCTTTGGCACAAATGAGCCTGAGAATCACGTTTCCAACCAAATCGCACAAATTTCGATTAATGTACACAAATGTACGTCTGTTTAAATATCTCTTGGTGTAATTTGTCACGATAAAACGTTGTACCTCGCCTTTCTACACTACCAGTATACCATTAATATCACCGTCTACACAAATCCTAAGATTAAATCTACTTTGAAGTATATCCTTTAAAACTTATAGCAAAAGTCGCATATACTTCCAAAAATGATGGTCCCATTAAAACTGTTCTGATTCATACGTATCATATTGAATGGGCCAATTACAACAAATTGGCGCTTTCAATACAGAATACAGTTTTGTACGATTTATAACGAAGTGAGAATTGAATAGTAGGCGAGAAACAAAGAAAACCGCGGGTCGATACCAATTTAGCAGCTGCGCTTGTAACTAACAGATAAAAATTGTACGCGACACGAAACAAGCATTCGGTGCTTTAATATGAAACACACTGCTTCTGTATGCTGCTAAATGTTTTATTATTTAAACACTGAAACTGGACTCACCTTGTTTATATTTCAAGTGATGGTTTTGTATTTTTACTTAACTTTGTGCTAGAGTATTACTGGTATTCCCGTCGCAAATAAATTCTGGATTAAGATGATTAGGGTAACCAATGTTGCATAGTTGAACTTATTTGAACGACTTCAAAAAAGGAAAGAGGTATAATTGGTATAATACACAATAGAATTTGTTTGTATACGGCCTTTTCTTGTTTTTGGGCATAATTTCTTTCTTTATGAACCGGTTTCATGATTCTTTATTTGAAAGTTCTTAAGACTGCGATCTTATATAAATTTGGTTAAGGTCTGTCGCAATTATACTCTTCATAAGTTATCAGAAATTTGCAACGAGTGCGTTTCGAGTGTCTTGGGCGTTCATTGATCCGTCCGGCATAGGTGACTAACGACATAAAAATAGCTATATTTATATATAGTCTTTACATAGGTAAGGTGAAGGTTGTGTTTCATACCTATTGTTTTTTGTAAGATCGCTACGCTATTGTATTAGGTAAATCCTGTAAAGATAGCTGTATTGTGAAAATAAATAAAAATATAGGCAAAAAAACTAACAGTCTTATTATGTTAGTGGAACTCTGATATATTTCAACAAATAAACTAAACTAGCCAATACTTGTGCATGCCACTAAACTAATGGTACCTACTTCACGTATTCCCTATTGATAACTTTATGGGGGACCACTACGTCATACTTACATATAGGTATAGCTTTTACCCAGTCACTAAATATTATAAAATAATAACTTTTAACAAAAATTGTAAACCGTTTTACAAACACTGGACAGCAAGAAATAACAATGTTTCTATTTTATCTTAACTAAGCTCTCAATCGAATCTGCCTATGCAGAGTTGGTGCTTAATAGAATTCTTTGTTTGCTTGTCTGGTAGCGAAATTTTTACAATATTATTTTTTGGTTATTTTATCATATTTTGTGACAATTTTGTGGCGTCATTGCATTTAATATTTATTTGTTACTTTAATATGGTTTTAAATTAAAGAATATAATTAAAAAGTAAGTTTTCACGTCCATGACAAATATACTTAATCGGCAAAATAAGCAAGCTACAAGCATTTCAAGATGCAAACTTTACCTACACGCTAAAGAACTATCTATGGATCACACAAAATTTTGTTGTATAATATAGGTATATTTAGCTCACCGCGCGCTCTGATTGGTGTTGCTCCATTCGTGCGCTAAGTAATTGTGTTTATAAGCTTGCATTTACTTCTAACTTGCAGTTGCTACGTAGTGGTTTTAGTAAAACTTCTCTCACGGTAGAATTGCCACCCTAGCAGTGTACAGATAAAATAAAATATTGAATTGGTTGTGAAGCGACCCGGTAACATAGAGTTGTGACAAAACTTTTAAGAACGCAATTAAAAATAAACGCTCGGCAGAGTTCGCGCGCATTCGTGCCGCCATTACGGCTCAACTTGTTAAATGTATAAAATTAAAACGATGACATTTAATTAATAATATATTTTCCAATTTTCCCCAAATGACATTCAATGTTTGTGTTGTGATATATTTCTTTTCATGATTGTCGCCATTTTGTTTTGTTAGCCTTATTAACGATACGATACCAAGGAATATAACTTACTTAATTTTGATATTTCTTTGTTTTGTAAAAGTAATAATGGTTACGTAAAGTAACACTGTATCGGAGTGCGCAAGATCTATACAAAGTTATAATTTCTTTTGTTGTTCTGTGTTATAATTTATGTCTTATTCTCGCGCTTGCAATGACAATGCAGCGATAATTCTCTAATTCGAGAGTCAGGCAGATGTGCATTGTAAACTTTGATTATGTTCAGATTCGTATTAGAGTCTATCGCACTCTTAAAGACATTGTTTGACCGCATACATAGCGCAATAGTTTAAATAGTAACATTGGCATTGCTAGTGTGCCGTGTGTTGTGGGTTCAACCTACTCACCTGGTATGATTAAATTTTAGCCCAATGAGACCGTCTATTATAACTGTATTACAATAATTGTAAGAACAAAGTATTGTATAACGTAATGTCCATAACTAATTAACAAGTAAATTTTATTTAAACTATATTTTATATCCCACATAATAGGGTGCGAACCTAATATCGTCTATCACCTTTACCAGGCACTTTTCCAGCCTCCAGACTACATGTATGTACTAAGAAATGTTTTTGAAATGTGTTTGCCGGTGAAAATTAAAATAGAGAATGTAATAATCTCACGAACACTTATGCCGCATATAATCAAAATAGATAGATAGACCCAAATATAAATAGAGAAGAATAAAGAGAGAGGCAGAATAAAACCATAATATTATCTTATAGAAAAATTATAATACAATGAACCCTACTCAAACCGCAAGAAAGATCAAACAACTTAATAAAGAAAAACTGTAAACAATCAAAAAAGGCTGGCTTGATATAATAATAATTACGTAACAAAATATCCGAATAAAAACGAAGAGGGATTATTTATGACTATATAAGTAATCTTGCGTGGATAATTTATGGAGGAGTCACAGGACTAACGATATAATTTAGACCGACCTTCGTGACGGTTGATAAATGAAACTACAGCGAGAAATTTCGCTTTTCGACACATTTATTTTGTTAGAGACGGCCCCGCCCACCGTGTGGCTTTACCGTCGCAGATTTTATAACGAAACTAGGCCAACAAAAGAACGGCAGATACTACACGTTTGTTTCCTTAGTAGTAATTTCTGTTTGTTTAAAAGTTTACAAATTACGTAATCTAGAATAAACGCTATTTACTAGTAATCTACTGTAGGGGTCTCGTTGTATGTTTGTTTGGCTGCCCTAAAAGGACCGCGAGTATCGTTTATCACCTCGCACACCAAGAGTTGTGAGATCGTTTACTGATCAACATTACTAACTATGATACTTACGCCTGTTTATCCGCAAAAGGGTGGCCAGAAGTGCGTTTCACGATATACAGTGCGAGCCGTCTACAAGGCAATTAGGCAGTTATTAAGATTTTGAAACCAAGATATCCCAACGGGTAAAGCACTTAAAATCGATAGGTTTTGAATCTCACCACCACCTACGTAAACTCACATTAATTCTAGCTTAGCTGCAGGGCGGAATACTAGTCACTTGTAACCCCAATCCCTAGTAATTCAAAAATATTTTTAGCGTCACCACAAAATCAAGTATTGATTTTTCTATAAATGATTACTAGCTTTAAGTCCTGTGACATGGAGGACTCCATAAACACTGAAATAACGAACACAATGAACGCTCAAACTTGCAAATGTAATACCTAGTAATCTTTCGTATCAAATAAAACTAAGATTACCCAAAATAATTTTGTCTAACCGAGAAATAAAGCCTCAAGTCACAAGCTCACACGACACGTTTACAAACATAGTCAAGCGATGGCAACAGCAGCCGTAAAGAAACATAGCAACCTATATTATAACATAGTACCCGCTATGAAAAGCTTCAGGAATATCTGTATGATGCACTTGTACTTCCACTCATTAGCTCCAGCAATGTAAAGAGTTTCCTGTGAAGTGTTAACTAGCCACGCTACACTTCCCTTTTGTGCACTTTCCTCATTTATTCAAGTGGATTTTCAATATTTCCCACCTTAACTTTTCTCAAACCATTGAATAGTTGCTAATTCTTTGCGAATCGACGCGATTCCTGGTATTGTATTTGAAATCTGCATTTGAAGTTTTTATTCGACGACCTCGCCGGTCTAATCTATTTTTAAGGCTCGAAACTTCGATCAGGTGAATTATTATTGGGTTTTGCCCTTAGCTAGTTCTTAATAGCAGCGTGAAGCCCAGATATTTGCTCGATAGACTACTTCTAACCTTTCTGACCAGTCGTTACATTTAAATTATTAGAATGTAATGTAATTTATTTGCATAAAATGTAGGTACATTTAAGATGAAACAATCTTGCAAAAAGAACCATATATGTATGTTTTGTTGTTTATCAATATACAAATATCTAAATTTATTCTTTTATATCACAATTTTCCACATACAAATGACATAGTTATGTCTACTAAATTATATATGGAGTTGCAAGCTTTCAACAAAGCCAGGAGCGCCTACCATTGTGCAAAGAAAACTGCTATATAAATGTTTAAAATTAAACATTTAAGCAGTAGCTGACGTAGAGAATCAGTAAAAATTTCTAGTATTCTAATGGCAAGGTCACTTCATTAGTGACGTAATGAATTTTAATTATAAACATTATAGCTTTGTTAAGGGTAGGTGAGACTAGAACGTTTAGCAAACGTCTTGAATTTTTGCTTTTCTGAACATTGAGGAGAAACAAGGTTGATATTAAATTATAAGATTTTGAAAGAACCGAGAGCTAGTGTTAACTGCTTCTGGGATAGCATCTCAAACAATTTATTAAGATAAAGCAATGTGCGTTTTTAAGACCCACGTCGTTTTCTAAAAACCATTTGGCTGAATCCACCGACGGCATAGACTACTATAATTAAAATTCACTTTAAATATTTACAGCATGGCGACATTTTTAATGTATCCAAAGGACATTGCGGAGTATCTTACACGTTACTAATAAACTTAGGACACTAACGATAACCTCAAAATTACCCAGTTTACAGTATGTATATTTCTTTATGAGCTATTAATTGTAATGAGGTTACCACTACTAGATAACGGGCGGAGTGCGGTAGCGGCGGCAGCGTTGGGATGTTTGCTAGTCCCGTACACTCCGGCAATTTGATATGAAGCTGGTCCATTAGCCGCGAGTCGGTAAGCCGGCGGCTGACCGCGATGTAAATGTTGTCGATTTGTTCACCACCCGGCCGACCCGCGTTCCACTAAGCTAATGAGTCCCACACTGAGGTACTTTGATAATTTCTCCCATTTGATACTTAACTTTTTGTCATCCATTTTAAATTACGAAGGATCTTCGAGTTTAACGCTCACTAAACCCTTCCTGCGTCGAATAATAGGTTCACAACAAACACATAATTTTACAGTTGGAAGGACAGAGATAAGGAATGTGATACCTTCATAAATTCTGGTGGGTTTAAGATAGTGTAGAAATGTCCAGACGAAAATGAGACTGAAACCTCGTGTGGTTTTAAAATCTCTAGCGGTGTTATCGAATGGGCATCTACGGGCTAGCGAGTAGTAATAAAATGTATAGTAAGTAATAAAGGGACCTTTATCATCATAGCGTAGAGTTATATCTTGCAGGTGCTATTAAAATCATATTAATGTGCTATAAACTAAGGTACGAAGTTTGGCAGCGTGATACACGGCGGTACGCTCAAACGTTTATTTAGGTTAATAATAATAACATTGCTTCCCAAACTTCAATGTACATCGTTTATTGAATAAATCAATGCTAAGTTTGGTTAAATTCGCTAGTTACTTCACCAAACTTGGCATTATTTGTATCTATTACTGTACGTTATGGCGAAGAGTCTAGTTTCTTAGTATATAATAGAAACATTGGCGTTAATGACAAGGACTTACTCGTATTACCGAAGTTTACATATCAACAAGTACCTATGATTCTAATAATTAAATAACCCATGCTTTACGTTTAAAGTCATAACAGTTCATTATTCCTATAACGTTATAACAAATTTATAGCATATTCTTTAGTACTCCAGCGTTTATTGATGAACGGTCAAAGACAAAAGTGGAGTAGTATCGTAAGGTACACATTCGCATACTGATCCGAGTGAATATCTTTGTGTGTATGATGTTTTAACGCAAACAATGAAACATTATTCAATGTAAAGATAGTAGATGAAGTTCATCATGTGCATGTGTTTTGTGGACAAAAACGAGTTCTTGTATATATAACTATTTAGTGTGACCTCTGTTGTTCTTAATACAGCTCAAGAGACGTCTACGCGTGGATGTTACAATATTAGCACACATAGTTAGCAACGGTCTCGTCGGTATGAAACCCTTTAACTCATAAGCATTCACCATTCATCTTCGCTGAGTTTGGTTAATAAGAAGCGGTCTTCTACTTCTCGCCCAACTTTTTAAGCTGCCTTCTCCTTCAAATCGTTTCGCCCAACGACTTATAGTCTTTCTCTGCAATAAAATCAAAAAACTTATGACATAATCGTAGATAACGATTCCTTAACAGCGAAATCGTAAATCACAATACCATAACATAATATTTAAAAAATAACTGACTCTTAGGCCGTCCGCTGCGTTAAGCGGGTGCACGGAGCGGGCGCTCGCCGCGAAGACCCGCGTCGTATTCCGTCACGGACTCGCGGGCGCCCACGATGGACTCCCGCCTCTCGCAGCGCCGGCAGTAACAAAGCAGCGGTCACTGATTGCCTAGAAACAGCTCCACTCGCGGGCCCCGACGCACGCGGCGCGGGCGACGGGAGACTTATGATAATAGAAAATAGCACGCCGCGCGGGCGCCTAACGCAGCGGACGGCCTTAGAGTTTAGTCCAGTTTCGTCGGCAATTTAAGATAATTATTAAGCTCACAATTATGCCATATATTTGCCCTGGATTCAATATTTATATTAGTTTGCATTTTTAAATGTAGACTTACAATCAAAATAATAAAAAAATTATTGCTATAATAGATAATGACACAAACGCTCGTTACAACGATCACCAACCAACAACGTCACATAATTCTATTCAAGTGAGAAATTAATATATTTTTAAATTCACCCTCTACCTTTGAATAACTGCCGTTTAAATAAGTTTTAAAGTAAAGTCAACAAGTCATCAATATATCTAATTAAAGAAAAAATTTAAAAAGATTATCACTTCCTGGGGATCGAACCAACAAGCGTTACATTTTAGATTGCATTGTTACCAACGTAGCTACAACATCACTTACTTCTTTATTTGAAATTAATACTCACAGTCATAATTAAAACAGGCGACAGTACAAGTGAGTCGGGTTTATGTGAATGTATGCAATGATTTTATTGAAAAAGGTCGTTGCTTAGCTTGTTGTGATTTTATTGCTTTGTAAAATTGCTACTACACTTTTGGACTTGACCCTACAAAGCGTTTATTTATGTAAAAAAAACGATATATATCGTTCGTTAGGTAGGACATCGTAACATAATATTGCTTCTTCAGTAACGGAGCATCATTTTTAAGATCCTCTCTGCATGACGATGGCTTGCTATCTGGCAGATTGTTTACAAAACAGTTAATGAACAGCTCGCAAGGCTCAAGCTATCATTGCATTTTTGCACTGCCTGTAAAGAAGAGCATGTAAAGGCCTAAAAAGGCTTCATATAAGGCGTTTAACATATACCATTGGTCGCCCAATGGTCAGAATTCAACAAACTAGTATTTTTTTGTATTTTAATATATATTTCAGCCTTCTGTAGTTACTTTCTTTTCATATAGGTAACCTTAAATAACCCAAATCTCAATTTTGTCGCGCGCAAATACTTAAGAAGGGGTACAAAGTTCTCTATTGAGTTATTAATAAGTATATACTGTATATCGGTATAGACACTGCCGCATTCAGAGACATCTCAACATTAATAAACATTTAACATAAATCACTAAAGATACCTATAACGATTACACAAATGACTACTTATTTAATATTTTAGCCATTCAATGTTTTTGAGTGCGGCAGTACCTAAGAATCTTCAATACCTAGAAATGCAAATTTTTATAAGTTTGCCGTACTTATTTCGAATTTTAGCGCACTTCAAGATCAATTATGTATGTTTAATAAATTAATTCTATTTATATTCTATATATATATTATTATTTCTATTAATATCTTAATTCTATTACTACACGTAAAACTCTCCAACTCTGCACTTTATTTGACAAATAATACATTAAACAATGTTAAAACATGGACTGGCGAGCCTCATAAAAATTTGAACACTATACTACGAACCTTTATTTTCGAGTTATTTGTTACATTATACGTTGTAATGTTACTAGCTTTTACTAGCTCAGCACCCTGGGATAGCATTTAAAATTTAATATTTAACCGAAAAAATATGCAAGAATTTGAAAAGGTTCGTGAGCCGTATATTACATTAACTCAGCTGGGTCATTCGTAACCATTACGGGCACGATATTTTCCAGAGCACGGTGTAAACAATTACCTAAAAATCTATCTTCAGGGTGGAGATATATTAATATGCATATAGTTAGTTATTTTTAATTTAAACTATCTAAAATGTTATTAGACTTTATTTGCGTTTGTCCCTTGCAACAGTTATAATTGGTAGCACTCTGTGATAAGGTGTTATTTAGCCCAACCTGTTTAGACAAGAAAGGCGACCCTAATAGGATTGATAAGAGGGTCAGTATGCCGAAGATAGTTCTCTATTGCTTACAACAACGAAAGAAATCATTAAATTTTGTGATTTATCTCAATTAAAACCACACATAGTCATATATAGGATAGGCATAGTGGTAGGCCATTGAATCGCTAGGCAAAGATATCAAGTTCAATCCTTATTTACGCATTTCTGATTTTTCGAAGTTATAAGCCATAATAATCGCTTGTCTAAAAGGTAAAGGAAATTACCGTGAAGAATGCTACATGTGTGAGAGTTCTCGATAATGTTCTTGATGATGGGTGAAGTCTGCCAAGCCTAAGGATAAGGCAAGACATAGTCCAGTACATTGGCGCAGTACTGGACTATGTCTTGCCTTATCCTTCTCAACACAAAAAGCGTGTGCCCAGCAGTAGCATATATTATCGATATATACAGAGCTGATATTATTATTATACCTCGTTAGTCGCCGTTCCAGCGTTTATGTTATTACGTTCTATGTACCTAGATCGGATGGATAATTTATCTGTTAGCAAATTCTCCGTAGCAGCATGAAGTCTAGAAAATCGGGCACATCCAATAACACTTTTCCTGACTCTGAAATTGAGCCCGGGTCCACACTTCGCATGCAAACGTAAGTACTTACTTACTGGACCGAACGAGTAAATCAGTCCGAATGTACTGTTATAAAAATAAAATAGAAATACGGGTAAGCGCAACACACTGCCTTCGTTATATAGTAACAATTATAAAACAATCCTGCAAAAGATTTGTGTAAAGAAAATTAGCATATTGGATATGAGGTGCTATGCGAGACAGTCTGAGCGTGATTTTCTGGCGAGTCGCACCACTCAAACCCCAACTTCGTCAGTTGCATTTTCTTATGCAAATTGTTTTGCATATTTTTCCACAGGCGTGATAAAACCCTGGTCTGTGTGCCAAATACGGTCAAAAAGATACACTGAATGCACCTACATAATGTCACGGTACTAATATAAAATTATGTCTGCTTTTATGCCTCTATTTCAGTTCATCGTGACAGCTATGTTACGGCATTATGATTAAGATCTCGTGTTGTGGTTATGTATAGGTGTCGCTGAAGTCACTTTTACTACTAACTACGTAAAATACGTTTTTATAAGAAATTGTATGGATTGCAAAGTTAGGTAGCTCGAGGTACAACTTAAAATCTAAGCCATGATTTCAATACGACCTGAGACTGTACATATATAGAGCGAACCACGTAAATGCTTTCTGAGCAAATGATATTACGCGAACGAAGTCGCGGGTAAAGGCAATCAGATAAAGGAAAGAAAATCATAAATATTTCTTGAAAACCACTTCTGCTTTTATCCATGTTACTGTGTCACAATCATTAAGAAATGCTTCTAATCAACAGTATTATATATATATAGCTTACAATTTCTTGGTAAACGTTTGGTATTTATAATATGATGGTCTATCGTTCAATTTGCGCAATATAATAAACTACAAAGTAAATATTCTGGCAGCTTATTTTTGTTCTTCCCTAGCAGATTATTTCGTGTAATATGGGGAAGGAAATTACCGCCACAGAATCTTTTCATAACATTCAATACTTATATTTGTATAGTCTTCAAAAACCGTCTTTGGTAGGTATTCTTTTTATTTGCTTCCACATAAGTAGTTATGTAATACTGTCCAATTGACAAATTAGTGACGGTGAAATGAATCGTAATCCACAATTCCAAATTAGCGATGTGCAACTGTTATGGGAAAAGAAATTCTAATACTGATCAATGTCTTATCACTGAATCTTATATTGACTGAAAATTATATTCGAATGCGTTTATTATTGAAATTGATTGGTTAATTGATTCGTATTAGTCAAATGCAAATACGAATGTAATACCGCAATACCGTATTCATGCAGTTAACGATATCCTTTAACTACGTGAACACATAACTGCAGTACGATAACTGGAATAGATTTAATTAGAGAAAACCAGAAAACGTATCTGTCAGCCGCATACAAGAAAATCATCACCATGATTGATGACGACCTACCAACCATGTCATCATCAAATCAAGTTTGAGTATATACTCACGAGGCGACCACTTTAACCACTTTGCCATCCATATGGATGGGACAAAAATTTGTGTGATCCACATAATATGGTTGTTTCCAGTCTTGGTATTTTTAGAGTTCGAAACAAGTGAGAAACGGCCACGAACTGCCGTAAATCTTAGATTTCGAAAAAATGGTATCACGTGACCTTGATGTCAGAGGTCAAAGGTCATAGTAATTTCGGGGTATATCAACTATGCTGACTCGCGTTTTCCGCGAGTCTCTAACTCTTACGGTTCTTGAGTTGAAAGATGGTATCACGTGACCTTGAGGTCAGAGGTCAAAGGTCATGGTAATTTCGGGGTATATCAACTATATTGAGTCGAATGGCGTTAACCGCGAGTCTCTAGCACTTACAGTTCTTGAATTGAAAGATGGTATCACGTGATCATTGCATATTACCTGAACCATTTTTTTCAAACTCTTAAGATTTACGGCAATTCATTGCCGATTCTCACTTGTTGTATTCATTGCATGAATATTTGTAAAGCCCGCTGCTATACAGGAATTATTACAAGCGTAGCCAAAGGAAAGCTAATTATTATCTTTTAGATTTAATTTTTAATTATTATCTTTTCTATTTTCTGTGGTATGTAAATTATAAACGAGGAAAATGAAAATGATCGAGGAGAATGTCCGTAAAGCAATACTTGAACCTAAAACCTCGACCAACTGTGTAGTCTGTTTTACTAAGCTAAATATTTATGTTCTTATGTTAGGCATTAAATTTTGCCTCTATTTAAATGTATTTCTAGAATTGTACCTGCTAAATTGAAATATATATTATGAACGACGAAAAAGCCAATCAATGAAGCAGGGAGAATTGATTTTCTACTTATCTTCAATTTCCCTTTTCCGAAGTGTTTGATGTGGTATTTGTTTAAATTTTGAATTGAATTAAATAAAACATGGCGGTATCGAGCCGTCAGAGTTCTGACCTTTACATATAAAGCTAGAAAGTCTGAGTGTCTTGTTCACGCTATATAAAACCTCGTCTATTACGAGAACGAGTCGAGGCCTAGTGTGTACTAAATATACCGACACCCTCGCAGTGACGTCACTCACGGTCCCCCACACGCCCCACCCCGCACCGATGCAACATATTCCACTGTATACTTACAAAATACGTGAAAACAAAAGGCTGTACACAAAGGATATCGTTGTGAAAAATCAATAGCGTTCCGTAAATAAAACATTTGGAACAAATGACACAATAATTAAACCGTGATGCGACACGTGTACTCAGTACCTTTGTGTCACGAGAAGGGTTAAAAATGAGCTTTTGATTTAGGACCAATGGTCCACGGAACAATTTGTGGAGCCGCAATCAAACAATACGGCATCAGAGAGCTTGATTATATGAACGGATAAGAGAATTGTGAAGGTAGCCATTCTTTTGTTAAATAAACCTTAGAAACTCCTTGTTGTAAAATATGAAAGTCAAAAAAAAAGTGTAAATACATATATTTTGATATTGAATAAGTCAATAATTATTTGCTGACGTAAAAAGTATAGTTAATGTTTTGGAATATTTGTTATAAAAACTACCTATAGTAGAAATTTCAATTTGTGTTAGTAACAGCTCTATGCAGTCAAACTCGGTTATACTAACTCTTACTCGATAAAACCATTAAATGAAAACACGTCGTACTCGACTCAATTACGCTTCCGTTACGCTTCCGTCGAGCGCCATTGAAAACCGATCGATTCACGTTAATGGTGAAGGCTTACTCCATCTCCAGCGAAAACAATGCCACCCTAACATCCAATAAGCCAATCATAAAATAATTAGTATAAAGAGACCGGCAAACACATTCATACGGTTTTAATGTCTCATACTTATTCTCGAATTATACTCGTTCAATATTGGTCTTTCCCACCGTGTAGCAAAATGAAATAACTTATATTCGAACTGTACACTAGAAACTTGAGAGGCAATTAATGGTAAAGTAGAATATCCTGAGAAAACCTGCGTGTTTAAGAATGATGTATGATTTATGCCAACATGCTTTTAGCTTACCTCCCGGCAATTTAGCCCTTATTTTAAATTTAACAATAGTCGTGCCTTGGACCGAACTGTTTATAAAATATATACATATTCATATTATATTATAAATACGTTTTCTTCATTGGTCACGTAAATTTTGTCCATATAATTACTAAAGATATAATCAACCATATCACAAATAAAAGAAGCTTAATGAAAACATTGAAATCGGGACCAAAGTATATACTGTATTTTGATTTATGTGTTGAATTTCAGCGATATATCGGATAAAGTGATAATAAACATTGTTTTTAGTAAATGAGTGCCAGCTTAACGTTTATTTTAATGCCCTCATACAAACACATCAGTAATTAAAGATAAAGCTTCCTCCCACTCCCCACTACTCGCTCTAAGTTATGAGAGCAGCATCCGAAAAACTGTGTAGTTCGCAACGTACATGGCTACATATAATTGAGAGAGCAAACAATCAATATTTACAGAAGCATTAGTTCTAGCCGAGGCGAGTGTAGCTTTAAGTAATTTTGTTTGAGCAACGACTTTTTACTGCTTTATTACGACGTTTTCGCTCTTTCTCCCTACCGCTGGGAGAATTAAAATTTTAATGGATTTTCAATGGCGGCAAGTGAAATAAAACCACCAGCACGGTGATTACACAGCTTCCGCTAGCAAAACATTAGGTACGTACTCCATCTTGTCGGCTGAAGGCTGCCAATTTAATTGTGGTATTAAGTAAATTAATTCAAAACAAATGCAAATTGTTTTCGTGAAACAACCGCTTCTTTAACACGAATCAAATTTATTCAGGCTCAGTCACGGCAGCCACACTTATGATTTCATTTCAGAGCGATTGATTCCGGAATACCTTCCTCGAACGGGAATCATTCAAATGAAACCTGGATGAAATTCCATCGAAACTGAACTCAGTAACGTAACGTGGCAATTTTATACTTATTTGTAGAAGCGTATATACGATATTGAAAGCATTTACATATGACATGAAAAACTTACATTTATAGAAATGCCTTTTACGAATTTAATTGTAAATAAAACATAATACAATATATTAGCTTATAAAGATATATTGAAATATAAAATATAAAACCCTGTACATTGAATTGACGTCGATAATACAAAGCAAATTTACGTGTCACATGCATAAATTTCGTTGACAGGTAGTGATTAAAATTCTTGCAACAATTAATTATAAATTAATAATATTCTGAATATTCTGTTTTGCAAAAAAGGTCAATTGTCCTTTGTAGGAATAATTACACCACCGCAAAATGTGGCTTCACGCAACGGTAGAGGGCTGGAAGTTTTGCACGATGAAGAGAAAGCGTTAAAGTAAGAAACAAGATAAAATAAGATGTAATCACGTTCAATAGGTGAGTAATTGGATCAAGTGAAGTTGCGGATGCGTCTCCTCGGAGGCTCGACCCACGTCGTCGCCGAGCATCGCATCCACTTTTTATTATCTATCGTATAATATTGATGGATTCGGAAACGAGTTTTGAATTAGATTTAGTTCGTATAAATTCCAGAAAACTATTATGCCCCTACAATAGGGAAGTAAAACAAGTTCTATTCCGTAAATATTTTTCCCGCGGCGGTGACTCGGTGTCTGAGTTGCGCATTTCCCTAAAGCAATTTCATTCTTTTGTTATAAATAAAGTAGCTCAGAGGCCGTGATTTCATTTAAAAATTAACGCGTTGGAATTGTGTATCGATCGCGGGCTGAGGTTTTAGTATGCGGCATATTACTTTAATATAATAATAAGATATGTTGTTGTGTACTGCTCCTTTGCTAGTCACGGTCTCCATTCAAAATGAAAAGGGACCAATGGAAGACCATAGTTAATCATGCCGGACATGTGGCAGTGGACTGATGTCACATATTTTAGAAATCAACAATGACGCCTGTCGGAACTGTTAAAAATAAATATCTTTCATAATAATAATATTGAAAGTCAACGATACGTATCTCTGACTGATGAGTCTAAAAAACCTTCACTTGCCTATCTCTGCCTTCTATATATCATTAGGATAGCTTTGAAGATAGCTTTAGCTCATATTTTATGCAGTATTGTTATTAATATTGTCAGTGAGAAATTATTAGAGCGTCGCTGCATGAAAATATTAATTACGGCTAATATGACGCTAAAAATTCTATCTACTCTGTGCTCTATCTGTCCGATAAGGCGTATGTAGGTGAAATTCTTCTCAAAGTACATCCTTAATTTCTGGAGAAGATATCGCTAAAATGGAAATCCGTAGTTTCTGCCTACCCCTCTGGGAAACAGGCGTGAATCTATGTATGTGTATGTATGTATATCGCTAAAATCAAAAGTCTGATAGTAGCTTTCTGTTTACTTCAGTACAATTCTAGTATATCTGTATATAAAGTTTTTGGATTCTGACCAATGCGACTGAAAAGTTGTTTCACGAAATCACTGCAATACGTTAGTCGCAATCCAAAGGAATACTGACACTTTAAGTCTCGGTCAATTGAATATTTAAAAATACTGGTGGTATACATTATGTTACTATTTAGAGTTCTTTCTAAAACAACCCACATTGACTTGGTCACTGACATCGTTTGTAATGCTGTTTCAACTGTGACTTTCAGTATTTTCGACACTTTAGAGTTAAGTTATAACATCATATCATGTAATTATTGTATCATGTTGATGACAGTTCTTGAATTTATTAGACAAACGACGCATTCTATTGCTTGCTAAGCGTAAAAGTTGACTTGATCGTAGAATATTGCCACAGGTGCCTAAGTGAAATGGCAGCGACAGCGCATTTTACTATGGTCGGAAATTGAAGCCCTTGTCCACGCTTAATTACCGATTTATAATTTATGTTCTTGTTTTTCTTTCCATCCATAGGCTATTGGCTTATGAGTACCTAACAGATTATTTGTTAGTAGATGCTTTTGCTTATGAGCTATGAATCAAAACATTCCTTATATTTTGACGATTCATCGATCATTCAATATTTGTATACCCGATTTAACGTTTTAATAAATGCTACTACTTCCTTACTAATATTATAAATGCAAATTTACTCACAGTCATACTACACATTGTAAACATACTCTTGTTTGTTTGTTTATTTGTTAGTTTGTTATTCTTTCACGCCTTAACTTTTCGACCGATCTTAATGAAATTTCGTATACACGTTGTTGGGAGAACGGGAAAAGCCATACCTTTCATCCAGCAATAAGTACTGTTACGTTTTTTTTTAACTTGGTGGAATGCATGACGCATACCCCCCCGCGGGGGTGGGTGAAGGGGTTATGTCGGACTCGCTGGGGTAAAAGAAAATGGAATAAGAATAATGTACCTTCTGGAATACCGACTAAACCTACCACGGTGTTCCTCGACAAAACCACTATCGACGGGGCCGCGCGAATCACTTGCACATGCGGTCGCGACCCGGCCGAGGTTTCGGCCCGCCGTATGAAACGGCAGGCCCCTACACGAAGAGGCCTACCTTTTAGGCAAAACCCCTCCCAAATCCTACCGTTCCCCCCTAGAGGGGAGACGGACTCGAAACAGAGGCGCGCGTGGGAACACGCACGCTGCCTCTCGGACCTGGTGCCGAACGGATGGCGGGCGGGCCCACAAAGCCCACCAGCCCTTGGTCAATCCTCAGGGTGTCTGGAGGTCATCTCGCGCCCTCCGACGCCTGGTTCTGCGGTTGGGGAGAGGGTTTAAACGCTCCGTCTCCCGCTCCGGCGCCTCCTTGACTTCCTCACAAAAGGAGGCGACGGCGTTCCACGACCTCTCACTCCAGATCATAGACTGAACTACGGCCGGGAGCGAGAAGGCAACCAATCCAACTGTCGCGATCAACTCACGGCGCTGCGATGCCCAGGCGGGGCAAATAAGTACTGTTACTAACCTAACCTACATTTACGCAAGCGAAGCTGCAGGCAATACCTAGTACTAAATATATTAATTCTTGGCTAATAAATACTTTTATTTATTATAATAGATTATACCTAAGGTACCTGTACCTGTACCTGTACCTGTAGGTGCTACAAAACTAAATATACAGCAACCCTAAAGATAAGAAGAATATTCAACAGTGCCACTCAGATAATTTCTAAATGCAGGCAACATGGACAAACACAAAATATTGTTACTACGTTTGGCAGATTGACGATCTAACTAAAATATTAGTGAGTAAACAGGAGGATGGATCTTCTGTCCACGTGATATTATCCCGCGGACGCCTTTCACAGCACGCCCGGTAGGTGATCGAGTATCTTGCACACCATGGTCTAAGTCCAGACGTCTGGCTATAAAAGAAATGTATAAGTAGTGTATATGAGAAGCTTTAATATAAAACAAGATTTTGCCCGCGGCGCCGCTCGCTTAAATGTACGTTATGTCAATTTTATACCCTCAGGCACTGTGTTTTTACTGGATGAAAGGGACTCTATGTCCTTTTCTGTAAGCCCGACAACGTGTATGCGAATTTTGATGATGATCGGTAGAGTAGTTAAGACGTGAAAGCGTAACAAACAAACAAAAAACAAAGTCACATTCGCATTTATAATATTAGTTGAAAAGTAACGATATAGCATCGATATTTGTATGGGTCACATAAATTTACTTAAGACGTTGACCGCCGCCGCGGCCACCAGGTTTCTGCGAAAAGTAGCTTTTCTATTGTGTCTACTGTGAGGCGTTTAAAGTAATAATGAATAATGTTCATTAACTCTTTAAACGCACTACTCGGTATACAGATTGTTGTATGCTGGGTACAGTTCCAAGATTCGTAATTTAAAGCTTTTCACCTAGTACTTTTTAAGAAGATTTACTTGCGCCAGCCATGATTAATGTAACGTCCAGAAATATATAAGAAGATAAACGATAAAAATATATTTTAATGTATTTTGCTACTTACAGCAGCATTTAGTAGTACCTCTTTATGCAGAACCTCTTTAAAGGGTTCAATCCAACTCACTGAAAAGATACAACTAAAGTAGCATTTTTCTTTTACAGAAAACTACCACACTTAGAACTTCTTTAGGTTTGAAGGAGCTTTAATTGTACCGTATCTCTTTCTTATGCAGCGGTAATATGCCGATGTACAAAAATACATGAAAAACATCGTTCCTTCCGCTGCTGTAATTTAATCATTCATCTTTCTTCGTAGCTCTGTTTATTCGTAAACTTAGCTTAAACAGATACTTTCTCGCTTTAAAAAATAAACCTAAGACAAGATAATTTTAAAACATGAGTAATTTAATTAGATCCGGAGTTGGCGCGAGTTGTATCTTTAAATATATAGCGTTAGATGTCAGCAAAGTGCAAGTTCTGCGGTTCAAATATAAATGCAACCGAGCGGAAGGAATGCAGACGAACGATATGCCTTACCAGCCGTGAGGCGGAGATTAAGAAAGCTTTAAGTGACATATATTCCTGTACGAGACACGGAATTACCTATTAAATTTAAGACGCCTGGAATTTAGCAATTAATACCACTGCAATGCTTTTGGCGCTATTTAACTTCGCCTGTACCGCGACGATGCTTTCTTCCTATTTAATCGTGCGTCCAAACCTCAACT
Source organism: Catocala fraxini (assembly GCA_930367265.1). Lineage (NCBI taxonomy): Eukaryota > Metazoa > Arthropoda > Insecta > Lepidoptera > Erebidae > Catocala > Catocala fraxini. The sequence goes on from OV884026.1 coordinate 16,958,637, forward strand.
GTTACACTGAGAAATTAATTAGTCCCTGAATTTTTGGGATTTATTTTGGTTAAATATGAGCACACAGCATTTTATTTGTTTTTGTGTCATAAACAGCTTAATGTTAGAATATTCAAGTCAACAAATGCCATCAGCATTAAAGTTCACACATCTTTAATTTATAATGCCTATTGATAGCGTCTTTGTTATCTGTATTTACAACACCCAACCTTGTCCGTCAGCTTCTTCCATGCACCAGACTGTTGATAAGGTGGCAAAGGAAGCCAAATAATACCCATCCTATCCTATCTATCGCAAATTAAACTTCTCAGGTTTGACAGCTAAAGTTGAACCTAAATATAGGCATACACTAAAAACCTAAACGTATGTATACTCATATGAGTGTTTGAAGCTATGTGTAAATATTTTAATGAAAAGTAGCGATCGTATTTATTTAAGGCTTGTGTTTGTTCAGTTAAAACTGAATGTGAAAAGCTTGTTTAACTTACAATCTAATTACATTTAAGTCCTAGTTCCAACTTTTTTTTTACTTAGAGGAAAGCTTTGACGTATACCTCTCCACGGGGCGACGGAGAGGTTATATCGGGCTCACCGGGGGAAAGATAGCCCGGTAATACCGACTAAACCTACCACGGTGCTCCTCGACATAACCATAGACTGCGGGACCGCGCGAATCGCTTACACATGCAATCGCGACTCCACCGGGTTTCGGCCCGCCGTGTGAAACGGCAGGACACTACATGAGACACTTCCTCTACTGTCCCCTTGTGGGGGAACAAAAACACGACTCAGAGGCGCGCGTGGGAACACGCACGCCGCCTCTCGGACCTGGTGCTGATCGAGTGGCGAGCAGGCCCACGCAGCCCACCACCCTCAGGTCAAACCTCAGGGTGGCTGGAGGTCATCTCGCGCCCTCCAGCGCCCAGTTTTTCGGTTGGGGAGAGGGTTTAAGCGCTTCCTCCCCCGCTTCACCGCCTCCTTGACGGAAATTACTTCCTCACAAAAAAAGGCGACGGCGTTCCACGATCTCTCACTCCGGACCATAGACTGAACCACGGCCGGAAGTGAGTGGGCAATCAGCCCGACTGCCGCGATCAACTCACAGCGCTGCGATGCCCAGGCGGGACAGTCCGACAAAGTGTGCAGCGCCGTGTCCTCGACAACGTTGCGGCAGTCGCCGCAGTGGTGACAACCGGGCGTCTCTTGCCGGCCTATTCGACTCAGGAACTGGCCAAAGCAACCGTGGCCAGTCATTACAGGTAATGACTGACACAGATGTCAGCCGGAAGGTGAGCGCGCCATGACGCCTTTCCAGCCACTCCTCAAAGACGGGACTAACCGCCACTATCGTGGCGTGGCCGGCACTAAGGTGCACAAGTCGTTCCTTCCATCTCTCCACTAGGACCTGGCGGAGCTCGGACCTTGCCACCTCGAGAGCGGGAAGAGCAGGTTGTTCGCCCCAAGCCAGCGCCTCCCGGCGCCAGTGGAAGAGTGACGCCAGAAGCGTCGCTTCCAGGTCCCAGGGCAAGGTCCTAGTTCCACCTAACCTAACCTAACTTGCCTAACAATTCAGTTACATGTACGTAAAAGAGTTAATGTTAGCATTATAACGATTTAAAAGAGGTATTTAAAAAGCACTATCTTTCGAGACAAGCTAAGTTATATTATCACATTATACCAGTAAAATGGCAGTCAGCTGAGTCTTAACATTAAAGCTTTGTCTCTTTTAAGAAACAATTCTATGAATTAAATATTTACCCATAAGTAAATTTTATACGGATATCACTGCATTAAGCGGTCAACATAAGACATACGGAGCGAAGGTAGGTTTATACTATAAAAAGCTTGTTGTAAGTGTGTGTCTTTATGGTTTATACGTCTGTTTTTCGAATACAGAAATTCACTCAGTTCGTTTAAGCGTCATACTGTGCAAGCATGTGTATTATGCAAGCGCAAGCCTTTCACCGCGATTGATGCTGCATTCGAAGCAAAAATCAAAGCGTAGCAATTGCTTTATATGTAACTAGCTGTCCTGCGTGAAGAGACATGGTGGTGGAACATCACAGTCCAGAGGAAAATAAGGGTGAAGAAAGCGCTCTACAAAACGTGGCAAGCGACCAGTTCTCCTGAAGATCGCGACGCATACAGGGCTGCTAAACGTGCCAGTAAGAGAGCTATAGCCAAAGCCAGGTGGGACCACTTGGAACCTCTTTATGAAAAGCTAGAATCGTCTGATATATTATAATCTGGAATGAGGGGCAGAAGCTCATATATAAGTTAGCACGTTCTAGGATTAAAGCAGCACAGGACATCTCGTAGTGCCGCAGTGTGAAAGATCCTGGGGCCAACGTGTTATGCGAGGACCTCGCGGTAAAGGAGAGATGGCGCTCGTACTTCCACGAGCTGCTGAATAAGCAGCACCAAGAGGTGTAGACACCAGACCTCCCTCCGAACCTAGTACTTGTGCCCCCGATAGCGCCAGAGTAAGTCCAGACGGCCCGTCGCCACATGAAAAATCGGAAAGCTGTCGGAGCCGATGGAGCCTAAATCGAGGCATGGAAGGCGATGGCTCCTTGCGGTGTGAGCATCCTAACAAACATTTTTAACTGCATGCTCCTGACCGAAAAAATCCCGAACTAATGGAAACTGAGTATGATCACTCCAGTCTTCAAAGGTAAGGGATTGGTGCAGGAGTGTGGTAATTGCCGCAGAATAAAGGTCAGGTCTCACACCATGAAGATATTTGAAAGGATTATTAACTCCCGGATCCGACAGGAGTGCACTGTCTCAGAGTGTCAATTTGGGTTTCGCTCTGGGTGCGGCATCATGGACCCTATTTTTGCTCTAAAGATTACCATGGAAAGATACAGATCGAAGAATACGCCACTGCATATACACTTTTTAGACATGCAGAAGGACTTCGACTGTGTCCCTCGCGTGGTGATCTGGTGGGCGTTGAGGTCCAAAGGCGTAACAGAAACCTATATTGACATCATTCGAGACATGTACCTTAATGCCGATTCCGTTGTCAGGACCGCAGTTGGCGATACACAACCCTTCCCCATCACCGTTGGAGTTCACCAGGGATCCGTCATTAGCCCGTTTCTGTTCAGCGTGATATTGGACGTCTTGTCGGACAGCATCAGAGACTCACATGAGCCACTTCCCCGGTTGCTCATTTATGCTGACGATATCGCGCTGGCGGACACGGACAGGGCTGGATTGGTGCGACGGATGAACGTGTGGAAGGAGTCACTTGAGAACGGCGGTCTGAAACTCAACGTCGCGAAGACCGAGTATCTGGCCTGCAATACCACAGACCCCACGTCTGTCCGCATAGGCGGAGACATGGTCAAGCGCACAGACCAATTCAAATATTTGGGATCTGTACTCCACGCGTCTGGTGACATCGACTGCGACGTCAAGGCACGTATTTCGGCAGTTAGGGCAAAATGGAGTGAGGTGACGGGCGTCATTTGTGACCCTAAAATGCCAGTAAATCTGTAGGGACAGATTTATAAGACCATAATTAGGCTTGTCCTTTTATAGGGCAGTAAGACATGGCCAGTGCTTGAGCGGCACAAGCAGGAACTTCGTGTCACGGAAATGGATATGTTGCGCTGGATGTGTGGAGTAACGCGGAAGGACCGTATAAGAAATGCTCGCATCCGTGGCAGTCTTCATGTCCGTGACATAGTAGATAAGTTGCAAGAGAGTCGCCTACGCTGGTACGGTCACGTTTTATGAAAACCGGCATGTTACGTGGGGAACAAATGTCTTGCTTTCTGTAAATTATATTATATTGCTTCATATAAATGTTCTGCATTTTATTTAAACTACTATTGTGGCATGGCAAACCAGCATACGGCTCACCTGATGGTAAGTGGTCCGCTTGCAACACCAGGGACATCACTTCAATTTATTCATTAATATGATTACAAGCTTAATTTACACAATATAATATATATTTACAATTTCAAACATAAATAAACATAACTCAAACAAATTTAAAGCAGCCTATCTGGGCCAGCTTTCACCCATCAGATCGAGATCGAGGTCAAACAATTTTGTGTTGTGGTTCCGCGGTGAGCATATTTTCCAAGCTACTGAAAATGGGCCCTGTGTTGTCAGATGTGAACCAATAATCTTTGTTCCTTACGCTGGCAGCAAAGTAAGTCTTCTTAAGGGTCATTATTCAAAAGTGATAATCACGGCTTTCAAGCGCTCTAAACTATGCTCTGAAGCTTATTATCAGATGGGTGGTATGCTTGCTTACCACGGGCTAGGTAAAAAATCCTTTGTAACATAACTGAAGCTTAAACAAACATAACATTCAAAAGAATTGAACAGACAACCTTTTACCTCATAAACTAGCAATATTACGATAAACTTAGACAGTTAATAAAACAACATCATAACAACTTTTCACATTTAAAACAAAAACTTATTTGCTCTTGGTTTAAATACAAGTAAGATAAATTAAAAGCAAAGTACAGCCGGCCGGCACCCCGCGCCCAGCGCCCGGCAACGCAGCGGATTGCGCGTTAGAGAGATATAAAATATTAAACGGGAGTGGGAATCCCAGTAACCTCACAAAGTAGGCGGCCTCTCAAGAGTGTTTCTTCCTATTGAATAGCGTTCGTAACTATACACACGTGTACATTCATATTTAGATCTTTTCTCTATAGAGGAAACGCTCGCGAAATCTGTTTCAATATTTAATTCTGATGAAACAATATCTCTGGCAGTGTCTTTACGTCTATGGTGAAAACTTTATACACAACACAGATTAAATATAGAAAAGGAAGTTCCAGGAGATTTCGAGCATTAATTATTAAAGAAAGTATATTGTGAGAATTTCTCTCACTTATTCAGAGATAAAATCTTTAGTTCTGCATATTTAACGCTGCATGGCTTTGGAGAGACTTCTCGGTCACAAATCCAAATGTAACCGAATTAATCGAGCGGCGAATGTTTTACCAAATCTTATTTTACTGTTATCGGTACCGATGTTGCCTGTTATTAGTCAACAGTTCTACAGTATTAATTTATTACATTTAAGCAAGCGGAAATGTGCTAAATAATTTTGTGTTAATATTTAAGAATAGAAACATATCCGACCAAAAGAAACCCTTATAAATCAAAGTGGTTGTTGTTTTGTCCTTTTTTAAATTTACAACGGATCAATAGATCGACAAGATTTATTGGTCATAGATAATTTCAAAGTGTGAATTATATTTATTGTATTTCAAAACAATCCACGGGGCCACTGCAGCGGATAGTAGGATATTACTTAAAAAGCTATCATCCTTAATTAATTTGGCATATTAGCTTTTACATAACCAGTGAGCAAACCGTGGGTCAAAGCCAGTAGGTTTAACGACTAATTTCGTGTTTCTTTAAGTAGGTAACCTAACGCAAAAAGCTCAATAACATGAGAAAAATTTAACATCTCTGCGATTGTTGCATTTAAATCTGGAGCACTAAAATATTCCGAAACACTAATACGTTTCATTTGGAACATTAATTTAAAGGACATAAAACATGGGTTGTTACGAGATTAACGTCGACGCTCGCGCTTTTAGCAAGTGAAATTCATCTTATTTAGCATCCCTTTTTTACTTGTTTATATAGTATTATGTTTCCCGTTCGCTCGCTACAGTTGGGCGGCGTTTTGATTTTGTATCTCCCTCGCAAGCAAAGTACGATGCCAGTCAGCTTCAAATAATACATTTGAAACATTGTTACTGCTTCAATTGTTTGAAATACTTTGAAATGTTTCGGAACAGTAAGTCAGTTCAGAAAAAGTTACACACAACTATTGCATATATAGTTAGTAATTTACTTAGTTCGACTGCCTCAGTGACGCAGACATTGTCAATGCGACTACTATGCATGAGGACTTCGGTGCGACTCCCGTATCAAGCAATGTCTTATTTAATTTATCTGTCAAGAATTTTTAAATACCTAGCAGATCGGTGTCTGCAAATTTGCCAATTCCAATAGACTAGGCCATATAACATGCACACGCGTTATCCTCCATGGTTTAGTAATGCACTGATCAAACTTTTAAACGAGAAGAATAAAGTTCGTAAAAAATTTAGAATATATGGTAATCCCCGAGATAAAATTGAATTCCACTTACTACGTAATCGCTGCCATAAACTGTATGATTCTTGTTACAATAATTATAAAAATACATTAGAGTCTAATATATCTTCAAACCCCAGAGCTTTTTGGAGTTACATTAAAAGCAAGCGCGGTGGACATTCAACACTACCAGCTAAAATGTTTATGGACAATATAGTAACGCAGGACGGAAACGACATAGCTAATCTATTTGCGACTCATTTTCGTTCCGTGTACTCCAACATTTCTAACATTACCTCGTCAGATTCAGTAACTTCCTCCACTAACAAGCATATGTCGAAACTACAATTTACTGAAACCAATATTCAGTGTGCCATAAAAAGACTTGATGGCTTAAAAGGTGCAGGACCTGATATGATCCCTCCTATTTTCATTAAGCGGTGTGGACGATCACTTGCGTTACCCCTTATGTTAATTTATAACACTTCCTTATCAGAGGGAACATTTCCTAACGAGTGGAAAAAGGCACGTATTTTACCCATCTTCAAGAAAGGGGACCATGCTAATGTTAAAAATTACCGGCCCATATCCATACTTTCGTGTTTTTCTAAACTATTTGAATCCATACTTTATCCTTCAATCGTGGCATTAGTCAATAATAGTCTCACTGAACATCAGCATGGGTTTAGAGGTGGTCGATCAGTTTTAACGAACTTAGTTGACTTTGTTTCCGATTTATCTCAGGAAGTTGATGCCGGATCTCAGATAGATGCAATATACACAGATTTTAGTAGTGCTTTTGATAGGGTGAATCACGAAATTTTATTAAAAAAATTAAATGCTCACGGTGTAGGCGGATCGTTACTCAGCTGGTTTAAATCCTATTTGCAAGATAGATCTCAAAAAGTAGCCATCAATGGATTTGAATCACAAGTTTACCTTGCTGTATCTGGCGTGCCTCAGGGATCTCATTTAGGACCAGTGCTGTTCCTTATATTTATTAACGATATAAGTTCTCGCATCAAACACTGCAAAATATCCCTATTCGCGGATGACCTAAAAATGTATCGTTCAATTAAAACAACCAGTGATTCCAAACTAGTCCAAGATGACCTGAATGAAATTCTGTGTTGGTGCAGCGCTAATTATATGACGCTTAACGTCAATAAATGTTTTTACATTAAATATACCCGCAAAAAAAAACCACTTGCCTCAAAGTACCTGATTGGCGGCACTTATGTAAAAGAAGTCACTGAAATTCGTGATTTGGGCGTTATCATTGATACAAAGCTGACCTTTAAAACACATATTGACCAAACTGCCACAAAGGCTGCGCAAATGCTCGGCTTTCTGAGAAGAAATACAGTAGGCTTTAAGAAACTTGATACTAAATTGCTTCTGTATAACACACTAGTCCGCAGCAATCTTGAATACGCCAGTATTGTCTGGTCACCATACTATGCTGTTAGTTCGCAACGGATTGAAAGCATTCAGAGAGCCTTCACCAGAAGTCTTGCATACTCTTGCAGTGGGTTTTCCCATAGAAACCCATACGATCAACGACTATGTAAATTTAATATGACCACTCTAAACAATCGTAGACGTATCATTGACCTTTGCTTCCTCCATAAATTGATCAATAATCATATACAGTGCAGCTTTCTATTAAATAAAGTGTCTTTAGCCATTCCTCACTCTTATCCCAGGCGTAAAATCTCAAAAATTTTTCACACGTCTTTTTGTAGAACCAACTTGGGTCGGCAATCACCAATACATAGACTTCTTGATCAGTACAATAGTATACAAAGTCGCGACACCGAAATTGACATCTTCAACGATTCCTACAATAATTATAAGACTAAATTGTTAAAACTATTCTCCCTAGATTAATTCTCCACACATTTCGAATTTATTTGTTGTTATTTGAATGACTAGTCGTTATAAGTTAGAAAATAAGTAACTACCTTATTATAGCCAATGTTATGCATACCGTAACTGTCATATGTATCAGATGCAATACTATGTAATGTTTCCTATAAATGTATAAATACATATGATGTGGTTGTGCTAAATAAATAAATAAATAAATAAATAAACATGCGACCTAAAATAAATCATAGTAATCATCGTGCGTGGGGTCAGGCACGTGCCCTTCACGTAGTCTGTGTATCAACTCAAGGTCTTGTTTGCTTGAAAAAATATTATTTTATTACTGCCTGATAACTGGTTAACCTCCAGGTAAAGGGTTATCCATTATTAACGACAGACCCTGTATGTGGCATGGGAACTAATTAGTATGGATTGCTTACCGCTATAGGTACATCTAAATCATAACACGTCTCGTAGTTCAGATCATTGATAATTGCTTCTATGGTGCACGCTGTAATAATATAATTGTTGGCTTTTTAATATTAAGACGTAAAGTCTTGAATATCGTATTTCATGTTTATAATAGGCCTGTCAAAATACAATAATTTGGCATTAGGCCTGGATCGCCTCTATAGACTTAGATTTATACTTTTACATTGTGTAAACACGGTATGTTCTATGGCTGTTTTAGGCTGGCTATAAACCGTCCCACATGAAACGAGGCTATCTAGTCAATACGAAAAAGTTTAGGCTCCGCTATACAAGGTCGATAATGTAAGGTTTAAACCTTACATTACTACTCAATGACTATCAAAACACTTTATAATATCTACCGCGCCAGAATAACGTATGCGGACCAAAGAAATGTTATGACCTACATATATGAGGTTTGAACACAACACTGACGCAATGGCAAGATGGTCACTTAAACCACTACGCCATCCATGCAGATAAACCATATAATGAATCAGTGTTTTGATGGCGTCAATTATCTTATGTAATGTCCTGTTTTACTAGTCATAAAATGTAAGTGGATGAAACCTATACATAAATAACGACTGCACCGAATGTACTCTTATGTAACCACCATACATTAGATTCTCATAATATAGAGCTACCACCCACCACATTACGTTAGATTTGTTTAGGTTATACCTGCCTCATTGAGGAAGTCGCTTAACTTTGCGGTAATTTTTGTTTACGATCGGGATATCATGTTTCTAGGTAGCATAGATTATTTACCTCTTAGGAAATTCCCAATCGCAAGAGTCCAATGAAGTGGACTATAATATAGTCTATTCCAATTGATTCTAATAAAAGATAAACAAACTAAATTTTGTTTAACATTAAACATTATTACATAGGTAGTTACTTACTTTCTCGGTCGACAGCGATACTGAGGAATTTTACGACGCTGCCTAAACCAGTATTTTTTACTAAATTTAACAGTCCTATATTTTGTTCATTTTCATTTTGTTATATAGGGTGTAGTTAGGTTTGTTAATATTAGTTATAAGTTGTAAATTGTTTTTTTTAATGAATTTTTTTTATCAACAAATAAATAAATAAAATATAATTCATTGAAATTAAACTACTATATACGGATTTTATCGCGTTGTTTATTTGACACTATATAACATATTATATATATATATTATAGTAGTTTAATTTCAATGAATAATATTCGCGTAAACAGAAGACAATATTATAAAATATAATTACTTACTTAATGGAATAAATAACACATTTATCCATATTTTTAAGGATTTTACATGATATCTCAATGAATTTTAAAGTAATTGCCGTTTGATTAATAAAAACCCCTTTTTACGACAATTGCGCAGACGGTGGAGCTTGAAAGGGCAATGCAACTTTTGCCATACATGGCTAGCATGTTTTTTTTTCTTGCCGCCATAAGTGCAACCTAAGCCATGTTTTAAAAGACTGTATGAGAAATCAATAGCAAAAAGAACTAGGTCTACCAACCGTATCCGAACCGCGCATGCACCTGTTTTTTGTAAGCAATATCGATGGCTGATCACTTTCTGATAGTCTTTTGTTTTGTAGACGTTCATTTGTTTTGTAGACACGTTCATTTGCTTTACACATTTTTTTTCTTTCCTATAGTGGTGGTGGACCTATCCGATCCGGTTACCAGCTTATTTTACTAGTTTTAGTGATTAAACACAGCCATTGGAAAAGAAAGAAACAGTGACAACCAACTTAATATATTTTATCAATGGAAACCTCAAAATATCACGTATGATTGTATTTTCATACAAAAAATAGGTAACGCGTGACAAAAATATAATAAAATATATAATAAGTAAATATAGCAATATATTTACTTATTATATAATATACTTCTTACTTATTTTCTATCTATTTTTGGTTACGGTTGATAGACCTGGTTCTTTTCGATATTGATGTCTCGTATTGTCCTCTAACATATAATCTAGGTTTCATTTCTGGCGGTAGGATAAAAATAAATTATGCCAATAGTTTATATTGGCCTTTGGCACAATTAAAGTTTATATGGAAAAGGGGTAGCGAATCCTAATATTTATATAAAATGTGCATTAGAAATACATAAAATTAATGAAAAAGCACTACACGCACACAACCGTGCATTTGACACACGTAGTCGAATTGCGTTCGTAGTAGTTCGGCATTGTTCGGCTGATGTAGTACTATTCTTCGTAACTATGGTTACATATATCAATATATAATTACATAATTATATCAGCAATATCTTACAGGCAAACTTTGGGTGGATTGGTATTATGTATACTATTTATATTATAATATATTTATGTATATATATGTAATAAGGAAAAAAGAAAACAAAGTAGCAAGCTTAGGAATTTGTTTGAAAAAGATAGGTAAATTAACCTATATAGCCTTCGAAAAATCGAAATGAAATGTGTTTATAAGGGTATACTACTAGACAATAAAATCTTAATTACTATCAAACATATAATTTAAATCAATTATGGTTGAATTTCGACCACTAGCGACCGCTAGTAATTATTTAATTTGATAAATGTTAGACGAAAAGTGAGATTACTTGTCAGATGAAAATATATCTATAACTAGTAGTTTTCCCGCGGTTTCACCCGCGTAAGTCCCGTTCTCGTGTGAATATCGGGTTTTACCGCTTTCACCCCCTTCGGGGTGGAATTTCCAAAAATTCTCTCTTAGTGCTCCCCTACACTCTCCAAGGAACATACATGCCAAATTTCAGCTTCGTGCGTTCAGTAGTTTCGGCAGTGCGTTGTCTGTCAGTCACTCGGTAACGGAAGAGTTTTATATATATAGATTTATGACTGCATAGGGCTGGCGACAATTTTTTTTATAAATATTTACTTTTTTCCTCGATTTTTTAATCGAAATTTGTTCATCGAACACATGGTTACAATTAATTTGCTATCAAATACATGATATTACTGCCATTAAAGACCAAGTAACTAATTAGTACTTATGTATATGCAATAGGAAAGTTTACTGTTGCCGATACTGTGTGCCAACAGAGAGGTTCTAAAACATAATTTGTCAAGGGTCAAAAGGTGACTATGCTATGAGTTCGAATCCCACACGGGACAAACATTTGTGTGATTCACAAATCGTTTCCCGTGTCTGGGTTTTGTTTAGGTCCGTTGTTTGAATGTTTGTAAAGTATCCTGCGACACAAGATTTGAACCTAGTGCGGTAATGAAAAAGAAAGAGAAAGTGTAAAAAGTTAAATAATTTTAAATAAATATATGTACATAATTATATATATTTTGTAGAATAATCGTCATTGATTCTTTTATTTTTTTGAATGCTTTATTACTATCGTGTGCGACTTGGGCTGCTTACAGAATAATGATTACATACTGATTTAGATTGTGCTTTTACTTGGAACGACAACATTTGGATACAATTTGACAAATAACAATAATAATTGGCTACAATAATAAATAATTAAATTACCTGTCTATAATAAGATAATAACCTATGACGTTCATACGTATTATTATGTGGCCTAAATAATTTTTAACTTTCACAACTTTAATTGTAAATGGTAAAAAACTTTGATCACTTATATATTATTTCTTTGGTTTTGTTAACAATTAAGGAATAAATATCTTGCAAATGTTTTTTTACTGAATACAATATTCCGTTTAGACAACTGCGGACAATGAATGATAAGTACAGTCATAGAGATCCTGTCCACATCAGTCGACGTCAATCGCCAGTGCCTACATACACCAATTTGATCGATAAAACCTTTGCTATTTATAGAATCAATAAAAATATCTTCTTTTCTTCAGCCTTTTGCCTTGCCTTGCATTATAATAAGGAGTTGCTTTTAGATAAAAAAGAGTTGGTTTTGCCGAGATTTCATTTATTGACAATCGTCATAGTTTACAAGGGTGAAAACTTGAGGCACAAAGATAAATAAATATGCATTTCGTAACTTGCAAACAATGCATGAAGGGAAAGGTAGTTCATACGAGTTCCAGCATTATCCCATACTTACTTTTTGTTGTATAGTTTTTCTTAATAATAAACTTAGCATCTGCAGGACAGCAAGTTTTTAGCAGGCTTTTATAACATAATTCTATAAAAGCCTACTAAAAACTCACTGTCCATTAGAGTTACTAATATTCTTGTTATCTTCTCCAGCAGCTAAGCTAATATGCTTGGGTTCGAAGTAGGTGCCTGTCGTTAGCGCAACCCATTCAAATCGAATCCCCGATTTCTAGATCGCAACTCCGATGCCTTATCCATAGAGCTACCACTAATTCATATTCTGAATAATCATGTTTTCCCCTAAGAACTTTGGTGACGGCGATGTGTTCTTAATGGATTTAAATTCATTTTAAGATTCGACGTATCATAAATCTCGTAATTCTTTCCTCCAACATTAAGCTGATATGTGCCGGCATACGGAGCATGCGCTTTCTCATTTAACTAATACAATTCTATATAACACAGCCGTATAAAGGCGCTTCGCTCAGTACGCGGCAATTCTTATCGACACCATCAAGGTTAACGTGAAATGAAAAGCACAAATTGTATTATCATAATCTTTTTATTAACAATAAAATGAATCATGTGCGATACATAATTGAATTTCCAATTTAAGATGCACAAGCCTGGTTACTGCAAAACTACTGAACCGCATTTCGACTCCCATTCAAATAATACGGTGCCGGCGTAGAGACACGTCCTGTGTCTGCGCCTGTTTCGTGTGAACGTAAACGATTAGCACTTATAATAATAATTACAAAAGGAAGGACAGTTTGTTGGAGAAGTAGCGAGCGAGCGGTGCCGCCCGCCACCGACGCCCGCCCGCGCGGTCACGCGGTCACGCGGTCAGCGTCTGGACACTCATAAACCTACTAGTATAATGATAAAAAGCACTTGCGTTTTTCGTTAAATATAAGTATTCAATTGCATAATGCATCTCTCTTACCATTTTATAATCGAGAAATATGTAAGAAGAAAAATTTATGGAATATAATAACAATAAATAAATATTTTATTTACAGTTAAAAATTTTATCGCCTATCTATTAATCTTCGGGCGTTTAGGAAATAAAGTGTACGATTGAACTAACTAATAAGTGTAGGACGCGTGAACAGAAGCTGGTTCGACGAGCGGCAGTTCACTCTACGGCGTGGCGTGTCCCTACGGGGACCCGCGCGTGCGTGCGGTACTCCGGCGGCGCCGGCGGGTACCGAGCGGTACGCAGCACGCGTTGTTCGCTCACAAAACAAACGATAAACCTTACATCAACGTCACGCTCCTAACCTTCGAACAATACACATCGGATAACTTCAACTTCCAACACAAATTGTTATCAATGAAAACAGCTTATAAACACGTATCATTGATATTAGAATAAGTATTTACAATTTACTTAGGACTGAGTTACACATTACTTTGTGTCCACGTTTTGGTACTGTTGCGTCTCGTGTACTACCTCGAACTGAATCAAATCTCCGACATAATGGTGAAGCATTAACAATGAAACTCACTTATGTAGACACATCTACGGTACATACGATACGACGCCAGAACCCAATGAGAGCAGTAAATGGAAAGAATACAAGTACAAAACATCGTTTAGTTGATTGTCAATATTTTTTACATTAAAACTTTGTATCTACTTAAATCTTATTTGGCAGTAGTGATCTTATAATACCAAAAACTGATTTAGACACCAGTTTATTCTACTTCTCTTAATAAATAGGTAATAAAACCATTTTATATAACAAATTACAACGAACTATGGTCGATTTATGTTCTTAAAACTGACAAAACTGCTTCAGAATTGTAATAATATCCGCGAATATACATAGATACCGAATTTAGTGATTGAACTACTCCCTAGACCGGTACATACAACGAACGTTCAGCTCGACAGAAACAAAACTCTTACAATGCTTCTTAGTCTTCCGGGATTTTATAATAATTAAAGCTCAAATTTAATGGATAAGAAAATATCCATTACATTTTTCTATTTATGAGTTAACGCAAAAACCTTATCCTTAGTACATTCATTTGGCCATCATTTGGCACATAGTATCAGTTATTTATTATACGATACACGATAACTTTGTACACAAACTTCCGAACTCTAGTGTGGTAACATTTCGCCATTAGTAGATACCATCTGCAGAAACAGACAAACGACATCGTTGAATATCAATCAATAGAGAAACTCAGTGGCCCCACGGCGGGCGCGAGGCGCGGCGGCGCAGAGCCGAGGAACAGGCGCTTGTGTTGCCAACAGGTGCGCTAACAACTGCGCGGGGACGCACACGCACTCCACGCACTCTAAACACCTCCATGTACCTAAATGATATTTAATATAATATTGTCTCGGCAAAATCTCACTCCACGACACTCGTCAAATATTAGCGAGTCGTATATACTACGTATATATAAATTTGATAAAGTTAATTCGTATTTAAATATTCCATAATAATATTTACTCATAAAAACACTAAGTCGTACGTTCGAAGTTCACAGAGATCACAAGAGTACGAGGGGGTAGTAGTAGACGGGAGGTTTCGCGGCAGCTCCAGGCGTCAGTAGACCGCGGAGAGGCGGAGCACGGCCAGCGGGGCCAGCCGCGCGCGCTCGCCCGAGGCGCGCCGTTAAATGATGCTCTCGCGGTTGCGCTCGTTCTCCTCCTGCGAGCTCAGCGAGCTCCCGCCGCAGATCTGCATCTCTATCTCTTGCAGCCTGCACACACCGAGACATACATTTATTTACTCACCGTGCCCAATAGCCCGGTACACAAATAATAGAAACATACGCGTTCAATGGTTTGCTGAGAAGGTTTACACATTGCATTGAAGGAAATTGTTTAATGATCATCATGTTGATGCATTATGTTTTCCAAAACACTTGACTCTAACCTAACATTGCAAAACACTGTGGTTGGTTTGCCGCAATTTGCTGCTTGCTGTTCATATCTGTCATATCAAATCGGTCACCACCATAGAGGACAGGATTGCCAATCATTAGGCTAGAAAATAAAGAAAAAGAGATTGCTCACCTCTGATCAACCTCCCACTGCTGCTGGTTGAGCTTAGCAGACATGGCGGCATTCTCCGTTTCAACGGTGTAGAGCCGCTCCCGGAGGCGCTTGATTTCGCACTCGAGGGCGTCGTGTGAGTCGAGCAGCACGCGCGGCGCGGCGACCGCCACGCTGCCGCCGCCCGCAGCGCTACTGCGCGCGCTTGACGCGCACGACGCCACAGGGGATGCTACACGAAGGGGGCTTACTGACGAACTGCAATGTTACATGTAGCATTCATATTCTGAATTGACCACAAAAGTATGGGTATACAAGGTAATATAACGTACCTATAAAGCTGGTCCCGGTAGGAAGGCGGGTGTGAGGAGAGCACCGGCGGTAACATTGTCGCCGACGAGGGTGGCAGCTGCATCTCCTCTATGGGCACACGCCCGCTCGTCTCGACGAGGCCGGGCGTGGACTGGCAACGACCCATGGCCACTAAAATTCAACCACCATTAAACGGACCTTATATTATATTGATGTAAAATCTGTATAAGTATAAATTATGTTATGTTGATGTAAAAATAAAAAGGATAATTTTAAGGGCGTGTTATAAATCTTTTAAATTATATAAAATTCTTATGGCAGACTCAGATTCACGAAACTATTTGCAGTTGTTGCAGCTGTCAGTGGCAGCATGATTGCATGATTACTGCCACTATCCGTTTGGGCCTGTGTTGATTTAAAAGATAAAAAGGATTGTTTATAGTAAGAAACCATCAGATCCGAAATTGTTTAGCTAAATGAGACTTGCACATTCATTATGGTGAAATATACTATTGCTAGGCGGTGCGGTACCTTTTTCAAGCGGCGCTTTCTTGTACTTCTCGAGTCTTTTGACAGCGATCGCCTCAAGGCGCACTCTGGCAGCGGGATACTCCTTCAGCACGTCCCACATGTCCTTCTTGCTGAGCACGAACAGGTCCGAATAGCCGACGGATCGAACCGATGCTGTCCGGCGGTTGCCTGTCGACGTGTCATCCACACACTCCGTGCCAACCGGTGCCCGGTCCCCCTTATGAGCTGTTCTGACCCTCATTCCGGACAATACATCACACACAAACAGAACAGGTCATAAGAAACACTAGACCAGGACCACTCACACCGGAGGCAGGGCGAAACAGATAGAATTTAATCCAATCACAGTTCAAGAGCTAAAGAGTATGTAAGCTGATTTAGAAAAAGATTGAAAGCTACCTTGAAATTTAGACAACACGCAGGATAGGAAACGGATCCGGAGCCACATCACGTTCCAAATTTGAAAAAATGACTGCCCTTAAAACAATGATAAGAAGCCATATCTAAAGGATTCTTATTGTGCTCCAATACCAAGACAAAGCGTTTAGTACAAAAATCGGTACGTACACTAGATATTAATAAAATCAGTAAGTATATGAAATCCTTAAAAGAACTAAGCAGTTCTACAAGTTCAGAATCGCATAGGATATCGAAGTCAGAAATTAAAAATAATCTTGAGAACCGATAGTATGATTTAAGATCTTACGTACGCAGGTGACACTTAATAATATGGGGAATCATGCACCAAGAGGTCACGCCAAATATATGAGGTAATCAGGGAGGATGCAAAGCGATCGGGGACACTGCCTTCAATACAACCAAAGGAGATATAACTAAAGATGCAAAGAAAAAACATGTCACAAGACGCTACAAATCCTTGAAGAGGATCTAAGATGAAGCCACTGAAGTCCGATTCGAAAACAAATAAAAGTAGTTAAGCTTACCACATAACAATATCTCTTCTTTTGAAGTATCAATATGAAAAGGAAATTTTTTTTGAAAGAATACAAAATAAATTAAATCATAATCTAAAATGCGTAATTATAAATTAATTAATTTAAATTTGAAAGCATTCCCTATTACAATTTGCACGGGCTAGTTAGCGCTGATCGGTTGCGATAGTCGCAAAGCGAAAGCGACGGGTGTCGTGATGCGACAGAAAAGTCGTGCAGCCGACAGCGGTAACAGTCGTGTCGGAGTGATGTCCCAAAACCTGTTGGTAGCGTCGCGGCCGCTCCCTCGGCCTGATTGCAGCGTCTCCTCGAAACGTTTGCTTTTCAAAACTTTTGAACTTGTAACAAATAGAATAATAATGGCGTGGCGTCTCGGGCCGTGGCGATATTTACCAAGTTGTTTACCTGCCGTGCCCATGTTCAGAATGGAAATTTCGCCAAAATAAGAACCCGCCTTGAGTGTAGCCAGCACTGTCTTGCCGTTGTCGCCTACCACCTGCAGCTTCCCTCGGTTCACTATGTACATTTCCTTCCCAACTTCACCTAAGGAAAATGTTTAATTCAAGCCTTGAACTATTTATTTGGTTCTACATATCTATAAAAATATGTAAGAAAAAAAAAAGAAAATTTACCTTTTCTACAAATATAGTCGCCAGGCGAGAAGAGAACCGGTCGAAGTCTTAGAACCAATTCACACAAAAAACCCGCCTCTGTGTTCTGGAAGATCTCCACCCTGCCAATACGCAAATAGTTTCAAAACGCTATTTTAGGCAACAATCTAACATTATGCTACGCTACATTATTTGTGTTGATGTACGTATATAATTACATTTTACGTATGCTAACACCATTACTAAAGTAACTGCAATACAATTAATACCTACCTTTTATATTTTAATAATATATACAGTTGTTGTCCTTACGATAATCGTAATTGGAGGATGCCAAAGCAATACTAAATAAGGGTCACACATTAAACATTACGTGTACAGATACACTAAGCGGTGCGCAAACAGTATTCAGCTAAAAACAGAAAAGCTCAGAAGAGCCATTTGGCGACAAAAATTTACGGATCGTATAAACGAACATTTATGCATAATTCATGGACGTAAAAAGCGAATGTTTCTCTTTTTAATTATACAACACGGGACATTAAGCTTGAACTGCCACGCTGCATTAATGTAGGTGAGATACGTACGTACTATCACCATTCGCACAAATATATAATTGAAAGAACACTCAAGAGGAAACGCCTTAGAGGTCAAAAAGTGCAAAACCGGTAATGTTATAACATTATATAGTTATCAGGTTTCTGTCTGTTATTCTTAACATATCAACAAAAAGAACAAAATGTGCTACACAAGCTGAATGATTCTTAAACAAGGTCGACAATATTTATGAGATTTTAAGATTCTATTGCCACTTAAGTAACTGGACATATTAGTGAATTTTCCATTTACTATTATTTTTATTTTAGAGATCAATTATAAAGCTTGTAAAATATTCAAGAGAAATCTAGGTAGTATTTTAAAAATCTAATAATGGTCGTAGTATTACAGAAAACAACAATTATACTTCTATCAAAATTAGTTAAGATAATATTTGAACACTTCCAACCATTACAATATCTATTGAAATGAAAATGTAATAGGTATACAAAATTTGACTGTCCAAACCGAAACTAAACTGAACGCAAATTAAATTAAAAGCTGAGACATTTGGACGCCCTAACTAATTTGCTCGATCTAGTGACAAGTTCATTATCCTCGGCGCTGAATGCCGACAGTCCTTTGTCGCTGCCACTCGCAAAATCAACCCAACTATTTGTAATATCTTAGGCTTCTGGCACCGTCTTAATAAGTCTGAATATCGCATTGAAACCTTCTACAGATAACATACAGACTGGTCAGTTTTTGAGTCTGTATTAAGCATATAATCTGCAAACACACCTGAGCCTTTTTTGGGTACAGGGTGTATCATCACATTTATGTGTTTCTATTTATGAAAACATCCGTGCGTCGAACACGTCGGCCGAATACTAATCGCCTTCGTTTCTGCTGACGACGTTGTATCTAACGGTTTGCTGCTGAATGCTAGCGTTAACAATTTAAAGCTGTAATAAAAGTTTGGCAACCTTTTCTTGTTTCTTTTTTGCATTTATGCTAGTATTGATACCTACGTGCGTGCTATATATAGGTATTTACATATTTAGTTGACAATGTTGAAACACATACACAAGTACAGGGCAACGTGTCACTGTAGCTATTACTTTTCTTCGGTCTTTTGACATGCATGCTTGAAACTAGGGTTGAATCACACCGATCTACATGGTAAAGATATTGTACTTTATCGTCGTTGATATCACTACACCTGTATATTCACGAAAGGTTCCGCAAAGATCTTACCAAAGGGTTTTACACACGAATTATGTCAATGACTAAAGTTCAATTGGTTTTAGCCATCGATATTATAAAATTTTCATTCCATTCAACATCAAATCGTAATACAGCGTATTAGGTACGGAAAAGAAAAATCGGGCGTATAAAGTTAGTTATCTTTACTGTTACGTTCATACATGACGGCTATAAATTCAGTTATCCGCCTCGCGGGTGTCGTATTAGATAACCAAGGGATCAAATCAAAGGAATGGGCTACGGAGGCTACCTTCGTATCGATACCATCCGATGTCGACCATCTCTCTGGTAAAAGATTTATGTGCAACATTATTGCACTTGATTTATTTTGAAATAATTACTCTGCACAAAGCCGTCTTTCTTTGTTGCTATAATTGAATCCTCAGAGGAATGAAGGCGTTTTTCTTTAGATTATATTTAAATGTACATGGTATTGGTTTATTCGTAACAAATATTTAAAATAGGAAATTAAAAAGTTCAGGAAACCTGTATGCACCAATTTATTATATTTCATTTATCAGCTACAGCTTTCAAAACGCTTTCATATTCTTCAGGACAGAAATTGTATAGAAATTGACAAAATATTTACATGTAATGTAAACTTCATCATCATCTTTTCCGTAGTCTTTCGGCCGATGATGATAATGATAAAATTTATATTTTACTACCGAGATGGAAACTTCGAGGCATCAAAATGTTGTCAATTGTCTTTCTAGAGCCATCAGAAAAGGAGTACCCGGATAAATATAAATATATGTTATAAATGTTATAATTCACGTTTAGTCACTATGGATCGGCTGTTTTAGACACTTACGTGTATTTGAAGATATTCTTCAAATATTTTTACAACCGATCTATACTCTGGCTTGACGTCATTCCACTCTTATATTCCCTAAGGTTTCTGAGAACCGCTTTGTGTATTAACTAATATATTTATTTGTGTTGGTCAATTCAGAACCGTTGGCTAACACATTTGTCAATCGATGAAGTTGGATATCATACGAGACATTTTTAATCGAGTCAAATTGATCTTCTAATATTTTGATTTGTTTTGATCATTATGACATAGCGAATAATCAAATAATAAGGATTGTTTAAGAATATTATTTCAACACCTCTTACGATACTGGAACGTTCATAGTCTTCCCACCCGGAATTATATTACAATCTCAGATGATATTGTAGGAACAGTAAAACAAAAAGCTGACACCAACACATTTGAACCAAATCCTTTTTGATTGAGTTGACATAATTGTTGTGTTTTAGATTTATGTGAAGATTATTTTAAGATAATTCCTAACGTGGTTAAATACGAAACTGCAGATACATCCTTTCTTGTGCAACAACACACTTGAATGTTTACAGCGTTACCATATGGAACGAAGAGAAACATTATACACAACAGTATATGCTACTTAATACTTTCAAATATTGTTAAATCATCTCAGTAAACTTCTTATAAAACAATCTAGTAATAAAATATCATAGATAAATTAGAAAGTGTACTATGTCTTTAAATTCCATTTCTGACATTTCGCGCTAATTAAACTGGCCATAGCAGCTTCTGGCTCATGTCTTACTGACAATAAATAAACTAGATTGGAAATCAATTTGTAGGTATGATTCATCTGACAACTTTCGTATGTAACGTGTACGTACCGTTTCAAAGTGTCGAGATGCACATTAATGGCTATCTCGGCCTTGAGCTTGTCGGGCAAGCACGAGACGGCCTTCTCTTCGTCGGAGCACTTCTGCGTGAGCCACAGATAGTCGAACCACTTGATCACCTTCACCTGCAGGTGAGTCGGCACCCGGCGCATACGCATATACGTTTTCACACCGTCCAATTTCGCTGTAACAAAAATTACTATGTTAATCAGAAAAGGAGGCATTGGCAGAATAAGGCATAACTGAGCGGTCTTAATATCCCAGTTTAAACTCCCGGTCTGGATAAAGTGTTATTAACTATAAATTCTCACTATTAGCATTGACGGTAATTTACCAGGTGACGATGAAATTGTCTGGTTCCTTTTGCATGGGACCCAAAAAGTAATTGGAAACATGTGTACTTGGATACATCATACTAATTACCTTCTGCATATTCTAATTTAAAAGAGAAGATGTTTTGAGACAAAGCTATCGTACAATCCACAAACGTTTTAATATGCATGTGCTTCTAAATGAAAAGGGCACACATACACTCGCCTCCGTATATCACTAAAGAGGACGGCAAACATTTATTACACCCACATTTCACACAGCTATGTTTAAGACTCACGTAATAGAGGGCGAGTCGTCTACCGTACACATTATCATTCACCGTGCTGAGAAAAGGCAAATATATTCAAATACTACGAGTGTAATACTGCATGGGTGACACTTTAAGCCAACTCTTGACAACTAATTCATTTAAGTTGCTTATACGAAGCAAGAACCTAGCACAAACGATATGCTCAAGCTGCACGCGTGAGCTTCATAAGGGTTACACATACGTGGCCCACGTTGCGTACAAGAGCTATTAACATCACATTCATTTTTTTCTAATGCAACACGCAGATGAAACCCACATTATTTTTGTCCTTATATAATAATCCACATTGTGTGTTTTTATATCTATCTTGACACTAGGTATACTTGTTGAGTAGCTGCATCATCATTGTTCAATGGACAATATTTAAACTTGATGGCGTAGGAAGTAGGTAGTTAAATAAATGGAAAGTACTTCGAAATTTCGAACACCGAGTAAGCTACAATATTACATTTAGATGGCATTTAAATTACTTACTAAACATCGAAGCCCACCTAATTTCTGTCTCGGGAATAAATAAAAGGGCTATTAATTCACCAACTTGCCACCTCCACACAAATTACAATCTGAAATAAATAACGTCACCCATCATTTTGTCGCAAAATTTTCAGCAACAAAATGAAATTATACTGTTTTGTAGATCGCACTTAATCTCACCTGTCGCCAAGCGGAACTTGAGTTAGTTAAGCTAAGTGGAGCGCCTAGTGTGTCAACTGCTAACTTAATGCTGGCAAGAAATAATTGCAATCTCAAGTTTACCGAACTGTTTAACTCGGCTTCCATGTCTGCCCGAAGATAACAGGCTTAAAGCGGTACACCCTCACTCAGGTACACAATAACGTCTATAGCGTACATATACGTCATTTGATATACAACTAAGTGCGTTACATTACGCTAGTTTACTCAAGCAGGTACACGAGATTACAATTTTAATGGTTATCGATCCGTCACGACACGATTGTGCGGCAGAGCGATATATTTCATTGTAGGGAACATCCCGCAGGAATAGGAGGCTTGCGTAAAGGAGCTTGTTGTCCCTTGTGGATATTGCTTCTGTGCAAAATCTTTCTGACATTCTTTGTCGTGTTAAGACATGATTTAGCACAAAGGAACTTACATGTCCAATGTAAAAGTAGATCTATATATACAAACATAGGGGGTTTTTTACGTCCGTGTTTTTATTGCAGGGTCTACCTGTTGACCTTTGACATTCATAAACTTGAAAGACATTCATAAACGTGTGATATGCTTAGGCTTCTTCATCTGTGTTATGGTTGGAACATTTAATAAAGAATAATACATTTTTAAAAGTAACTAAACTATAAGAACCACATTTTTTTTAATATTTCGTATTTAAACGTATGCTACATACAAAATAATAATAATAGTAATTTTTCTCTCACAAGGTACAATGGGTTGACTACTTAAAGAACGATATACAGAGTTCCTTGTTGAGAGCTGGAGTCTGTACTAGGCTCGAAGCCTGTATTACAAACCTCCAGGCCCGCCACTATCCAAATAGCACAACGTTGTAATTATTTACAATTATTATAATTTTAAATAGCAGGTAGTAACTACTGTACCACTATAAGGATGAATAGTGTATTAATGTTTGTGTGTTTGTGAATGTGTGAGTGTGAAGTTGTGTAGGTAAAAGGTGTGTGCGCGTAATAGTGTGTGGTGTGTGGTGTAAGTAGCGACAGTTTGAGTTTGTCCAATAATGGAGTTTCAATAAGTGCTTCGCAATATACTTTATTTTATTAATATACATATATATAATTTATTAATTTTATTTCATTGTTAATATTAAACTTTCTATCTCGTCATAATTCAATTCAAATAGCCATTTCATAAGAGATTTTTTGCATTTTTGATTGGACTATGGATAAATATTAACAAGTTTACTGACCTTGTATACAAGAAGCTACTCAAAAAATAAAAGCTTCATTGAGCAAGACTAGTCGTAACTGACATGGGAGGGTAGATAGCGTATTTTCGCCTAATTGTTTGGGTTTTTGGCGGGTTAAGGTTTGCTTTTGCATGGGTAGTAGTTATAACGCTACGGATGAATAAACCCCGGACACAGAGGACGCCAAAAGTTGTGTAAAGGTCAGCAGTAGGGAACCTGAAAGAAAGCTTCCATCCAACTTTCAGAAGTGACCTTTGCGCTCGCTCTAGTTTGAGTAGATAGGTTTTAGTGCACCCACCCCAGGCAACTATGCCATATTCAGTAAGGGATAGACAGAGAGCCATGTAAACGAGTCTTTTTGACACTTTTCTATCAGCAATATGTCTTAGGTTGGAAAATATATATGTAATTTTTCGTAACCTACTAGTGAGGGTTGCGATATGGGGATGATAGCAGAGAGAGATAGATAACATCAAAATATTTTATACGCTTTGTGCTGTTTAGAATGGGACAGCTGCAGAATGATTCGGATAATCTCCCACAGGCATGAGCAATTAATATGTATATATTAGCTAGTTGAGAATAACAAGACATTTAAAACGAAATGTCAATCATTATATACTTAGTCCTACAAATATATCTCAGAGATTTAATTCTTAGCGTTTACTTAATACCGGGCCAGCTTGCTACCGTCTACTGGATACTTTTCTAAACTCAGTACTGCTACGTAGCATGTCTTAAAAATAACCATATATTTCAAGAATAAACAGTAAGTTTCCTGTCAGTATTCTATTAATTGTTAACATGTCCAATTGCCAGCTAGAACCTATGACAGTAAACTATTCAGATTTAATTTGAATGCTACATTCGAAATAATAGTACGCCCGACTAACTAGTTAACTTCCACAAATGAAATCACACATGCTACGCAGAATACAAAGGAAAACTAATTTACACTGATACAGAACGTGTGGTTTTATGTTCTGTCTGCGAATGTAAAATAATTGTTCACAAAGCTCCCGAGCACTCGATATATTAGCGAAGTGCGAAATTACATTCGAATTAAATTCTGATGTATCGGTAACACAATTATTGACGGCAAACGCATAACAATAAAAGAAGAGACAATTAAAACGACCACTATGTACCACCAGAATACCATAACTAACGAACAAATAGAAAATAATGAAGGAGGTGAGGTGG
Organism: Catocala fraxini; assembly: GCA_930367265.1. Classification (NCBI taxonomy): domain Eukaryota; kingdom Metazoa; phylum Arthropoda; class Insecta; order Lepidoptera; family Erebidae; genus Catocala; species Catocala fraxini. Next base: position 16,983,760 of record OV884026.1, read on the forward strand.
AATCTTGTATTACACCCATAATACAAGATGCTACCTCACATCTAAAAATAAAAAAGATACTGGAAATTATACATTTTGAAACCATAGAACAACAATTTAAAATCATATTTCAAAACATACAAAGCATTTACAACAAATATCACCTATTAGAAGCTTTTGTTCAAGAAAAAACAATATATAATATTATATGCCTATGTGAGACGTGACTCTCGCAAGAAAAACTAGTAAGTCAACATTTCAGCGGCTACAAAATAGCAACACCTTTCTTTCACTACACACGTGGCGGCGGCGGTTTTTGCATCTTACTACAAGACAAAATAGATTTAAAAAAAATATGTGTTAAAAGAGATGTTTTTTGAATATTGTATAGAAATATGTGCAAATGAATTACCTAAGCAAAATATGTTAATAGTATCTATATATTGGAATAGAAGAGAGGAGAAAGTCTTTTTCTGGCAATTAAAACGAGTTATGTGCTATATAAATAACAAATATAAAACATAATGTAATATTAGGAGGTGACTTTAATATAAATATTTTAGATAATAACTTTAAAACAAAATCTTTTATTAATTTTATGTTAGAACACAAATTTAAACAACATATAAACGATCCAACGCGCGTATCCCTTACTACCTCAACATGCTTAAATCCAATTTTTACAAATTTCAATGACAGGAATAATTACACTACTGTTGAAGAATTAGGGTTTTTTGACCACAGCGCAACCATCTTTTACATTAAATTAAATAAAGATAATAAAATAACAAATTGATACACGAAAAAAATATAATATCATATACCAAACATACAACAATTTAAATCCGAACTAAATAAACAAAATTGGCGAAATAATAACAACAAACAAAAAAATAGATGAAAACTACGTAGCATTTAACTACATATTAAGTAACATTATAAATAATACGCGTATATTTTTACAACAAATCAAACTAAAAACGTCATATAAAAAGTACTGGCTAACTAAAGGCACAAAATTTTCATACAAACACAAACGGCTACTTAAAATTCTTACAATGAAAACAAACGACTCCATATTGTCCCAATACAATAAAAGCTACGAAAAATCTTTAGAAATCTATCATTACAGCAAAAAAATTGCAATATATAAATAAGATAAAGAAATCAAATAAAATTCGAAAAAAATTATATTAAATTACAAATAGACAATAACCTAATTAATAAACCTAAGCAAATAGCTAATATCTTTAACGAATTTTTTGCATCTATTGGGGAAAACACTAGACTTTTGGCGGCAATCCAAAAGTGTATATATATATATAATCCCCTGTGGTTTATCCTACAGAAAACACCATATTTCTCAAACCTGTGGACCCTTATGAAGTAAATTAATTAATTAAAACCTTCAAAATAAAAAAAGTAGTGGAATAGACGAACTCCCTCCATGTTTACTCAAACAATGTGCAGATGAACTTACTCTACCGTTATATTTACTGATTAATCAGTAATTCGAAGAAGGAACATGCCCAACCCAGCTCAAAAAAACCTTAATAAAGCCTATCTATATTCTATCTCTATAGTGACCGTGTCTATTCCTTCTGTGAAAAGTACAAAATACTAGACGAATGCCAAAATGGCTTTCGCAAAAACAGATACATAACCCTAGCAGTATAACACATAGGAAGTTCTTAATATCATATCATAAATAACAAAAATTACGCTATAGGTATATACCTATAGCGTAATTTTTGTTATTTATGACAAAATGCAATTTAACATATTACTAGTGGTCGCCTAGTGCTCGAAATTCGACCAAAGCTTGCCTGTAAGATATTGCTGATATATGTATGTCTTTATATATTGATATATGTAACCATAGTTACGCGCTTCGGCTGCGTATGTCAAGTGCATGGTTGAGTGCGTGTAGTGCTTTTTCATTAATTTAATGTATTTCTAATGCATATTTGATATAAATATTAGATAAACTCCATGGCGTAGGAATACAAGGAAACACTCTCAAATGGTTTGCATCATACTTAAAAGACAGGGAACAATTAATATGGATTGAATATTACAATAATTAAAGAAAAAAATTGTAAAAATAAGGTCCATTAATAAAGCAGTGATCGCGTCAATCCCCCGAGGAAGTGTATTAGGATGCCTTTTGTTTCGCATCTACATTAACGACCTCCCTAAAGTTATAAACGGACCATGCGTATTATTTGCATATGTCATTCCTCTGCTCACCTCAAAACAACATAGACATAAATAACAAACTCAACTGCCTCCGTGGCGCAGCGGTAGTGAATGCAACTGCTGTGCATGAGGTCTCGGGTTCAAATCCCGGGTCGAGCCAACTTTTGCCTAAAGTAATTGTAGAGGAAATTAAAGTAAATATATTCATTAATAAATTAAAACGTTTTCTGTTATCTAAATACTACTACACAATAAAATAATATTTCGATGATAAATTAACATCAAAATAAAACCAAACTTAATAAACATTCAGTGCAATTTATTTTTTTAGCGTTTAAAGGAGTCTTCCCACTACCCCGTCTCATACCATGACCGTGCTAGGAACGTGTCAGGCAAAAAAATATTCTTTGTAAGGCAATGTATAAGACTATGCCCACAAGACCGTTCCGTCACCGACCAGCAGTTCCTATAGCAGGGCGAATCGTGTTGCTTTTCGTGTCTGATACGTTCCTAGCACGGTCATGATATGAGATGGTGTAGTGGGCAGACTCCTGTAAACACAAATATACATATGAAACGTAATTAACATAAATAGTATAACAATATATAAATATTGACATAAGTGCACATAAAGATATGTAGATACATTATATTTTATATACTTAAATAAGATTATTTTAATTGCTATGTAATCTTCTTCCTCTTTCATAATTTTGCTGTGCCCGACAGGGTCCATAATGAACAATTTTTTATTTATAAGTCCATCTTTATATAACACTAGTAGTTTTCCCGCGGTTTCACCCGCGTAAGTTCCGTTCCCGTGTGAATATCGGGTTTCACCCCCTTAAGAGTGGAATTTCCAAAAATCCTCTCTTAGTGCTCCCCTACACTCTCCAAGGAACATATATGCCAAATTTCAGCTTCTTGCGTTCAATAGTTTCGGCTGTGCGTTGTCTGTCAGTCACTCAATAACGTTAGGGTTTTATATAAATAGATTGTGGAATGCAATAAAATATTGAGAATTGAGTAATATTTAATTGCGTACTCTGTGTTCTTGACCATATCAAGTAGGTATCGTATTGTGCACAACTGTATTTGAATATCATTTGAATGCGGTCGTGTAATGCGATATACAGTAGTAGTGATGCACCCCAATACAATATACATAAACCTCATAGATACACAAAATCGATATAAGGAAAATACTGATGAAAGAAGATGTTGTAACAGGAATTAAGAATCTTCATTGATTTTACCTAATCTATTATTGTCTTACGTTTACACGAATGTTATACATTCAAATTAAACAACTAACTATTGGTAAGCATGTTTGTTGTTATGTTTAATTTCAATTTACCTAACCTAACTAAAATTATAATGCACAAGATTATGAGTTTGTATGTTTGTTTTTTCGCTTTCATGTAATTTCGCATACACATTGTCAGAGGTACAGGAAAAGATATAGGATAGCAATCACCCAAAAAAAAGGAACTATTTCCGGGCGAAGCCGTGGGCAAAAGCTAGTAAAGGTATAATAATTGACGGAACAAGAACATAGCTAGACGTTTGAGTGTAACTAGCAGGGTTTGCAATAACCTTATGTGACGACAGTAAACATTCTGATTAAATAATTTGCGTTCTAAACAACGACGTTAAAAGAAAGAAAAATACTGAAATCAGGATCCTAGCAAGTAAAACTCCATAATCTCTGTTGATCCTTCCGGACAATAGGCGTTATTGTATGTAAAACAACTATTGCAACTAAGTTTAAACAGTCGAGAACTCATTACAAAGAAGCAAATCCAGGGCATAAAGGTGTGCGAGAACAAAGTGCTGCGCCTAATCACTCGGCTTCAATTTCTAGTGGCTTTAATAAGTTTGCACTAATCGCCACTTATTGGAAAACCGAACGCTGCAAGTACTGCGATATTAAATTTTAGCATTCAACGTGTTCGCTTAACAAAGTTTATAACAGGTTTATACGTAAGTTTCATAGGGGTTTTGTCCATGTTATGTTCCGTAAGCAAAACGAATCGAGAAGTGTGAAACGTTCAACTTTATCAAGAGACAAAAGCTAGCCGGTCAGAGTAGATAAAGTGCTCGCGTACCTATTGCAGGTCAGCTTGTCTGCTCTTCATAAAAGCGGTACAGAAACTTTGCTTGATGCTCTTAAATCTCGGGATTGTGTATAGCCAGTTTTGTCGACGAAAATACACACAGTAGAAATGTTAAATGAAAGTTTATTACTGCTGAGAATATAATACAGCTTATTGATAGGATATAACGTTACGTAAAGAGACAGATAACACTAACAGGGTTGTAACTTTGCGGGTACTACAATTTTCTGATATCCATTCTGCAGGCGGATCTATAAATAATGAATTTAGGAATAAGTAGATTAAGTTTCTGTGGTAAACATAACAAAGCTAGATTGCTGTATTTGTAATTTATCATCATCCTTATTATAATGTTATCTAAAATTAAACGTTAGCTTCCCATCCATCCTCATTCATAACAATAATAATGCATAGGGAAGGTAAAACAACTACTTCCATCCAACGATTTCACGCAAATTTTTATTATCTGCTGGTACCTATATGTAAAAAAGCATAAAATTCGTCAAGAAGATGTATATAATTATAAAAAAGAAGCAAGCACAAGGCACGCCTAGTGACTTGCCATTGGGCGGGTCTTGTGTGAAGCTGTAAGCGCTCTGTATCCTGCATCGTAACCTATGGGCGTTAATAACATGAAAGGGACCAAGACTATTATTAGTTCAATTAGTAGAATATTTATTTATGTAGAGAGTAATCTTTGGAGCTTTGGAGTAAATTCTAAAAATATTTTCACTAAAAACACATTCCACTATCCCCGAAGTAGACAGCTTATCGTATAAGTATTAATGTGAGCGTGAGCGAAGGATAAGCCAAGCCTAACGTATAAGCTACATGAACGGAAGCTAATTACGAGTAAGTTACGATCCTTTGAGATATTTTATTATCCAAACAATGAAATACTTTTTATTATTCAAATCTATATAATATATAAAACTCTTCCGTTACTGAGTGACTGACGAAACGCACAACACACAGCCGAAACTACTGAACGCAAGAAGCTGAAATTTCCCATGTATGTTCCTTGGAGAGTGTAGGGGAGCACTAAGAGAGAATTTTTGGAAATTCCACCCTGAAGGGGGTGAAAGGGGTGAAACCCGATATTCACACGGGAAAGGGACTTACGCGGGTGAAACCGCGGGAAAACTACTAGTAATATAATATATTCGTAACTACAGTCTTACTTCTATTAGCTGTATAAAGCTACATAAAGAAATATATTACAGTATTATGTAGAAGAACCTTATAAGCTTATGTTTTGGCATGACTCATATATTAATTTATTGTGAGTCATTCCGCAAAGATTGCAGCGACCAGTTTTCCTTTTGTGTTGCGGATATTATGTCGATTTCATGTCTGTGTTATATTACAGGATATTGGTGATTAAACTTGTGCTTCTGCCTGCGTTATTGTATCTATACAAGTAATAAACGACATGTTATTGTTAAAGAACGTTTTATTACGGATAAGATGTTCTCCAAGACTCCGTTCGCGTTCATTAAGAAGCATTAGCCGCGCAGAAGGTTTGCCGGAGTTGTCATGGCACTTATATGTTTAGTAGCTTTGTGAGTAGCATGCGGCTCTTCTTTTTCTTTTCGTGTGGTTAGTGGTCAAGTGTTGTTCAAGCCGCTCGTAGGACTCTGCCATGACTTAACGACTGCTATCAATTTGACAACAACCGGGGCCGACTTTTTACGTGCCCTCCGAAGCACGGAGACGCTCTGATGAAATACCACTAAGCGATCACCCATCTATAGACTGACCGCACCCGACGTTGCTTAAACTCGCTAATCGTTTACCGATCAGTGAGTGCAACTGGCTATGAGCGCCTCAAGCATGCGGCTAATATATACCTACCTATTCTGAGTCTAAGTTATTTGGAATTGCTCAAACTATTTCCTGATGATGCTTGTACACAAAGAAAGTATGCGCCTGCTACCAGCGAGAGCTACATGCGCACGCAACTAGCGCGAGTTAATCGTCGGAACTACTAAAAATGTTTTTACTAAAACTAAAACCTTTTTAGTTATTAATAAAAAACTATCTCACAAATGTTGCTGTATGATCGAATGGTATTTAATTTTTATTAAATCAATAACATAAAAAATATAATTTGTTAGGAATTTATTAGGAAATACCCCTTGTAAGAACGAAAGGTTTATGAGATAACATAGTGTAGATTTTATTTCATGACCACTCCGTTTTATAATTTTTGCTGCAATTGTGTCATAGCCGACGGCATTTTATCTTTTAGAGAATTAATAGCCTTTTCGATTTCAGTTTCTGATCAAGGTGTTAAATATATAGTGATAATTAACATATATCGAATCAAATTATAACTTTTTTTGACATTACATCTCAATCCCACTGCGAGCCAAAAATTGAACCCGATAACTCATGCACAGCAGTCCCGTATACTTCCGCTGTGCTGCCGAAGCAGTCAGTTAATATATATATGTAAAATATACGCAGCCGTCGAATATACATTTGAGCAGTCCTAGGTTATAATGTTCCTTTGATTTATATTTTAGCTCAAGAGAAGAATGTGCAATATCCTACATAGCTTTGCTTTGTTACTAACAGCTTGAATAACAAGTATTCATTTCTAATGTTAACATGTATAAATATCAGAAGACTCGCCTCGGGTCGAATCTCTTCCGAGACTATTGTTACTTATCATGTGACCGAATTAAATGGAGTGTGAACCTGTTATTTCTCAAAAGGTTCGGTAGGGATGTGTAGAACTTACAATTCACCATTTATGTTCTCCTTTTTTTACGTACATACATAGGTACATAGCATCACGTCATTTTTCATAAAAGTATGCAGAAACAGATTGCTTTTTGCTAGAATCATAGCATGTCTCTTGCTTTATTTACTAACATTAATTGCCTACGTAAGCTAAATTGGTTACGAATACTTTTAACTTGACCTTTCTCCGCAATGTCGTCGATCTGGTCATAGAACATTAACCTAGATCTTAAATTAAACAGCGCGCGATAACAATAAATCAAAACTTAAACAGCATTAGGCAGCTTTTGATTAAAATAATAATAAAATAAAAGTTAAAAGATATTCCTCAATATATAAATATAAATACTTGGAATTAAACTACTTTATACTAATTTTATTACGGTGTTTATTTTAAAACACTATTATTGCATAATTTTAAACTATTCAACTATAAACAACTGTTAAACTTTACTTTACGATAATATTTGTACAAAGTAGTTAAATTTCATTCGCGTAAACGTAAAACAATATTAGAGCAAAACCTGTCAATGTATTCTGTTTGCTGTCAAACAAATATTATTTATCATTTACAAATGTCTTAATCTTTACCTACAGTCACTTCATCAGGGATTAGCATTAGCACTCAGTACCTACAGCAATTTTCTCAGAAGATCGTGAATTAATACGTAGCTTACGCATCGCTCAAATGCGTCAAATAGCGTTTGACGTATTTAACTACGCTACGCTACGAGGCTTCAGTGAAACATAACCACTGCAATATTCAAAGGCAAACGAATGTTTTCCGACTCGCAACGCACATAATGTATGTCAGACATGCAGACGGCTGCAGGCGCATTATAGGCGCCTTAGTGCAGATTTTAATTTCAAAAAGATTAATCTCGGTTGCACACAACGCATGAACACTGTTTTCTTTTTGTATAAATGTATTGAAGTAAAATATGAATGTAAGGCGTTGCATGCGAGGGGATATTTTAAAGCTAACATTTACGATGCTAGCTGCATCGGATATCTTAACGGTGTATGCCATTTCATATCTGTCAATATCTGGAAATTTCACCGGCGGCGCAGCGCTTTCGACGAATTTCAGAAATATCAATCCGATATTACTTCCTTGAATAAGTTGAATGTGTATGAGTTCTTGGTACGTCTTGCATATTACGGTGCTACTATACGAATACGTTCACTGTTTTGACATTACTTTGAACAGATGTTATGACATATTCTACAAGGCCAAAATTAATGGTAGGTATAAATGTTTACCAACAACAATTTGTCCTGGGTAGAGTACAAAGGACAAAATTAAATAAAACCAGTGTTAACTGCGAGGTTGTACAATAACACATTTTTCACAGGAAACACACGCTTGTTGAACTCAGATATAAAGGGATGATTGTCTGCTAAGTAGCGCCAACAATAAACATTGGACGAGAAAAACAAGTGAGCGTCGCTTGGCCGGCGGCCGCGCACCGTGCGCCAACCCTTTGGCGTGCAGTATTACGGTGTACGCGGTGTTATTAGTGTGCCGACGTTTGGAGTAATTTAATCTTCCTCAAACACGGTTCGGAGCGGAGGTGAAGTGCGGTCGGCGGTAACGGCTGGTTGGCTGCCGCGCCGCCCGCCACGTCGACGTCGTACGGAAATAAGCCACGTGCGCCACCCGACGTCGAGCGACGCCACCCGACGCCTCCCGACGCCACGCCACGCTACATTAGTTACGTTAGAACACACTTTTTGGGAAACGAGGGAAATAAGCCTTGTTTATTTAGTAAAGCATTATTATTTTATTGTCGAGGTTTCCGTGTTTATGCCGAGTAAAATACGTCAGCTGGAAGGAGAATGTCCCAGCGACTCTTTATAAATTAGCGAAAAATCTTACTCAATCGGAACGAGATAAATTATGGTCTGTGTTCCTGCTACTATGTTAATAAATAAATAAGATGCCCACCTGAAGCACGTGTTGGTTCGTTACGAGTCGCAATACATTATTGTTAGTCCGACTAGCTAAATTCCTATTTCGTAATTCTATTAAGACCAGTAGCACCGTTTTACTTATTCAGGTATAAGTTAGTTTCGCGTTACTTTCATATCATCTGACTTTTGTAAGGCTGCAATTGAAAAGGCTCCAGTGAGAAAAAATCACTTTCTTTGCCATTTAATAAATAAAGTTTTCCCTTTCTCTCACCCTAAATTCAGCAGAATTATTAATAATCTCCATAGTACTATACGTTGTACCCCTGCGAAATACTACGATAATGCTATCAATGAATATTGAACCGCCCGACTTTGCCCGTATAGAACATAATGTATACCCTATGTCCTTCTGAAATAATATACCTATTAAATAGTCAAAGTAAATTTTTCTAATAGTGGTGGCAGAAATGACTCTCCACATACACTCACACACTAACAAAATTCACATTCTCTCTATTTTTTCTTTTAAGTATGTACATAATTATGTATATGTTTATTTATACTCAGATTAGGTTGTATTTATACCTAAAGAAAAGAATAAAAACTATATTGAATCCAGGCTAAATAGGTATGTTAATTACGTCCTAAAACTATATGACAACATCTCATTGAAAATAGTTGAAACAGAAGTTCTTTATCCAGTATACGGAAGTCTTAGTCGAAGTTGGGCAACATTGTCGTAGAGTAACAACAATACAAGGTCTGGAAGTCAAACGAACAGCAAGTCAGCGCTGACTGCGTACACAATTTGAGGAGAGGCCGCGTCCAACAATTTGAATATAAACTAGATACTTAGTGTTGGAGCGAGTGCACCCGATTGTTTACATTGCGGCCGCCTCTCTCCACAATCCGACTCCCTATTGAATTCGGAGAATACCCGCCGGAATACCCGATCGGACTCATTAACTAAACGTCGTATATGTCTACATACATACTAATCTTGTATAATCTACATACATAATCGTAACACCATTTCGTCTTGACGACAACTGCCAGCATTTTTCTCAGTATGTCATATTAAAACAAATTTAAACCTATTTCACCTATATTTTTAAGAGTAGGCAGTTGAGTATTGTTTTATCGGTCCTACGCAATAGCGGGCTATCCTATTTTCAAAGTTCCTGGCTCTGTGCTGCTACGGAGAATGAGTTAACAGAAAAATCCAATAACACTTTGCCCCACCTGGGATTTGAAAAAGCTACTCCGTTATTATAACTTCACTTTCTAGGAATATAGTTGACACAGAACATACTGTAAAGTAAAACAGCCGATAATGACACATACGAGTTGATGGCTCTATTTTATATTTTCGAAGGCTGATTGTTAACGAAATGTTCTTTAGCAGCTTCATCTTTGATGCAATAAGCCCACTGAATTAATTTTTGAATACAATACAGTTTATAAATATTTCTCAAAGTATCCATGGCAGCTTAATGCACTTAAAACTTCCGGAAACGTATAAATATAAATATGTAGTTTTGAAATAATGAATAGGCAAATGTTGCTATTTAAATAAACCGCAAAAAAATCTGCAATAAGTATTTTAATTACAATTGGCGTAGACGTGGGACAATATAATATATGTTGATGTCTCTTTAAATTAAATAAAATCATATACGTAGACTTTCATATTTCTTAATAATTTTAGCATTTAGACTTCCCTTATACTGGTTTAAATCTAGTTCAGGCAATCACTTAATAAAACCTAGATCTTGAAATTAAATTAGAATGTACAATGTCGGCCGATTAAAGTATAAGTAAAACATGTACCAGATTAAGGATAATTATAATTTATTGTGGTATAATACTATTTTAGACTAATAACAAAAATGTATATCCATGTATTATTATTGAATAAATTATTATTAAATATTAAATTATACTTTTCAATGGTTATATAAACTAAATGAATTTATATTATTATATATAAACGCCAGACTTTACAATTCGTTTGTTTGCGGCTATTTGGCTTATAAATACCTATAAAGAAAACTACATCGACTGCGCTATGACAGGGGTGTTTTAGGGGTAATCATACGATATATCAGATAGATATATCGTATGATTAATAATATATAATAATAATATATTATATAATAATTAAGCGTTAAAAGAAAATGAAAATACTTTTTTATTTTTGCTTTCGGTCGGTGCCCTTATCATTCTTATACAATGTTACGAAGCGATACAATAATGACGTCAAAAGTGTAGGTTTACAAATCGAAACTGGCAATCAGCCGTGTCAATGCCCGTCCTTACTCACTAACATAATTCGTATCTTATGTGAAGATCGAACACAGTTTATTCAGGACGTGCCCGCGGGCCGCACGAAGAACCTAGTATTTCATTAAACACGTAAGCAACCGACGCGGTCGGTAAGGAGTGAAAACTGGCTAGCGTAACGTAAATGAAATTGGCTTAAAGGATTGAATACCCAGCGGTATTTGCTGCTTTTTATCTAGATTAGTTGGTTACTTATGGGGCAAAATATTAGTTCCTCACGCTGTTAAATTTGTGCCATGTATGAAGCTTTCTAAGAAGTATAAGCTTCCATGTCAACACTGATGCTATCTCAATTTCACCCAAACAAAAGAAAACAAACACGATATAAATAACTAAATATGTGATGGACTTGTATTCGTTGTACGCAATTCACTCCTTTTTTTAAATAAAACGCCCACCATTATGTGTGGTTTCGATACTCGATACTACTGGAGATCTGAATATACCCCCGTTGGAAAATAAGACATATGGACATCCTAACCCCAAACTAATATTATAAACGCGAATGGGAGTTTGTTTGTTTGTTACGTTTTTATGGCTTAACTACATGACCGATCATTATGTAATTTTGCATAAATTTTGTCAGGGGTACAGAAAAGGACATAGGGTACCTTTTATCCAACAAAGTACTGTTACTTACCTAACCTATCCTACATTTACACGAGCGAAGCCGCAGGCAAAATTTTGTAAAACATAAACCAATGAGAAGTACTTACTAATATTATAAAACCAAAGGACTTTGCTTGTTTTTACTTGGCGTCTCCTTTGTAATGGAAATAGTTGGAAGAAGGGAGGGTAAGGTGTAAGGATAACTTTTTGCCCGGGTAAATATCCCAAATATATTACACGGAAATAAATTATGAAGGCGCTGTACTAAATGGCCCGCCTTGTCGTTTAGATCTTATTCTGATCGCCACAGATACCATAAAGAAAAGATTAACCACTTTAACGACGTAACAAAATCTGTGAAATGTACTTATTATAAGTTTTTAAACTCTTTATATTATACATCGTACTGCTTTTAGAGTTTATATCATTTTCGAAACGTGAGAATAATATAGCTCCTGTTAGTATTTCTTTAAATCCAACAAGAATTTAGATATTCCTTATAATTAATATATTTTATCTATATATACCTACAGGATTAGTTAAATAATCACTCCCGCTTAAACAATATTGCTGGTTGTATTTGTAGGAAAACAGTTGACGATGCGGTTAATTCATTTTCTTTTATTTACATATATAGCCATTTTGAAGTCTTATAGTCAACCTCATCATTTCCTTTTCTGAGATAAAAACCTTGTTGTTATTTGATTAAAATGTTTGTTAATAAATTGTTGGATCCTTAATAAAAAAATAGCGGAAAAGTCTTGCATTCGAATAAAATGTTTATCGCTTCATTCAAAAAGCAATAATGTGTATTCACACGGTATATCTATAAGTAGTATCATGTAATGAACGGCACGTCAATGTGAAGGTCAGTAAGTCAGTGACAGCACGAAGGACGGCGAAGCGCCTGCGAGTGCGCGATTGACGCCGGGCGGCGCGGTGCCGCACAGCTGTGAGCTGGGGAGCCGGCGCACTGGTGAACCGGCGTGACCATCGACTGGCAGTCGTCGAGTAGATCAATTATTGTCGAATTGTTAGGCTCGGGCGCTCGGCGGCGCATGGAGCGCGTGGGGCGGACAGGGCGCATGGGGCGCGCGGTGAGCGCCGGATCGATGTCGGGCGGCCGCGGGCGGGACGCGCACTCCCGCCGGGATGGGGCGCGGCGCCCGACTTTCGCCGAGCTATTTATAGCATTCAAGCCGCTGACCTATTTCGCTGCAGCGCCGCCGAGGAAGGTCACGGATTCAGCCTGCTCTCTGCCGTCGCGGCGCCATTGTCTTTTCAACCGAGCTGCAGCGCTAATTAAAGTTGTTGACACTTTGCCGCTTCTCTCTTATCTTCGAATTGATTACGTCCATAGTTCGGCCCATTATAAATTTAGCTTAAGGACAAAGTGGTATGATATTAACTCTTGATTTGGTATATGAAAAGAGGGTGGAAAGTTTTGTACGTCACGTCATGTTTACGACTCAGAAGCGATTGTTCATTTTAAGATGAGTTTATCGTAAGGTCGAGAAGTGAGAGAGTGTCGAGGGAGCACGTAGCGACGGCGCGGCGTGGAAGGCGCGTGCCGGCACGTCTACCTGCTTAGTACGCTAATGTGACAGCCGCGCCGCGTCGTACAGTGCCGTGCCGCGGTCGTCCCGCGCCCGACTCACTCGTCGACCGCTTTGAACCTTCACACGTGCGCATGATATATCGTGTTAACCATCTAATGCATCACAGAAAATGAGAACTCGGCAAAGCTTGTCTACAACACACATTATATACGGGAACGTTTTATTTTTGCATAATCCTTCTTATATGGTAATCCGCTTACCTCAAACGTTTTTCATCTCACATATCTAAATTGTATGTGTCTAGCTCGCTGTGAGCGAGGTTTAAGGCTAGATAAACGCGCATCGAGTGAGAGATACAAACGGGTGCTATTTTAAAGTAACCTTGACCTATACCGACCTATGACAAACTAGCAACGAGATCTGGATTTTACGTGAGGTCGAGATAGCGAATAATATTTATCTGATATTTTTGTAGAAGCAACAGCATATTCTGCGAAATCTAGTTAGCATTTTAACTGATATTATACTGTGTATAATAGGCAATTAGTGTAGACCTCGCAAAGCCATTGATATGCTTATCAAAGAAAGATCAGGTTAAATGATTGCTGGCTGGATCATCTGTTAGAAATATTTTCAAATTGTGAACTCTATATACAAAGATACAGGATAAAAATACAAAACAGATACCTACAATTACATGAATTGTACGTTGCTACGTACTCCGTTACCTTGGCTTTGGCACAAACGTATCATTGACATTCAGTTCCTTTGTGTGCGTCTAACTAGAACAACATATGTACACGTACAAGTACATATAACAAATACATATGATATGTATGAAAGGCGAGAAGGGAGCGTAACAATCTCTACAGATTCTTTCGTTTTCGTTTCTTCAATTTCATTGTTCCCCTCATAAAGGTACGTGGGGTTTAGACACCGTTATCTGAGTGCGGACGTTATGTACACTTATATATTTTAATAAAGGAAAGCTTTTAATTTAGATTATACAGTCCTTAAACGTGAAGCTTCAAGTGTAGTAGTTAGATCGCTTGAAGCATGACTACAGTTACTCTACAGACAGCACCATGTTAGTACCTAGGTACGAACCTACATACATAGACTCACGCATTAATAAGCTCTAAGGGTAAAGCATAGGTGTACAATGATCTCATTTACACAGCAGTTTTAAGGAGAGCTATTGACACAGGATACATGCAGATAAGCTATTAACGTCTACCTAAAACATAGCCAGACTCAGTTCGGCTATGAATTTTTTTTTAATCATACTCTGCCTAACTTACGCTCGACTCGTGACTCATGTTTATATCGCCGATGGAGTAGGCAGTGGTGTATTACACTGACATTTCGCTAACTGTGATTTAGGGACTACATAATAGAGGGCGACTTTACTGTCTCCTAGGCACCAAAATTAGGCAACTTGCTGCTACTATTATTTGAAGGTAAAGAATTACTTGAAGGTAAAGCTCAACAGCACTATGCCTCATTCGAAACCAAGACCTCGTGCATAGCAGTCGTATCACAAACACTTAGTTATATTATAATCAATTTGAACCGGTTATACCAACTTATAGCCGATAGACATCAGGTTGGCAATTGCAATGTTGATACAAACTGACTTTCTGTGCAAACATTTACTTCAGCAACGGAGAGGCTATAGTAACAGGGTGACTACTCTAACTTTCGATAATCGATTCATCGCTATGTTCGTTATGTTGCCTACTTCACTTACTATCTTAACTATAATATTATAAATACGAATGTTTGTTTGTTTGTTTGTTACGCTTTCACGACAGATCATAATGAAATTTCGCATTCATGAGTACAGAAAAGGACATACGGTACCTTTTATCCAGATAAAAACTATTTATCCCAAGGGATAAAGGTTAACAAAATCTACACTAACGCGAGAAACACCGCGGGCATCTGGTTGCTTATAAATCCGATTTTTACATGCGATATTTAAAACACTTTCTCTCTTAAGTATTATTTTCGTTGGGTCAATATTTTAATATATCCCGTAACACAAGACTGCCAAAATTGTGTTAAAAAGACCAATAATGCAAGCCACAACCTACACCATGACCGCATTACTATAATCTCTGAAAATAGAACAAAAATTTCAAATAAACAAGACCTTACTCGAAAGAAAAAAGTAATGTAAAGGCGCGTATATATTATACCTACGTATATCTATTTTGGGCGCGTGTGAAGATAGTAATACTTATATGTATATGTATATTACGACACCTGTGTGACCTCGGTTAGGAATAGCGCGCCCCCTCAGTACTCCGAGGTGAGGGCCTATTTATATCAGGTGGATGGGCAGCCACCTGTTTATTGAGATCTTATTGAGAGACCTAACGGCCTCCAAAGAGAAAATAGAAACAGATCATTATATATTGGACATGATTTCGTTACATATATTTAATAAGCAAACGGTTGACACTTAGTTGTTGTTTATTTGGTTGGTAAAGTGTACGGTAATTTTATTAGATTAATAACCAATAGTCACAAAACATTGAAGTTTAAGTGCTCTTTACGGATTTTTTCGTAATAATTTTTTTATTGTGTAACATTCGCGTAAACGTAAAGCACTTTAAGAGCCACAAACCTATTAATCGTATTACAGTACCGAAATTTGATTACTACGGCGCCGGCTTATGTTTAAAAGTATAAAGATATTAGAGATACCATACGATACCCTTGTACTAAAATCATATTCGGGTAGATATGGCGGTACTAATTTCAATATCTATATGATATATTATAAAAATAAGTTTATTATACCCAATTTTTATGTTATGTTGTTCCGATCAACCTGCTACACAGGAATTCAGAGCTAATGTACTAAATGCTTTATATGGACTGAAAAGCAAATAATTTTAAAATGTTTGGATGTATACATATATTATCTAACACTAAATTACTGCCTAAAATAATGTGTAAGTATATAAAATAAAACCCTTATTTAG
This sequence comes from Catocala fraxini, assembly GCA_930367265.1. Classification (NCBI taxonomy): domain Eukaryota; kingdom Metazoa; phylum Arthropoda; class Insecta; order Lepidoptera; family Erebidae; genus Catocala; species Catocala fraxini. Next base: position 17,000,221 of record OV884026.1, read on the forward strand.
TACAATGTAAAGACGTTGGTCTATTTGATTACATGATTTCCATCTTGAAATATGTCCTATACCATATATGACTTATCTACTATATTACATGTAGTAGATAAGTGTAAGATAGTTTACTTAGTATCCACAGAAACTGTTATGATAATGTTACATACGCCGCTCAGAACAGGGCTTCACAGACTTTGCCCATCTACGTCCATCAACTTCCACGTAGGCATTATACAAACGAACATTTTCGTTATGTGGTTCAAATAACAACAGTATAATTAATCGAATATTACAAGAAAGTTAAAATACCTAAAATATTATTATTTCTATTTATTATTTTATTATTTCTAAACAAATGGTTAAGTAGCAGTACATTTTATTTGAACATAAAACATTTTATTTTATTCGGTTTAAATTTTATTCAGTAGGTGTGGTGTACTAGAAAATATATTATATGTATATTCGAAATTTTTAATTGATGATACAGATACAGAACATATAAAGCGTTAAATTTTATGCAATACTATTTATGTGTATTGCTACTAGAACTCGGATGTTCTGATGGTTTAGTTTTTATAAAATATATTTTCACAGACTAGCTTCAGACTACAGACTCTATCTACTTTCAATCTCTATATTAATAGTTGGTTACATTGCAGTGTCGTAAATATAGTTATTGACATTTAAGAAATTTTATTGTTAAAAAAGTATTTAACATAGTGTTGCGTGACATCCGTACATGCGCAAACGATAAGCCAAAGGTGCCGACGATCTTTCACGACAGAAGCCATATCCCATTCTATAGACGGTCTACAGTATGAAGCTCTAAACTTCAAATCTTTGCATTACTTGAAAATTCCTTTCAGAATAGACCCAGCAAATATGCGCACCCGAATAAGAGGCATTCATATATATATATATATACATATATAGGATATATATACACGGTAAAAGATTAGTCACTTTTGGTATTAACCAAAATAACTAATAAATTATTAGCATTTCTATTATTATTTTATTTCGCATGATCGTGTAAATGCTAAATGTTACTAATAACGATGATATTGGTAGAATCCATTATTGCATATATACAATTTAGCTGAACAATATAATATCTAATATGTAGTTAGCTCAATGGCAATAATGGAATAATGCTTACGTTTATTTTATAGTATTCGTTAGAACATTTTTTTTGAGATAAACAAATAATACTGGTACCTTTTGTATCTTTATCGAAATGCTTACAAAGAAAAGATTATTCCCGCGTATGGAAGTTATAATATTGAAAAAAGAAGAAGCCTAGTCATTAACATACGTATTCAGTTCTAAGAGCATTTAATACTCCTTTTAGAACGATTCTATTTTAACTCTTAGGCTCAGTTTGTTATGCTTTTAACCCAACAGTTTAACTTTATCTAATTAAATAAGCTATTTTTAGAACTTGAACGTTTCTTGTAGAAAGACGAAATTATATATTTAAGAAGCAAATTAAATTTATTAGATTGGTTTATATTTGCGAAGCATTTAGCTCTAAATTTATTTGTAACATATAGAAAGACATCCATACGTAGTTTTGCCATTAGGTGCTAACAACAACATGTAATGCAAAATGCAACACATGAAGTAATAAAGCCATGATGGTGACACAATTAGCCGCAGTCGCTCTTAAAAGTATTGAACGGGAAATATAGCCCATTGTTGTAGGTTACCGAATTGCAATTATATTATAGCGTTAATTTAACTTAATTGAATTATAAATAAAACTGCATTCATATCTTTATTCTATTAGTAATTATATATTTAAACATTTGCTTTTAACGCATGTAAGCCTGCATATATAACCAAGAATGCTTTACCTTATAGTTCAAATATTACATTTTTACACTGCAAATCGTTTAAACTGCGCAAATAGTTGGCCTATATTTTATATATCATAGCTTTCCTATAACTAAATATTATCATAATTAATTAATGTCCTGTTTGCTTAGCAGCAAGAGCCTAGTGGGAGATCGTTGGACCGAAACGCAGGAGACTTGAGTTCGATCCCGAGGCGTGCAACTCTGACTTTTCGGAATTATTTGCGTTTTAAATAGATAATTATCGCTCGCTTTAACGGTGAAGGAAAACATCTTGAGGAATCTTGCATATCTGAAAGTTCTTCATAATGTTCTCGAAGATGGTCTAACCCTTCTCACAGTAAGAAAAGGGCCATGCCCAGCAGAGGGACAGTTTAATGCAGGGCTGATATTATATTATGTAATGGCTTGCCGAACAGAGCAGGTTCATGGCTGATGTTACGTGAAGTGTTGAGAACTTACCCTGAAACTCTTTTCTGGCGGTACTGACGGAGGTGACGATGTTGGCGACGTGGCCGAGCACTGTGGCGAACAGCAGTAAACCGAACAACAGCTGCGCGATCACGAACACGTACTCGCCCTTGCTGCGCGGCCGGGGCAAGTCACCTGCACATACACATACGGTTAATACACATTCAATACAAGCTAACATCCCACATATGTGTCATATGAATCTACAGTTAGCAGTCTATTTTTCTATGTAGTTTATGTAGTTTTGTGTAGTCAGGCGCAAGTATGCGATAACGACACGGCAGTCGTCTACCCGCAACAGTTAGGCCGTACTAGGTATATATTTAATTATGTACTAGAAAATTACTAACTAAACTGGTACCAGAAAATATTTTACTACCCGTTTCACACCGAGAAGAGGCCTGTGCCCGACAGTGGGACAGTTTAATACAGAGATAATATTATTATACTACAAAATATATAGCCATAGTTATCAAGAAATTGTTTAACTCCGACATCCATAAGTAGACCTGTCATATGATGATGCGTTAGCAGTGTCACTACATTGTATACTAATATTATAGTAAAGAAAGATTTGTATTTTTATGTCTTTGATTTTTGTTTGTAATGAATCAACTCAAAAACTACTAAGTCGATAAAAAATATTCTTCTATTAAAAAGCTACTTTATGTAGAACTAACATAGGCTATATGATATCACGCTACGAGCCACGGGAGTGGAGCAGTAATCATAAATGTAGGTGAAACCGTGGGCAGCTAGTATACAAATAGAGATAGTTACACACGTTTTCGGTTTCACTAATCCGCTTGTTGATACGGCTTGCTGCATTCAGTTTTCGTGTATAATGCTACGAACACACTTTTAGCCACTAGTGGGCAGTATTTCAAAAGATTTGTAGTTGACGAATAGTAGAATAACCCGATAATAATGACATTACAGCTGAAACTACTACAAGGCTTATATACCGAATCGTTTGTTTTTGTACATACTATTGAAATTTCAAACATAATATCATAGTATTGTCTTCTGTTTACGCGAATATTATTCATTGAAATAAAACTACTATATACGGATTTTATCGCGTTGTTTATTTGACACTTTATTACATAATTTTGAAAACTGTTACACTACCTTTACTTTTTTTTTAAAGTTTAAATGTTATAATAGTGATAAGTTATATTTCTATACGACACCTAAGATTCGCCTACCGTGCCGTCCCGGCAATATACCTCAAGGCTTCCGGTTACACGAATCGATTTTCAGTAGCTTAAGATATATGCTAATATTAAAAAACATAATGTAATGATGTGCAGCGGAGATGGTAAAGGTACCCACTAGACACTTTGCATATCGACGCTGAATTATAGATACCTAATCGTTTTAATTTACACTTATTAATTACTATTTAAAAACTAAGCCTATAAAATCTAATAAAATTCATAGAAAATATGCAAAACATGTACCTAACCTAACGTTAGCGAAATATAACACGATTATACTTTATATCCATCTGTGTCATTCCAATGTTATTACAGAATCTCACGATGTAGGTACGAATGATACTGTCTACATTGAAATAGCAGTATACAAAGGTCTGGTTATGTATGGACCGATGAAATTAAATGAAAATGGTACGAAAACACTGGTCCGTGATTCAAGCGGTGAATGTCAAGCTTATAACGATGTGGTTACAGCTGTCGGGGAGCCGCGACCACGCGACGCCGGCGTCGACATCCCCGTCACACCGAACCTTTGTAATTGGCATCCAGATTAAAAAACTCGCTCAACTAATAAACAAATATGTACATTTTTGATGAGAACATAACGTAAACGTGACGTGATATCAACTCTGTACACTCGCAATGAAGTAAAAGTCCGAAGAATTAAATAACATTATTTTTTAGACTACTAAGCTTGCGTTATTAAAATGATTTTACAGTTTAACTTGATACTTAAAACTATATACCTGGTATAATATAGATGATTATTTCAGCCTATACCTTCAGTGTGTATACTTAATACGTGAATGCTATGTATACATTAATAGTCTAATTTCATGCTTATACTTAACTTAGCAGTTCATTTTTTGGCATTATTAACTGTAGGATCTTTGTAACTGAAGAATTCATTTTCACATATTTACAGGTTTGTCTAATAAAATAGTATAATATATATTTCACACTCTTCACGGATTCCTCCGTAGTATCTTTTAAAAAAACATCCAATCTCTTGGGAGGCTTACACGGAGACATGGATCAATCTTGCATGCCCTGGGAGCATTCAGACCTATATATAGAATAGTACGCTTGAATTTTTTTGCCGTAGCTGGTGTACTGATACGTTCCTATGTATTAAACCTAACAATAAACCGAAATAAATTGAAAACTATAGATGAAAAACAGCGTCTGCCTTAAATACCTTCATAGTATGAAGTCGAATTGGCATATTATATTAATAATTATATATCGCCAGTTATTCCAACAAAATTATAGCGGGTAGAAGATGAGAGAAAAGAACAAACCTACTGTCATTTATAGGCAAGTATAGTTAAAACTCTATTAATAATAATATTCTTTATACTAAAACCTTTTAAAGCCTTTTATCTGACTTATGGCACTCAGAATCACCAACCGCTCTCACTGTTTAACCAAAGTACAATACGAACAATAAACTGTAGGTATTTTGTATATTCACATTTGTTTGATAGCCACAAACAATATGTGAGTCTCTGCAGTGTTACCGGTGCGACTCTTTCGAGTCAGTGTCAGATTAAGCCCCGCGTGTAAGTACTTTATCCCACCACCTGTGACGGCGAACTGAAAATATCCAATTTTATTTATAAGCCAGACGGCGATTTTGCATTCAAGGAACCTATTTTATGTTTACTTGTGACTTAAATAAAGTTCATATTCATTTGCTAGTTTATAATTTACTAGCTTCAGCTCGCGACTTTCTAGTAGGTGCCTATCTGTATTTTCATACTTTGCATTTCAGAAATAGCTAATTTAGAAACATAATACTCTGCTTAGTACCTCGAATTACGCATCAAGATGAAACATGCACCAGATTTTAAGTTAGGCTGCCAGCAATACAACTAGAAAAACCACACTTAATTCCGTGCAGTAGTTTTTACGTAATGCGCAAACAAACATACATACATACAGATAGACAAAACTTTTGTTTTAGCTTCTATAACTCTTATAAAGACCTTACATTAATTTTGCTTAAATATCTTCTGCGTTCAGACATCAACCAATTACAATTATATTATATGAATTTATAGATATTCTAGCTTAGCAACGAAAAATCCCAAATAGTAATAACCACGCCTGTATAGGCCCTGAATGGGTAGGCAGAGATATATTACATCAAAATTTCGCCACCTATGATTTTAAAGTCAACGTAATAGGGTCCTGTTGCCGTCTATTAAGCACATTTCCAGGCTCTGTACTACGACTGAGAATTATTTACAATCACATACTGCATCAGAAAATACTAATAACATTCTGCCAGACCCGGAAACAGAACCCGGGCACTTCACAATCGTATGCAAACATAATCTAGCCGGTATTGTGGTATGCCAACAAGACAATCTGTATATGTAGTTCTCAATGTATATATATCTACTACATACTAATGGCGAGGTCGTACTCATGTTTAATAGCAGTATAATATATTCTATATACGTCCCCTGCTGATTGTACAGTTCTATAAACTATGCTATACATGACACTTAGCATTGCCTAAGTTGATTGTTTAAAGGGGAATTTCCACTTGCGATGAAAAGCCATGAACATTGGTAAGTTGAAACGTAAACAAACTTTGTCGAGATCGCTGGTATAAAACATGTTGTTTGTTTTTTTTGTCATTTGTCGTTTCTACACACATATTAACTTTATAAAATCCTACTAAAACTAATATAGACAATCATTTTATCTATATTAATAGAGAGGAAATATTAGATTGTTGTTTGTTTGTTTGTAAGGATTTAATTCAAAACCAATTAAGCGTTTAAAAAAATTCTTTCACCATTAGAAAGCCTTATTTTACTACTAACATAACTTTACCTATGCTTCTGTTACGCGAGTGAAACCGCTGGCAAAAACTAGTTAATTTGGACTTGGTACTTTATATGGGCTTTGGCCTGGGCATATATTTTCAAAATAATTAAAGCTTACGTAATATAACAGAGAAAGATAACTTATAACGAACATACCTGACTGCAATATCAGCTTTCTTTGTTTTTAAGGACCTATGTTATTTTGTTATATGTTCCAATAGTCTAAAATTATATTTAAATTATGAAATAGTTAAGATACTCTACGACTACCACTACAACATTCATTCACTTCTACGCTGTTTAGTTACACGTAAATATTTCAAAATGGAAATTTTATTAATACAACAAACTATTTCTGTTGTGATCTCTACAGATATGTTGTTTTGCAAGTACTTATACCAAGTATTTCTACGATAATAACTGCCTACATAAACATCTACCCACACATACATACATGTCTACATTGCATTTATATCGTAATAAATTTCGTAACGAGTGATTCGAGCACCCTCGAGTGAACGATGAGATATTATAAGCAGGTACAAGGGCCCGCTAAGACGGATGGCCCTCGAAACATGACAGTTACAAGTGACAGGCCCGGGCCCATTTTTACGGATAACGTTATTAAACTAAATTGCACCGCCTCCAAGCAACAGTAAACGGACGCTGTTTATTGTTTACAAGCCACAAAAAGTTTCGTAGCAGGCCCGTAACTGTTGCTACGAAGCTCTACAAAAACGTAGCAGACTTATAAAACTACGACGGACTACCAAACCACTTCAAAACGTACATTACATGAATGTAGTGTTTATTAACTATAAACGTCTTATCGTTACATAAATATTTTTACAGCTGCGTTTACGTAGTGATAGTGACAGCTGCTGATAGTGAAGACTGCTGAGCATATGATCCCGGGTTCGATTCGTCGGTCGGGCAAATAGTTAATAGCATTTCTCTGTCAAAAATTACTTAGTAGTAGGACGCAGTTTGCAATGGACGGCAACTGACATGTCCCTTACATATCCTCTAACACCTATATAACTCTTATATCAGGAAAATCAATCCCGATCTTCCCCTTCAGAAATATAGGCGTGCAAATCAGCAGCAGTAGGATGAGATTAACTACTACTATGTCAAATATGGCAAAGAAAAATAGAAATATAATGCAATGAAGAGTGCAATGCACCGGCTCACTGAGATATATAATTTTTGGTTCGTCACAACGATGCCACAGGTGGCCACTGAGGTTTTAGTAGGTAATAATGACACATAACGCGGTTTCAACTCTAAGAAGTCGTGTATCTTTTAAAGATATACTTCGTCATAAAAAACAGGCTAGCATGTAAAGAAAAGTCACTAACCTTAACTAGACAATATATTATGTTACTGCATATTGTTGTCATGCTACTCGCAGTCGTTTAATACGCAGCCGTATAAATAATAATAACTAAATCCACTCTTAATATTCTTGTGTTGAAAAGAACACGTTCCATACTAGGGATTTAACGCTGTATCACGGACAGCTTTACAAACATTTAAATACTTAGAGAAAACAGTGCGAGCTCAGTGAATACATATTTATTTAATAAATATAATAATTGTATTTAACGTCTTATTATTAAATGTATAATTATTAAGCTGTATAAGTTTAACGTTTTGAGCTGAAACTGCTCGTCCGCGGCCAGACACAATTGTTTTTTAAATGTGTCTGGGATTCCAGCAATTCATATTATATTACTCAAATTGATTTAGTTTTTAAAAGTATGCTACTTGTTTATCTGTATTCTCTCCATATGGTGACCATACTGATTATTTTTTACACATTTAGACATAATATTGATAAGTAACAAATATATCATCAACCTTACTTATAACTAAATTGTATGTAATTATTATTTTGCGCATGTCGTCAAGCATTGTCGAGCTACAATACAAGTCATCATCGCAGTACATTATTATATAAAATATTTATTGCAAATATTGGTATTTAATAAATAGGCAAATAATTTTGTATGTTTAAATATGTATATGTTATATGACCGCAATTTGGCGAGAATGCAGATCGACACGTGTTTATTTTGTTATATTTTTAAGAACACCCAGACACGAGACACCTTTGTTTTTTTTAATCTTTATTTGATTTTGGTGTTTTTATCCTATACGGATATGTCAACCCCATCATATCTTATTACAAAGTAAATACATTATTTTTAACAATCAAAATAATACTTTGAAATTAATTATTTTAAATGAGAGGACGGGACACCTATTTGTGGATCACACATTGAGTGTGGAGATCGAACGCGCAACATTCAGCGGCAAGAGATGAAACGACCACTTAAACTTAAATTCAGGTCGTCCCGCCATCTCCGTTTTGGTTTGCCCCGTCGCCGTCGACTGTCTTGTGGCACCCAATTGGTAACGGTTGGTGCCTACCTCGCTGGGTGCATGCGGCAGACGTGTCCGTCCCAGTCCCACTTTAACCTGGCGGATTTCACACCTACATCAGCTATGCGTGTTTTGGAGCGCAGAGTAGTGTATCGGACGTGATCCGTCCTTTTCACTCCAAGAATGCTACGCTCCATAGCCTTCTGGCAGATCTTCAATTTGGACTTCTAATTCTCAGTCAGGGACTATTTTTGGCCCCGTAGGTTAGGACAGGCAAAATACACATGTCGATAAGTTTCCGCTTTAGTGTCATTGGAAGACTACCCTTCAAAGCTCTTTCATCGACCAATATATATAGTATACTCTGTATATATAATACCCCAAATTACTTTGTATTTACATTAAGCCATAGTCAGCTTAATTCGGTTGCCTATACCTTCAAAGACTTCTGACCTGTGTCCTGCATTGCCTGCTTATAAAAAGTATTTGGCGCCTACATTCTAATATTTTTCTTCTTCTACAAGTTCGTACCTTCTAAAGAGATAGTCGAGATCGGCAAACACTTTATATTTGGAGCGCTCTCGTAATGACTCTCGAGGGTAATTACATAAGGACCACGCTAAGTATTTTTGTAGCGAAGCCGTAATAACAATTTCACCGATGTAATAAAGTTTAAGAATATTTTAACCCATTTGAAGCTCGTTAAGTGGCAGGGGTAAATACGATTGAATTTTATCGTCTTTACTTTTGAGACGTGAATGCAGCAAAAGAGATGTGCTTAGATTGGAACAAGTACACATTTTTATATAATAATATAATATAATAGGCACCAGTCTACAGATGTATTTTAAGGTGTTCTTGCATCATTAAAGCTTTGTCAAACCTTTCGTATCTTTTTAAGTTACGTAGTCGAAGAAATATGGGCCTGTCTGAGTGTTTTTCGTACCCGTGATTCTATAGCTTTGCGTAACTGGTAACCCAGTATTTACCGCTAGAGCAGGAGTTGTTCTATAAACGAAAACATAAGATATATAGATAAGTAATACATAATAGCAACATAATAGCAAGTACAGGTTGTCATAGTAACCATGTAACAATCTCATAACAGTTGTTGTATAATATCATAATACATTTCTAAATAACATATTTCTCTCTAGTAAGCTTACCTAAACAGGTCACAACAAAGGTACTGAAATGAAAATATTATTAAAAGTGTGTCCTTATTTACTAACAACTAATAACATTGCCCTACTTAACAAGAAAGACTGAGTATCAACGTGGCATCTGGAATTTGCTTAGTAAACGGCTTTAAGCTATAAGGGACCCAAACATGACTGGCAAAACGTAGCTCACCCACGTTTCTTGTCAATAGGTTTGTTACAGTTGTCACGTACTCCTTTGCTTAAGCTTTGGGATATACAGGTATAATGTTATTTTATTTTGGCGCTTCCACGTGTAACTTTACAAAAGATCAATGATATAATTCATGAATTAAAATATGCATACTAGTCAATTCCGTAGATCATCGATGGAGTAGGTAAAAGTGTTTGCCACTCACATCTTCAAATGTATGTTTTAAGTCTCACGTAATTCTAAACGAGTCTATTATCAACCGGGCACATTCCTAGACTTCGAACGGCTGCTGAGATTTACCTTAAATAATATTTCAATTTTTGCAGTGATAATGCACTACTGTTGCCTGCAAGAGTGGGCCGGCTTGGCCCAGGCAGATCTACTCTTTCACAGAATCCTAACTAATATTATAAATGCGAATGTGAGTGTTTGCTTGTTACGCTTTAACGCCTAAACAACTCAACTAATCATCATGAAATTCCGCAAATACTTTGTGCGGGGTACAAAAAAGGGTACCTTAGGGTACCTTTCATCCAAGAAAAAGTACTTTTCCAGAGGGATCGCAATGTATTGATAAAATCTGGATTAACATGGGCGAAGCCGCGGGCAAAATCTAGTATAAATATAATAGCAGTATACGTCCTGTTGCCTTTTTTCGTTGAGTGAAAGGGCTGGCGGCATAAGTAGATACTCTTTCGGTCCTTTCCTTCCATCCTTTTCCTACCCTCATCCAAATATCCCCTTGAAATAGGTTTGCTAATTATTTACCAGCAGGTAGACCGTGTACTTCTTTATAGTTAACACTAAACAGCGGCTTGGCTAGATCCTTTGGAATTGCTTCTGAGATATCAAGGAAACAGCCATATCCATAAACAGCGATCACGGCTTACCATCAGATAGACGGCTGGCTTGTCTGCCAGCAGAAGTAAAAAAATATATAGTTTGCCGTGCCCTAAATCGACCCCAGGCTTTTGAGTTTTGAACCGTTAAGCGTAAAAAACATAAGCTAGAGGAGCAACACCGCCAAGAAAAATAGTCTTATTTTTCATTTCGTATAAAGCTTAATCCATTGTATAAATACTTAAATGCGGCTACATATTTTTAATATATTTTCGTGGAGGTGAATGAGAATTTTACGCTGTAAAGGATTTTAATATGTGGCTATGAATACACGCCATTAGAGCTTATTGCGGGTGTTACACTTGGCAAGCTTGCAAAACGATCGCTAATAAAGAGGATGGTCTCAGACATTGTAACACCTTTTTATTGTACTCATAAAAATGCATTATCCGCAGTTACCGTTATGAGTGTGTGACCTGCCCTATACACATAATTACTTTCTTTTTTTTTATCTTTACTTTGATTTTGTCTGTACACTGCTGATTTAAAACCAATTGTTTTAAACTACTTGGGGTCGACTGTTTTGCGGGAGCTCAACCCAAATAATTGGTTTTAGAAATTTGTTAGTTTTTCAGTCTATAGTACATGTTTACAAAAAAAAAGTATATATGTATGTTTATCCATTGTCTAGTACCCATAGTACAAGCTCTGTTTAGTTTGGGCTAGATGGTGTTGTGTGTATGTGGTAGAATATTATTATTATTATTGAGCTATTACTAAAGTACCACGACACAAACAAAAGAGAAAGCTTTATTTCCCAATCGGAGGAAAGTACATTGGCTTTTTCAATCGATAGATTTGTAAAAACGTTTTTACAAAAAGGCAACCTGCGTTAGGTTTATACTATGTCACGGGGCTTTACAAATTTAAGAACAATAAGCTCGTTTCTTTTTGCTCCTTGCAGCTTTCGTATTCGCAACATTTGAGCTATAGGCCATAAAATTCGCATAGGTAAGCTTGGAAGAATATCCGACATAGCCTGCTTCTGACCTAATTATACATTTGGGGAGAGGGGTATTTAAGAGTTTAATTATGCCAATGAATAACCAAGTGATCACAATGTCACAGTGTTACGGATCGATCTGGTTACGGTACGGTAGTTAGGGTTTACGTTTATCAAAAACTAAAGCCTCTCTTTACTGCATTCGATTGTCATGTATAAGTTTTAACTATTATACATTTTCAGTTACGTATAAAATATTTGTTATCTTATATTCATACAGTGGCTTATGATTAAACAGCAAATAATCGTACCCTGAAGCGCCGTACATGAATACAATGAAAAAGTAGCATCCCGGCACACATAAAACAGTCAAAGTTTATAGAAATGTTTCTACAAATTGACAATAAAGGATTGACATTTAGTCGATACCGCGATTCAAATGTAAATAATTTTCAGAAAGATCAAATGGCATGAATTTCTCTGAGGTAATTACCTCAGAGATAATAGATAATTCAGTTCACTAAAATCCTCAGAGCATAATTATGCTCTAGAGGATTTTAGTGAACAGATTAACCGATAAACTTATTTACTTCTCATTTTCAAAACAGGTAATCGAAATTATTAATATAAATTTTATTTTGCTTTAATGTGTCAATAATGAAGATAAACAATTGAACAAAAACAAACCAAGAATTGTCGAATAATACAATAATAGTCTTCCTCCTAGTGGCAGATCATTCGACAGCTGCTACCTCTGACATTTTTAGTTATGAGTGCATAATCTCACGTCTATATCCCCGGAAAAGGTAGGCAGATGTGTATTACACCTACATTTCTTTCACAACTCCGTTCCGGACTCCGTATATGTTACAGAGAATTTCTAGGCAAAAAAACCCAATAACACATTGCTCGACTCTCGAAACTCGAAAATCGAACCCGATACCTCATGCTCAGTAGTTTCATGCTATACACTTACGCAATCGAGGCAAGTATTTATATATAATATCAGCCTTGTATTAAACTGTCCCACTGCTGGGCACGGGCCTCTTCTCACTGTGAGAAAGGTTAGGCTATAGTCTACCACACTGGCCTAGTGCAAGTTGGCAGACTTCACATATCTTCGAGAACATTATAGAGAACTCTAAGAAATGCAGTTTTTCTCACAATTTTTTCCTTCACCGTTAAAGCAAGCGATAATTAACTATTTAATACGCATATAACTCCGAAAAGTCAGAGATGTTTGCCTTGGGTTAGAACTCAACACCTCTGCGTGGCAGTCCCACGGTTTTCCACTAGGCTATCGCTGCTATGTATACATACAAGTATGTGAAATTGACAATTATAAATGATAATATAACAAATTTTTTAAGCTTATCTAATGTAATTAGTTAGAAAATATTCACAAATGTCTGAATGTAGGTTCACATATAATTTCACTCTAAATTGTAAAATAAGCAATTATACGCTATCTTCTAAACATGGTAATAAGCTTGAAACCCACATCAATATTCAATTTACGAGTACTTCGGCTGAATGAAAATGGCTCCAAATTTAGACGTATTTGATTTTATGATTGTAATTAGCGTCGTTCATCGGTTATATACGAACGCAAAACCAATTTTGTAGCACACAACAAGTTATTCATTTATTCGGTATGCGGGATTTGCTGATTTAAAACTTTTCCCATTACTCTGAGGGGCATTGTATGGCTTTACTTAAAACGGTTGTGTTGTTCCTTATTTATGACTATAGCTGTATAATGAATATGCATTGGATTTGTTCCAAAATGATTACCTACCGCACACCCCTCATATAATAAAAAAACTATATCATAAATCACTACGTATAGACTCGAGAGCGAGCTACCCGGGAAATATCCAATTTATACATCACATTTTTCGTTGATGTACATAATTTGGTGCCATTTTTCTCGGATCATTGACTGCCGTATCCCAAAAAGTAGCCTCTGGCAAGGGTTGTCTCTATTCCATGACAAAGGCACACGCATTCAACCATGTATAGAAAATGATATAACCCTAAAAAACCACAAACAAAAAGGGTCCAGCATATAAACGTGATATCCATTGTTTTCATTTCTAACGTGTGGTAAAAAGTTTAATACACTCAGACACAACAAACGAGAATATTTTTAGAATTGTACAAAATAAAGTCATGTAGAATCATTAAAATATTCGTACATTTAATACTGTACCATGAAGGAAGCGAGCAGGTGCATAAGAATGACTCGCTAAAAATGGGACGAGGAATTTTTCATAACATTCAATATGGAACTCTATTTGGCGATTCTGTATTCCTATTACTTTACATATTGCGTCGACTTAATGGCTGACATTCTGCATATTTAAAGTTACACATTCATTTTTATTTCTCTAGACATTCTTTTTACCGGTTGTTGTTTCTGGTTCAAAGACGTCACGTTCAATGGTTCAAAGAAGTCAGTGCGAGCCCTTGTTTAATTGCAATTGGGAGGGCTCGAACTCCCGTCCTAAGGCAAGCTAATGTTACTCACTACGAAATCCGGCAATCTATATATTAATACGTGAAGAGAAAACTTTGTACCCCCTTTCTCTGTGATTTGATATGGTTAAAGTTTATATATAGATGAAATACAGTAAGCCAAATTATTTTTTATTCAGCTCTTTAAATTGCTGTCGTATTTCGACCACAGTGCGACCATTATTGATATACAATACGATGTTTGGAATACGTGTAGACTCCGATCGATCTATGTAAGTAAACATAACTGGGAGCTAACTAAGGATAATACTATTACCCACATTTGTGAGCTATGTATAGTGCAAGGTGTGTTATACTGGCGATATAGAGACGTGACGCCATGTGACGTATGATATTTCTGTTAAATGATCGTGCTATCAAATTTCGAACGTTATAAGTAATAGCGATTTCACAATCGATTTTATAGAATAGCAATTTGATTTAATATGAGTAAATGACGACGTCTGAGGTCTGAGTCTTGAGGTCTGAGTCATAAATGCATGGTGCTTGCCCTTAATGTTTTAAGTGTTTGCACGCGCGATACTCGGAATGGTAATCATCAAGACTGCGCCGAGCGTAAGACAGATAATGACAGAGCTCGTGCGGCACATATTCAAATCGGCGCGCGGCCACCATAGTGAAATTGTATGGAGGATTTGAAGTGCTTTTTTGATAAATATGTATCTTTATTGGCAACCAATAACTTAAATATTTGGGACGGACAAATTGTAATATAACTACCTATGTTTCGTTTATGTTGTAAAATAGGATAGATTTCTACTGTTATAATCTAAAAATCACGTAACACGAGCTTATGTTTTTGCATTTTTCGTGCAAGCTTTCGTAATTTTGTAGGCGAAAATATTAATTATTTTAAGTTTTTTACACGGAGTAATTGTAAACACATTCATTGTTATGGTAAATGTATATTTTATATTTGTATTAAACAAAGGTGTAGATTTTATTCACTTAACTGTGACCGCCTGTTTTGGCACATTTCGCTCGGCGCAGTCTTAAATGAAATGGTGCTCCACATTGAAACACCTTTTGCTTCTTACCAACCTTGTTGTACTAATACTCGCTAAACAGACGCTAAAATATTGTATGATAAAGTGCAAGTGTTTTGAACAACTGATTCCAATTTTCGTTTATACAATGCATAAGCTTTGATAATGATCTCTGGTTTCTATAATTTGTAAATTATTAGTTTTAGTTCGCAGCTACCGTTCTAACTATATTATAAATGCGAATATAAGTTTGTTACACTTTCACGCCTTAACTACTCGACCGATCATCGTGAAATTTCGCATTTACATTGTCAGGGAAACAGTATAGGTCATAGAGTACCTACCTGTCATCCAGAAAAAAAATACGTTTGTCAAGCGAGCGAAACCGCAGCCATCATAGTCCGTAATTAAAGAATAATGAACAAATAAATAAAACGGATATCGTGCAATTGCATTCGAAACATGTTTGAATTTATTTACAGAATTTTTCATAAGCCCACATGCTTCTCACGCTGAGAAGAGACTGGGGCTACAGGGCTGATATTATACTCTGCAGTCCGAACCATGCAGGTATCGCATTATGCAGAAAGCGTATCTAATAGAAATCGAAGCCTTTATATACGCATCACTATTATATATAGCTAGACGCAATCAGAAACAAAATAAAACAAAACTAAGCCATTTAATTAACGTCTCCGCACCGCGCCGCCTGCCTCAATAATCCTCGCTTTTAACTCACTTTAATATTAATAGCCCCGCTGACTTGTAATCTGAGCGATTAACTACATCTAACTACATTCACTTAATCTTTAGTTCCTTCCTGCTTTACTTCTTTCTGTAAATATCTACACAGATTTACCTCTAGAGTCTGGAAAATGCAATCAAAGGACAAATGTTTGTTTCACTTTAATCTATACTAATATTATAAAGCTAAAGATGTGGTTTATTTGAGTGCGGAGATAAGAAACTACCAGTGCAATCGGATATTTATATCTGTTTACTGAGAAAGGTTAGGCTATAGGTACGCAACTATGACACAATTAATCCATATCTCCTCTCTTAGCCTTTATTATTCCCGAGTCACTTGGGGTCGGCTTTTCTGGTCTAACCGGATTTGACTGGATATCAGTTTTTACTCGGAGCGGCTACCACCTGACCTCCGCAACCCGAAGGCTAACGATACCCTAAAGCTATACCAGTGTCAGAATATTAGAGGGTACTGACTTTCCCAATAACGACTGCCATAGATGTTCATGGCAGCCGGGACCAACGGCTTAACGTGCTCTCCGAGGCACGGAGCAGGCGATAATTGTCAATCAATACGCACATAATTTCGAAAAGTCATATAACTTCCGAAAGTCAGAGGTGCGTGACGTGGGTTCGAACCCGAGTCCCTCTGCATTGCAGTCTGTTGGTCTCCCCACTGAGCTATCGCTGCTTTCACACAAGT
Source organism: Catocala fraxini (assembly GCA_930367265.1). Classification (NCBI taxonomy): domain Eukaryota; kingdom Metazoa; phylum Arthropoda; class Insecta; order Lepidoptera; family Erebidae; genus Catocala; species Catocala fraxini. The sequence goes on from OV884026.1 coordinate 17,017,154, forward strand.
AATCCATATAAATAATATTAAGACCTAAGATTTCTTTATCAACCAATGTAATTTTATATATAATGATTCGCCTTAAATCTCTGACACTATGTATTCGAAATATTATTCTACTAATAGAACCAATACTATAGGTGTATATAGATATATCATGGGTGGACACTAAAACATGGTCTGCTTTACACAGGAGTAACGAGCGAATTCATGCTACCAAGCTAGTTTATATAATAATTAACTGTCGCGAGTTCAATGTCCGAATCAATCAATATCGCTAACTTATATTCATCATTAGTCTCAAGAAACCGATTGGGGAATTTTAAGACAAAGAACGGCAACAGAACGCAGATTGGATCTTATAAATAAAGACGACTATAGAGATACTCCATATTATGCCAGATCTAAAAATAACTGGTAAAAGAATCTATGTACACAGTAAGTCACAGATACTGGCTTAATAATCGTAGATAATCTGGCGAGCTTTTAAGTTAGCTTGGAAGCCGACCCCAATTTAAACTTACTTAAAAATATTCTACTTCAAATAAGAATATGCACACACATTATTAAAAGAAACCACTACGTGTATAAAAAAACATACTATATATATTATAACTAGTGAAGAAATACTTACAATGTTTACTAAGAAAAGTTGTCTGTGCAGGGAACTGGTAACTACTTAACTAAGTTGCGAAGTTACCGTATGAACGACCACCCAATAACGTTAAGTTATTGTACTTGCTTACATTTTGTTTGCTAGGTAACAACTTATTAATGTCTCTGCTGGCTAAATTTGTGTTATTAATATACTGCGTGTTGTGAACTTTCACCGTTATTACTACGTTATTAATTATACCTTCAACGTTAAACGTAACACGTTGTTGCGTTACGACACTAATTTTACATCACGTAATTGTATATTTTAAAAAACCTCAACCGTAAGATATTGCCTTTATATCATGCGTAGGTGGCATAGTGGTAGTGCATATGACTGCTCAACATGAAGTTTTGAGTTTGATTCCCGCTTTGGAAAAGTGTTATGCAGTGCTTTTGTCAAATTCACTGTAACCTACGACGATCACGGCAATATGCGGTAGACAAAAATACGATCGCACCTTTTTACGAAGGAACTAAATCTATAATATTCAAAAGGTATCCACATTTCGCCAACTATTTTTAGCAGCATATGTTTGATAAAGGTTCGATAACTATAGCTATCGCTAAAATTTCGATTTCTATGCCTTGTTATTAGTCTTTCTCTTAGATATATAGGCGGCAAATTATGTATGCATAGCATTTTTGTGATTATTATGATGTCTGTCTACCTACACATATCTTTTTAGCAATTACTGAATATCTCGAGCTAGCTTTATTATTAAATACGAGAATCTACAGCCGCATGGAAGTATGACTTATCTAAGTCATTTTCACACTAACGACCGCATTCTAAAAAGCATATCAAATTTATGGACAACTAACATAGATTTGATTTTAACAGAGCTGTCAGTCTAATTTGGGTTTCTGAAATGTTGATCGAGCACTTCGCAAATTTCTATTTCGATGGCTATGGTATTAGCTAAATAAAAAATCATTTGCGACTAAATTACGCACTACAAACGTGAACAGTTTATATTATAATACTAGCGTTAAAGTAAATGTACTTAGACCTTAGTCACTGACTAACTAATGAGTATAATATAAAAAACCTTCTTTAAAGGGCTGCCTACATTTTGTATGTATTTGTAGTTTTTAAAATCGGTACTATTTTAGACACAGCATTTATGTAATTGTATTCAGATACAGAAGAATTGCCGTATCTGAATACATGACCGATCTGTAGTACCTTATAACGATAGCAAAATCACCTGCAAGACATGTTGCACTCAAAAAAATGTCGTGAGTCGGCAACATCCGGGTAAGGACGGCATATGTCAATGCCGCGTAACACCGCACGTTGTGAGAGGCAATACGCAGAGTTGACGTCTCAAATTAGCAAGACGCAGAGGCACGTGAAACAAAATTGAAGGAATTTTGTGCAGGTGTGATTATATAATATCAACCCTGTATTAAACTGTCCCACTGCTAGGCACGGGCCTATTCAAAGTGTGAGAAAGGTTAGGCCATAGTCAGAAGGGTTAGGCCATAGCCCACACATATCTTCGAGAACATTATGGAGAACTCTCAGATATGCAGGTTTCCCGATGTTCTTCTTTGTCGTTAAAGCGAGCGATAATTAACAATTTAATACGCACATTACTTTGAAAAGTTAGAGATTCGCGCCTTAGGATTGAACTTCAGACCTCTGCGTGGTAGTCCGACGGTCTCGCACTAGGCTATTGTTGCTAGCTTTTTAATAACAATTTTAGGTTTATAATTTATTTTTCTTTTTCAAATAGACTATTACCGCGCTAGCAATAAATCCTGTCTCACGGGAACATTACAAACATTCAATTAACGGACACAAAGAACACCCAGACTCGGAACAAACATTTGCGGGTCACACAAATTTTTGTCGCGTGTGAGACTCGAACCCACAACACTCATATAGTGGCAGTGGCGAGGCGACCACTTAAACCACTGCGCCATCCATGCAATCAAATATACTATTATTTTGAATACTATTAAGCATTTCAAGCGAAAGGGAATCGGTCTTAAAGTAATAAATATGGGGAAATCACCTATTTAGCTTAATTAAAATGTATATCCACCGCGTACTACGTGTAAAAATATACGTTGAAAGCTCGGCACGCCGATAGCTAGATTAATCAATCCTATCATCTATAGTTCTATCTTAAAATTTCCAATTTACGCTTTAACCCTTTCACTGTTCCGTGGTAGACACAATAGAATTTTTATTTGTTATGTGTGACAAGGGATTCGCTAGACAGTGAGCCTGGTAAATGTTATACACTGTTACTTGACTTTGTTGTTACTGCGATGGAATGGGGTAAAGGTTAAAATAAATATATTCTCAAGTCTACGATAAGAGATTAACTAGCATGCATGAATTTATCATGACTAATCTTTGAAGCCAAAGAAAGTTGATGGTATGCTATAGTTGTATGATAATGGTTATTCAAAGTATCAAAAATGACCTTAAAATGTAGTTCGGTAAATTAAATGACACAATATCCAATTTATAAACTTTAAACATCCTAGTTAAAGAAAAGATATCACTAAAGGAAGAGGAGAAAGTTCTTAAACCTCATAAATAACCAAGGTGTAACTAAGGTGTAACCAGGGTCTAAGAGTTAACCTGTGGCGCGAAAAATTCTCACTGCCTACCTTTATCACACCGGCAGAAAAGTTACCTCCGGGAGCCAAACTGCCTTGGCCAACCTGGAAAGCACTCAACAGGTTGCGTGGCTGATGCAAAGACAATCTGTCAAGGTGGGGTTATAAAGACACAAGTGCGAATGCATGTGACTGCGGCGTATTACCACAGGCAATGGGTCAGCTGCTGTCGTGGCCCGTGAGCCCAGAATCTTACACACTGGATGACCTATATCAGGCTAAACTAAATGCAATCCGCGTTGCTGAAAACTGGTCCAAAATTGTATAAAATGTGTTGCCATCGACACGGTATGTAAGTAACTGTTTATTTCTTATAATATGTATATATAAATTCGGGCATATGTATAACCCACGAAGCAAGGTCTACAGTCTACGCGAGCCAGCTACGTCGTAGCCGCTCAGCTACAAATCCACACGAATCACTCTCTTATCCAAACCTAACAGCCCAATATAATAGCTGGCACGTAACGAATCACCATTTACAGCACATTAACATTTACATAAAATAATATAACGTAATTTAAAACACCTATTCGGTAAACCTCAATTTATAGTGTTTATAGAGTATAAATAACTACAATATCAGTATCTTTCCTGCAATTATATCCGTATTTATGTGCGGGAAGTGTCAACCTCCGGCAAAGTTGGTCGCCTCCTATTGCCTCTGCGGTGCGACGGTAGTCACTGTGTTATTAAATCTGCTAATCATTATGAGTAGGTAACTCGATATACAGGGACGGTTAATTGGATCTGTCTTCGGTAAACAGTGTTCATTAATAATGTGTTTTATGTCATTTTGTCGACTTTCTGTTACACAGAATAATATTGTAAATTAGCTTATAGAACGTATTTACTCAATGGCATTAAGCCAGCGTTTGTGTAATATTGTTTGATATATTAACTAACTGAAAGTAAATTTACTCACAGGAAATTTGACTTCTTCCTACTTGGCAAAAGTAGCTCCGGAAGCTTAAATATCTACTTTACTCGCCCAGTCCTTTTGCGTTCATCCTATCTTTAATTCCTTTTCATTAAGTCGACAAAGCACGAATCCCCTGATATTACAAGCGATCGCAAGCTTTAGCATTACCATCAGATAGACGGTAGGTATGCTTGTCTGCGTCCTTTGTGGTACAAAACACTGATATTCAATTCTACTAGTTCAATAGTATCAATATATTTGACACAAATACTCCATTTTTCATAACTCTTTTAAGTCTAGAGTAAAAAAGAATGCAAATGAACGTAGCAGTTGTGAAATGGTTTTAGTAAGAGTTCAATACTAGTCAGTAATCAGTTCTTACCTTATGCGAAATTCTTTAAATCACATTTTAAGATTAGTAGTTCAAATATTCCTTATTTCAGATTAGCTTTCCAAACAACAAACGAAAAGACAAAATAAACTTGCAAGTACTCCCATGAGTAAATATTTAAAAGATATCATCTTAGAACATAAATATAAAGCCTAGCAGATAGAAAAGTCATAAAAATATTTGCATTACTATACAAGCAGGCAATTTGTTTCCTCGTCTATAACAAGCGCGCTCTACAAACATTAATATAACTCAGACAGTAATAACAAAGACGCGATATGTTTATAAAGGCAACATTGCATCTGATATTGTAGCAATTTTCATGCGCGCGGTATCATTACCAACGTCACTAAGCCGATACGTAACGAGCACGTTTTTCGTTTATAGATGCTTGGTGCGTGAAGATATAGGTAATGTTGTGAGCGTGGAGTGTATCAAATTGGACAACTGGGTGCCAGACGGTCGGCGCGCGTCCGAGCCACGTCGACACTTCAAGTCGATAGTGCTCGACGAGTCTCTCTTCTTCCACTACGAGAACTTCTCGAGAACAATATTTTTATCTCCCCAGCTTTTTATCGATTTCATTTTAAAAGATTTGTTTTTGAATTCAGAGAACTTTGTAGAGGTCAGCTATCTGGGTATCGGTTTATTGAAAAGTTGAGATGGTCTTTTATTAAATTTCTTTGCTGAACTATTTTACAAACGACTTTAACATTACGACTGTGTCTTCCTGAGGGGTTAAGCAAAGTGGTTTTACACGATCATTTTGTAATATTGAGATAAGGATAATAATAATAGATTGCTAGACGACAAGCTCATATGAAGTAAACATTCTTCTAGGTAGAAAAAATATCGGTGGTCGTATCGTATGGTTACGGTTGGTATTGCATGACTCGTAGAAACTATTCAGTGAATATAGGAGCAATATTGGCATAACCAATGTTTCAAATATTGCGCGTTGGTGTTTATCTGTATATCTTCTAAGTCGAAGAACTTAGAATATATACATGTTTTTCGCATATGTGGTGTTCTTTGTATCTATCGTTTCAATGTTTGTTTTGGCTGAAGCGCGCGGCGTACAGAAGTTGTCTCTAAGTAATTACCGTCTTTTAAAATGGGTTACGCTCTTTCATATAGGTTGCCAAAGCTAGTTTTAACCATAAGGTTCAGTATAATACCCATAACCACCCCATTCTGTTACGCGTAGTATATAACAGAGTGTATACAACACGAATTCCTACTAATTACGTCAGCGCAACGAACAAAATGGTGAAGCTTTGTGATTGAATCGCGGTATATCATTTGTATAATACACCGTGTATCGCTACCATTTTGCAATGCGCGCAATTTACGAGGGATTTTGATGAATATAAATTATGCCATTATAATAAAATGGCGGCACGTTATCTGTTCACCCATCCAGTTTAACGGCGCGTTCTATGCCGAGTTTATGAACGTTCTTAGGGACGGAATGGTCCTATTGCTTATTTTTCAATGCTGCTTTTTCTCAGGTGATTACTGTTTTTTTATTAAAATAATTAGCGTTGCAGCCCCAGGTAATTTTTGTCAAATTTGTTGGATAATGATGGTTGATGTCTCCTAAATCTATAGGTTTAATAAATAAAATAGTTAAATTGATATGTCTCGTTTATTCAATGGTGGAAACAAAACGACTTGCCGAAGGTGTTTTGTTTTTGTTCCGAAGATGGAGAGTTAATTACTAGAGGTTCCTATTGGTTGATTATTAGGTACAATATAATATAATATGTCCGTTCCGTAATAATTTAAGTGATCACGTATCAAATTTGGCGTGTCGATCATTACGTGTTAAAACCCAGATACTATTACGTGAGTTGTATGTACGCCGCAATAAACGCACCTAATGATGAAATGGAAGTGTAATATACTTGTACCTAAACTTTTAACGATATACAAGTAACTATTTAATTATATTATTATCAAATTAGCTATTGCCCGCGATTTTGTACGTGTAAAATTTGGAAGTATTTTACTTTCCAGTATTTTTCTTTCTTTGCATGTAAGAAGAAGCTGATCTATACACATAATACTCGACTTCAAGACGACGTATTTATATGAAACATGAACCAGATTTTGATTTATACAACCTCCAGCTGTAAAAACCATTTATAATTTTGTTCAGTCGCTTTTGTGTGATGAGCATATACACAAATAGACAAACATAAACTCTAAAAAGATTGTTTTATATCTGAAGCTCTAAAACCCCACACACTCATTTTTATAAAATATATTCTTTGTATATCGCCCAGTTACAATTTTAATATATGAATAGATAATACATTTTTGACCATAATTAACCTATTTGCATATTATTGTATCGTAAACGTTATCAAGCTAATTTTATAGCAGCTTAAACAGAAAACCCGTTCAATTTATTAGTTCAGTGAGATATTTTAACTATACCACGCATTTAATTTTATAAAACGGTTGGCCAGGTGGAAATTTCGAACTGTAAAATATTCGATGAAACTGACGCCTCCAAACGTGTAACAAAAGCGGGTGAATTGTATTTATAGAACGTTTAGCCACGTTAAAGGTTTTGGTCCATTCAGCTGCAAAAAGGTTAACACAGAATAAAAAAGAAACTAAAATATGAACATAAATATAAAAGCTCATTAATCAAAGACTGGTGTATTGTGGAGGATCGTTTCATAAAATATCTTCTGAAATATTAATCGTTATTCGGCATTTAAGATCGCTAATGTATAGGATTTGTATAAGAACATGATTAGGTACTCTAATAGATAGTATACAAAAATATAAACAAACTGTAAAATATATTGTCGTACTTCAACGTAAAATATGTTTACGTAGTGGAAATGTTAGTCAGTAACAGTGTAATATGTCGAAGATACCTAAAGATAACACAGGAATGAAATCAGTATTTCACCATATAACATAAAAAATGCTTTATAGTATGTTCCCTGACATAACAGGAAACGACCTTGTTGTCGGTTACTGCAAACATTTTCCGAGTCCAAATAACCTCCAATAACAAATTACTACCAAAGATTGCATGACAGGCAAATTCTATTATAGTTTTATCCATCTCTTTTGTGCTCGGGCTATGAAACCAGGATCTCACTACCGGTAAAAAAGCAAATATTATCTTACTTTACACCACCTAATCAATTGGATTATTATATTGTTGTTTTCTTATCATGAATATGATACAGGCCTAGTATAGTTTTGGACTAATTCAATAACGTGACTAGATTTCATGGCTTTCAAATGTTTGCTAATGGTTAATGCCATCACTGTTACAAATTTCATTAAAATCTGATTAGCCGCCTGAACGTCATCGATTTACAAACAGCCTGAAATCCGAACATTTGCATTAAAACATAGGATTGATATTCGTGGAACATTATTGAAGTTGCGAATCATAAGCGGTATACTAAAATTTTAATAGTTTTTTTTATAAATATTAACTTATTTCACGTTTGTCAATGCGAACGTCTCTATCATTTTATTTATTACAAGGTTATTCACTAAACATAGTAAGACGCGCATAGTATCGAACAGGCCGTCAGTCATTCGCTCCTTATAAGTCGTTCCTTTTATTTCGTCGGCCAATGAAATTAACTGTTCACAGAGCCATGAACATTCTTGTCATGCAAGTGAACATTTAACGTTATTATTCCTGGCACTTTCATTGCAATATTTGCATTTTGCACAGCAGCCTTTTGAAATATGCAATATAATAATTAATTTAACGCTTCAAAGTAATATACACAATTATCTAAGTAAGTATCTCAAGTAATGAAGTCATCGATTAAGGATATTTAGCTATAATGGTGGTTAACCAAATCGCACACGTCACTGTTACTAAAATATGTGATAGTGGGTTTACATAATGTTTCAATATATGTATCTTATCATATAGTTATATCGTAAAAGTATGTATGTAACGTTTCTGTGACAAAATTATTGAGTTGGTTTTGATGGTATTCAAAATAGTTAGCCTAAATTATTGAAAAGTATATTGAGTACCTCCAAGTGCTGAGTAACAGCTTTTTATAGAATTGCAAAAACTTTATAACAAAATTTAACTTCTAAATTAAAAAGTAGCCTTTTAAGGCTTCAGTTATTCCCGAGTTTGAAGCCCTACGAAATGCTACTTTTTTAAACACGAAGTTAAGAGTATTTCCTAGTTAACGAGTTAATTCAACGTGAGTTAACGAGTAAATACAACGTGAGTAAATGACTGCCTCGTTGGTTTTGTGACGAGATCTCGGATTCAAATCCAAGGCAAAACCAACAAAATGTCAAGAAATTCTCAATAGCAGTTAGGCGTTAGGGAGCTGTCGGTGTTGCATGCATCCATATATCTTCTGTATATGCACTTATATAAAAGAATAGCAACCGTATGTTTGTATACGCAAAACTTTATATTATGCTAAGAAACGACTTGGATAAAAATCGACTTAACGTATACTATTTATCTCAAAATTCTGAAGCGTGGCCGGATTTAGCTATCATTTTATGAACACACTTAAATAATACACACTTTCACCAATTCGCAATATGAAACACCAAACACATAATTATAAAGGATTATATGTTATCACATACGTTAGAACCATGTTGTACTATTAATCACAGTAATATCACGTTATACGTTTATTTGTTCACAAAACGTATCAACTGTCGCGCGTTTAGACGAGCTATTGTTGACGGTGTCAGTATTTGTGGATCAATCACGTAAACAAACCTATTTGGGAACCGATCTGTCTATATCTTTATAAATAAATGTTTTAGCTCTTAGGATCAATCTTAACTATTTGTAATAAATATGAAAGGTTGTTAGTCCTTCACCTAAAAAAAGAGCTATGTAACGACTTTATTTTGACGAATGACGGATGATGTAATAAATTAAATGCGTTTGCGAAAGAGTGGTAGCAGATTCAGTGAAAAAGAGGTATAGACAGAGTAAGACAGACACTATTACTAGGTATTAGTAAAAAATTGGGGAACAGGGAATGAGAAATGTTACTTTTACTTTACACTCGGCAAAGCTTCGATAAATGTATATAGAAATCAATTAAAAGAAAACTGTGCTTAGTAGCAGTTGTGACGTCACCGATATGTTAAGGGAGCACAACTTTCGACGCATTATATTATATACGGGGTGTCCGGTAATTAATAGTTAACCTTGAAATGTCTTATAGTAGAACTGATGGCCGTTCAGAAAAAATATGACAAAAACTATCCTTACTTCTACCTGATATATGAACTTTTTTAATTACTATATTTAACTTTCTTGTACACTACGACCATAAATGAATAAATTCCATCGGCTTTTTGTTGTTTTATTATTAAACACTATTTATGTTAATAAATAGACAGTCAAAAGTATGACTAGCTATTGCACTAAAAGACATTTCAAGGTTATCCATTAATTACCTGACACCCTGTACGTATATTACGGTAGAAATGAATGTACAATCTATAATATTAAAACCAAAGTATCGCAATATTACGACTTAACAAAAAAAAACGACGAACTAACCTTGAATATTAAATTTAAAGATTTTAGATTAAATTGTTTATTCATTTTAACCTTTAAATATAAAGATTTTTTCATCAATATTTAGGTACCGCTCAAGGAAAATTAGTTCATCTCAAGTTTCTTTAAGAGTTGTTACGAGTATATTTACTTCCATCAATAAAGAAATATATTGTTATCCAACAACAGCGCGCAAAAGTTAAGTGAGAAATTATATTCAAAGCAGGCAATTTACGGGCGAATTCATGTATGTTCCAACATTGCAGCCAAATCAGTGGAGCGATTATATTAAACGACCTGTCCATCGATTTATTTTAATAACGAGCCGTATCGTAAATGTATGTGTATTATCCGGTGTTGATTTTGATTGCAACAAATAATTATATATAATAGGGAATGTTTCGTTATATCGTGGCACGGTGGCTTCGTTAGTCGTACGGGTAAAAGGTTTACATGCCTGCAGAAAGTGGGAAGCCGAGTTAGAACTTTTGAAGGCTTTATTTTACTACTAAGTCTAGCTGCAATATACTAGCTGGCAATAACAGTCATAATATAATAGAATATATAAAATATGGAATATGGAAATATTTTGCATGTGGCTATCCAAACAATTATATTTAGAATGCCAATGCATGTTAATGTTGTTGAACTGGTCGGGTCAGCCACATATGAAAGAAGAAATATTGCCAGTTAGAACGCTTCTGTAGTAGTTGTCATCTATCAAGGAAAGTTTAGTAAATACATATGGGCTGGCTCTCTATGAAGTACGTAAGTATACGTTATAGGTGAATACTATTGGGGAATAAGAAATTTGACGTTTTATTTACGTAACTTTTAATAAAATTTTATGCTATGACTAGAGTGCATATTAATTTAATATTTTTAACAGTTTTAGTATTTTCGGCAATGTGAATCCTTATAAATATATATCATATATAGTATCACATATAGTGTCATTTTCAAGGTTTTAATGAGTATCATAACTACGGCAAAACCCGCTCCGGGTCTCCGTTGTCACGAGACCAGTGATGGTGAAACCGGAGCCCCACCGTGCGACACCCCTAGCCGCTCACACCGGTGTTGCCCTCTGCTGCTGGCTTGTATGCCTATGGTAGCTATTCAGGGGGCCCATCTAGTGATTTGGCGAGTAACCGTCTGCCCATCCGATTGATGCTATTAGAGTTTAGAGCGGACGCACTTTTTTCATTTTTTCATGCACAGCTACCAATATACAGATTCATTAAACACCCATCGCAATAGCCCAGACTTATTAGAGTACAAAATATGTAGCAATAGTCCTACGCCTGCTGCGGCTAGTGCCACCGCAGGTGTTCCATCCCACTTTAGATTAAACCTCTCGATGGGCCTCTTCACGTTGGACCCATGTCTCCGTGTAAGCCTCCCAAGGGGCCAGATATATTTCTAACATATTAGAAAAATATCTGTGATATAAGTAACTTAATAATAATATAATTATTTCAAACTTTGTCCATTGTTGTGTTACAGTTACACACATAACATCTAGAAATATGCGCTCTCTTTATTACTTATTCAAAATCACTGAATTAGGGCACTCTTACCCTGATTACCCTCTTACCCCATTCAGATACAATTAATGAAACTAACTACGAGATGAAAGAGACTACGTATGGCGCAACGGGCAAGCAGTCGCCTCACTGTTGGCGCTGTGCTGAGTATTTTGGGTTCAAATCCTACACGGGTTATTTATAAACAACAAACAATCTTGCGTTCGTATAAGGTGTTGTCATATATAGGTAAAACCTTGTAAGCTTGTCGGTAAATTCTTAGATTGGATTTCACGCGTTCCTTAACTTTACTTTGTAATCTAAATATAACATCGGTAAAGTACTCGATCGCGGTACTATGTATTTGAGTATGTTCTTTGAAAACGACACGAATTTGTTGTGAATCTATCCAGAGCTAGGGTTTATAAAATGACACCAATACTTTGAAATAAAGGATGTCTACGTCATTATTCGCTCACGCTGACGTATCCCTCTTACGCTGACGTAGCCTGCCTTATTGGTCTTACATCATAAGTTTGCGTATATTCGTTAGGCCCCGGGTTCGTTCGCTGGGTCAAGCATAGTGTTATTGGGACTTCCTTATGGGAAATTCTCAATAGCAGCAAACAATGGACCGCGTAGATCGCCAAAATATCGCCCTATAATCTGGCAAAATGTGGGTTTTATATACTGTTGGCCAACCCTTTGGGGCATACAGGTGTTAGTCTACGTTGTGTGGTATGCCTACTTTGATATTTCTGATTGTAAATAATGTTGTGCTATATACCTATATTTCATAAGATTTACTTTTAGTTCATAAGTTATATAGAGCGAGCTAACAAGTTGAGGCTCCGTGCTACTGCAAGAAAACAAACGTGGGTCCTCACGTAAGTACATATGCAGACTGACAGACGAACGAGACGATCAATGATAATTTTCACACTAAATTTCAACGTGAATATTATTTCACTTATGTAACAAAGTGACTCTTATGAAATTTACTAATGATTTCTTAAGAGGTTCTGTACAACCTTACAAGTAAAATAAGCATCTTACATATACATACGTCGAACTAGGAAATTATTACTGCCATAATTATGGACTCAATAAGATCCGATACAATGCTAGAATATAATAGCTACCAATTAGTGAGGACTTATTCTTTTATACGAGTGAAGTGTACCCATAACAGACTACACTTTAGCTCGAGCATCTATGAAAACAATTTGCTTTACGGCAAAATAATACTGTTAGCAAAGCCTTTGCCTGCATGAAAACTAAAATTAGAACAGCACGTCATTATGATAGTCTTATATGCAGAATATTCACGTAAAAGTTTTATTAAAGAACACCATACGCGGTTATGATGTAAAGATAACTTGTAGTACAATAACTACATATTTACAAACTTTGAACTACGATCAAACTGAAAATTTGATGACTGTTGTTCAATAAGTGTTAACGCAATAAAATAGCTCTTTAAGTAGTCATAGTAATCACTTAGTTTATAATGTAATTCGTAAGTTTTATATACAAAGAATAATGTTTTATAAGTATCGTTTTAGGATTTATATCTATATTATACAGTTTGTGCCCTTAATGCCTGTGGCACAGGTTTAACCTAGTACAGGCACCCCTTATATATTACCTTTACGATGTAACCTAAGCTCTGTATCAATTTGTACCAATTTAAGTTGAATAGATTATTATTATTATTATTAACTTATTAGATGGTAATAGATCCTGAAACATAAGTTCGTACCAAAATACTACAACAAAGTTTTAGATGATATTGAGAAATGATGTCGCTCCTCCACAAGCATCTGAAGCAATATTATTTTACGCTGCTCGAACTTCATCGAAAGGTACTCCATGTAAACATTCGTTAATAAAAATGTATGTACTGCAATGTGTTAATAAAATAACGAAATTATAAACGGGACATCACCAGATTAAATAAATCAGTTGGGATGGGCTGTCCGAGGTTGCCGTTATTTCATTAAAACATTACATGTGTGTATAATGTCTAGCGTGGATTAAATCGTACGTGAAGTGTAGTATGTAATCCAAACGAAGTAAACAATGGAAGTAATGTAATACTCACCTATCGTCGTGAGCGCCAAAGTGCACCAGTAATAACTTTGCAAGTACTGCTTCACCACATCTGCCGTTTCAGTGTCATGATACACCCAGTTTTTACTACCGAACCCATTGTTTTTATATATTATATGGTACAAGCACCCGTTCCAATGGAATATCACTAACAAATAATGAATTAAACTGGTAGATCTAAACAAGTTTGGATAGTTCGTGTGTCTCTCAGTGCGGTCCATAAACGCCCAGAAGCGGTATATCTTGACGAGGCGGAACGAGCGCAGGATGGAGTTGAAGCCAATGGACAGGTAGAGGAAGTCCAGCGGCAGGAGACACAGGCAGTCGATGTAGAAGGTGGTCGAGTTCATGTAGTGCGCGCGGAGCTTGGCCGCGTCCGTCTGCAGCACGCCGTCCTCCAGGTACCCCGTCCGAAAGTGAAACAATATGTCCGCCAGGTAAAGAAAATCCGAAAAGTAGTCTAAGCAGAACCACACTATTAGTGTCTCGCCTGAAACAAAATGATAAGTGTTAATTATATATCATAAATTTTATTGGTTGGGATAATAATAATATCAGTCCTATTTATAAGCTGCCCCACTGCTGGGCACGAGCCCCTTCTCAGTGTGAGAAGGGTTAAGCCATCGGATTATAAAGGAAGCTTATGGCAAAATATTTATTAAGAATCTGCTTTATTTACATAAAAGTGCTGGTCTATCTTAACCATGTGATAACTAAAACCAGCGGGCAGTTATAATCTGTGGTTATAATATAGTCTTTACAAACACCTTAACATCTGCTAAAATAATGATCACAGCTTTAACTTTTTTATTTGTTACCTTAATACATTGTTAATGTAAGTAAATTCTCCTAATAGTCTGCAATAACAATGAGATAGTACAGTTCGGAGAGAGAACATAAACAGATTCAAATAATATAAAAGAATAAACCTACTTGACCGGAATATTCGCAATAAGTTGATCGGGCAATAGAGTAATTGCTTGGCTCTAGATCTAATCATTACTTATTTAATTATTATAACCTATTTATGTTGATAGCCCGCTGACACCGACTGGCACTTATACGGACGCGGCGACGAACAAAGACTGGGGTTACTTAAATTAAATATCCATCTACTAAATTTGATTTTGTATCAACGCCTATAAATGGATTAATTCTATTTTGATCCCAACTTCCCATTCCACTAAAGACAAAAATATCAATAATATTAAGCAGAAACTTGAAAACGGATTCACAATTCACAAATTTTATGTGGTGTTAAAATTCATTGGAGCCGAGAAGTGGTAATGAAACAATTGGAAACTTGGGCGCTGAAACATCGGAACGTACCTTTGGAAATATTACATTGTCTCGGTGCGAGACACTTAACTCAGAAAAGCTATTTAGGTAAGTAATTTAATTCTGCGCGGGGCAAGTTGGCGGGAACTATGCCCGGAGTGCGCTAAGTCGCTGCAGCGGCAGATCGTCGTTGCTAATCTTGGTCGCTATCTAAATGGAGATGTCTTTTGCATAAGCTGTGCAGTCAAAATTGGATTATTATCCACTTAAGCTCTCTTTTAAGTTCATCCGACAATGAAAATGAACAAGAGTGAAACAGATCAATTGCGCTTAGTAGTAAGGAAATGGACTTACCGTTAATCTCCTGGAACGCGAACCTGTAGACTATGACCCAGAGATTGTATAGGAAGGCGAGGGAGACGACCATGGACCAGTAGTAGCACAGCCGGCCGGCGGGGTCGAACACGAACGACCAGTGGGGCCCCGAGCGCAGCCGCCCGCTCGCGTACGTCGACCGCCGGCGGAGGCCTCCTCTGCTACCGCTGTTAACAACAAGTCGTATTGTATTACGAATGTTATTTCAAAATAATAAATACGTCTATTCTAATGGCGGATTACACACACTAGATTATATATGTATTATCAAAACCCACAATTATAGTGATACCTGGTGGTTATAGAACTCGTTATGAATAAGTAAAATAGTCATTAAAGGTTTCATTCAAATTGAGTTTGGAGTATGTCTGTTTAAATGCTCAAAGCAAGGTCGCGCAACTTAGCCTGAAAGATTCTACCTATTTTCTCGTACTTTCCGATCTAATTTCTTGCATAATATATAAAATAATAGTCATACATCAAATATAAAACATGTAGGTATACAAATTACACCTAGCCTGCATAAGAGTCGATAGAATGAATAGAATGTATTTTGCTAAGTATAGAAAATCCGCTACAAGCTAGATTGGCAGTGTCAAAGTGTCTATCTATCTATGTTGTTATTTGTACACCATTGCTCAATCCAACTGGTATGTTTTTTCAGATAACGTAGATATTAACATACCTACAATACAAGCATAATCCCTATGGAGTCAGTGCTAATATAAATATATAGAAAACTGTGTTGGCGGTATTATTTAACCTTAAGTGGCAGCATGCTGCCTTAAAATGGAGGGAAAGGAAACTCTTTTAGACAGAAAGATGACGTTAATGTAATATCCAACGGACAAGAAGACACCTCACAAATGTTGAAATTTGGAACAAAATAAACGTAATGTATATTACATAATATTGTATTTTCGGGATTACTCAACACCCGAATACAATGGCGACGGGTAGGTCCTTGGCCTCGTCACGAAACTCACAACAATGAGCAATACTTACATCGTGTCAATCACAACACACTTTTAACTTAATTCCAGTCGGTTTAGCTTTACAGCGTACATGACATAAAATACTTTCGCCTTTGAAGTAATCTACATAATATTATGGATATGCTCTCGCGCAATCTAATAAGAGTTGCACTTAGCTTAACCCTAGCGCTGGAGGCTGATAGCATTATCTTTATATTATGTACACACTATATGTACTTTACATCATCGCACAATACTGGCTACAAAATCCTTAAACTTTGTTTACAGCATGCAGCATAGCGCATTGAACGGCTTATTTTCTACTACGAGTTGGAAGTATTATCGTATATACAAGTTGAAAATATTGCTTTCATTATACTTAGCCACTAGACGTTTATATTATACCAGTTACCCGAGGAATCAGTTCTATGTTTAAGCGTTAGGGTATTTTAAATAGAATAGTGAAATTCTTTTTACTTCTTAAATACAAGACATGTTTGTTTAGCTCCATTTTTATAGAATTTACTTCTGCTGCCTACTGCCCAATTATTTAGAGCAGTTTCCAAAACTTTAAATCCCTTTATGCATACGGACAGATCTGCTTCTCTTCTATAGGCCTAATTAGTTACAATTATGGTTTTCGATATTTAGATTCGATTCTCTTTGACAATGTTGCCTCATATTGCGCAATACGTAATCAATAAGCAAAATAACAAACGACTAGCCTGTTGGTAAGTGTTTAGATGCTTGCGATCCCTGGAATATAAGACATTACAAGTGTTATCACAGCGCGCTGCCAATTCAAGATACAAAGATCCCTTTTGTTATCGCCGCAACAAGTGTCTCGATATCTAGAAACACCTAGATTAAGTCTCCATATTATATATTCAACAATTTCTGTAGTGTGGAGCCAGTCTGGCTGGTCAAGCGACAGCGCACATCTTGGTATCTGAAATACAATTATTTTCTTTGTTTTAACAACGATGAACCATGCAGGCGTATTCTTTCTTAAAAGAGACGGTATGATACCCGTATCGCAAGGTACTCAGCAAACCTTTATACAACGCGCAATGGATCTAAACAACACCCACACTTGGTAAATCATTTATAGATTACAGAAACTTTTATCCCGTATGTATATTGAACCTACAATATTCCACATATTGGCATGGGCAAGGTGACCACTTAAACTATTATGCCGTCAATGTAACCTTGATTAATGATGTTTGATGTTACGCAAGACTAAGCCACAAATGGTTATCAGCGGATACGAGCTTTAAAGCGATTACTAACCTACCACTACATAAGCATATTATAAGTGACGTCGTACACACACAAACACACTGGCTAGGCTGACTTATACTAACTGCTTGTGTGATACTGACTGATGACACGTATCGTATATACAAATGATACGTTTCGTTTGTACGTATATGTACCAGGATTGACATATGTGCGTTCTCATGTTACTATATAGAAATTGATTGAAACTGTATGCGTATAAAAGCAATATCAGACGCACGTCACAAGTTCTAACTTGGCGAACTTTCACTTACCTATATACAAGTAAGTAACAAGAATTTTAATAAGTGTCTGAGAAGAGACTGTTGTCTATTTACAAGCTGATGCCTAATATTATGATAACTTTAACATAATACTAGACTAAGACGCAGCGTCTTAATTCCAGTAGCGTAACTTAAGACTGCGCCGAGCGTAAGACAGATAATGACAAAGCTTGTGCGGCGCATATTAAAATCGGCACGCAGCCGCCATAGTAAAATTGTATGGAGGATTTGAAGTGCTTTTTTGATAAATATATATCTTTATTGTCAACCAATAACTTAAATATTTGGGACGGACAAATTGTAATATAACTATTTATGTTTTGTTTAAGCTGTAAAATAGGATAGATTTCTACTGTTATAATTAATGCAAATTTACGTAATTTTGTAGGCGAATATATTAATTATTTTAAGTTTTTTACAAGTAGTAATTGTAAACACATTCATTGTTATGGTAAATGTATATTTTATATTTTTATTAAACGAAAAGTGTTGATTTTATTCACTTCACTGTGACCGCCTGTTTTGGCACATTTCGCTCGGCGCAGTCTCAACTGCTAGTCCCAGGACTCTGCTTTTGATAGCCAGATCATACAAAATACTATTGATAGGCAGTTTAACTAGCTACACAAAGCAATGCACAAGCTCTTTGTTGTTACTAAGAATTGCTTTGGTGAACTGTGCTCAGCAAACGGCAATAAGCCTTCTATTAAGGGGAAATTTTGCTCGGCCTGTGAAATTGGCTGCGGTTGTACCGTTGGCTAGCTCTCTATACACATATGATACTCGATACTTAAGGCTCCGATACGCAGGTTCTGTAATAGAGATACTATTACGCAACATATTCGTAAGTATTTTAGAAATGTTAGTGTTTTTTATACAAGAATTATGACAGAAAGATTAAGTATGGCAATCCGTCATTGTTCACTTATTAATATCCATCAACCCATTTGAGCCAAAGTAATAGATACACGTACATACACCCGATAAATATAACGTATTTGACCCAACATAACCCAACCCGTGACGCAGTCAGGCAAAATCCGCGAACACAAACTTACGAACATATTTATGTAGCAAAACATAAACTAAAAATAACCTTCATAAATAAACATACCTGTGTACTGAAACCTCAGCACAAATACAAAAATATATTCATCAAAACATGACTTAAATCATACAGGAACAGACTTCATCACCGATGAGCGTATGCTACAGGCATTACGGATTCAATACGCAAGCCATCAACATGCGAGTCGTTTACACAAACATCCCACTTGCCTATGCTAAACAGAGGGCTTACACACCCACACATACACATGTACTGCACACAACCACAGGACTATATAAGATAAATGTAAGCGTGTCTGTTTACATTACCTGATTGTTTGGTCTTAACTCCAATTGACTGACTTAGTTCCCGTATATGTAATTTAGCTGAGGATTAATTGAATGCTGCGTTTCCCACCTCAGGGTTATATCTGTCCAATTAACTTACAAGGTATTGATAGAATGAAGGCCTAGCCACAGGATTGCGGCCACGGTAATAATAGTTTCCTTATCTTAGGCAGCTAAGATCAAGTGCTTCTCATATAAGTGGATATTTCAGGTAAATTGATTGAAGTGGTCTAGCAACGTAGGCATAAATTGGAATATAGGTTGAATTGGCAGAATTGTATTAAACAACACACTACGCTTTTTTGACCCAGGTAAAAGAGGTCCGAGGCAATTGCTGCTTACTGGCCACGTTTTTAGACTCGGTAGTTACTGCCATCCAACCTTAGTGGTGTATTACTTGTGGTTATTTCCAAAAGATGTTTAAAATATTGATGGTTGATATTATTAGTCATCATAAAGTTTTGTAAGTAATAATGACCTATTTTTATATACTAGCGGTCGCCAAGTGGTCGAAATTCGACCATATTTGATTAAAATTTTAAGTTTGATTGTTATTATATATACCGCAAAATTGCAATAGGTACTAAGGTATGTAATCATTGTTACGAAGAATTATACGACATCAACCGAATTACGCCGAAATACTACGAACGCGATTGGACTGCGTGTGTTAAGTGCATGGTTGTGTGCGTGTAGTGTTTTTTTATTAATTTAATGTATTTCTAATGCTTATTTTATAAAAATATTAGGATTCGCCCCTCCTCCTCCATATAAACTTTAACTGTGCCAAATTTCATACTCCTCCGTCTAGCCAATTTTCGTAAAAAGGGCTACAAATTTTTTGCTTCACGTATTAATAATATTATAGATAAACATGATTTATAAAAATACACAAATTTTGAATGAAACTAGATCTGTCGTTTTCTTTTCGGAAAGATGATTACTTTAATTTTGAATGTTTAAAAATAGTGTAATAGTATATTTTCTATTTTAAATTACTTGCGTTGTAATACATATAAGGTGGAGTAATTTTAATGTATAACAATCGGGTAACAACAATATTGATTTTTGCTGGTCTACAGCTATACGGCTCCTACAACTTACTATACTTTACACAATATTATACGTATTCAGTACAATTGATATAATATAATATTAGCCAACAACGAAATGTCTTTCATTGTTTACTGACAGCGATAACAAATTAAGCTTCGCTTCGAAAAATAGCGCAGAACGTGGCAGTTACATATTCACTGACGTAAATAGGTTTCTTTGTAACATTTCGTTACAATGCAAGTCATTGCTTAATTGCTAAGTTATGTAATGCGCATCTTATATTTTCCAGAGATAAACTAAATACTTTTTTTCCAAAAATTTATAGGTTTCTATTTCATACACCCTGTTTTATTAATATAGAATGTCGTATCAGGCTGGCTAATTTAATAGTATTAATACGTACACACACATAGTATCACGACTATGTCTATAATATGACTATGAAGGGATAGGCAGAGTATATTTTACCTATATTTCACCAACTAAGGTTTTAGTTTAGCAGGCACAGTTTTTAAACTCCGTACCGCTACTGAAAATGTATTGAAAGGAAATCCCAAAAACACTTTTACCGAGCAGGGAATAAAACTTGAGATCACACAGCAATCTCATTCACTACCGCAACACTACCAAAGCTTTAGAATTGAAGCAGGTTAGACATTTATATTGTTAGCTCACAAAATTATTTAATATGATATATGGCCGATGAATTGTATGGTCTCTCCAGTGTGGTATTTTAGTACCGAGCTATAAATAATTTACTTGCCAAAAGGGTCCGAAAGGCTTGCTTCTATGTTCATCGCTTTTACAATGTCAGATGATAAAAAGGAGTTTAATTTGACTTTAAAGGTGATTATAATAATTTCAGAAAGGTTAAGCCACGAAAATTGCGGCACCTTTATATAAGCACAGTTATCAAACCATGCAGAGAGGAACAAAATTATATTTTGTTTGTATGTTTAAGGATTCATATAAAAACCCTACCCTGTTTGATTTAAAACCTTTTATCTGGAAATCGGATGGCTTTTTATGTCCAGATTGACGTTGGATTTACAAAAGCCACGGGGCTGGAGTCGCAGCGGGAGACTAAATCCTTTTGCTCCGATAAATAAAATGCTTTCATAATATTATTTAGCGTTCTGGATACCTTATTTTACATACAATTTGTTTATCAGCTATAACATTTTAACTACTGCATGCATTTGTAGTATTTATTGTGTATGTAAACCTCGGTACGTGAACTTTATCAAAATTTAAACATTTTAATAAGCAGTGAATCTTTTGTAATTATCGTTGGTGAAAATTACTGTAGCTTATCATTATCTTAGGAAATAATGGTAAAATATTAAAACACTGAAGTGATTATTACCAATCGTTGTTAAGAAACTACTTGTCTACACCACTCATCATACAAGTCCAGCTCATTAAAATCGGTCTATCCATTTCTAAACCACAAGACACGCACAAACACTTCAAATTTGAGACCCTCCTCTTTGAACTTCGGAAGTAATCAATATATAACATTAATGAAACGCCCACCTTAACCTTTCCAATCTCTTTAACCTCCATAGAATTAGATTGGTTTTGTAATAAAAGTTAATAAAAAGCTATTAAAGAATATTAACGTCTGACAAATCCAATTAATTAAGCCCTCGTTAAAAGAGAATGGAATATAAGGTCTACCGTCTAAATGAAATTCAAATTAATACGAACAAATATTGGGTGTATTTTAAATAACAAGCTGTTTAATTGTCTTGATCTGTAGGGCCAGCGGCTGTTAATAAAAAAAAGATAAATAATATCTTAGTAGAGAGAACATTCGAGCCCAATCTAAGCGGTGTCATTTGAGCCATTGCCTATTAAATACTTAGTTACCTGTGGTTACCCAGTCAAATCGAAAATGATTAATGAAAATGAATTATAGTTTGACCGTGCTTTTACAATCCTGTTTAATTTTTACTTTCTGCACTCCATCTCCATATAAACTTCAACGGTGCCCAACCTCACACTCGTTCGTGCGCGGAATTTGCTTCAAAAGGGTTACAAAGTATATCTTCACATACTAATATATAGAATTTTCGTTTGCTTGAACGGTAAATAAAAACATTGCGAAAAGAGCTGCACTGTCAACAGATAATTCTACAAATTAATTTGGAGTAATCAAATTTAGTAGGAACATTGTACTTTAAACGTAGCTTTTTAATATAGAGCTTATTTGTTAGCGTTGTTATCAAATAAAGTAGTAAGTCATATACGCCACTGCGCAAAATAAATAGGTGTTTAAACAGAAGATAAAGCGCCATTCATGTCTAAAACTCTTATAAAATTTAAACTACTGCGCAATTTTTAAAATGAATCTTTTATTTCAGATCTGCAGACAACATAAACGAGTTTCATATCCAAAATAATAGACCAAGGAGTTTTACAGCAAAGAGTAATTTATTTTCTTTGAAAACTTTACAGAAATATTACACTTCATTATATTGAAACTGAATATTGCTAACAGTGAAATGAAAATTGCTAAAATTGTCATGACAGTGTATAAACAATTAATAAAAGTTAAAAATATCAAAAAGCAGACAAAGAAAACACGAACCAAATAGTGGAGACGAAATATAGTGCTCTCTAACGTTTTTCGTCTAGCAATTACTATATAAAATGTTCTTTGACATATTTATTATAATTTAGAACATTCTTTGAAGTAAAAGAAATCCAAAATCGTCTCATTATTAAAACCAGAATACTGTAGTTTAAACTGCAAGACCCAAGAAACTATTGCATTGTTACACATAGCATTTGAATGACGTATTTCATAAGCCAAAAACAATGTGGTGACATTGACATAGTACGAGAAAATAACTTTGTGCAAAATAAGTTTATTGCAGTAAACTTCAAATTTATGTTTGTAGCGTACATTTCGTACGAGTGGCCAATATAAAATCACTGTATTGTAAGTTGCTAGTATTAAAATATATTTTGTTGAAGGTAGTTAGGTACTTTGTATGTACTAAAAAGTTACGTGCCTCTGATCGAATCTCCCAATGAGTAGTCGTGCATACGCCGATGCCTATATCATTGGCGCCATGATACTCATTACCTGAATGAAAATGTAGTCCAAAAAATTGATAAAAATAGAAAATATATTTACTAAGACATGCTAAAAAGGAGAAAATATGATTTGGAACCACACCTTAAGCGCAATGTTATTGCCGATATCAAGATATTAGGTTCAACTACAAACCACGCTAACCAGCATATCTTCAGGTCTACTAAACAGCATGAGATAAAATGGATCTTGGCTTTTAAATTATTATTATAAGTTGAAGTTATAGCTAGTACAATTATGAAACCATATGAAAATCTGCTCTGTGGCTTTTGCGTAATACGAGGTAAACAGATAAACAGGCGGACATAAATCACAAAATCCATAGTTGAGTTCAGGTTTCAAATTAATTTTCAAATATATATTCTATGTATAGGCTTTATCGGATTGGTCATTACCACCACTGATTTTGCAGCCGAGACTGCGGTTGTAGCTTTATTACAAAGCGTCAAAGGCAATACAATAAACCACACGCACCCTTTTTTAATATTATATAGAGCAAAAAAGCAGTTATATATGCAACCGCGACGCAAATTCGTTATAATAGACAACACAGAGCTGCTGTGATGCACAAAACAACAGACAGATATATATATACATAAAACGGAACGTCACATTTTGGATATAGAACAGCACAAAAGCGTAATATAATTCAAAGGGCTTACTAGTTCAATACATGTGATTTTGTGTACCGACAAACACCAAACAATATTAAGCCTATATTGGCGCGAACAAGGTGTCGAAGCGTGTCAGCTGTCAGCAGTATTTTACTTTGTTTCCAACGCTTTGTTTGTAGTTATATTCGAGACAGGAGCGAACAATAACGTGCCGTACACTTTGGACGACACGACATTGACACGACGACAGTGACATTATCGACAACGACTCAAACCATCGATACGAAATTGACAATCGTTAGCGATATCGCTTAATGTAAGAGTGCTGCATTCAAATTAATGGTTTTTGCGACCAATGTCCGTGTTCGTGTTGTCTCGTTATCGTGTCGCATAATGTGAAATGGACGATATTAAAGAGACCTCTGTTGTCGCTACCACTTTGCTACTGAATTGTCATGTACCGGCCTATACGATGCACAAAGCTCTGTACTCAGCGCATGTCAATAGATAAATATCGTAGAGTATCCACCTTGGTTTTTAAACAGACTATTTGTTAAACGATTTGTCCATCATTAAACTTAATTAAAGAGGCAAATTGTCCCTAAATTAGTTAACGATATCTATATAGGCTGACATGAATCTACCAGATTAATAGAAATCCTATCGATTGAATGTCAACTAAATTCTGTAGAAAATACTAATAGCTAGGATAAACCTATTTGCTCTAGTTACTTTGTGAAGGGTTTAAGTTTATAAACTAAAGCCTGCATGGCTAGCTGTCTAATAAAGATGTGGTTTAAAGATGGTGGCAAACATATTAGTTTGGCATTAGATTGCTATCCTTCAACCAGCCGTTAATGTAGCGCAGTGACTTCCATACCGCCGCAGTATTACCGCGGTTACGGTTTACCATCACCTAAACGTACGCAGAGATATTTGCCGGAGACCACAGTGGTCCCATGCATCATTCTCTCGTCGACAGTAAGATATAAGCGCAGTGATGACTAGACGTAAGCTTGGCTATAGACGACATGCTCACTAGCTCATCCCGAGGCAATCTCTTTCCAATGGCAGATTATTGTCTAAGTACACCACAGTACAGTCTCATACAAAGAATTTTAAACGGGTCGAATTGAAGTAATGCTGATTTGATGCGAGAATGATATGTGCTACCTCAAACTGAATTTATCGTTCTAGGCGAGTGGGTTGATCTAATGTATGACATAAAAATCGAGTAATCCATAAATAGTTGTTCGGTTCGTAAATATTCATTTATCTGTCTGTTGTTTCAAAGTTTTTAGAGCTCTTCACGATACAGAGATTATCCGTAGTACGGAAGTTGTATTTTTAATGATATATTGTGTGTCGCTTGTGTGGATAAACAGGGATTTGAAGCGAAACGTTTATTTACGTTACCGATCTTGTTATAAATAAAAAAAGATTATTTATAAACATTGAGATCATCTTCTCATTGGTTCTGCGCCCTTGCTTTCCTAAACGTGGAACCTAGTAAATGTAAGTTTAAATTCATATTATTGTTTACTTAGTGTAAACTTAACGTTAGAAAATAAAGATTTGATTTGATTTGACGTTCATAAGTGTTACTTTGTGACCTAAATTAATAATTATAATATTTAGATTTTTGACCTACGAGAATGTGCATCAATATAACGCATGTTAATAAATAAAAAAAAGAATGTATAATATTGCTGATTGTGGCAAATAAATGCTTTTCACTTTGCCAAGAAATGGATACAAAATATTGACTTTATAATTCTTTTAAATAATATTGTTGTTAAGTTTTAATAATAATTAGCTCATAAAGCTACTTTGAAAACTATACCTTTATATATCTCTAACTTGTTCGCATAAGTAACTCATAGCGCAATAATTTATTTTTAAAACATTGAATCAATCTCTAACGTATTTATTTTCAACATATCTAAATAGATTCGAGTAAGCAAAAGTTAAATTTGATTTCTGTATACGGAAAACATGCTAGCTTGTACTCCTATGATCGGTAATCCTACTGAGAACTGACCGCAGGCATTGTACGATTATGCAAAACGGGTGCAGTGTGCATCTCATCAAGATTATGCCGATACCATACGTTTACGTACGTAGGTAATAGTAGTAATACGGTAAAACAAAATCATACTGCATTCGGTGTCCACGTATAAGTTTGAACACGCGCAGTGACAACTGTATCAGCAAACCGGTTTGAGAAACTAAAAAGGTATGAAAGCAGCATAAGGTATCGCACAGTACCTGTCAGTGCCATTGCAGTGCGGCGTTGCTAGGTGATTATGTGAGTGGTGAGGCGCAGGCGTAGCCGGCGCGTGCGGCGTGTGCGGCGTGCTACGCCACCCGCTCAGCAGCGGCGCCTCCCCGCTAGCACCCAGCAGTTTTAATCTACACAAGCAGAAATATACAATAGACATCGTCTTATGGATCAAAACTATCTAACTAGTGGCTAGCGTTATACTAAATAACATTCGAATGATATTCGAATGTAATCGCAACATAAGCACGTGCGCTGCGTCCTTGAACATAAATAAAAGGTAGTAGGTACGTAAGCAACTGAATTCGATGAATCGTAACACACGATCGATCAATAGAAACAAGTAGTGGGTTAAAACAACCAAAATGACGCATAACCGCCACACGTAATTTTCTTTCAATTCTAGGCTCTTTAAGCGGGACGCGAAGAAGTAATTATAGCAGTTTATATACAAGCTATATAAACTATCCCACTGCTGGGCACAGGCCTCCCGGGTACTACTAAATCTTGTCTAAATGAGGACTTCCATGTTACTCTCTCGAAGCATTTGATTGCAAGGATGAACTTTACTATTCTATTCCATTAGCGGAATTATTTTGATAAGCGAGTACAAATAACATGTTAAGGGTGGCAAAGAAGCATACGACCCGTCAAATGAAAAGCAGTTACAAATGAAGTTGCCTATGAACAATTGTTCAAACACTAAGAATATTACTAATGTATAACAGATCCTACTAAGAAACGTTTGCTACCAAAATCAAAAAAAAAGTCTGCTCGTCCTTTTCTTACACAGCACGGACAGGAAACAGCACAGCTAGATTCTCCGTTTACCTTAGGAACATATATTCAAGGCTTTTTAGATTCAATCTTCTGTAGGTTTGAAATACTGACCTAGTCTGACCGCTTTCTCGTTTGGACTAGGTATCCTTTCTGCTCAACGTCTCTTATAAAAAATGTTACGACAATGCGTAACATTTTGCTATCAGCAATTACAAACTTAATTACGAGGTCCTAAGAATACCAAACATCACTTCACATTAATATCTTTTTAGCTAAAATATAGACGTGTTGTGAATATTCTTATAGAGTTCAAATTATTTTGAGATATTCAGAAAGGGTGACAATAACTTTGATCTCATATTCGAAACCAATGTTCGCGTTAATTAGGTTCTCTTTGTTGTTCCAGTTTGTCCTTATAGTGCTATTGCCACTTTTCAATCTTGATTCCATGTAGCCCACTTGACTTTTTAATTACTCTCTTTTAGACAAACGAAGACAAGAATAATAAATTGACTATCTGACTACACAAAGATATTTTAGTTAAGACTCCACTATAAAACACAAACAAAGGATAGGAATATCCAATTGCTGGTAAGAAATCTGATTCAAAGATAAATAGAGAGGAACGTGCAAATCAACATTTATATAAAACCTGGCCAACCATATAACGAGAGTCAAGATTCTTATATGTCAACAGATAATTAACAAAAGCACCTTACACCACACTCAGTCCCAGTAATCCACAAAGTTATGCAGATATTATGAGTGTTCGCAGAAAAGGCAAGAGCCGTTTGAAGTCCAATCGACTTAGCAGCACACGAGCGGCTACCGGTAGAAATTGGTTTTCCCAATGCGACCTCTGTGGAAGGCAGAACCGCTAGAACTGTTGTACCGTAAAATGAGATATAAACCGCTCAAAAATGCGATCGGTGCTATTGGCGGCGCCGCCACCGTCATCCGTGCCGACAGCCGCTAGCTCATATTACTAGTAACGCAGGGTTGTCGCAAAACATAATTTCAGATTCAACATTTAGAAAATACCTACTAACACAGTTGAATGACTCTCTGTTAACCCATTTACAAGTCCGTATCCAAAAGAGATTCTAAATTAATTAATCGCAAATTTGAATTCTTAAACGTTGCCCACGTTTTACGATTAATTAATTTTGCACGAGATAGAAGTGCAATTATTTTCATATTATAACTAAGATCACAACTTAATCTTTAGTATTCAACCAAAGATAAAGAATCTTTGGTAATTAATTATACGGTTACGGTAAGTAATTATACTATTTGATTACGCAAAAAAATATAGTTTTTACTATATTACTTTTTTAACCATTATAACGATACTGCATAAATACCGAGAAATGAAATGCAAAGGCAATAGATTTTCACTTTAAGCAGAGTTCTAAGGTAAAAAATAAATCTTCAAATAGTGTTAACCTTGCTCGCAACTCAAGCAACATAATTCTTGAACTTAACACACACTAAACGTTCTACCGTCAACAACGTGAATTCGGAGACTTTTTAAAACCTATATATATTATTTGCACATAAACTATATTTTTTTCATGTATTTAACAGGGTATTTGTAAGTGTTCGTGGGTCTTTTCACATGTGAAGACGGAGGCTCATCAAGTCAACACTTATGATTAAAGCGACACTTAAGAAAAGGGCCCTCGCGCTCCTGGGCAAACAAGAGTGAGGCCCTCGAACCTCTTTACTGACGCCTTAATGGAGGAGACGTGGCACGTCTATCTAAAAAAAATTAACTCGCTTTCAAACAGCTATATTTTTCATAACCAAGCTTGCACAAATTAATTTGTGCTCTCCTAGTAATAGCCGTAAAAAATACGATCAAAACAGACCAATTCAAGGCACAAATATTTGATCAGTTAAAATTGCTTGCTGGTCATGAAAATATTTCCTCACTCTGGCGAGAAACTTTTTGTATTATTAACGTGTGCAATTCAAAATCCATTCTACCGTTACGGCAAAATTTATTCTATATTTTTTGGCATACAAACGGAGCTAAATTTAGATATCTGCAAAACGTTAACTATGCGAGCACGCCTGAAATCGTCAATAATAAACCCTAATACATTTTAACAGAATAGGCCTGGATACTTTTTTGAAGTCCACTTTTATTTCGTCATAGAGATAGTCGTACTATAAAATTAATTTTTGATGCACACAGTTTTAGATAAGTAAACTTCACTACCACAGAACAGCCAGTGCAAAGCGTTTCAATTCATAACCGATATCTACACTCAACCCTATTTATTCCGAACCGCTCTACTTTAAGTTCCTATCATTTTAAATTAAGTTATTGCAGCTTATAACACCCGTAAGTAGACGTCATGGATATCATTTCCGATATCATTGAGACGTTAAAGAATGAGTAGGTATTACGTAGAGTTGTAGAGTCTGGAAGTGTTATGACACCGATGGATCTCTTTTATCGCTCGTGGTGGTTTGACAGATCCAGTTAGGGGGTCGTATATCAATACCGCGTCTGCAACGTATGAAACTGATTTATACGAAAATTGTGATGTGGTGATAGATCATTCTAACTACATTGTTTCAACTAAATCTATCTTTTTGGTAGTGTTTACAGATATTTCTAGAAGATGCCTAACAGTAAAAATCCGTTCATTATTTTAAGCAACTACACCATAATTTTTTTTCCCACTATACCGTCTATCCCAAACTAAGCAGAGCTTGTACTATGGGTACTAGACAATGGATAAACATACATATATATACTTTTATTTTTTGTAAATACATACATATTATACATAGAAACACCCCGACCAAGACAAACATTGTTTATGCACACAAATGTTTGACTTGTGCGGAAATCGAACCCGCGACCTCAGGCGTGGCAGTCGGTTACACAAACCACTACGCCATCGAGGCCGACAAGGTATTATAAATATGAAACGCGTATCTGACAAAAAATTCGGAACATTTAAATAATTTCTAAAAAATATTTAGCCGTCTTAGTTTGACGTCGATAATATAGAGAAGATAGCTTCTCTATATGATCGACTTTAAATTAAAAAGGCTATCTTTATGTTGAGAGTTTTAGGAAGTTAACGGAAAGGTGGCTCCTGTCTTAATCGCGATGTGTATCTTTTAATAAATTTGTGCAATTTCCAATTAATAACGAGGTACCTATTTGGTACAATACAGAATCGAAAATAATAAAAATAATTAAAATACAATTAAGAAAAAGTAAAATATGTACGTAATTTATGACACCACGCTTTTTTATTATGATTGGAATCCTTAAACTACTTAAATACACCCACTGTATCAAACTGTATAAAAATAGATAAACCAATTTGCTTTTATCCGAAATTTTCCGAACTCCAGTTTATGGACTGTAAAATTTGTAAACCTTATTACCTTTAGAATCGATATCTTTTAAAATAATCACTTGGGGAAAAAGATTCCTTTTAAGCCGGCTTCAAACGCTTTCGCATTGCTCTCCTTAACGATTAGCAAATCGAAAGGATCGATTCACTACAGAGAAGCTTGTTAAAGCCGATCTGCTGTCAAGACTGCCTGTTGTTCGAGAAAATAATTTGTAATTTTCAACGCACAAGTGCCGACCTATTAAAATGTCCGACCTCGTTCACTTGTATACAGGCCAAATAAATTTCAGAGAAATAGCTTTTTAATTAACTATATAGATATTAGATACCTCTAGTATAGCTTAAAATCAATTACACAACTAATTATTTTCATTATATTTGACAACTAATTCTAAACTTTAAATAAAACGTGCGTTCTTTTAGCAATATTAATATTTTATTATTGGTTCTCGTTTTAATAAAAATATACTTAACTTGTCTGAAAATTTTATAGTCGGATATTTATTTGAAAGAAGTATTATATTGTCTCAATATTTACATTAGCGAGCGTCATTGGTAATGAGGAATTGGACAAGTTCGCCGAGGCCCGAGTGGGACAGCTAATAACAAAACTTTGTGGAGTAACTACCTACTTTTTTTAACAAGTGCAATAAATAAAATGATTGTTCGCGAAACTCAAATCATGTTTAAAATAATTAAATGGCGTACATCTACAAGTGATAATCGCATTGATCCAATCGTGGCACCAATGTGTTTTTCAAATTTGGGTTTGTGTTATGTATTATAAAACTATAGTCGATTCGTGTTATTATTATAAGATAATTTGTATGATATTATTGTGGTATGTAGAGTTCCTAAACCTCTTAAAGCGGCGTCGTAGTAGAGAGACCAGTGACCTTTTTAGGTATGCTGGCAATGCAGTTATTCCTTGTACAGGGCCGAGAACGCATGAGATTTTCTGTCACTTGTGTATGCGTAGATAGTCTATGGTATTCGCTTTTCATAAAGTGTATTGTATGCTTGTTTATGACCTTAATTTTATAATAATATTTTGACTAAAATTCTTAGTGTCCCCGTTATATTAACCATAGTTAATCTAATAAGAAAGTTTAAGCTTGTGTCATAGCGAACTTATAAATTAGGCAGCTTAATCTCTCTTCGATGGTATAAATTACAATCGATATAATAACGTTCGTTAATAATTAAAATTTAAAACTTATTTAAGTATAATTTAAATCTTAACAGTTTAAACAACTTTGCTTTGGTTCATATTATAAATTATACTATGGACAAAACTAGTAAATCTAGAAATGAGCCCGGTAGACAAGGAATCAAATTTGTTTCTTTTATAAAGATCACTCTTGCATCTTCAGTTCCTGTTTCGCGAGGGCCTTTATAAACATTCAAACAACGGACACAAATAACCCCAGAGTCGAAACAAATAATTGTGGATCACACAGGTTTTTGTCCCGTGTGGCACCGGCGAGGTGACCACAGAAATACGCTACCGTGCAGACAAAAAAAAATACGTGGAAAGTATAAGTAAGACTAACCTTGCTTTGTGTGCGCGTCTGGAGCGCGAGGAGAGGTCCAGCTCGCTGGCGGCGGAGCACGCGGTGCCAGCCTGCAGCGAGCCGCGGGAGCCGCCCAACCGTCGCGAGCCCAGCCGGCACGTCATCATTTCTGTACCAACAAACAACACTAATAAATATACCTTCATACTAGATTCGCACACGTAAATGTATATTGGGTTAGGTTAGTAAGAGTACTTTTTTCTGAATAGGAAAGACATAGAGTACCTTTCATCCTGGGAAAATACTGTTTCCGAGGGATTGGAAATTGACCTGAACCGCGGGCAAAATCTAGTATTGCATAACTGACATTGTTACAATTGATGATATTTAAAACTAATCCTTTCGCTTATGCCTGAAAGAGCTTGGAGTAAATACATATAGACCGTCAAGCCTATATCCTCGAAGGGATAGAGAAAGGTACATTACACCTACATTTCGTCAACAACAAATATTATTAAATAAACTATGATTCTAGGTCACACGTAATAGAAGGCAAGCTTGTTGCCGGTAATAAGTCTCAGCAGCGGATTTCGTACTGCTTCTGAGTATTCCTTGACAAATATTATCATTTTGGCTGATCCAGAAACCTCATTTTCAGCAGTACGCATTTTCTACCGTTGCGCCATCGAGACATTATATACGCAATAAGTATTACAACATAGGATATATTTTACCAGCGAAGTAATACTAGTTGGTTAAAACGCTAGAAGCTTAGCTCTGAAGCCTCATTCCGATTACAATGTTCGGTGTTACCAACTTTTTATAAGCTGATATCAAGTCGTGGGAACTTAGTGGATTATTCTTCTCAATTTTTATCTTAGCGTTGCTCGCATTATGAACCTTTATTTTTATATTATCTATTGTGAGATGGAGCAGAATATTTATATTAATGATATATAAATTGACTTCTAACATCCTTTCAGAAACTATGTGATGTAGAGTAGAATCGCAGAGCTAGAGTGGAGTAAGTAAATAGAATAAATACTAAATTAATGCTAAAAAAAATGTATAAGTATAAATCAATAACTTTAAAAACTTGATAAAATCTTATATATTGAAATAATATCTGAAAACTGCACGTTTACGTTTCTGCGTACGTTCTTAGCCTTAGTCAAACATATTTGAAAAAAGATTGTATAAGGAGTCATCAAGTATTTCGCTACAGGCTGTATGTACTATATCAATTATCTCAAAACAAATCTTCATAAAGTGTAAGCCGTGACATTTGATACAACTCGAATAACTCATTTGTTGAAGAATTAACTCAACGCTGGAGTACCATTGTCTGTAACCAATTAAGAAGATAACATTCAAGTTTATTACAAGTTCATTTCGCTCGCGGTCCAAAGGGCCAGTCCCTAAACAATGGGGAAACAATAACGATAATAAAACGAAGCCATCTTCGCTAAATGAATAAAATGAATAAAGCATAAATCGAATGAGACCATTGTTGCGTTCGCGTCCCTATTCTTTTTATAAACTGCCCGCCACGATTTTGTTCATTGAGGCACCCAGTTTCTCAAAGTTCCGGTCCAAATTACGACGTTCGAAAAGAAACTCTTTCGTACTCGGTTCAGAAGTTACCTAACGAACTAAAAATAAAATGAGACTCGATGCAATCGGCCAGATGGTGCAACTATAGCATACATAATGGCTACAGAAATAGGCGCGTCCCTACGAGGCTGCGAACGTATAACAACTTGATAGGCGCTATTTATACGTGGCCGTACAAAGTATGACGTCATAGCACAAAGCGATATACTACGTAAACACGAATGTATGAATGTGGATTGTTTCGTTCCGGCAGCCAGAGGTTTTGGTAAATTTTAATGGTATGTTGCGTCGCAGTGCGGAGAGTTGCTACTTGTTGGCGAGCTTATCATTTTAATGCACTGAAGGCTTATTTTACATGCCATACTTATTGCCTGTCACTACTTATTCTATACTCATGTACATATATTGGTATCTAGAGTGGCATACTTCTGGAGAATAGGGTACAATATAAAACCTCATTAAATTTTGGAGCAGTCTCACTCAGCAAGAACTTCTGCCCCTCAGAAGATTAAGGTCACATAATCAGTGACCAAGTGCATACTACTCTATACTAATAACTCACCATCTATCTAAAATTTCTAATGACATGTTATTTTGAAATAAATTGAGTAATTATTTACCCCTACATTAACAATAGATCCATACACAGTAGCAAAACAGTGATCAATTGATGACAATGCTATTCAGTTGAACCGCATACCGCTTGTTTATACAAAATATTAATTAACTAAACTCACGCTTATAACTTCGTCAAACATGTAGCTGTTGAAAACCAAACTAGTCGTTAACAAGCTATACCCGCAGTTGAAAATACGGTCCAATTTCAAAATATTGTGTTGTGAACAGCCACCCGCGCCCCGCTCGATCCCGCGCCGCGCCAGAGTGCCAACCATTCTCGATGCCACTAAACGCCAATAAATAATAAGCTTGCCTGTTATCCACGTCATCGCATCCACTACGATTCAGCGCTCTGTATAAGTTATTATAGGTCCTTGCATAATGCATATTTATCTTTTTTTAAATTGATATGCTAATCGTATTTAATTAATAGTTGAGTCAACAAAACGTAACGGATACGAGTTAATATTTAACTTCCTGTAAAATAAAATAGGTTACTAAGTTATGATTTCAAGAATCAACTGCCTTCTGCATATTATTAAAATTAGTTTAGAACTTTAAATACTTTATTTGAGAGCAGTATCGGAGACACAAAGTGGTTCCAACTGACTTTTGAGCTTACGAGTCAATTTATTAGTACTCAGTCGTGGTTTTTACTATCGTAGAATTCCTTAAATGTTATTGGATTGAATTTTATTAAGGTAATTAAATAATACCGATCTATTATCCTCTCGTTATCAAAGACAAGGACATTAAAGAGATAAAAAAAAAATATTGAAATATTAACATTGTCAATAAATAATATATGTTATATGCTACGGTATAAATAACATCAGTGATTTGAGAAATTCAGTAAGTGAAAAATAACGCCATGTCGTTCTAGTATGTAGCCGAATTTTGTAAGTATGGTTAGAATATACACAAAATATCTAAAACTGGTGGGCTGATGAAAAATTAAATTTCTCACAGACATACATCAACGCCACCGATGTGTCATACGGTATGAGCCTATAGACAGTGCTTATGACACCTAACTGAAACAATAACACAAACATTAACCGTTTTGCAATACGAATGTTTAAACTCATTAAGTTCGTTCTGTCAAAAAGCGCTCGTCCCAAAAAATATTTAAGGTCACACGGGACTTGATATTTTCGCCAGTCAAGCTGAATTTCACATTGAAAAAAGTATAAGGCTGGCGCTAACGAAGGTGTTTCAACTTGAACATGATATTTGTTTTCAGTAGGAGCACTCACTAGTGCAGCCATAAAAAGACGTGATTGCCACTTTTCGTTATACAAATCACTGTGTGAAGCTTGGCTTGTTAAAGGTGCATGTGCACACATCTACGCAACGTATGTGTAACACGTTATGGATTAGCATAAAACCTTGCACGTGAGTTCAAAGTATAATGAAAAGAGAATACTAAGGTCTGCACGAGTACGTAAGACAGAAATAATTTCCTCTAGCCAGACTATCGAATATGTACGAAGATATCATCTTATGAAATCTATAAATTGAGCGCGTAATAATAACACTAATACGGTGTATGTGGCACAAAACTGAATGCAGGATGCAATTATTTTAAACAGTATAGGAGCACACACAATGAAGGCAGAATACAAAAGGGAAAAAAATTACACACATACTGGGTATACGGGACGGCGTATCGAAAACTTCAGCAAGACATATTTTTATAGGTACTTATCTTGACGCAATTTATAGAAGTCTATTAATCATAAAAACGCAATATTAAGATTTTAAATTGATTAACATTATTACGCGGTACGCAATGGATCGCATATTATTCATGCCGATTGCCGATTGAGCGGTTCCGCGCGTATAAAAAAACAGCTGATCTGTTTAAACCACGACAATTTAATTACAATGCTGTATTTTATTAAAATGTGGGATTCTTTGATTTTATTTAATAAAATGAATGATTATGTTATGAAGTTACGATTCACAGTAAGCAAAATGAAAAATTGCAGAAAATCTATTTAATTTTTCTTGAAGAAAATTCCAATGCTTTTTAGTTCAGAATAATGGTCTGAATCTACTATTTCAGTTTTGGTACACCGTACCTTACACCCAATATCCATATTTGATGAGAGACGGCATATCGAAGCGCGCGAGATAAGTGCACGTTTACCTCAATACAAACCAACCGACTATTTCCACAAATAAATCGTCTGGTAACTCAATAATGTTACTTTATTTCTACCCTAACTCGATTTATTTACACAATACGCATACATCAAACACATTTGTGACTACAGCCAACGACGCAAGGCACAAAGAAAGCGAACCTTGAATCGAGTGCGACTGGGAACACACGAACGCGTTTCAAACGATTTCACTTCGGAGGCGCACTTCCCCGCGACCAAATAATTTTCTATTTCCGCAACCAAATGAAAAAATAGAGAATATTTCGGTGTATCACATTTTCGGGTGAATCTTCGATGTTAGTATATGTAAGTATACTATTGGATTTACATCATTAAGCGGGTTCGACTAAGAAGTTCGCAACGCTATCTTAAGAAAGTTAGCTCAGCGATCACGGCGTGTAGCCTACGCCTGAGGCTTTAACATAATGTTACCAAAGTGTTCGCCACGCTTAACTAAAACTTAAAAATAACAACAGGGTAAAGCATGGATAACACTCATGCTTTTCTTATGTTTGTTTGTTCAATAAACAAGCTTGATATATAATACCAGAATAAATGTCATGACTTTATCCGTTCTTTCAAGACATTATTTATCAACAACGACACTAAATCATCGACGAGGCTTAATTTTAATGAGCATATAGCTGCTCTCTCGACGAGGTGCAGGAAACTCATCTACGTGATGAAAGAACTAAGAGACGTCGCCAGTATCGAGCTTCTTAACACTGTGTACATCTCACTCTGCCAGTCCATCTTGATACTGCCTAAGCGTTTGGGGAGGCTCAGCCACGTCTCATCTGATACAATTAGAGTGAGCGCAGAGGTCGATACTTAAAGTCATGCTCAAAAAACCATTAACTTTGCCAACAGTTGACCTCTACAAAGCTGCTGACTTGTTAAGCATACGAGAGTTATACGTTCAAAATGCGGTTATCCAGATGCATAAGTGGGTCCTGAATTCCCCTGATTATAAGGATACGTTAAGTGCAAGAGTTTTCAAGATTCCCATCACAAACTGCAAGACTACGTTTAAAAAGTACCTGTTTATATAATAAAGTTGTAAAACATTGCGCTCTTAAGTGCAGCACTACGCGGGAAGTCCATGTTAGAGTTAAACATTTTATAGCCAGCCTAAATTACCACGAACCGGAACAACTCCTTAAAACCATTATTTAAATGTACTGCTCGTTCTACAATTATCAATCTACAATCCGTATAGTTTGGTAGCCACGACACAGGCTGTGCCTAGTGTGGCTGTCACAGTAAATGTTAATATATGTGTAACTTAACTAAAATAAACATTATTATTATTATTATTATTACAACAAAAAACTATATGATTATTTTATGTACTCGTATCTCCAGCAACGAGTAAATTTTTATCCTGCATAAATATTTATATAAGTATAAGGACAAGCTAAATAGCGCTGCGGATCTTTTAAGACAGTTTCCTATATATATATAGCACACAGCATTCGGTACAATTATAATATTGTCAAGTAAGTTTCGTATTCGCCGGCGGGCCGTAGTTAAGTGGCGTCAACCAGTTGTGATAGCAGCATACATAAGTCGGGGCCGGAGGCAAGCCGCACTGCGACGCAACACATCATTAAAATTTAGTAGAATCTGTTACGTGCGAGAATCTCCGATACAAGTAAACAGATACACACACCAATTAGGAACGTGAACAAACGATTTCTATGTAACGATATGATTTCATGTGCGTCTTAATGAAACAAAGGGCTTTGTTGTGACGATAGCTGGCTTCGATTCGAACAACGAAACTCGTACCTAATGGTTTACCATGTTTTGGCTAATAATTTGCAATATAGGGTTATTAACATGACAAGGCTCACGATAACCGGTGGTGTTGGGATGCTCACCCCTATATGCTTGTATAATCCTATACCCGTGCCTAAATATATACGACGCCTTTTAACAAAGCATTATGAA
Organism: Catocala fraxini; assembly: GCA_930367265.1. Lineage (NCBI taxonomy): Eukaryota > Metazoa > Arthropoda > Insecta > Lepidoptera > Erebidae > Catocala > Catocala fraxini. Next base: position 17,055,609 of record OV884026.1, read on the forward strand.
ACTATTGAAATTATTTAACTATTTAGATATACACTTTCCCCGATGTTTCGGTTGTTTTGCAGACAATATGCGGCCAAGAAATAAGTGCTTAATTGCCAAACAATTATTTGTACCAATATAGCGTCGATCGCTGGAATAAGGACACGATACACTCTCGATGCCTTAGCCAAAGGCAAGTAACGAAACTTATGTTAGTGATAACTTATATACGAATACTTACTGTTGTGCGAGACGCGCTACCTACCACCGCTACTTACCCCGCTTCTTCTTCTATCCTTGCATGACCAAGGATGCTGTATATGCACTCATGTATATGAGTATATAATTCGAATTGATTGACAACACGTCAATCAATTCGAATTTTATTCGAATTAAGTTATACACATAGGTAACTACCAACTTGTACAAAACGCGCTACCTACCACCGCTACTTACCCCGCTTCTTCTTCTATCCTTGCATGACCAATTGTAATTGTAATTGGACGCCCTTTTCCGCATTTGAACTCCAAGTTGGTCCATTATGCGTGAGAGTCGGCCGGTTATGGAGATAGCCAGCCCAACTCAGCCCAGAAGCACAGAAGGTTTCTGGGGTCTTCGCAGGCTTCGCGGAGTGACCTCGGGTTGTTGAGGATTTCCTTACGTTGTTCTGTTACTCCCATACATTCCAGGATTACATGGGCAGCAGATTCTTCTTCGGTCAGACATCCCCTACAGAGTGGGCTGTCTATTGCTCCAATGTTGTACAGATGTTTGTTAAGGGGATACCCTGAACCTACCACAGCTACTTACCCCGCTTCTTCTTCTATCCTTACATGACCAAGGATGCAGTATATGCACTCGTGTATAGTGTTATCAATCAATTCGAATATTATTCAAATTAAGTTATACACAAAGGTAACTACCAACCTCTCAGTGTCCTCAGTCTCAGACTTAGTATACACGCACATATACTTATCATTAACAACGTGACGTCCTTATCACTATACACTTGTTAGTACTTCGTCTTCTTCTTCTCTCTTAGCCTTTATTATTCCCAAGTCACTTGGGGTCGGCTTTTCTGGTCTAACCGGATTTGACTGGATATCAGTTTTTACACGGAGCGGCTGCCACCTGACCTCCGCGACCCGAAGGCTAACGATACCCTAAGGCTAGACCAGTGTCAGGATATTAGAGGGTACCGACTTTCTCAATAACGACTGCCAAAGATATTCATGGCAGCCGGGACCGACGGCTTAACATGCTCTCCGAGGCACGGAGCAGGCGATAATTGTCAATCAATACGCACATAATTTCGAAAAGTTATATAACTTCCGAAAGTCAGAGGTGCGCGACGTGGGTTCGAACCCGAGACCCTCTGCATTGCAGTCTGTTGGTCTCCCCACTGAGCTATCGCTGCTCTTTAGTACTTCGTATACATACTTAATATTGTTATCATAATATATTAGTAGGAAATATTTTAACGTATTTTCGACACAAAATCCCCGCGCAGTTGGTTATATGAGTACATGTAATATCTGGCGGTGAGACATGATTTATGTTGGTGGTCTCGCCTCTTTCTACTAATTACTTGACAAGCCGCACTCTCGTTAAGATTTGTGTTGCCTCGGGATAGTTTTTGTTTTGATACTTGCCTCGCTTCTGATGATAGTCAAGTAAATAACATAGAATAAGACTATGACTATATATAGTTAGTCTATATTACCCGTCGTATCTGCCGTCATTCCAAAGCCTGCAGACTTCAACAACGGTAAAAGAATATTTGCTTTATCTCTTTCACACTAATGCTATAGCACTATTCTCACTATAATATTCTCTATATTTAGTGGTTTGTTTGCGATTTTTTTTTATGGTTTGGGGAGAGCCACGCTTCGGCTCGAATGGGATGGCCCGACCGGAGTGATACCACGGCCTCACAGAAAACCGGCGTGAAATAGCGCTTGCGTTGTGAAACGTTGTACGAAACATCGTCGAGTGAGTGAGGGTACCGGAGGCCAACCCCCCCTCCCTCTCACATCTGCCCTCCTCCTGGGAGGGGAAGACAAATTTAAAAGGCTGGCAGCACACTTGTGGCTCCTCTGGTGTTGCGGCTGTTCATGGGCGCCGGTAATCGCTTACCATCAGGCGATCCGTCTGCTCGTTTATCTCCTATAGCATAAAAAAATATTGGTTTTCATAATATTGTCTTCTGTTTACGCGAATATCATTCATTGAAATTAAACTACTATATACGGATTTTATCGCGTTGTTTATGTGATTTTTGATTTTCATATCAAATCCTGAGACATCGCGCCACTAAGAACAAGTGCATCGTTTAACTGTTCATTTCATCACTAATGACGGTATTTGACTGTCATTTTATATAAGGAAGAGGATTTGCATATGCTAGTACTAAAATTTATTCTAGATAATACCTCAAATGCAATCTTATAAAACTACTTTTTACTATGATAGCCGGAATATCCTTACCTTATTTTAAATTAAAATCCATTGCACTATGCAATACACTTTTAGACCTGGGACTTGCGAAATCGGTTTCGCTCCTACATAGCCATGAAATCGTTAAATTTAAAAAATAACTATCTTCGTATACAAAACATACGCACTATAGGTAGCCCAGAGTTTAAAATAGAAAAGTGCACTTGCGCAGACGAACATACAGAGATATTGATTGATTGCTGCTAATACTCTTTAGAACATTCTAAAACAAAGGTCCCTTTGTCCCACTTCAGTTCTATACACTGGAAAAGATTTCAATACTAGCTTTGTTATAAAAGTTAGTGATTATACATAAAATCATTCAATACTTCATGCAAGTGAACGGTTTGCAAGTAGGTGCTCGCTTCACGACGCTATAAAACTTCACCCTTTCAATACACCTCCACACATAACTCGTAAGTGATACACATTAGCATAATAATACGACATAAATATCAATACAGTATTTTATATCGTTTCACATGCGGAACGCGGTTGTACGGAGAAATGCCAAATCACTTGTGAAGTAGAAACGCCACCTGTTTGCAAGTTTAGCTAGTAGGCTTAAAGTATCGTACTTGCGATCCTCTCACTACTGCATTATTAAGATGAACCCGTTAAAAGGGCTAACTGTTAAAGAGTTGAATAACACATACCAACTAGAAATAACAGACACACGACTACTATACATTATTAAAGTTTATATGATTGAGATTATGAGTCTTAGGCAATAAAAAATGCAACAGTCACATCAGAACGAAACTTACCTCGATATTAGAAAACAGAACAATGAAATAATGTGGAGGATTAGCTACATCAAGGTATAGGTGTATATAAACATATTAAGACGTACAAAGTAAATAACTGCTATATGTTATCAAAATAATGTCCTTCATACCGAATTTAAGTCACGACAGCCAATCTTTACGGAGAATGCCTATCTGCGCAAGAAATATTACAATGGAAAAGCGTTTGCGCAAGCACAAGCGCAGTGTCTGTACCCTAACTTTTGTAATCCGATGAGACCACAATCCGACACAACTGGAGACAGAGCAGGGGTGGGACCGTTGCGTGCTTTTCGAGAAAGGTGGATGTGCAACACTACCAACTTCCTAACTGCGGGTTGCTATTGTGAATTACTTGACAGAAAAACCCAATAACTTTCTATGGCTGGATCCAGAATATTTATATGGCTATTGTCATACTATAATAGCAAAGTGCTTTGTTAATGGTTCACATGAATATTCCAACTCAGTAATTATTAACGACGTACTAATTCGTAATAAGCACCTGCTTTATTTAATTCGGCAAAATAATAGTATTTTCATAAATAAATATTAGTCCGCCATATCTAATAATTTCTAGCCACAGAAAAATTTCTACTCGCACCCAAATCACTCAATACAGTGAAAGGTCTTAAATTTAATCATTTTAAATTACACCATAGCTTGATAATTAAAATTATTTTAAAAGTATCCACCCACATTTATTATATTGAAATGTTTACGGAGAGAATAATAAACCACTTCAGCTAAATGGGATTGTGTGTTTGCAGTAAGTAATTAAATCGTAAAGTTAAGGGAAAGCCACAGTTGGGCAAGCAACGCCAGCAGGCGCCAAAATTTATCTAAATTCTCCTCAAATACGTAATATAAACAACAGATAGTGACGGTCGGCTCACTCTTCCCCCTCTTCCACAGAAAGTGGCGCGCTATAATTGCGAGTGTTGCCGAATCTCAATATTTAAGCCGAAACACTACGGTATATCCCATGTGAACAAAATATTTAATCGCATCAGCTTTAGAACCTTAGGAGACATCAAAGTGGCGCTGAGGATCGGCAAAACTTTCCTCCATCGCCTTTTCTATCGTGCTCCGTCGACTTTAAGAGATAAAACTTTTTTCGCCTACAAAAGAGTTATACGTGTTATTTCGCAGACAAAATAAAATGTCCGTGAAAAATCAAGAAATCTAGAGAAGTCAGCCGAGGGCCTCAAGAATTTGTTACTACGAAGATCGAACTCGAATCCGTTCTCAAAATATTAGTACGTTGCGCTTCATTTTCATCCGTGAACGGTACATTTACAATCATATATGAGGTGAGAAATGAGTTACGAAGCAGAGGTAGGTGAGGCCCGCTTGTGACCGATGGCGCGTAAACCAGCGATGTCGACGTGGGCACGCCGTACCGGACCACTGACACGATGGCGCTCTCTTATTTCATTGTAATTAAATCTTTAATATTGTTTTTGATTCCTTTCAACCATTCGTTAGCTGATGAGACTTCAATGGCTTATTTTATTTGAACTATTTTATAAGAGATTTGTTCTAGATAATAAACAAACATTTTTATAAAATCATATTCATTGAGCACAAACATGATAAACATTGAAATCCCCATCATATTACGAAAGCGGTAACCAAATGTTTGTCGAACGAGTGCAATTTTTGATGTCGTCGTTATACTAACAACTTGTTGCAACGCAGTCGCGGCCAGAGCCGGGCAAGTTTACATAGATCGAACTTTTCGGTCTAGTCCATTGCACTTACTGTACTCCACTTTAGAACAAACGCAGACGTCGACGCCCGGCAAAAAGTCTCTCAATCGAGCGGGAAGTTAGGGAAGTAATCAATATCTTTTGTCGCAAACTCGCCACATCGAAATCAGATTTCAAGTAGAGCTAGCCGTTATTGTGCAAGGGCAGATAATGCCGTGTGTTGTATAGGTGCACAGCATAAAATCTACTAACAGTTCGCGTGTCAATGCACCTATGTAAGCCAATTTACGGCGTCGACCACGGAATATTGGCTCGAGCGATGGAACCCAGACTCTCGCAGCAAAATCAAGATTTGCTCAGATCCCGCAAGAAATTTAATATGGAGCAAAATACGGGCTGAATAAAATTCTACGAGGGAGAGAAAACAAAGACTTTTAAACACTAAAGCAAGCATACGTACTGGTACGAGTGATGTTGAAGAAAAGCGATTATTTACAGACGGAAAGGTTTCAGTGTAATGTTTATTATTGTCATAAAAAGTTCTTCTTGCCAGATACCAAACAATTAAAATGAAAAATTTTACTACATAAACGCCATTAGAAGTGAAACAAAACGTAGGGAATGTCTTTTTAACTATAAAAATATATCGCGACTAAGTGCAAAAGTCTCGAATTGATTGTTGTTCTGGTACAGTTTTTATACGATTACTCACGTCGAAACTTTCGTGTCACCCACATTTCCCAGTCCGCAAGTCTATTTGAATAAAGTATGAGCGGGGAACAACAAACTTCGTATAGAAGCCATACTGAAAAAATGCATTTTACTCGCTATGAAACAGAGAAAGAGTGTATAACTGAACTTGGCTCGTGAGTTTTTATTGGTTCCTTTTATGAACACAGACATAACCGCACCGTGCGTATTTAGTGAAGAGAATATCGATGTAAGGCGTGTATAAGTGAAGAGTCTTAATTTGATATGCACTCTCTTCCTCACTGTTAGACATAGATATAGTGGCTACTGTCGTGCCGGTTTGCCACTACGAAGGCTTTAAAAAAATACATATGCACGCTAACAGTTTCAGAGATATGTGATGAAAAGTGCCTCATATATAAAACCCATATAAGTATAGTACTTTAACCAAAGATTTTTTTAGACGAGCTTCTAATATTGTATTTCGAAAATTATCTATAAATGCCTAATTAGGACATTTATAACGTTTGCATGGCATTTTTATTGCCTCTATAATGTTTACATATATGACAATCTAATGTATGTATATGAAACTATCACTTTTCTCGTGACATTTTAGACCCCACATAAGCGTTGATATAATAATAATATTTAAAGAATATTTCTTAAAATGTCATAAAATACATGTTTCTTGAAAATACTTGATTGTCTTAAATATTTATTATTAATTAATTTAACATTTTATTATGACTGTTAAATTAATTAATAATAAATATTTATATGAAGTATGTCAATTTTATCCAACTACTAAATAGAGCAATAAAATGAAGCGACTTAAAAATAAGTGCTTTAAAAATATCGCCTCGACGGCGTAGTGATTAGTGTAACCGACTGCCACGCCTGAGGTCGCGGGTTCGATTCCCGCACAAGTCAAACACTTGTGTGCATGAACATGGATGTTTGTTTTGCTCTGGGTATTTCTATGTTTAATAAATATTTAGTTAAAAAAAGTATATCAGTATGTTTATCCATTGTCTAGTAGCCATCTTATCTTATCTTATGTGGGGGCCAGTCAGTGCAGACCGGCGACCCTTCGACCCAGTGGGATCTTTTGTGACACTCTTCCAATAACGACTGTCATAGATGTTCATGGCAGTCGGGACCGACGGCTTAACGTGCTCTCCGAGGCACGGAGCGGGCGATAATTGTCAATCAATACGCACATAATTTCGAAAAGTCATAATATTCCGAAAGTCAGAGGTGGGTGACGTGGGTTCGAACCCGAGACTCTCTGCATTGCAGTCTGTTGGTCTCCCCACTGAGCTATCGCTGCTCGTCTACTACCCATAGTACAAGCTCTGCTTAGTTTGGGCTAGATGGTGTTGTGTGTATGTGATAGAATATTATTATTATTATTATTCTCTTTATTACTATTTTTTTCTAATAATTATATTTTAAATATAAATATACTTAAAAACTATACTTATTTAAAAATATAAAAACTTACTGACTATTTATTACTATTATTATTATCGCCACACAGAAGGTGTAGGCTTTCTAAAAGAGTCACGTTGCACGTTGGTGCACGTTATATATCGAATCCTAAAATACAAACAACAGTTTAAAACAAAGGATAAAGTTGAGCCTTGACATCTTTCAATCAATCCGCTTGTTACAGTCTACTGCTGGTCAATAGCCCCTCCCAAGTTACATCCATGTTATGAACCGATCCAATGAAGAGTTTTAGAGGTAACAACAGTACACCCTTAGTATATCGGTCTTAAGCGTATTCTACGCCAAAGTACTACCCAATATCCATTAGAATAACGTTTTATTGCTAATGTAAAAATAGCTTTATATTACCATATCAATTAACCGATCGGATAATTAAATTAATTAGTTTCGTAGCAATTTAGCGCAGAAGCCTCAAATTCGATATCTATTCTATTGTTTTCTTTTACGCAATCCGTATTATGTAGTAAAATTTAAGAGCTCTCGATGCTTTGAATTACTTTAATTTAATGAGATTTTTAATAACGTTTTTTTGTACGTAGTTTTTTTTTAAACTGCTTTAAAAAAACTTTTTTATATAATATATGGTCTAGCTAGGCCTTAGTAAATCTATATATATAAAACTCTTCCGTTACTGAGTGACTGACAGACAACGCACAGCCGAAACTACTGAACGCAAGAAGCTGAAATTTGGCATGTATGTTCCTTGGAGAGTGTAGGGGAGCACTAAGAGAGGATTTTTGGAAATTCCACCCCGAAGGGGGTGAAAGGGATAAAAAACTTTTATATGAAAGTTCTACATCGTTGAAGTTAGTGACTTGAAAATTTGTTTTTTTACGCGGGCAAAGCCACGGGTGGAATGCTAGTGGTATATAAAGCAGTCGATTTATACACCACCCATGTGGTAACAATTAAATGGTATTATTATTATGGTTGTACTAACCCGGTTAGAGCTAACTATAATGAGAAATACCAAAGAATACAGGATCCTGCTATCAGTGGCATGATAATTAAAAGGAGTTGAATATTAATAATAAATAAATGTAACATAGAGTCGACTAGGCTCGAAAAATAGGATTATTCAAAGCCTGAAATGCCCGTTAGGTTAAAACTAGAGCAGATGCATAAACATCTGACTGAAAGGCGAGCAAAATGGTTTCAAAACTACTTACTTTTTCTTCATACTATAGAAAGATATGTAGGGAGATACGCTATGAAACAGACGTTTATCTTTGGAGTATTATAACATAACATACCGTAGTGAAAGCCTAGAAACTCATGATTTGGTCGTAGAAATTCAGAGGTAAATATACTATAAGTAAAACCCCATGTTCTAAGAAAAACATTTATTTTAAGTAATATTACGATATATTTTGCAACGTTATAATATCCGTTTCATGACACAAGAGGCAATGAATAGGACAGTGGGTCTCTTGAAACGGACTAGGAAGCGACGCAGTACTTTATGTCACATAAATACACAAAGCTTAAAAAAATATTTCCTTATATCTAATAACTTTTAGTTAACAAGTCAAACACTTTAGTACATAATAAAGTGAAATAGAAAAATTACAATTTCAAAAAATAAAAAGCAACAGGATATGTTCACTTAACTTCTTAATTTTATGATAAATATGAGAGCTTGGCTTCAATTTGGTAACAATAGAAATAGGTTTCATAAATTGAATTTACCTTGAATGAATATTAAGAGTAATCAATCAAAAGCTGTTATGTTTATGTGTCCTTATATCCTGTAATTATAATTATCAGTCTAGACATTAAAATAATCAGTCTTCCTACCTATGTGAGTATTAATTGCAAGTATTACAAAAATTATTATTCATTCCTTTAGGCCCCATGTCTCGTGTGCTCATTTTTTACAAATAGAACACATAAGCCAATCAACATACATACATAGATTCACGCCTGTTTCCCAGAGGGGTAGGCAGAGACTACGGATTTCCATTTGCTACGATACTGACACACTTCTCTGGCTTCATTTACTTTCATCACATTCCTCATACACGCCCGTCGGTTCAAGGTGCTCTTAACCTGGCCTTTGTCCAGAACGCTGCCGATCTGATCAAGAAACGTTCAACGTTAAGCCAATCAACACTGGTACATAAATAAGCCCTATTACAAACAATACAATAATATAATATTCTATAATATTCTACCACATACACACAACACCATCTAGCCCAAACTAAGCAGAGCTTGTACGATGGGTTCTAGATAATGGATAAACATACATAGATACTTTTTTTTGTAAATACATACAAATTATACATAGAAACACCCAGACCACGACAAACATCCATGTTCATGCACACAAATGTTTGACTTGTGCGGGAATCGAACCCGCGACCTCAGGCGTGGCAGTCAGTTACACTAACCACTACGCCATCGAGGCCGACGATGCAATGCAATAGTCATCATCTTTGTTGCTTTTCTTTGCAGTGTCTTTCGCCTTGCATTTGCCCTTAGCCTTAAAAGCAGATGGCAGATTACATGGAGACCGTTCAGAAATAACATCAGAATCATCTGATTCTCGAAGTGAGAAATCCGAATCTGACGACTCTGAAGATGATTGTATTAGTATTCTAATGTTTTAGAAGTTTTCATCTTGATACTCTTTTGTTTTTCTTTTTAGCTAATTTTTTTTTTATTAATGCGTCCTTCTCAGGCGTTTCAGTTATTACCGTGCTCTTCATCTTCCTGGGTCAATTTTGAGTTTTCTTCCTAGGCAATGCTTTTGGATATGGTTGGATACATTCAGGAGACCGATAGATTCGGTTCTGAGCCTGTCATTTGTAGAGTGAAGTTAGAGGAGATAGCAATTGATGTTTCGGGAGCATCGAGAGTAAATGGTTTTCCAGCAGAAATTCCAGGAGCATTATCTGTTGATACTTCTGCATTATGGAGCTCAGCTTCAGGTCTGTCAGTGACAAAGGATGTTAAAAAATCGACCTCAGTAAATGTATTTCTATTGGATGGGTAAATACCAGTTTTCTGAAATCCTGCTATAGCATTTTAAATAGAAAATGCGTCAGTATATGCAGTATTGGCAAATTGAGCCACTTCATATATGGATACTGTCTTGCTGGGATTCGATAACATCCATGCGTTCATGGCTTCCCTATATCGAGCCTTAAAAGATACATAGATAGAAACATCCAGCGGCTGGAGGCGATGGCTACAGTGAGGTGGAAACGTTAAAATTGTTATACTATTATCTCTAGCTAACATGACGACGTCAATTGTTATGTGACTAGAGTGGTTGTCGCACAGTATTAAACAGGAGTTTTCTTCAGATGGCTTCACATATTTGATGAAGTGTGTCATGGCCTTGTAGAAAGTTTCCTCTGTTATCCAACTACTATGAATGGCTAACCCCAGTGACCCTTTTGGGCCACCTTGTAACATAAATTCTTTAAAATGAACTGGAGGTATGGTGCCACCAGAAGCATGAATGAATCCGAGCATTGTCACTAACTGTCCTCTCTCTGCCGACCTCACCTGGCCAACTTGCTTACGGCCCCGGGTGCAACCACTTTTGGTGGGTGGGTCACTGTCGAAAATCCAGTTTCGTCTAGGTTCCAAATAATTTGAGGCTTAATTTTTTATTTATTTAATATGTTTGCAAGATTTTCGTATAACTTACTTACGGTTTCTTGACTAAAAGATATAGCCCTGGATAGAGACGTGTTTTCTGGTTTGCGGACTGATAGTAACGCATTTCTATTCATGAAACCACGAAACCAATCCTTCATCGCCTTTTGCCGCTCAATCCATTTTTCGGGTGCTACCTTATTTGTAGCTGCAAACTGGTAAGCAAGCTCTTTCACCTGATTTGTAGTTAGTCCATAGCACATCTTCGAAGATCTTTTTAAATAATCGGCTAGTTGTTCCTCTTGTTGCTGGGCAAATATTCTTCTATTTTCAATACTAGGATCATGAGTGATTGTAGTTGAAGACCCTTTAGCTTTCTTAACGATATCCGCTAAATATGATTTCGATATCTTATATGCTGATGCAACTGAGCGAATCGACTGGCCTTTTTTTAATACCTCTTCCACAGCAGATTCGATCGCGGCTTTCCCTGGACGAACTGTCTTCTTTGGCGGCATCTGATGAATAAATAAAACCAATTTAGGAGACTAGGAGTACAGGAGTAATGAATTGGACAGGGCCTGACGCTTTGACCGGACGTCTGTTTCAACGCATCGGTACCTGTCCGATTCATTGCAATACTAACCTTCAAAACATAACTAATTCAATTGCAAATAATAAGTATTAATAAGATTATAACTTACCGTTCCGTGTTATTTTGACAATATGTTACAACAAATACAACCATCACAATTTTAACTCACTTTATTATAAAATTTTAAGCCAGTTTGTAATTATACGATTTTTTTTATAATAAACATGTGTTTCAAGAGCGCACGAAAAAGTAAACAGAAGCAATGGCTGCCGGCAACTGTCATTATTGTAGGTTTGTCTATGGTCATCAGTTCTGCCAAAAACCAAATGACATGCAAATTTTCGTTCAAAAATATTAAGATATCTAGTAGTGTTTGTTTCAAAACGCATCCGTTTCATTGCGTATTCTCCTATGCTTTTCTTTAAAATATACAAAACTCACGATAATAATGACAACTCTACACTAGCTTTGTGCCCAGTTCATTGTAATTATGTAACACAGCTGCCTCACTAGGCAGTATTCTGCGTAACACAAGGGGCTTTACAGACGTTGAAATCACAGACACGAACACACAGAATCGGAACAACAGTTGCCAGGGCCATACAAACATTTATTTGTACCGTGTACACAACAGTCATCCTTAGTAGTTAACAGGATAAACAGTTTTCTAACGTGCAAACATGCAGTTGATTAGAATAGAGAAGTTATGCAAAGATATACATATAAACTGCACTTTAATATTATTTTATATCAATCCAATGTAAAAAATAGAGTTACACCTGTTTAATCATAAAGATTAGCGTGAAGAGCACCGTATAACACCCACGCTATTTGCAATGTAAGAAAATACCTGTGGGATATACGAAAAGTTACCCAGGAATGTATGTACATACATATATAGCATTTACATTGTGCCTGCTATGTTTAGGTAACAACCACGTAATACAGATACGTTTACCCCCGTTTACTAGGCACAGTTACAGTCTGTAATATATTTATAGGTAACATGGTAAAGTAAAAATAAATATACATAAAATAAATCATGGTTTGCAGAAGCAAATAAATATTGTACATATGTAACCCTTTTACTGTCGTGAAATCAAACTACGACACCGCCTTGTCATATAAATTGCTCCGTTTTACTACCGATTTTAAATTAAAACACATTTTTCTCAAACGACAAGTACATTTTAATGCCGGTTTATTATACTTATTAATACTTTCTAGGTGGGAGATAAAGAGGGGAAGTGCACGAGCAAAACCCGGCACAATTAATTAGCTGGGATCATCTAAATGTCCTCCCCGAAATTAACGCTTGAGAAATTAACCTAATTCATTTAAGAAACTGTCTATAATAATGTTTTATATCTTGAAAATAACCGTTTCGATAACCTCTTTTAATTTTAAATTATATCTAAAGTGACTGGCGGTGCCGAGCGGCGACTTGGCTTCCATCCCAATTGTTGTAAAAGTGTAAAATAAGTATGTGCTCGCAGAAAGAACATTAACATGAACTTATTCTGCACATATGTAGTTGGTATTTCAACGAGCCACGCGTGAAACTGTAAATGAAACACGAATGGTAGTCTATCTACGTAAAACGTAAATGTTACATTCAATTGTTGTTTCGCCGACGCTATTAGACCAAAAAATAATAAATAGGTTGACGCGCGTTCGACGAGCCCTCTGCCTAACAATACCAAAAAATAACAATTTTCAGGAACCCAGTGTTACCAGTAACAAATAAGTAATTAGATAAATGTACCAAACAAGTTGGTACAAATGAGTCAGCGTCAATGGGAAAATATTCCGTGATTGATCGCTGAATAACGACCATGGGTTAAGAAATTCCTTTCACACACCGTTAATGTGTTCTGTTACAAACTCAAAAAGGAAACGCATTTTCCTGGCTTTGTTGGCACATTTGTTTACCACAGCTTCAACGTATTTTCGTAGCCTCTTTCATTTATTCCATATAAAAGGTGAGTTTAACTTCAAAGACGATTAATCCTAAGCCTTATACGTAGTTGTTAAGTAAGTTATTTACTTATCAGATAATCGGATTGTTAAAAGACCATTAGTGCATTAAATTGGTTTCTCCGAAACACCCTTTGTATCGTTACACGCTATACTGGAGGCGTCACGATTAATCTCGCGATAGGTAGATAATCCCAAGTTAAAAAATTTAAACCCGACGCTCAAAGAAAGATGACGAGCTAATCAAATTTCGCGCAAGTTCGGAAAGTTGTCGGTAAGTTCTCAGATTCAATTAGTAGATACTGGGGAGGCTGTCGGCTGTCGCCGGCCCACGAGCCTGCGCCGCGCCGCCGCGCCACCCAACCCGCGCCTCGACACACTAGCGAGCCATTTTCATTATCATACCTATAATAACCACTCACTCTCTTACTTTCATCATGGCTGGCTCTTTTCACAGTAAGTTAATCTCTCTGTCGACTTAAAGCTTGTAGAGAAATGGAAACGTTTGTTTAGAATTAAAACAAGTAAACTACAACTATAGAAGCTTTTACAACTGTAAAGAATTGAATTAGTACGTGAACTGTTGCTGTGAGAGCTACAAGTAAAACGATTGCTAGCAGAATGCACAAAGACTTAACTGATCATCTATTGTGCAATTAATTCTTTTAAGAGATAGTGATTGCGTTTATAGAAATCCTATGAATGTTTAAAGTAATTCTTAACTTAACCAAAACACATAACCTCTGGTTAGTTATATACACATACGTGATGTAAGTACATGCAGCCTATCCTTATAAATGCAAATGTGAGTTTGTTTATTGCTCTTTCAAGCCTTATACTACACCACCAGTCGTCACAAAATTCCGCGTCATATGTACATAGGGTACCTTTCATATAGAAAAAATACTATTCCCGAGTAATAGAATTTTATTGAGAAAATCAAGAATAACGCGAATGAAGCCGCGAGCAAATTCTAGTAAATAAATAAATATGTTTTCCTACCACGATGCCGTTCAAATACTTAAAGGATTCATTTAAGAGCAATTTCAAAACCAAGGCCTTCTTGCTGAGACGTGAAAAGTTGTACGACTTTATCAATATTTACACTGTGTGTTTTTGGAGCGTATATTGCTTATTTGTCGATTTGAATTTCTGTAGCATCTATTTAACAAACATTATTGCAGATGAAAAGAGTTCTTATTGTTATAAAATTGAGTTTTAACAAAAAGCGGCAGCGAGCGTCAAGCACAAAGCCGACTGATAGATTACCTCGGGAAAACTTAGTAATGTACGGTGACGGTGCAAGGTGAGACGTAGATTTCAAAGTTTTGCTTTTAGCGTGAAGCTGTATTTTGTGGCTCGTTTAGAATCTTTTAGTAATACTTGACCAATATTTAAAACAATATAGCACTTGCATAAAATAGGTTTATAAGAATTTTTTAAGGTATATTTATTATATTAAATTGGAATTAGGTACGAAAACTAGAACTAAAATGGAAACTATCTTAATATTTTATATCAGTAAGGTAAAATGCATCGATAAGGTCCGATTCCCGAATCGAGTAAACTGTTATGGGATTTTTTGTCACGACATACTTAGTAGCAGTACGGAGTTTGAAACAGCCTTCTATTACGTGCGACCTAAAATCACAGAGCAAAGTAGTTGTTATACACCTATGCCTACTCCTACGTGGATAAAGGCTATTATTATGTGTATTCTCACGAATACACATACATGTTTTCGATATACCAAGTAATTCGAATATTCCATTGGCCTCGCGGGGCAATTCTTTTAACCATTTATAGGAGCTATTTTCTCC
Organism: Catocala fraxini; assembly: GCA_930367265.1. Classification (NCBI taxonomy): domain Eukaryota; kingdom Metazoa; phylum Arthropoda; class Insecta; order Lepidoptera; family Erebidae; genus Catocala; species Catocala fraxini. Next base: position 17,070,787 of record OV884026.1, read on the forward strand.
ACATTATTCATAAGTTTAAAACCAAAACATTAGCAACCAACATAATATATAAGCTTTTTTGGTGTTCAATAATTTAAACTCAATTAATACAAAAGCTCATAGCACTGTCGAATACGACTCCTTTGGTTTTAAATCAACGTCATGCCATCTATTCTTGAACCAAATAGTCAAGTGTAAACGTAAAGTTACAGATAGGACGACAAGGCAATAGCCTTGTATACCATAACGTTGTATTACAGTACATAATATGAGAAGTAAGTAGCACGTCTCTATGTCGCAACACTCAAGAGAGTGGAGATAATGTAATTTCCTAACATTCTGCAAACGACAACAATCATCTTAAGGGGGTCAAGCAGTGTCAGTCTCGAGTCCCGAGTCTCGTGTCTCGGCGGAAATGTGCGTTGCGTGCCACATTACCGCACACGCACATAATCGTACCAAGTGCGGATTCAATTGTGCGCTATGTTATTGTGCTCGAGAGAGCGGCTTTTTACGGAGCCAATCAGTTTACAACTTTAACTTTGTATGTGTGTGTGTATCGAGACTTAAACCACGCCCGCGGGATTTAAGAACTCACATACTTCTGAGTAGGCATTTTGCAAATAAGAGTATTTGGACAACTGCGCTATAGTTATTTTTCTCGTTGTTAGTTTGCTGTGGTGTATTTTCGGCGTGTGTAAATTCAAAGTAAGAATCCACTTCAGCTATGAACTTCAAAACACTATCTCCTTTAGCAACAACAATTATTGCATGTACAAGAACGAGTCAAAGCTATACGCACTATAACGCGCTGCCGCATACTTACGTCTACAATAACAATACACATAGATATGTACCATCACCTCTGACTTCAAATCTCAATCGTCACAGAAGAAGGCCACGCACCATAATTGGAGCAACCCTATTCTTATATACTGGGCACAGCGCCGTTCACCAGTTTTCTACTGATAATTAATTTCATACAGTAAGGTAAATAGTCTTTCTCTGTCTAGACAGAGATGATACCGATGCTTAGGCATATCATACAAAAATCCACTCTCAACAGATTGCGGCATTTCAATAATATCAAAGTAATTTTTAAACGCCAAAACCAAAATCCAATTTACGCCTTACACGTTTCAAGTAGATCTCTACATCTTAGAGTTTCCTTAACTTGGGATCCTGAATATCCACGATGAGCTGTATGCAACTGATGCTTACTTACGACCACTAAACCAAGCAGCTGAAGCAGTCTTTACAGCATCTTTAAATCCTTCAAGTTTTATTTAGCTCCTTACCAGTTACTATTACCCACAATGTAACAAGATTTACACCTTTTATTTTAAAGGTGCACTTCAGCGTTTTACAGTTCAAGAGTGCAGGCTGTACGCTGTACTGAGGCGCTTTATCGCTGCCTACTATATGACAGTTAAGTACGTGAGAATGTATTATTTTAATGCTGCGAGTAGTATTCTTATAGTAATAGTATTCTTGTAGTTTCTTTCACCGGTGACTGCCTTTCTTTTGTGTGAGTCCTTTATAATTATAGCAAAGTAAAAAAAAAGCTGTGCATATACAAATACTTTTATCCTTTCTCTCTTAGTAGCAGTACATATACACCTCATTTGTTCTTTTTTCGAAAAGTGTAACCACTGGTTTCGATGAAAATCCATGGCAGTTTTCATCGATCAAAATTATATGTACCACGATGATATTATAGAGAAGATAACAGCTGAGATTGACCTAGAAAGTATCTATATAGGGCAAATATGAACGGGACAGTTGGAAGGGACAACTAGGCCAGATTAAAAGTACCCTAAACCGACTGTACATTACAAATGTGACAAGAGTAAATGAAGCAAGAGAGATATGCCATACAGCAGCCAGTACAAATCCATAGCTTCTGCCTATTTCTCCAGCAAACTGGTGTATGTAAAAGCTGATTAGATACTGGTTTGATTCTGATCATGTATTTCGAAAACATATTACAGCGTACTTGGATACCTGCCAATATTAGCGGCGTTCTTGAAGATGGTTAAACTTTCTTTAAAGTCGTGTTGTACAACAGAGAGAGCCCTTTGTTCTCAGGTAGATGCAATAAATCTTAGTGGAACACAACCGTCAAGAAAACAAGCATCTTTCGACATTATTGTTAGAAGCTCTTTAATGATGGTAAAAGAGTCTTAATGCCGAAACGCTTTAACAATAGTACCACCCTTTAGGTATAAAGTCCTTTGTGGCAACTTCCACCTTGTCCGAGGCATATTCTCGCCTTAATAAAAGTTTATGGGCGTTTCTATATCAAAATATTCTTAGAGAATTTAGGGAAAACTCTTAACATTGGAGAAATGATTGTCTCATTTCACAATGACGGCTTGAAATAAATATTAACGACCTAACACTGTGATATAAAACGAAAGAGTTCGCTTGTGGAATGACATATTATAGACTACAGTCAATACAAAATTGCTGCCTGTTATTTAGTGACGTAAGGGAGTTGATTCTCGGACCGTACAAAACATATTCAGGTCTTGCGCTTAAATTTCTCAACAAGTTGTTCATTTGTTTAATATGTTATAGCTGCTGAATCCTTATATGAACTAAAGTTATTGGATGCTCACGATAACCAAAAGTTATACGGCTACGCGATCGCAGAGATACGGAATAGGTATCCAAAAGGGTCCATATACATATACTGCAGTCGATATTCATTATAATTGCACTGATGGTTTAATGATTAAAAAGTCACCGAACCTTTGCCAAAGCACCAAGTTTTGACTAATCATCCCCATACCAACCCAACATTTTATTGATCCAAATATTTTGTATATTTTATATTAATGTTACAAACATTAACTTCCTGCGACATATGGCTTATCACTAAGGCAGTTAGTAGTCTTTTCAAAAAACCTGAAATAATCTCTAAAATCACTGTGACATCCATACAGCCAGAGCTTAACTCACACCAGAAAAGGAATGAGCCGATCTGTTTCATACTCCATTCCATAAATTCGCAGAATGCTAGTTACATTTACTTTCATATTAGCTTCATTTCCGTAACGTGACGTGAAAATGTTAATTTTCCACGTCCACTGCGGAATAAAGAGCTTTGTTGTGTTCATAAGGAATCGGTTACTAGCATCGTGTGAATACGTTATGTTAAGTACTATACGCTGTACCAAATAAGTATAAATGGAATTGTACTCTAACTAATATTATAATCTCGAGATTCTACTTGGTTTTATGATCTTTCTTCGGATGGCAACGACTTATTCTTTATGGATAGTTGAAGAAAATGATTATAACAGGCAAATTTTAATATCATAGATTTTGAGCAACACAACATCCCTACTCTGATCGATATATCAATCGATAATAGCGCTGCAAAAGTTTATCTGGGGAAATAACCTATAGTATCCTTGCGTTATGTTCATGTGTTAAAAAGGATACTAGACCTTGAAAAGGCGTTGTGCCGTTAGTAGGAGATATGAAAAGGCGTTGTGCCGTTAGTAGGAGACCAGTAGGTACCTTTGTCCCTCGCTCTGGCAACATAACTTCTTTTTGTAGAGTTACTCGGCTGATTTCAAACCTGAAATCAGCCGAGTAACTAACACTGGATATATGCTACGCGTAACACTTGCACATCTTAGAGCATTGTACCTTAGTTTGCAACGATGGTAGTATATAAAAATATTTCTCTGAGTGTCTTTTGAATATTCTGCTGGACATTATTATATTTATTCAATCGTGTTATGGCAGGCACGGACATAGCTGTTAAGTAAAACATAGTTTGATTAAATAAAACTACAAATCTTAAATGGCTACACATAAAAATAATCTAAATTAGATCGCGATATTTCTAGCATGCCAAGTTCGCGGAATAGACGTGTCAAATTTTACGTAGTATAATATTAAGTTATATAGTTATTTAACCAGTTATAGATTTAATTTCAAAGTACACCAGTTTTTGTGTAATTTGGTATCCATTACGTTGTATTTTTAAGCACAACAACTTATACCTTGACTAAGTTCATAATAGAAATTAAACTGCAGTCATTCTCATAATAAGATGGAAAAATGTAATATTTATACAGGCGGCATGGTTCGTCCGAACGCTCAAAGAAATTGTCATTATAATAATCGGGACGTTTCTATCCCATTGATTTTGTACGTAAAATAATAATAATAATTTTCAGGTTCAACTATGGTAGAAATAGTCACTTACTCTGTGGTTTGCGTGCGAGTAGGCGATAGTCAAAATTTATAGTTTTGCGTGTCGGTGAATGTAAGCACGTATAAACAATGCTGCTAACGTACAACCGCTTAATAATAAAACGTCTTCACTTTTCACATGCAAGGTATAAACTGTAATTCTCTTATAAATTCTCAGTCGTAGAATCTATTAGCCACCTAGTACAGTTATCCGACTTATAGCTCTAGATCTGCACCCTATATTATGACCGACAATTTGTGGATCACGAATTTTTTTTGGCTTATGGTGGAACGAACCCATTACGCAAGTCACATTGTTCGTTTTAACCATTGCTCTGTTCGTACAGACAAAATCTGTCGTATACACTTATATACATATGTGTCACTTTATCCCTTAATATTCTATAGATGTATTAACATACTAATAATATTTAAATACACCAGTCAATAAAATAAAACGTAAGCATCAAAATGAAGCCGTCTATTGACCTCTATTATGTGCACGACACACCTAGGGAGATGTAATCAGTACGCTTAACGGACATTTAGCAAGTTCTCTATAGACACCCAACACCACCCGACGCAATCACATCTCACGACGCTCGTGGGACGTGATACGGTGACATACTCTTAAACAAGGACTAACTGTCACACATTTTAAACGGAACATTGATGGTCGTTGATCGAAAAAGGAGGAAAATACTCTCACGTGTTGAAAATGCATTGCAATGTATGTAAGTATTTAACAACATTAAAATTTTCTGACGCTACCGTAAATAAATTATAATAACGTTACGCGGTTCATATTCTGCAAGAACGAGATTATTGAAGATAATCTATTTAGTATATTACAGATTTAATCTCGCGAATCAATGCTGCTATTTTATTCAGACAGTATCGCCGGTAAAGGGGTTTCTATTTGAGGTTGTTTGTAGTACATTTTTAGTTTATGGTATGTATATAAAATTTGTTAACCTATTCTTTGTTAATTATGCGGTCTTGTACCATTCATACCTCTGCAATTAAACTTAAGTGATTTGTAGTGCGTTCGCCCGTGAAGTAATTTAACAAAAAATACCGTTGCATTAATTACTTCGGGTATTTTTATATTAAAATCTGTTGTTAATTTAATTAATTTAAAATTTTAACATTTTATATACATTCAATAAATGACATAATTAACAAGCTTCTACCTTTGTGACGTCAGTTCAAAACTAGCCAGTTACCGTAAAGCATCGTTAAAGTGGTATCCGGTGTAGGGTGTCCACGACCGGTGCGCGGCGGTCGCAAATTACGCACACCGCCGAGTCCATTGTTACTGTCCGTGTAAAATAATGACCCCCACCTAGATCACCTAATGGCGACCAACTCTATTAAGTGCATAGCAAACGGGGAGCAAATACATCTATTAATATCATATCAGTTGCAAACCTCTGATTTAATACAATGTGCTCTAATTGTTCCCTGAAGCCTGCTCCATTTACAATGGTAATGACCAATGGGATACGTAATTGGTTGAATTGCCATGCGTTAATATTTTCTAGGAGAACGCCATGAAATGCTTATTCAGCGGAATATTTTCCTCGCTTGTCATTTAGTTTTTAGACTATATTATACCTAATCCAATTATTACCACCTTAAATACACTTACACAATTACATGATTCAGTTTTAGTAGCTTATTGATCTATTTAAAATCCTTCATAACATAACAAAATACCGAAACATTTGGCTCGGTTCTTTGCATCATGCCGACTAATACGAAATGGCAGTATTTTTCAAAAAATTCATTCTTTTTCATCTTTCTCGAAGCTTACACAGGACAACAATGGAAAGGTTTATTTCATTTCAATAAATTAGATATAAGAATGCTTGCTCCGCAATTGAAAATATTATTTTCGCGACAGTATCAAAGGCAGCTATGACAGACCTTCAATTAATTGTGTTGTAATAAACGAGCGTTTGCTGGAGGTTTCTTCGCGCCGCTTGGTTTTTCCGATATTACATTAGATTTTTCTACTTTTGCAAAAAGCTTTTATGTTGATGATCTATCCACTATTGCATTAAATGTTCAATTTTGTCCTTTTTTAATTGTATACTGAAAGGAAGGCCAGGCTTTAAATACTAAACTAATGACAAGCTACTGCTAAATAATCGCAAATCAAAATTTTTATGTTATGTTGTTGTGAAGTTGGTATATTGGAGTTACATTTCAATAAATATTTAAAGGCTGAATCTTAAAAAAGGCCTTAGGCCAACCTGTGATAGACATCAGAATAACAGGTATTCTAATGGTTTAATCCACACAAAGAGCATCACTTTCTTAACACTTTGATCGCCGTCTGCGTCACCGTTGACACTGAACAATAGATATTCTATTGTCTGGTGCACAGCGTTCAATGTTTTAAAACATGTGCCATTATTTTTTTATTTTATTAAGTGACATAAAACGTAATCTAAAATTCGTGAAACATATATTATATATGCTTTAATAAAAACTATCTTAATCGGCTCTAAATAGAGAAAGATTTAAAAAAATGTTGGGTTTCGTTTGGTCCGCTGTAGGACATTACTGACTTACAATAATTACATATCATCTATCTCTGATAAAAAATTGTCTCATTGAAACTCTTGAAGAAAGACAGCTTAAGCAGACACTTTAGATAATCTTCTTCTTCTTTTCTTTTCGTGTGGTTAGTAGCCAACCTGTTGTCAAGAGTTGTTCAAGCCGCCCGTAGGCCTCTAACATGGCTTAACGACTGCTGTCAATTTGACAACAGCAGGGACCGACTTTTTACGTGCCCTCCGAAGCACGGCGACACTTAGACGAAATACCACTAAGCAGTCACCCATCTATAGACTGACCGCCCCAACGTTATTTAACTCGCTAATCGTTTACTGATCAGTGAGTGTAACTGGATATGATGATTAGATAATAATAAATTGACGTACTAAACCCACTGACTTTAGTGTCCATTGTTATAATTCTAATTATCGATTGAAAATAATTGACAAGGCGTCGATGCGTGGTGATCGATACTTAACACAATGTTTCTCGTTCAGTGCAGCCCTCCGGGGTTGTGTGTCGTGCTAAATGAAGCCTGTGTAACGAGGACCTTGCACCATTTACCTTTGTATTTATATTGTACTCCTTTTAACCTAATTCGTATTAGCTTTTAACTTTCAGTTTTACGTTAACGCCAGCATGACTAGACAATGTAAAAGAAGAAATAAAGTCTAAAATAAAAGGTTACTTCGTAAGAAATATTTAGACTTTTACTAAGCAGTAAAATTATAGTTACAATTAACTAAAAAGATCGTGTTGACCCTACTGTTGACCACAGTCAATTATAAAATGACTAAAGTAGAAACAACTATAGAAAACAAAGTACTCCCCGCCGCAGTCGAACACTAAATCACAAACATAATCTAAACAATCAAACGCAGAATAAAAATGTGACGTCATATAAATGTTTAATATTTTACGAGTGACATGTAAAATTGTTAAACATTCGAGCTTACGGTAACTTGAATCTATCTGTGAATTAGTCCCACATAACACGTAGCTAATTAACAGAGTACGGTGTGATGATCGAACATGGTAGCATAGGTACCTATATATGTATGAATGTATAAAGTTGTCGAACATGTGTCGATTGGCAACAGCTGCCACAAACAAGGTTTGTAGCGGTGGCATGAGTTGAGTGACAGGCTTAGCACCGATCACGGTGAGCTAACTAATAGCTTCTGCCGAAGCCAATGCGACCTGTTCGCTGCCAACTTCACACCATATTTCACATAAAGATGGCAGAAGCCATAACTCAGGTGGTATACATCTGTCATGAGATATGTCGTGTAGGATTATTTTTATGTTAAGGTATTTGGTATAAGGTACAATTGAAACTTTGAATTTTCCCAAATTTTGAACATCAGCTGTTATTTTAAATAAAAGATTTTATTAACCCTATTAACTTATAAATGCATATGAGAAACTTTTACCGTGCCTCTAAACATGTATCCTTCGAAATAAGAATATTACAGGATTGGAAAGTCTGTACCCTATGTTACAGTCTAACCCATGAACAATTTGTGTAAAATGATTGCGGCGATTCCTTGCTCCTTAATAGAAAGATATTTCTGCTTAATTAAAAGACAAACCATCAAACACACTCACGTATGTAGTATTTCTATTAATAAAAAATTATAATTCTTTAAAAGCAACCGCCAAAAGAACCATGCTATGTTCTTATCGTAAATCCTTTTTTATTATTCTCTTCATATTCATTTATAGAAAAGGCCATAGTCACTTAAAGAAATGAACACAAAAACGTCCCATATGTTATCAGTAATCAAGCGTGCCGTGACGAAGGTGGATGGACAAAAAGTACCCTCACATTTCTCCTCGGCAGTTACACCTGTTACAAAGCGACATATTTCAGTGGATTGCTGGCTCCTCGGAAATGTGCCATGCCAATGTCCGGTAAAAGCGTTACTATATTTTACATCTCTATGTACTTATACAGATTTAACAGAAAGTTTTTATCTAGTCTGTTCTCATGAATGTTTAATATATCAAAAGTGTAGTATGCCATTGTTTTTAAAGATAATGCCATTGCGATGTCTATCTGTGCAATTCACTAGGCGCTACAGTGCGAACCGTCTCAATGAATAACATTACAATTAAAATCTATTTTGAATTAATCTTCATTTTCTCTCATATTCACCATGTATTGGCAGAGGTAACAGACTTAAGCAGCATTTTATTAAAATAATTATTATAATACCTTAAGGTCCTTAACAGTAATGTGACTTTAATACATATTGTAATCAAGTTTGCTCGTACCCTCCGTAACAGGTAACAATGATGTACATACGTGCTATTATAATAGTGCTTTATGCGCAACAAAACATGTTCTAAACGCGATCATATATAATGTAAACACCTTACATGTACCTATTCAGTATTATATTCCGTTGTGGGGAAGACACGTTTAATCGAGTGTCAACCGTCGCCCTGAATGCTTCACATTGGATGTATATTCATACCCGGCTGACAGTTGACGACTATTGCCATTCAAACGGTATTATGTACACGTGTAACATTTTTATTATAAACGTACAGTTGCCAATAAGTTACATAGTCAATGTGACACTTACGGCTGATTTTCAAATCGGCTGATAAAAGGCATAAATTCATTATTAAAAAATTGTAAGTACGTGCAATTTATTTCTCAGTTAAGGTTAATCTGGTGATTGAAATTTTGATCCTTAACTTTAATTACTCGGCAACTAAACACAATGAAAAAGCTTTGTGCCTAGTCCCAGGAACTCGAACGTTGGCCAAGAATGTTCTTTAGAAATATTTATAGAGCGCAAACTTTTCATTTGTCAAATTAACGATCCGTGTTCCAATATTAAAATAACCATAAACAAATATTTACGTTATCCCACATTTAGCTAATAAATACAAAGTTAGTAAAATTAACAAAGTGTTCATTGGATGTATCCAAGGATAAATTTATCTTAATAAAGATTTATGGCAAAGCTTTGGACTATTTAACTTTTTAAAGTTTTCCATTCTAGGTTACGTCGCTAGCTCGATCAATCATATTTTTCGCCTACGTTCGCACATACTGGTCTTTTTATCTCTCTGGTGCGAAAAACATGGAGGTGTTATAAAACGAGAATAAACTCTCCTATACTGCAACAATTTTAACCACTATTTCTATAAGTAATTTTAAAAATTGCTGCAATATCATAAGATAAAATTGATATGCGTAAGAAAGTTATTCGAACAAATTACAGGAAATACCTTCAGTGTGCGAACTGTGCAGTCGCTCAAAGATTAAATAACACCTATGTAACATAAAATTCAGTTAATCGTGTGCGAGTCCGGGCGAATGGTCTCGCTTGGCGCGGCACATCCCATCCGGATATTGAGGGAGCGCGGGCGTCATGAAACTTTTACGTCCCTTATCCGTATACCTATTATACCGGCGTCATATTTCATCGAACATCGCCACCTAGACAGCACGAAAGCAGTTTTTATTAAAATCATAGCGGACGTTTCCGTCACCTCGTAAACCACACGTGGCTGAAGGTCTGCGATACAAGCCAAAATATTAAAGTACTTCGCACAACGGGCATATTATATGAAGCGGACTGCGCTCTGTATGTAATCATATACAACTTTTAGTTTTATAGCGAGAGAAAACAGAAAGAGAATTTTGAAAAGTAATTTCATGAAATATAGATTTGATGCGATGTAATACCCGAGATACCCAGAAAGACCGTTAATCTACCAAAACAATAATCTCGTGTTTCAACTCGGCGCATGGCATGAACTTCTGAAGTTTTAAGCATATTAAAATGTTAATTATCGCTTAGCTAACATGCATGTCTAAGAGTTCCTCATAATGTTTTAGAAGGAGTGGGTAGTGTGTCAAGCCGTACTTGGCCTTAGTCTCATTAGAAATAAAAGTCAGTGTCCAATAACGGGACTATTTATAAAACGCTATAATATTACTAAATATAAGTTAATCTGTGTATCATGTAGATAATATAAGTAAAACTTTTTTGTTCTATAATATAAAATAATGTTAGCCCTGTATTAAACTGTCCCACTGCTGGACACGAGCCTCTTCTCAGTGTATGAAGAGTTAGGCCATAGTCCACCACGCTAGCCCAGTGCGGGTTGGCAGTCTTCATATATCTTCGAGAACATTTTGAAGAACTCCCAATATTCCTCATGATGATTTCATTTATAAAATAAAAATTAAATGACGGACCTATAGAAACAGAAACTTCTTTGATTGATATTCTTGCACAAATACAAAGTTTAAAACATAACATTATGTGGTCATATTTTATTATCATAAATCTATTTTATATTTATCAAACAAATTGTTATTATCCATATTATTAATTTATATGGAAATATACTAAACTTTTAGTAATAATAATTTAGCTTTTTAATATTAGTCCTTGAATTTATCCAGAATAAACAGCATTCATTCTGCTCACCAATGTAATGAGAAATTCGCTGAAAATATATTTTAAGTCCTTATCTATAACTTTAAAAATATTTGTCTATTTATAATAAAAATTATCATGTTGATTCATAAAATGTTAGTATATATTCATACGGTACGTTTTTATTGTTACCCACTGTATAAGGATTTCAATACCAAAAGACTTCAAAGATAATTGTCTTGAAAGATAGGACCTTTAAAAAATTTGGTTTATATCACAAATACCGCAACTATAGACGTAAATAGATTACACAAGGAACTCCTAAGTAATTTTAGACAGAGACATATTTCAGTTAGTTACAATTTAAAATACTTATTTTAAAATATCAGTATTTTGTGGATCCTTACATATTAACACACTTGTTTAAAGCTCTAATCAAAAATAATTTACAATTATAGCGTGATTCGCTTCTGCATATTCCATTCCCCACAATATCCAATGAAGTACTATGGTAATGTGCTCACTGTTGAGTTGGAGCTGTCAGCTCATGTGTTCTATTCAGCTAATCAACTGATGAACAACTAAGTTCTATGGTGAGTGAGATAATTAATATCTTGGTACAATTGGTGTCCATCAATCAATTACAAGATTGATAAACAATCACGCCTACATGCTAATGCATAATTATATGTTACGAGTTACGAGCTTCACTAAATTGTATTGTTCTGTATAATTTAATACTAGTGCATGTTCTTATTCAATATTATTAGAGCAAGCAAAACGATATAATTACCTCTCCAGAACTGGTTATACCTTGAAAATAAAGTCCGTATGCTTCTTAGACAACTTATATGCAATGTTCCAAGGCTCTTATTTACATTTCAAACCAAAATAAGTACCTAATACATACAAGTAACTTTATATTTAAAATTATTATCCGATATATACACTACATTCTCAGTGATATTTTATCTAAGCACATACCTTATCCGGCAGCACTAAAAATTTAGTTCAAAGTAACATTCGAACCCAAACTCTCGCATTTGATTCTTATCAAAAAGATATTGAATAATATGCGGAAGCTCCAGATACTGCGACAGTATTGTAAAATTTTATAATATTGAAATAAATAATGGTACCTGTAAAAGGCTTACGATATAGTGTACAGAGTCGTCACAGGTAAAGACAGGCAATTGATTGGTCGTATTAGAACAATATTGTAGTTAGTAGCGCGGAGGCTACATGTGACAGGGGGCGACACCGAGTGACAAGCCGGTTCCACCCGCACGGACATGTCCTTATGTGATCAATCACTGATGATCGACGACACATTAGGGACCAATTTATTCCTATTTAGTTTACATGTACGTTGAGAAACATTTAGACGCCCAATTGAACGCTATCACATGTCTATTCCTTTCTTTTATACGGCTTTAAAAACATACATCACATTTGTAATAAACGAAAAATGTTACGTGCGATTTTAGGTAATCTTATACATTCCGTTGGGAAATCTTTTTTAGTATACCATCTACATAATACATACCATATTCAAACTCGTTGGACTTATCGTTTCTAATCTTAAAGGCTGGTAAACCTTTTTACGATTTAATTTTCTTTGCAAATTGAAGAGTAGTTCTTATAATCGGGGTTCTTGCTCTTAATTTATTCTTATCGGAGAGGGATGGGGTACAACCATGTTTGAATTAGTAAGAACGTAAGTATTGCAAAAGAGGCATGGTTTACACACGTTCGCGGCAAAGAGTTATATGTATATAACGAGCCCATATTGAGACATTGAACGTTTTGTCACGTAGCACCTCGTCGGCTATCCGTGGCGGCATTATGCTGATTCTGTGCAATACGTAACACATATGTCTTCAATGTGTCAACACAACCTGCCGAAGAGGGCTGACTACCTCCGAATAGTGTCAACACAGCTCTTCTTTTCAATAAGATTTAGATAGAGTCTCAACGTGACGAAAACATTTTTAAAGAGCCGTTGAGATCTTTTGGCAGCTATATTATCTTATAAAATCAATAATGTGATAGATACAGCAATTAAAAACTGCACACTACTTTATATACTTATTCTTCTCTTATATTTTCGAAAGATAAAAGCTACTATTAATGTCAACAGTTTTTTAAAGGATAGCGGTACGGCTACCAGCTTTACAAATACGTGCATTTTATTTATATTAAGTATTAGCTGTCGTTCAACTACAGAGGGTTCGACGTAGAATTATAAAGCTTGTATTACAATAACGCCTAGACACAAGAATAAAGAAATTTTTAATTAATCTTTTTTATACGGATTTTGTCGCGTTGTTTATTTTAGAACACGTTTATTATAATTTTGAACTTTAACTCTACTCTTTAAGAACACCGATTCCTACCAAAGAAACTTCGCGATGCTATTGAAATCAAAGGTCATCCTTATTTCAATAGAGAAAATGGTTGGAATTTAACACCAGCTTGAGATCCAGTAATTCAAATCGTCAAACCCAAGAAGAAGCAAAACATAGCTATACGTCATGAAACTTTGAGCTCATTCTGCGTAAATAGGAAAACCAATGATTAAATTATGTTCGGGTACTTTAAAATAATTACACTTGAGACAACTACCATCTTAGTCACCCCATGACCATCGCTGCTGTAAAGCAACAGAAACGTCGGAGAAAAGTGTAAACTTAAATAAAAATAGATTTAATTAATTTAAATAGCTTTAATTGTAATAAAGTTTAATAATAGTAGAGTTAAAGTTCAAAATTATGTAATAAAAGTATTTTTAAAATAAACAACTCGACAAAATCCGTATAAAGTAGTTTTATTTCAATGTATAACATTCGCGTAAACGTAAGACAATATTAAATAGAGGTATATTATATATAGCACCAAATATAGGACATTAAACATAAATATAATATCTACTACAGTTTAAAATGTGTACGTGAACTAGTTTTCTAACTTTCAGTTAATACATGAACTTCTCAGAAACATTATTATACTAATACCGTTTACAGTTTTTCCGAGTAAAGCGCTGGACTGACGCTGCCCGCTGATATTAAATTCTGGAGGTAATATTCATAAACGAGTGGCCTAAGCACGCCATCCCCCCGCTCTCGATATAATAAGGTTTCGTTTCGTAATAACTGGACTTCACAGGGTTAAAACGTTTAACAAATTGCAAGTATTTTTACCTTTCAGTTATATTTCTGAACATTTAATTAGTGCTTGTAAACGAGAATTAATTAATTTTGATTCGTCATCGTCCCCGCCTCGTCTTAAGTAGTTTGTGGCAGCACTAATCTGATGCAGCTGACGATGCCGACCCTTCAAATCTACGTTTAATTGGGGAACTAGATTGCGTGGAGCTGCTCGCAATATATATTCTTAATAAGTTCTACTAATTTGGATTATAAATTATTAATATTCTCGTTAATGACTTGCGCAAGTAAATGCTCATGTTAAGAGTTCACTTTAGTAAAAACCTACGAACAGTCGATCACAAATCCGTTACCTTAATCATTGGCTATCGCCAATTAAAATGGTGGTGATATATTTATATACACTTCGAATCATTTATACTGTTCTATCAATGTTAGCTTTACACCTATGCAGCGGTTCCTAAGACAATAGCATAAAAGCATTGAAGCAGAGCAAGATAGGCTAGGATCATAATAAATAGAAACCTTCGAAAATCATATGCAAGTGTTTCATAACTGTTATATTTCAAAAGTTATTCGGATAAAAGCGAGTTGTCGTCTGCAACTTTTAGTTAAAGAGAGCTACACCCGTTCATTATACCAGTGCATGTTTATGTAGAAATACTATGACATGTTATGTGATAGTCGAAAATTGCCTTACATACCTAGTCTTGCCATAAATATTGCTACGAGGAAAAAAAATTTTTCTATTGCATAAAACATTTATTTATGTTAGATTATACATTAATATAATATCATTTAAAATATATGAAGCACATTAAAAATGATCTCTATTGGCTTTAATACAGTCCTTTTGACGTTGAGGCCAGTTATCAATAGAAACATGCACTCTCCCGATGAGAAAATTCTTCACTGCAAATCTTATGGATTGTTTTAGGGACTACAAATTAGCATGGCGTGTAATGCATGGCATACTATCTAAAACTGACTATAAATCACAATCCAGCGGATTAAGATCGGGACTAGATGACGGCCAGACTTCAGCTCTGATGAAGTCCGAAATGTTCATATCTAACCACGCTTGGGTAGATCGAGATTTATGGCCCGGTGCTGAGTCTTGCTGAAAGGACCATTCTTGGTTATGGATCATGATGTTGTTAAAAGCTTAACCACCTTCTCAGGAATTGTATCTTAATACACTTGTGCCGGAGTTTTGACACCTTTTTACAAAAATATGGCTCAGTCACTCCTTGATGGCTAACACCCCACCAAACCATCACTGAAGACGGACAATGTCAACGTTTTAGTCTGCTGAATAATTGGGCAGCTTCTATAGAGCTTTGAGCATAAACTCGGTCAATCTGGTTACTGAAATATTGCTTAATAGTAAAAAAAAACTCGTCAGTAAATAAACATTTTCTGTTACCTCCCTTTGCGTACCACTTATGAAGTTGTTTTGATTTTACCACCCTATTCATTTTTAATTTATCAGTTAAATAATGACCAATGCGTCTCTAATAGGCTGCAAGTCCTTAGTCATCTTTTAAAATACGCGACATGGTTCTAGCTACTATATTCATTTCCCGAGATAAAATCTTTTGCTTTCGGACAGGATTTCTTCGAATTATTTCCTTCACTGCTTTGATTGCCTTTTTTCGTACGAATACTACGTGAACGGCCGGATCATTTTCCGTCACAAACAGAGGAGGTTTCATTGTACCTATCAATAGCCCGGTACACAAACATTCGACTAATACCAAGCGGATGGTTGATGATGATAATGATTTCAAAAATTCCATTTGGTTCCATACCTACTTCGTGTAATGCTATCTCAAAATTCGGTTATCTTTATCACCCCACTCCATTTTAATATCACCAAAATATTTAACACCGATCGGCGCGAAAATGAGAAAACATAATGAATATTCATATAAAAATGAAAGATTCCAAATTCGAATGTGATATTTTTTTTAATATGTAACCGTATTTATGGCCAGACTACAAGTATGTCTATGCTCATATTATGAAGATGAAAGAATTGATTTTTTGTGTAACGATTTAAACGAAAATTGCCCATCCGATTTCAAAAATTCTTTCACCTTTTGAAAGGTATAGGTATATATTATCACCGAGTAACATAGGCTATATTTTATTTAAAATGTACTGTTATGCTCTAACATTACTTTTTATTTTATTTTTACGTTGCAGAATGATTTAACGTATACCTCTCCAGTATGTCAATCTCACCGGGGGACAGGTATCCCAGTAATACCGACTAAACCTACCACGGTGCTCCTCGACATAACCAGGCGCGGTCGCGCGAACCTAACCTAACCCACTTTTACGCAAGCAAAGCCGCGGGCAAAAACTAGTATGTAATAATTATAAATTGAGCACAAACGAAGAATACTTTATATACATGCCTTATGAGTGGACTACGAAGACGGTAGTGTATTTTTGCAACGATATCGATATCCCTTGATAGCCAAAGGCAAACCTTTTCAAAAGCGCAAATACTTTGAGCACTAGGAGATAAATAAATGGGTGGCATTTTCACAGACAGCCTTTTGGGAACTTTACTGTATAAAATAAAGGGAAAAAGACAACTCGTCACAGCGCCTCGCATTAACTTCATAAAGTTGCCGCACGGGAACAATAAATTCACAGCGATTTACACTCATTTATATTGTTTGCTAGCCGTTTGACGCCATAAATGCGTGCAATAATCAGCGATGAATTTGCAGAAATATCAGCTTTAATGATAAGTTTTAACATGGCATTATCGGCCGATGCCATGCAATATTACATGTAATGTCAAACGTAACCGCGCTCTGGCAACTTGTCCTGTGACAATGACGGCGTAAAATACTGTTTTCGTATTTTGAATATATTAATCGGTAACATGTTTGTGACACGTCATGTTTACACAAAACTATTAACACGTAGTCATCAGAAATGAAAAAGGAAAATAATGTGCTTTATGTATTTCGAGAAAATAATTTTTAAAGCCTATGTTTAAACTAAAATGTTCACAATTGTGCAATAGATTCCCTTCAATCTCTTTGCCTTTATCTCTATGTCTTATATCCTAAAACCCGAAATTTATATAGATTATAGAAACATGTACATATGTTTGTTTCATAAACTCAGCAAAAATAGCTTATCAGATTTTCTTAGTCGTTCATCTAACACATGATAATGTTTTCAGTATAATAAACCGTGTGTTTTATATTTTAATTACATGAGCCCGAGTTAAAATATCTCAAATTACAACGTACAAGACTGTTGTTATAAAGCTAGAACACAACTGCACGTAACATACATAAACATAAAGCTCAAATAATACAAGTCAGCCAATTAGCAAGATCAAAATAAAATGAAATATAATCTGTAGAACGCTCAAATAAGGAAATTGTAATATGGAGTGTGTTACTGAAAGCATTTGTGCGCCGACGTTTTATTCATTAATTTGTAAAGAAAAATGTGTGTACAAAAAATATGGATAAGCAATGCCCGTTTTCAAAAATATGTGTTTTTGATGTTCAAAGAATGGGTGATATTTCTACACAGGTTATGTTTCTATAGCTATATATGGAAAATGTTTATTTTGAACATTACTTTGAATTCGTAAATGTTTAAGAATACTTCAAGCTGAATAAAAGATTTCTTTTCTTCTTTCAAAACAGAAAATACTTTAAAAGCTTCTCTTTTTTATATCATGCTTATGTATATATGTAAATACTCTTACATAAAGATATTTTAATAGATATATTCATAGTAATAGATGTCAACAATCCAGACTATTTAGTTATAAATGCACTTGTGTTGATAAATTGAACTAAGGTGGTAAGCGTCAGGGGTGAATTATACAGAAAAGGCATACGGCGATGGCACGGAGCTGGCATGGCGGAGACATGAAACGCATAAGGCACAGAAGCGATTTAAATTATACAAAAGAGCGAAAATACGGCAAGATGTGTCATTATACAGTTTGATTTTGTTGCAGTACCAAATCTTCTTCATAAGGACTATATAACAAAGTTTTGTTGCGCCACCATGCCTCTGCTGCGCCTGCTTCCCGCTTTCGCCTTATGTCGCTTTTGTATAATTTTCGCCTAAAAGATGTAGAAGAAAATTACGAGAAAAGAGATAGCTATCATTCGAACATGTGCGCTAAAAATGTTTTGTAGAAGATTTTGCTTTAAGACCAATAGAAAAACGTCCTAGTTTAAACGTTTTTGAGTCTTAACTTTGCATGCTCTAGTAATATATCTCCTTCTTTTCTGAATATAATATCAGCGTTTGTAATATATCGGTACTTAAATATTTTTTATTGATTTTTTGATATTTAATTTTTAATATACCTATCGCAATTATATTGTTTCTGATTAAAGGCGATCTTCAAAGGAAATATTTTCAGCAAAAGATGCCAAAAATAATTTTTCAATTCGTTTGATTATATTTTTGTAAAAGTTCCTGTCATACTGAGTCTTATTTCAAAAGCCTACAGCAGACTTTTATAGCTTTTGGCAAAAATAAATGAACTTATTCCTTTACGTTAACGCACCAACGTGTATATATGTTTTGAAGCGTACACGGTTACACGCCTATCATTGGTTTTGTTTGCTCTCGACGATTCACACCGACGCTCCTGAACACACCCAATATTCAATCATAAACATGGCAAAGCATACCTATCGTATATTTTTTTTGAGTTGGTCGTTAGCATAGACTTGCACTTACGATTACGTTTGAACGTGAGGTCTAAAGGACAAAGGTAGTTTTGAGTTTTCTGATAGGAAATTCTCAGTAGCTTGGTCTGCCCGGTGGACGACAATAAGCTCGTCTTCTATCGCGTGAGATTATTTAATCTGGCTAGAAAAATGTGAATGGGATAAATGCACAGATCTTTGAAGAAATGACTATATACATATAATTAAGCTTTACTAATGGATATGCTATACAAGTAAGAAAATATATTTTTCACTATTTTATTCTAAAGACGAAATAATAAAAATGAAAACATATTAACACAGAGATTTCTTACAATTAAAAGTACCAGTGACGTCCATTTACTTGAATAACGCTGACACGACACACCCTTATTACAAAAGATAAAATCCACATTTCATAGACTCGGTTTAAGTAATCCATTAATCATAAATACTTTCGTGCCATATGAATATCTATGCGCTTAATTACTTCATCTTTTATGTGATGCGTGTGCGTGTTTCCGTGTTCTCATTGGAGGGTAATGTGGCACATGAATAATTTCAGGTTATCTGTTATAATACTTATAATGGAGCTTAGGAGCGCGCCTTATCCTATAATGCATTTAGAATAATTTACAATGCGGCGAGAATTAGATTTTAGGCAGTATTTGTAGAACAACTGTGATTATAAATACATTCATACCATGTAAATTCCGGACTGAAAATCTTTACAAAATAGTTTAATGTTCTCTATGAAAAACTGTATTGAATAATGTTGGTAGATTTTCTGAACATCCATTCAAACATCAAATACAACAAATAAATTAAAAGCGATGGATTAGTGTTTATGGATACCATAATCCATAAATTCGATTTTATATGTTTTATAGTACAGTACAACAAATGTATGCATCCATTTATTTTTATGTTATAGTACATACATGAAAGTAAATTTTTGAAAACAAATTGAATGTTGTATCGTTCCGTTTTAACAGACACGCCTTTTGTGAATTGTATAAAATATAAAGCAAGGTTTATTTTGTTGCAATTTGAATATAAAATTATTTTATTAAAATTATTTGAATGTATGTACAATCCCGTGGTGTTTGTATACATAAGGACTGATCGATCCCCCATTAAGGAATGTTGTATTCGAAAAACAGAACATTTTGAATGTTTTAGTAACAATTGCGCATTGCTAGTATTGGTCATATTTTTATTTTTGCTATGTTGCGGGCATTTCCATTTCTTACTTATTCCAAAGCTAAACATTTATTTATTTAAGGATTTCCAACAAAGGAATATACAACAACATACGAGTACATTATAAAGCAATAATTAAGTTCTTAGCGTGTATAGTCCCTCAATTATAGGAAACCACAACTTGCAAATTACAATTACAACTAAACTAACAAACTTAATTCAAGAAATAAACATGCAAAACATAAAACATACAATTTTTAAGCATAAAATTCTGCCTCCAGGGTAAACTTTGGAGTAAAACAATAATAGCTTATTAGATAATAGAGTTATATAAAATATGTACAAATTTAATTAAGAATAAAAAAATAAGTGTATTTAAAACTAAGATAACAATTTGAGAAGACACGTTTTAAATTGTATTAAAATGTTACTTATGTCTAGGTCGGTGTTAACAGAAAGTGCATATACTAATACATACAATTATGTGATTAGACATATAAATACCAAAATAGGAAGTAGAGGTAGATTATTACCATATTTTGCTACCTACATCTTTAGGTCTTACATAATACGGGCCTATTCACATTTCTAGACTCCGTGCAACTACGAAGGAATTTTAATAAAAAATGCTACACAATGATCAAACGACGAATTATACAGAAATAATTGTCATATAAGTATGTCGAAAGTCTTTTGTATAAATGACCAGCATTATTTTAACCTGTTAAGTCAAGACTTAAATAATACTTGGTTGGCCAGACACAGTATTCCAAGGAATATCAGACAAAATTAAAAACCTATCGTGTCTGGCCACCGGTGTGCCGCATTTGTGATAATTCGCCCAGAATACTGACTATTATTACTATGCTTTCCTAGAGTCACATTTACCTAGAAATAATATATTTTCGCCTTTCCCTTACTTGTCAGTATGGTAAACTATACCGTAACGCAAAGAGCAAAGCTGCGATATTAATATCACATACAGATAAACGCAATCTGTAAGTCAAATCTGTCAAGTGACTGAAGAGATATATCGAAACTTCTAACGAGGGCAACCGTGTCACGGATGTTTGAGTACAGCGGTTAACATTAATTTATAATCATCCAGTATATAGATTAGCGAATGTCAATATGTAGGTAGAGAATCACATCTTTGCGGTTCCATGGCATTAGTCGTTTGTGAGTTCCTGAGTTAGATGCCCGATTCCGACAGTGTAATAAAGTTGTTGTGTAAGCAATTCTAAATTGCTAGACGGTGTCTGGAACTATGAGCAGCGGATGGCAAAAACACTGAGCCTCTATAACGCCGGCATTAAAACGTAGATCGCGATGTGTCGGTGTAATACAACTCTGTCTGTACCATACAGGATTAAGTATACATATATAACAATATGCAATGGTAACTTTCGCAACGAATTTATATATTCAAAGTGTTGAAACAAGAAATTAGGGTGTGTTGAAGGCGGTAACAGAATCCTGGCTGGATAACGCTTTTCAGATGAGTAACACGGATTCCCTGGATATAAATTAATCAAGTGGTAGGGCAACCCACGTAGCGTAGATTTACGAGTAACCTCCAACCCTGGGCTCCTCCCCCTCCCTCCCCCGCCGTGACGACGCGGCGCCCCTTGGCGGTCGTCGCGCCCGCGCCTCTCGCACTACACAACTCATCAATTTCCTCAGGACATACGACTTGGAATCCTGTTAATTAAACTATGCCGCCAAATTAAAGCGGCTATATCTCCGCCATACCAGTATTATTTAAAAGTATGCACATTAATATTACGGAATTAAATGTTTATGTCTATGATGGTCTTTCTTGAATACTATATGAAAATGCCTTTATAATGCTTAATCTTCGAAATCCCGTATATATCGAGCGAACCTATTGCCACAGTTCCAAACACCGATCTACTGAGAATTATCAATATTATCCTTTAAAAGTAAGTTTTATTAAATGAATATACATGTTTTATTAAATTATAATACATGTTATAACAGCCCTATTTATAAACTGGTCCACTGTTTGGCACGGGCCCTTCCTTGGTAGAATAATGGTTAAATGGCAGCCCATTATCGCTACACCGGCACGGTTTGGCAGACTTGAAACGTATTCAACAATATTGTAGCAGCCTCGCCACAATGTTTTCCTTCACATTAATACGGCAGAAAGAATAACACTCACATCTAAAACTCAGAACTGCGTTTTGGGGTATAAAATATTTAAATGTTCAGACATTAGCGATTATTACATTCATTGACAACGGCTAAATCCTATTTTTGGATGATCCAGAAGTTTGTATTAATTTGTAGCAGAAATTAGTTTCCCTAATATCCTTAAAATATTGAGCTTATAACGCAGTAGGTAGACAACATAATTAGTGTCGACCACTAAAAATATCGCAGCGGAGCCTATACTAAATTAACTAATAATAAATAATTATTCCAATCACTGTTATCGAAATTAACAAGTCTAATAACATTCACTTCAGTATATTTATTACTAAAATTTAAAACTGGCCAGTGTCTCCAGCTTGAAACTTAATCTTCATTGTTATCAGACAAGCCAGCGACTGCTTCAAACTTTTTCACAGTTAGGGTAACTTAAAGAAGTGCTGATTGAGGTAAAGGAAGCATTGATAAAGCCTACAACTTATACAAGGACGTGATAAAGAAATCTACAATCACCATTCTACATCATCTTGTTTTATCTCTCTTATTGTGTTTATTGTTGCCATAAATTCTTTTCCTGCTTACCTTATTGTTGTATACATGATCTCAGTATCAAAAAACTATGAATTTATAGATAGCAGAAATAAAAATTATAGAATAATAGAATATAAGAGCGATGACAGTTTTAAAAATGTAGGTACATTTTATATAGTCAGGGTACAAGTGTAACATATTAATATATAGCTCGTTGAGTGTTGGCGAAAAAGTCCATGATCAAACAAACCAAAAAAAGGAATTTCCGTTTACTTAAACGCAAGGTCTGGTGTTGCCAGTGAGCAGAAATGAAATGATTCTTATTATAGGTAGGTTTTGTTTTTAATTTTCTAATTTGTTGTTTTGTTCAATTGTTTTGCTTTTTCTTTTTTTTTTGTTATTTCTTCATGTTTTTGGTGTGCCCTTTTATGTGCCAAAATGAATAATTTTCTTTCTTTCTATCTTATGCACCCCTGTGTTCAGCCGACACTCAAGGCCTGGATATTTTATGAAGACCGTGTTGACACTTGTACAAGATAATATAAAGAGATGTACTGACCTATGAGGCTGTGCCGGCTGGCGCCGAGGCTGGGCGCGGGCGGCGAGCCGGCCGCTCGCAGCGCGCCCAGCGCGCCGCCGCCGCCGCCGCCGCCCAGCGCGCCGCCCTCCAGCGCGCCTGACATCAACAACAACCACTATATACCACCGACCAACTACTATAAATATAACAAAAATATTAGTACGAAGACATTTTCGGCAGGTAGCCGCCTACTAACACAGGTCTATTTATATACCTACAATAAAAACACATTATGAGTAAAATACCTACAGACTCAGAGAATAAAGAGGAAGACACACTTGGATATTATATTTTCTGCTTAGATTTACTTATAAATATGTATTAGTTTGTTATGGTATACGCTTTAAAATTTGATGTATATTAATGAAATTGTAATCAAATTACATAATCAAAATCAAGACACCTGAAACATATTTTTAAACCACAAGTCCAATCGGTCAACTTTAAATGTTTGCGCTCATATTATAAGGAACTGGCATAACATGTGCAACAATTTTTTTTTTTTGTAATTTGGCATGTTAATATTATTATTGTTGATCATAGTTGGTATCTTATATATTTAGGTGTTTTTGTATTGTGTAAATCTATCTAGTAACATCTTATCAAATTATTATAAAAATGGTAAGTAAAGTTATTATTTAGATGTATTTATGTTTGTGTTTTATAGAAAATACATTAGTTTTGCGCTGGTTGTCTTGTTTTTTGTTTTTTTTTGTCATTTATGTTGGTGGCAGTATGCATGCCATTGCCTACTTAGTAAAAATACTTGGTGGCAGTATTTATGCCTTTGCCTGTTTGGGTTTCAGACGCATCTGCATGATGAAGACGTTGAGGCCGAATTGGAGAGGATGTTTGGGCTTCCTGAAGATCCCGATGTTTCAGAAGACGAATACGAGGGTGAAGATGGCGAAGAAGGTAATTTTAATCTACAATCTTTATTGGAAGATCGAGATTTAGTGAGTCCTACGCCTGGCCTGTGAAGCCAAAGTCCTTTGATGGAAGATCAAGATCAAGTAAGTCGTACTCCTGGTCCGTCTAATCCACCATATATACCTGTGATAGATGAAGAATTGAGTACCGAAACTCATATCCAGAATAACTGCGATCTTTCAGCAGAATCTTCTTCTGGCGAGGAAGACGAAAACAGCTGGTCAAAATACGTAGTCACACAGACCAAGTCCGGATTCGTATGACAAATTACCTCTAAAACCTAGTATTTTTTATCCAAGTAGAACTTCACTACTAGCATATTTTCAAAATATTTTACCGATGAAGTATGTAATGCGCCATATTATTGAACAAACAAATTTGAATGCCAACCAAAAACAGACACCTCATTGGGAAACTGTATCAAAGTCGGAAAAAGATGCCTTCTTAGGCATTATCATTCTAATGGGCCTCCATGTACTACCTAGTATAGACCTATATTGGCTCAGTGATCCATTTTTTAGAGTTGATGTAATCGGCCATGTGATGACTTGTAAGAGGTTAAAAAAAAATTTGCAATCTTGCATCTGAATGACAACACTAAAATCGCCCCTAAAACAAATCTTAACTACGACAAATTATACAAAGTCCGACCTGTTTTAGACATGCTAAATACTGCATGTAAAAATAAAGCTAAACCATCTTCTTCATAAAGCATCAATGAGGCAATGATACGCTTCAAGGGCATTTCGTCATTGAAGCAATATATGCCCGCGAAGCCTGTGAAAAGGGGGGTTCAAATTGTGGGTTCGCTCAGATAGTACTACATGCTATGTATTTGAGAATGATATTTATACTGGTAAAAAGGATAACAACACACCAGAATTGGGCTTAGGGGCAAATGTTGTCAAAAATTGATCTCAAAGCCTTATTGATGAAAAAGTTCAGCTCATTTAGCTTTCGACAATTTTTTTGCATCACTTCCGTACCTACACATCAAGAAAGAGAAGCTTATCAAGTGAACCGAATTATATTGCTAAGAAAAAGCAAGCAACTGTGAATTCTAACTATCAGAAAGTTATAGGCGTGGATGAAAATGTACCCTATATCAATGTAGGTCAACACCTGATAGACAAGGCAGACACACCGCGGAGGTGTCGCTTATGCACTACGAAAACAAATAATATCCGCACTAAGTTGTCTTGTACAACACGTAAACTCTTCCTAGGTGCTTATCCTTGTTTAACTCAATTCCACCAAAAATCATGAGGCAATTTGAATAATTAATTTGTCAACATTTAATAGTATAATTGTTTGTATCTGCAATGATTATTTGATCTCTTCTTCTTAGAAATGTAGTGTTTTGCATTAATATTTTACTATAATACTTTAGATACTCAGAAGTCTGTATAACATATAATTGTCGAACAAATTCTAAGACTGACTAATGTGTCTTGTTTTTAAATAAATATTTTTTTCTGTAAAATGTATTATTGTTTTATTTATTGATACACCATAAATTAAGAATAAACACAATTCATGAAATTTACAAAAAAAAATGGTGTTCGATATAGGCAATGGCAAACATAATGCTACCAATCGATGTTTGTTATGTGTAGTGGCAAGCTTAGTGCCTCCTAATTTTCCGTATGTTTCCCAACAATTTTCCAGATGGGAAAGTATGCGTTGCCCCAGAGAAAAGAGTTTGAATTTCATAATTTGAGTTTAATAGATTTTCAGTGTATGACGTCGTGTAATTGTGTATGGTAAGTAAAAATTTGTGTATCCAACCATTGGAGAGTTATTCATCAAAAAACGTTGCCGCTTATACTTATACTGTACATTTTAAAATGTTACCTAAATGTACTGCACGGCCGCTTTTTTGTAGCCATCCAAACACGATCGGGTTATGTACGAATTGCGGTGGTTATCAGTTTTTAACTGTATTTCGTTAATTATTGAATGTAATGAGATGAAATTTTACATATGAATAGTTGAATTAATACACGAATTATTGGAATACGTTTTATTATGCATTTCTTTTAGAATCTCGTACAATTAGACTGCTTATAAAACAGTGATCTAGTCATGGTAAATAATCCCATAGCTCATTAATTGCTAAGAGTACATCAATGATATTTGGCAAGACAACGCAGATTCTTACAAGGTATGTATAAACGTTATAAACTAGACCCTAAAGTGCATACTTTAAGTATTAGGACCTAATAAGCTTACTGTACGTTTACATGTATATCTTCTGAACCCTATTTCTTTTTCAATATCTGTTTTCACAGTCATTATAAACTAATTCAAAACAACATAATATGTACAAATCTACAGCTCGCTATGAAAGCATTTTATATGCAATCTAGCAAATGGCCAAACGTTGTCGCAGCGGCAACTTGAAGATCTTCGCATTTTAATGACACACAAATTTCATTTAGACATACACAATTAGCTCGCGTCATACACTAATTTTTGAATATATGTTTTTCTTCTACGTCCATGGGATAAAAAAAGTTTCGCTGGGACAACGTTGTTGCAGCGGAAACGGTTTTTGTTGAATAACTCCCTAATGGTTGGATTCTCAAATTTTTACTTACCATACACAATTACACGACGTCGTACACTGAAAATCTGTTAAACTCAAATTATGAAATTCAAACTTTTTTCCGCTGGAGCAACGCAAACAATTACTATATCAAAATTTGAAACAAAGTATTTTATAATTCACTAGCTGTCCAGACAGACGTTGTTCTGTAAACACGAAAAAAGAAACCCAAATCTAAACCATTCTCGAATCCATATGAAATCCTCACAAAAAAATTTATCAATATCGGTGCAGCCGTTTAGGGGGAGTTCAGTGACATACACACGTACAGTAGAATTATATATATAAAGCTGTTAAATATTTGCAAATTGTATATATGTATATTTGGTGTGCTAGCAGTGTTAGTGTTAGCAATTAGATGTGTTGAAACGACATTTGCAGTAGCATTGTGCGTAGCGGGCAATTAAAATCGTGTTGTCAAGTAATTATGAGCCATCTGTAGTAACAGATTCCAGAGACCAGTCGTCATAATACTATAAAGCTTCTTTTATTGCGAATATTCATAACAGTAAAGAATGACGAATTTGCACGTGCTTGACATGTAAGTATAAAAATTATTAGGTTTAAAGATCTTTATTATCACCAAGACAACTCGTCACTTATGTGATAACATAACTAATAAAGAAACAAGTTAATATCCGTCGTCGCATTCACTGTATAAACTACTTAAACAAATTCACAAACAATTCCGAAGGCAGGCCAAGCCACACTGCGCAAAACTATAGACATAATGTTAGATTTGATTCGACCCATTTAGATATTAATAACAATAATTATAATTAGATAAATAACGCGAACACTTTTATAATCACTTGCGCTTTCACTTACTGTAAGGTAGACGACATAATTCTCAATAAAACTAACTAATGTTTACTGAATTTCCAGAAGATAATTTTACGACTTTTATCTACAAAAAATGCCACACACTGAATTCATTTCAGCACACACATACATGCGCAAATATCATGTGACCAACAATAGAGGCAGATGGATCTTTTTCGCTTCCAATATCCCGATGATAAGACTAACAGTATGACCGCGCGCAATGAGACGCAGGGGAGTCGTCCACAATGGTTGGTTTTATACTTTCTAATATGGCGGCTGATCGTTCTGTCCCTGTGAGCTTACTTCACATCTACGGCTACTAGTTGGTACTTGCAATGTGCAGCAAATTCTCCTAATTTAGCCATGTATGTACTAAACAGGGAATTCTAATTGAGTCACCGTTATTATCTCAGGAAATGATTTGTAGTAGATACGAAGTACGACGTGCTTGTAATACTCTCGAGGCAGTATTTATAATTGTTACTTCAACATCCAGGATGACAAACAAGCATACGACTAATGCTAAGCGATTGTAGTAGCGGAAAACCGTACATTATGGAAGTTCGAAACACCGAAGCTGCAAAGGTATCTCTTGCACGTAGCTAGTGCTGTACAAAGATTTTGTGTTGGCACCAACATTACATTTCATTTACAGTTCAGTAGCTTTTAAAGTATTCTGAAATCACAGCCTTTCAAAACAGGACGCAAAATTAATTGATTGTAAAGTTTTGTTATGCTTCAGTTAGTTTAGTAGAGCGGTCCTCTAGCACTAAGTGTGGTTACCTCACGCTATGAGAAACAGGCCGCTGTATCTCAAAAATCTTAATATCTGTCTGAGGTTTCGCTGCGTACGGCGTGGATTAGTGAGCGCCAATCCATTAGGGTGTGTGGACCTTGCGAAGCTTGGAGGTGTGAGTTTAACTTTATATACTTGCTTAAAGTTTATAATACCAACCGCTACCTACCAAATATAAATAATATTTATACTTGTATGTAGAACATTTATTTAACGGAGAGAATGGAACCACGTTTTATGCACTGAAGATAAAATAAGAAAATGTGCCAGTAATATGTATAACAGAATGGCTAATAACGCGGTTTCGGCCGATGTATTTTATGTTTTCTTTATTTACTCCAAAACAGATAGGTACTAAAATTTAATGTTCTATATTATGATGATCTTATTTTTTACACACGATATCATTTCCCTGTCGTATTTTCGAGCAAATTCAGTAATACCTGAAATTGCGTGGAAGATGGAACCGGCGAAAATCCCATCAGTTGTGATTCTCGGAAATCAGGGTGTTTTATTTCGTATATTATTTTCATTTTTTGATAGGTAGATACAAATTACGCATTACAAAATATTTACATTCAAAATATAATGATCTTTGTTAAATACAACTAACGAAAAAGGAATGATCACCTCAATTTCCAGTTACTATAATATCAACACACACGTCACTGTCGTTAGTTGAATTCTGTATTTCCGAGCAAAGTTCTATCAATCTGTTTTAGCAAGCCTTCTAGCAGCTCTAGTATCAAAATAAACTATTTCTATCAGACGGCAATTGCTCGCCCCTATTACATGCAACCTAATCACACTTATTACCGTAATGAGATGCACCATTGCCTACACAGACATTAAATCAGACGGGCAAGCGACGGTACTCAGTCATTATCATAACAAGTAATATAATATATTCAATAAGGAATAGTGCTATCTGTCGACATAGTTTACAAACATTAATCGGAAGAACACAACAACCCTACTGCTACGACTAACAATTATTTGTGACTTACTTATATACTTTGTATACTTACTTTGCCTCTTGTATACTTACGCAAATATATTCCATTCTAAAATGCATAACTCTGATTCACTTTATTTAGTCTAACGTAAAAATATTATTACTTATATATCTAAATATTGCCGCCAAGAAAAGAAAAATAATAATATGTGTTCATATGGCAGCTTGGTTTGGTAAAGTCCAGTGCCCTTTATGTATTATGGAGCATGTTGAGTAAATTTATCGTCGTAATTTCTCCACATTCCTATAAGTATTATTTCAGCTGTGCTAGAGAATATTTTTATGAACATTGTTATAACGCCACGTAGGTAACACATGCTCAGAATAATTTTGGTTTTATGAATTTCCGTGATTATGGAGCCATTGTAATGTGCCGTTATATCGAAATGTAGGTACTTAACGTGTAGCGTTATTAAATAAGAATCACTGAAATCATTTTCGTGTTTAATGTAACGTAGTTCATAACTTCACGCCTATTTTTTGCAGGGGTAGACAGAGATCGAAAATCATGTCCAATGTCCATGTTATACCTACTCTTATTAAGGTTGGGAACTTTACTTTCGAAGTTGTCGACAAGTATGTATACCTGGGACCAATGATTCAGTTTGGTAGGTCTAATTTCGAGAAAGAGGTCAATCGTCAAATCCAACTCGGCTTGGCAGCGTTAGGGAAGCTACGACATATCTTTGCGTCCAATATACCACAATGTCTCAAGACAAAAGTCTTTGACCAGTGCGTGTTGCCAGTGTTGACATACGGATCCGAGACGTGGTCACTCACTATTGGACTTTATCAGAAGGCTCAAAGTCACTCAGAGGGCGATGGAGAGAGCTATACTCGAGGTTTCCGTGCAGGAACGAATCAGAAATGAAGAGATCCGCAGGAAAACTAAAGTTGTCGACATAGCTTTCCGGATAGCTAAGCTGAAGTGGCAGTGGGCAGGCACATAGCGCGCAGAACCAATGGCCGTTGGAACAAAAAGATTCTGGAGTGGCGACCCCGTACCGGAAGACGCAGCAAGGGTAGGCCTCCTACAAGGTAGACCGACGACTTGGTAAAGGTAAGCGGTTGGATGCGGGTAGCCCAAAACGTCTTTTGGCTTAGTTGATGATGATACCATACAAGTACCGATAAGATTATTGTTATAGAAAAGACATAATAACAAACTCACGAGCTAAGGCCTGTGCCACACATACTATGGCAGTAGTACAAGTAACTACATTTGAAAATCTTATTCGCAATAAGTAGGCATATAAAAACAAAAGTACTTAGTGGTCTCTAAATACACTGTAGCAAGCTCTCCTATGCTGCAAGCATGAAAGTTATTATTTATTTATAGCATAGCAAGAAGCTTTTCTGTTTAATAGCATAGGTGTGCTCTGTTCAACGATTCTAATATTAAATTTTCTGGCGTATATAGTATTAATAACTTTCTTTCTTCTACACAATAGGATCTTAACTTGCCAAAACGCTGTAGACAGGTTTCTTGGCGATGTCTAGTTCAAAAATATGTTATTGAGGTTATCTCTCTGTGAAGTAGGATACTTGAGCTAGATCTAGTCAGATCCAAACTCTTTGCTACCCACTGAGCAGAGGCTCAGTAGATCTCACGTAAAATGGCGAGCCTTTCTAAGTATGATTTTAATACTGGCATAACTGAAAAATTTAGATATAATCCTGTTATGCTTACCACTATTTAGACATAAAAGCGTGACGTTACAGTATTTAACAGAAATAAATTTAAATACTTTATAAAATAAACAGCGAATTTGTTAAATACCTGCTTAAAAGGTTTTTATAATATTTTTTGCCAGCAAACCTTGTGGATGTCAGAAAGGATAAAAAAGCATTTTTAAAATGAAATACCCCATCAACGGCAGTTTAGTGAACCATTATATTAGCCCCGTCGACAAGCACAGACGGCCACTTGATACATCGTTTAAGTAGATAATATGACGATAAAATATACAAGCATTCGATTTTACAAAGACAAACAATTATATATAAGTGAGTATAATGTCAAGGCACTTTTAGAATGGAAAATTTTTAGTACGGGCTGCTACAAAAAAATTCCTGCATATTGTCCATGTGTTTTTATTTTCAAAGTTTGTATTTTATAGGTCTTTGTTTTTAATATTATCCTGAACTTTTCTTGAAGCAAGTAAGTCATTTTTAGTTATCGCATAAGATGTGATTCGCCGAAATAACTTTTTGGTAGATAACGCAGCAAAGTTAAAGGTAGGTTGTTAAGTGTATATGACATAAAGCAACTCGTGCGAAATAGATAGACGTCAGCAGAACTGAAGTCCAAACTAGACTAGTTGAAGAGGCACATTAAGAAAAACAAAATTATATTTCCAATTTCAAATATACTTGCAGAAAATATAGAAGTTAGTTTAAGAGTGTTACGCGATTGAGTAAGTTTATGCGCTATAAAATATTTTATCGAATGACGTTTTGAACATTTGCATAGATATGCGCGCAACACTTTCGTTCAGTGACGTGAACATCGCGACTTCTAATGAAAAGCGTAATGAAAATGCAAAGCGAATGTAGTTGAAACATTTACTATTTACATATTCAACATTCGCTTCTCAATGAATAATTTATCGAGCATTTGAGCGTTCAAAGTAAAAATGGTGTGTGTATCTACAATAACTTCAATTTCAATAAGTAACCAACTTTTAACTTCTATAACTTACTTAACTTACTTGAATAACATTTACAAATTGATGAAACTAGCATTTTCTGCGAGTTCGTTCGCTTTAACTACAGTCTGGCCACGATTTTATTTAAGTGGATTACACTAGGCACCATACCTGCACTTTTACTGTAGGTACGTTATATGATCAAACGTGGCTGAGCTCACATGTTAAGTAAATTCCAAGCTATTATACCTACTGTAAAAACCACGTCCAAATTCATGCAGTAGTTTTTGCTTGAGGCTAAAAATATAGATTGGCAGAAAATGCAGAGAATCTAAAAATCTTTGCTTACTATTCAGACACCACTATATAGTCAATCTTAATATACATTTAAATTATATTTACCGCAGATATTTAGAAATCCAGTCTATACTCAGACTCTTTACAGCCTAATTATAATGCAGACAGTTCGATAATAAATATGTATGTTAAGGCTTTTAAAAGATGTCATGTCATCTGTATTTTCCTTTCAGTTTATGTATATCCATTATCTCAGTGTCATCAGTTACTATTGACTAAGGATAGTAACTTGATACAATATATTGTTTTGTATTGATTGTATATTGCTAAACTGATTATCTCTGAGTGATAAGCACTAATACTTACATTTTTCATACTGCTTTATTATACATCAAATATCATACAATATTATAAAAATATTTTTTATGAAGCAGTTCTCACACTGTCGCATATCACGAGAGTATTTAAGATAATTCAATAACTAGCACATACATAAGTATCCACGTAGGTATACCGAGGCTTAACTCAAACCAAGTATTTATATACCACAAAAATATGACACCTTGCCGTGATAATAACTACAACACTTGGCAGTTGTAACAAAAACTACCTAAACAACTGCACTATTAGTATAAATAAAATACCAGTCGCAATACCAAACTCCGTGCTGCAACTAAGAAGTCCCTGACAGAAAATCCTTTAACACTTTGCCCGACCAAAGAATGGATCCCGAGACCTTATGCACAGCAGCGACATTCACTACGCAGTCATGCTCATAACTATGAAACATAAAACGTGCGTGCCTTGGGAACAAATTGGAGATCTCTAACTCACTCCAACGGGCTGTCGCTGCTTCTTTATATAACAATATATAGTCTGCTACACTGGCATGTATGCATATGATAGTAGATGCATATATAGATAATACGTGGTCGCCTAAGTAATGTGAACATAATGTCCTACTTACCTCGTCTATATATAAACAAAATTTGAATAGCAAAACGGAACTACGCGGCGCGGATTACAACCACATCGTATATTATTCACAACAGTCTTAAACCATAATCTTTCGACAAATTACATTTAGAACATTTTCAGGCACTTCTAGTTCTAATATGTTAGCACTAAACTTCGACAGGATTTAAAGCTTTAACAAATATTTCGAGAAATTATCAACTGTTAGGCCAATATTTAGGCCGCAAAATCAGTAACACACTATTACCACCCAGAAATAGTGGTTGTCTTAGTAACCGCATAGATAGCCATGCGGTTGTGCTGCAGTAGGAATAGGCCATCCTAATATATCTTATCTTAGGAAAAATTGGATTTTTATTACATCTAATTTCGTTCCTATACAAAATACAATGGTTATTTTAAAATTCATTTTTATTTCAAAAATACTATATAGTATATTAGTAATCATTTTTATCGATAATAATCTACATAGACTATTTTTATAAAATTTGTGTTTAAAGTTAGGTCGTTTAGTATTTGCCTTTTGGGACTATTTATTTCAGTTCAAGAAGAATGCACCGTAAATACAAGATGTTTGCTGCTTTCGATACTTTAATACTAACTATACTTGGCTTAGAGCCACACAACTATACACGTAAAATATCATTAAAAACATCGATTATGCATTAAAATACCTATGTCTAAAATATTTTTGACCAAAATGTTTTTCATTATCTTCTTATAAAACAGCAATGTAATAGATAAATCCAATACCCATTACATTGTTCGAAAGTTTTTCGTCGAATACATATAAACTAACCTACCTATATTTTTTATAACGGTATAAATCTTCAGTCAGTAATTCTGTTATAATATTAACGAGATTCGACTATAGTTTGATTAACTAAGAAACTGATTCGTAGCGATTTTCCAAATATAAAGTGAGTAAGACTGAGTCGAAAAATAAAACCCAAAATATACAAATAAATGCTCCTCACTATAAGATTTAAGTTTTCTATGCGAGAAACAAAAATATACTCCCAAAAGGCAACAGCTGAAGTCGTTTCAATTCGATTTATCACAGGTATTAGTGACCCTATTTACCAATAGATCCAGATGTGGATTCCATTGCGTCCAGTAACGCAGTTCAACAAATTTATGAGTTCATAGTCGACAGTAAAACTTGGGTCGGGGAATGTCCCACTTCGGGCAGCCTCAGCAATTCTACACAACAGATATCTTCTATTTGATAGTCCACGACCAAGCTGCAATTAGTGCTGCCTATATATCGGATCGGGTCGATAGTGGTCGGCTAAACATGCCTAACATTTTGTAAAACGAAAACATTCTATAACTGCGTATTCTATTTTGAGCTGCTTTTAATTTTTTATTAATATTAATGGTACAGCATTTATGTCTATAGTGAGATATACACAAAACACTATATTCCCATCAAAATCTATTCTTAACCCCAAGAATAATACTAAAACTTTCTGAAGCAACAAACAATTCTTTCATACGTTGTATGATACATAGTGGCCGCTCGAAACGTTAACACTTATATTCCTGGACCGAGGCA
The DNA here is from genome assembly GCA_930367265.1 of Catocala fraxini. NCBI lineage: Eukaryota > Metazoa > Arthropoda > Insecta > Lepidoptera > Erebidae > Catocala > Catocala fraxini. The sequence continues at coordinate 17,105,969 of OV884026.1, forward strand.
GCTCACAATGACCATAAAAATAAGTAGGAAGTGGCTGATTAGTGACCGCAGAGTTTTGTCCACTGAATTTAGTGCTGGAACCGTGCCAAATGTTGTTAAAAGAACTAAATGACATATGTAAAGTCATGTAAACTGCTAAAACCTCTCTCGGCAAGAATAGAGGCATCAGTAATGATTACCGTTTGTGCGCCATTTCTGTTCCAGGCACATTTTTAATAGACACCTCGAGGTTCATTTCACGGAGTCATTACTTAGTCACAGCAGCCTCTCCTTCTCCAACAATAGGGATGAGTGATGGCCGAGTGCCACCGACTCTTTCAATACTTCGTTTCAAATATTCTATTTCCGTTCTTTTTATAAGTACTTACATAGACGAGCTTATAAAGATTCAATGGTTCGTGTTGGATATCTGGTATTATTATATTTTCTATCTTTTATATTCTGACTTTTGACTACCCATGACTAGTACGTCGTAGCTAACAATACCATTTACTTCAATATAAATTTCTCAAATTCAAGTTAAGTTTTGCTTCGGAAATGTTTTTCTACTACATTTTGACCGCGACTTCGCTTGCGTTAATGCATATTTTGTCATTAAATTTCTATACCTCGGGAACAGTACTTTTCTGGATGAACAAGAACAACTGACAACGTTTTTTAAGCAACATTTCATGATGATCGGTCAAGTTAGTATTCACAAACATCTAACTAATATTTGAATAATACTAACTATTCCATAACTTCGTATGCGTGGTTTTTGGAAGTTGGTACCTATCTATATTTTAATTTTTTTGTATGTAGGAAGAACCCATTATACTCGATTTCTAGGCAATCAAGATGAAATATGTACCAGATTTTAAGTTAGACCTCCAACGATACAATGCACAATGTGCGTCAAATTCTTAATTATAATATTAGTTAGGATTTCATTGTATAATATTTTTTATTCAATCGGTCGCCCTTTTTATATTTGTTTTATGGCATTGTGCAGTAACTACTTACTTTCAAACTGCGGCAATTATTTATTTTAATGTTGGATATTGGCGGCCTCTCATGGCGTAGTGGTTAGTGTAACCGACTGCCACTCCTAGGATCGCGGGTTCGATTCCCGCACAAGTCAAACATTTGTGTGCATGAACATGGATAATTGTCTTGGTCTGGGTGTTTCTATGTATAATATGTATGAATTTGCAAAAATAAAAGTATATATGTATGTTTATCCATTGTCTAGTACCCATAGTACAAGATCTACTTAGTTTGGGCTAGATGGTGTTGTGTGTGTGTGATAGAATATTATATTATTATTATTATTATAATTATAATCCCACACATACGTCACACTAACTAAAACACGGCTGTGTGCAAGATATAATAAGGATATTGAAAAAACACAAAAAATTTGGTACCTTTAAAATACGAATTATAATCGGGTTTCGTACTTAATAAACAATTCGTTCCTCAATAACTCAATAGACTACCTACCGTTTATTTCAAATAATTGAAGAAAATATCATGGACTTCTTTTTCTCAATGTTAGCAAAAATAGAGAAAACCATCAACGATATTAGTATATTATCCAAGAATTTTGTATGTTGACGTACGTTGACATACAAAATACACTACCAGAATTCTACAATTATATTTGTTACCTTCATCTAAGTATTGCATAACAAAATCTTGCATCTCTCTCTTTCTTAATATAATACGATCAAATACATTTAGTCGTATATCTGGCCGGGAACATAACGTGTTTCCTCCAGTTACCGAGAATCTCTTAATAGCAGTTTGGGGAGGCAGTATCTCCGCTGTTTCCTGAAGCACGTACACGCTTGAACATCCAAATAGCGGTTCGTCTCAGCGCGAGTTACTTCAATCTCATATAGAACGGTCACTCTGGCTAATATTGAAGACAGAGATAAAAAATATTGAAGACAGAGATAAAAAATATAGAAGAGCGAAATTATACATGAGTGCACAGTGGATGGTTGGATTCAAAGCGGACGTCAGTCATATCCGGCCAGAGGGGCGACCGTTGATTAAAGTATAAATTACGGATCGTACTATCGGTGACTTACATACAGGGTTGCGCTTCGTACGCTATTAATTAATTTTTATATTACTAGCTTTTTATAAAAGCTGGACTTGATTAAAAATATGGTATGATAGGCCATCACTTCGCAGTACGCGACGAATAGCTGAAAGGACTGGTTTTATTTTTGACTCTACTTATTTTTTGTCAAATCTACTTATATTTAATATTCGTAAATAGTTTATTTGGGTTGTCCGGCGTCATCCTATAACGTTTCATCCTACACTATTTTCACGTGGGGAAATACACCTCATGCATACCCTCTCGCCACAAGGGGAGGCGAGAGGGCTATGTCCTCACCCGTATTTCGGGTATACGACCTAAAACCCCACGGTGTGCTCCTTCGCTGCCTTGTATAGTGGATGGGCCGCTGGTAAAGAAACTACCTCAGCGACCCACCCAGCAGACTACGACTCCTGGACGACGCCCCGGTACTACAGAGGGCGTCGGACAGACTCAATGGCTAGTAGGTGGAAGATCCCCGTTCTCCCACCCGCGGCCTTCATTAAGGCGGCATGAGGCGCCTGCGCCGCCTGGTTCGCTGGCGGCGGCTCGGATCCGCAAGGATACTTTCCTCACAGATCCGCTCCGCCGCGGAAGGAGGCGACCGCTGCCCACTTCCTCTCGCTGTAGACCATGGCTTACACTGTTTTTTTTCTAACTCAACCTATTTACGTTCCTTACTCAACCGATAGCAATTATTTCATTTTTAATTCTTTATTCACCTGTAAGTATTCCTAGCTTAACCGATTACGAAATTACCCAAAAGCTTTAAGATTTGGGTGAAGGTCTGAACAAAAATTACTATTTTCGTAATCTATATCTATATTAATATTATAAACAGGAAAGACTTGCTCAACAGACTTAAAATTTTTCTCCATTTGAAATCTTTATTATCACCGATTACTTAGTATAGGCTATATATTTTTTTAAAGCACTATTACTAACTAAACCTAACCTACTTTTACGAAGCCAAGGGTTGTTTTACTATCCATACTTTTTTCAGTAATATTTGCCACGGGTAGAGTAAGGAATGCATTTCGGTTGAATAAAGAAACTTTATTAAAATAATGTAATCGGATCAGTTAGGCACACTAGTTTAGGATGAGTAAAGAAATAGGATGAGACGTCATAGGATGAATACGGGAAAACCCGTTTATTTATACTTAATGTAACTTAGTAGGTATTAGTGCTATTGTGCATGTTAAATAAACACTGAACTGACTGACATCATCATCATCATCATCATCATCGGGCTATAATAGTCCACTGCTGGACATAGCCCTCCCCTAATGAGCGCCATAGCGCCCTGTCTTCGGCTTGCCGCATCCAGCATCTGCCTGCAGTCTTTCGCAGATCGTCATGCCATCTGGTCGGAGGGCGTCCTACACTGACTGACATAATGCAATTCAAATATTTAGAAAGTTAATATTTTAACAAAATTATTTTAATTTTGTTTCGGTTGTCATATTCTGCTAAAGATAATAAAGGAAAAGCGACAATAGAATTCTGCAAATAATAATAATAATAATAATAATGTCCTCCAGACCGAATTTCGGCCACGGCGGCCAGTCTTAACAGAGACTGGCCATCTGCGCAGGAGATATTATAGTGCACAAGTGTGTGCGCAAACATAAGTGCACTCTCTGTTCCCTAACTCTCATGACCCGATGGGACGGCAATCCGACACGACCGGAGAGAGATCAGGCGCAGGACCAACGGCTTTACGTGCTTTCCGAGGCACGGGGGTGTCTAACACCGCCAACTTCCTAACTCCGGGCTGCTATTGAGATTTCTTTACAGAAAAACCCAATAGCTTTTTGTTGGCCCGACCCGGGATTCGAACCCGAGACCTCATGCACAGCAGTCGCATTCACTACCGCTGGTATTTAGTCTAGAAACGGTGTAAATTTATTTTCCTTACTTTACAATAGGTAGGCAAATTTAAAATCATGGATATATTTCTTCGTACTTGAAACACTAGGCGATAATTAAGGTATATTTATATTTAACTTGTCTTTCTACAATCAATATGTACAATAATAAATCAATTCTCAAACCTGTCTTTAGCTATTGGTACATTAACGCACTAAATTCGCATTCAGAGTTCGATCTAATATAGCTGACAGCGCTGACACATCGACGCGTTCGGTAATCACCCGATTGTTAGCAACCTTCCTCTGCTCTGTTATAAACCCAGTTCAACGGTATAGGTGGAAAACAATATAGAATAGCATTCCTGTTTGCCGAATTGCATGCTATTAGTAGAGATCAGGCGTAAGCCTCCGACCGAAATGGCACAGAGCGCTTAATTCGAAGCCACCAATGCTGATTTATATTCGATCTGATTATTCGGATTTCCCTTTTTCAATTTGAATTTCTTTACTCGCCTAATGGCAAATTAAGCGGGATGTGGATATCTTATCTGCGTTCCCGTGATATATTTTCAGTTTCGAAGTTTTATTCAAATAATATCTTTAACCGATTTCATTATTTCGAATTTTGTAATAAAAAAGCCCAGCTATAAAATATTATCCGTGGTTGATTTTTAAACGAATATACAAGTCAATAATTTGAATCAGTGATTACATTTTTAGTTTCTCCGTTTCGTTGTTATGCAATAAACCTTTATATTAACTTTAAATAGTAGAGTACTAAGAAGCTTGAAATTAGGGTCGAAAACATTTTACATCAAGTTGCCATGAAGCATGATATTAAGACCTCCGTAATTGGTTATCAATAAATTATTATTCATACTTGCATCCTTAAGACTGCGCCGAGCGTAAGACAGATAATGATAGAGCTCGTGCGGCGCATATACAAATCGGCGCGCGGTCGCCATAGTAAAATTGTATGGAGAATTTGAAGTGCTTATTTGATAAGTATGTATCTTTATTGTCAACCAATAACTTAAATATTTAGGACGTACAAATTGTAATTTAACGATTTATGTTTCGTTAAAGCTGCAAAATAAGATAGATTTATACTGTTATAATCTAAAAATCACGTAACACGAGCTTACGTTTTTGCATTTTTCATGCAAATTTACGTAATTTTGTAGGTAAAAATATTAATTATTTTAAGTTTTTACACGGAGTAATTGTAAACACATTCATTGTTATGGTAAATGTATATTTTATATTGGTATTAAACAAAAACTGTTGATTTTATTCACTTAACTGTGACCGCCTGTTTTGGCACATTTCGCTCGGCGCAGTCTTAATAAATTAAAGGTTAGTCGAGTGTTAAATTTGAAATACACTTATCAGAGCTCATACCCGTTGATTTCGCTGACCTCTCTAATCAGATTACGTCGCAAGCATTTAATTAAGCGGATATGAGTTTCCAGACAGATCACGAATATCGACTTAGAGGCTCAGGTATATAACGTGCCTAGATTATCAGGTAGGTAGGCCTTTATGGAACCTCTTCATGTTCATAATGATGACTGCTCATTATCCATTTATTTAACATAAATAAACGCACAGTTCAGCTTCAATATCATTGAATAATTTAATATTTAACATTATACGACCTGTGTGTAAAGGCAGCATACCTTTATAAGTGGAATGATACTGGCAGTTTCGAATTGAGTTGTTTATATTGTTATTTGAAGAAAATTCGCCCAGAACAGAAAACATTTGTATATTATATGAAAAAAGTGTATCCTCAACTTAGAGTATGGGTGTTTATAACACAGACTACGCCGCCCGTCGGGTACATACAAGCGTAAGTCTATACATATATCACGTTTTTACTTTAAATACACAAACATTTATAACAAGGTAATTAACTAATTTTTATCTAATTTGTTTATATATTTTAATTAAGTCTAGAATACAAAGATATTTTAAGTCCAATTAAATCTATATATAAATACGTGAAGCAAAAACTTTGTACCCCTTTTTACCAAAATTGCGCGGACAGAGGAGTATGTAATTTGGCACAATTAAAATTTATATGGAGAAGGAGTGGCGAATACTAATCTTTTTTTAAAATATGTATTGAAAATACATTAAATTAATGAAATAACACTATACGCACACAACTATGCATTTGACACAACTATGCAGTTGAATCACGTTCGTAGTATTTCGGCATGGTTCGGTAGATGTCGTACAATTCTTCGTAACTATGGTTACATACCTTATGTATGTACCTATAGCAATTTCGCGCTATATATAATAACGATCAAACTTAAAATTTAAATCAATTATGGTCGAATTTCGACTACTTGACGAACGCTAGTAAATAATAATTTCCTGTCTTTATTTAAATAAAACGGACCAGATTTATTTTGATTAACATTTCTATTAAGAAATACTCTACTATCACTCAAGTGATTAATTATTTTGTTCTTGGTGATTAAATCCTTTCTAAAATCCCTGGAAAACTAACGTAATAGAAATACTACAGCAAAAAATAAATAAATAAATACTCGACATTAATAACAAAAATCTTTGTATTAATAAACAGAAATGAAATATACGGCCAAATAACGTGCAGAAATATAGATAATGTTCGTAATATAAAAATAGTGGAACAGAGAGAGAGCTTTACATGTACTTACAACCAGCTAAAAACGACCAAATAATTCAGTATCGCGCCAAAACAAACATCGAATAAATAAATCCATTTTTGTTTTATGGGCCAGAGTCCGGCGTCACCCACAGGTAACATATATAAACGAAACAGATAAACTGGGAGTTGCCATGAAGAGCGAAAAAGTTTTGTTTGCGCCGAGTTTATCCTATTTTTCTTTGCGCGAGTTCAAGGTATTCGGCAACAGTATTGGATATTAGTATAGCAATAACAATGGTTAAATATGAGGGCCGAAATATAAGTAAGTAATGCGGTCATGGCCCCAGCGAGGATTATACAAGGTATGACGTAAACGTGACGTCGTCGTGACGCAGGCCCGGCTCGGCTATGACGTGGATAACTAATCGAAACGAGTACGCGTCTTTCTCGTATCTCGTGATAGTATGCGCGCAAATGTGCTCCACTGTCAACACTAAAGTACGCTAAGTTACTGCACCCTTCCGCCTTCTGCCTAGCGTTAGTATTCTTTACGCCGGTCCTTTTACAAGATTGCGTCAGAGGCAAAGCGTTACATCACCATTGTCGACACAAATTTGCCGGGATCCTCGTAATATAAAGTAATAGCGTAATCTTAGACTTACATATCTATTCTTAGCACTCCATTCCGCTTCAATAGCATGGTAATTCTTTTTAGTGTTCCGGACCGAAATTGGCAAAACTGAACGCTTATGGAATCGTGTCCGTCTGTGTATCTGTGTCACGTGATAGTCGTTGAGTTGAAATTCTGCACGATGGAAAGTGGTAGCCACCGTACAGACAAGTTATATCAAACACCACATTAACCATTTCTTGAGGGTTCACTTAAGGGAGGAAAATCGAAAAGGAAAAATATCAGTGTCATCTAGGGGGTACCCAACAACATTTAGTTAAATTACAAATGGGTCATGATCCTTTTTTTTTACCACAAATTCGTAAACAAGATTTAACTCTTTTTATCATAAAAAATACACGTTATCTTAGTAAAACATCAGTAGATTTATACAGCATGTAACAAAAAGGTATGGTCATATTTTAGGGTCATAAAGTATTGGCCATAAAAAGCATCGCTACATAGCTTTTTGCTGCCAAATAAGTTCTTTCATGGTGACATTATTCTAAACACTGTTTACTATGTTTGCATGTTCTGTTTAGCTTCTTATTATTTTCACATTACCCGTACATTTCCAGATAAATTCTAATTTTATTGAGCACCCTTAAGAGTCATTTACTAATTAGCTCATCAGTATGACAAGAAATATTCTCAAAATTTTACAATCCGTTATCATTATAATGGTTTTCTCCTATAATAAAATTATCACGTTACTTAAAATTCTAGTCACTAAATCTATTGACGTAGATAAACAAAAATATTTAGTCATGTAACGCCAAACGAATTATCTTATTTCCACTACTATTACTCGCATTTTTTTCATTTAGCTCAATTTAAGCCTAAGTACCTTCACAGTGTAAATTAAATTACTAAAACATGAGAACTTCAATTGCCAATAAAACCCTGTGCACTAAAAGATTAATAATTAAATTCGATAAGATAAAGAAAGGCCCTGTTCTGGTCGTGGGTAGTATCGCATAATCAAACCAGATGTTTCCATTTTACGAGTGGAATGTACTTTAGATCGGCATTGGTCGTAAACAAAGGTACTTTACGGCGAATGGTCGGTGTACGCCACACTGCCACGCCACACTGCCCGCACGGTCGCTACCACGCTCTGCCACCATCAAAACTCGTATACGTCTCTTGTTCGTAATAATAGCCGCTTTACAAGCTCTCACAAAAGTCGCTACATGACGCGAGGCGCCGCGCGATCCTCGACAATTGTACACGTTGCATTCTGGTTGAAAATATTTCTTAGAAGGAATACACATGATATTATTACCAAAGCAGAGTGCCAAAAAATTACACTGCACAACAGCATGTTTGATGATTGGGTTATGTTACATGATATTAGTCCAACTTTTAATGAAAATTTCAAATCTGTGACTGAAATTTCTCTATCAGGTCTAGTTTACAAAATATAACACATGGGCCTTTTTATAATAAAGCACAGTATATTTAAAGATTATCTTATTTTATTTAGTTCTTAAGTTGAAAAATATTTCTTTTATTCGACTGCCTTGCTGAAGCTGAAGGTAGAGAGCTAAGCTTATTATTATTATTTATATATTCATCGCAAATGAGACAAAAATGATTCGGATTATTCACACAAACACGTCTTGACGATGCCGTATCAAATTATATTAAGAAAACTTAATATTGTTCTAGTTATCAGCAAATTTAGTGGAAGCTACAACTCGTAAACAAGAGCTGTTACAAAAAAAATGAGTTATATGTAAAATCAGCGACGTCGAATTCGTAAACATCATGTGATAAAAGTCATTCATCAGACAAAAGTTGCAATTTTGTTTGGCAGTGTTATGTATTTCTTACATAATTTTTTAACAATTTCAACCTTTTTAAAAAGTGTAGTACAATGAAAAGTGATCAAATAACTTGTTAAGAAACAAGTTAGTCTATGAATATCTGTTAGATGACAACAATTATAATCACAGCTGCTACTCTAGAGTTTGCCACAACGTTTTCAAAGTTATGTGAAGTCTAGCAAGTCTCGCCCATTAATCTATAGAATTTCTGTAAATATAACAGACATCTACGCTATAGACTTTACGAGAGGAGATGAATGTCCAACAGGTTTAATATCAGTTTAATACATTGTTAAAATAAATACTTATAGCCTGACAGAGCTACAGCTATTTATTCAGACCGAGTATATATAAAATACACAGTTGAGTATCCATAGCGGTATTATAATAACATAATTATGTACATCTTAGTTCAATAAGTTCACAGTATTTGTTTGCGTCCAAATGAAAATATATGTTTATCAGGTAATAGAGTAACACGTATGCACTCAGTGGTGGCACGCAGAAGTCGGGGTACAAATCTTATATTCCTTGCGCTTTCCAAGTATAAAATAATAAACTACTACATACTGCGGAAAGCATGTATTTTTCCATTTCCGCGGTCGCAGTATTGGAACTCTGTTTATTTATTTTACGATGCATCCGAGTATAAGTCGAGATCGAAATAATATTTTTATAAGCTGTGAGAATGCCTTTTCAGAGTTCGGACCTTCTACGTAGTTACATTCCGTGGAAGAAATATGAAACAACGGGCGCTTCCAGGACACGATACATCATACTTTAATGTAATAAAACTATGTTTATTTACTTATCCTTATTGCTCTTACGGAAAAGCAAGAGGATGTCGTGATTTTATTTCCAGAGAATGAAGGAAAACGAATGGTAGTACTAAACAATAACATTTACTATTTTAAAATTGAATCTTTCACAATATGCATGATTATTCTGAACGCTGTATGTTTTGGGTATATTATTTTTAAGATGATTGAGTTCAGGCAATTAGTACCCTAGTGTATTTTGTATTTAATCCTTTCTCAAACAATCCTGAGAACAATGCGAGATCTAGGGTACGATAAATACGTTTCTATCATAACCTCGTGGGAACATTTAATCCTCAACACACGAAAACTGCTAACGGAACCAAAATCAAATCACCCTCTAAAGAGCATACCCTTCGTCTTGAGCGAAAACGTAGCCGGAGCCCGCGGGAGGACAACCCCAAATTGGAAGTGTCTGATTTTTCTTTAAGTGTGTATTTTAGACGCCCTCTTTGTTTATGTAAAGGCGTAAACCCAACTGCTAAATCTTTGAAAATAACAAAACGAAAAGCAATTCTCAATTGAAACGCGCATTTAAAACGCTCCGCGCCGTATTGTGTCTATCAATCAATTAAAACAATCTTTGTTTTACTCTGAACTCTCAACCAATTCAACTGTGCTCGCCGATCGAACGCTTATTTCCGTCTGGTTTATTTTTACACCAGTACTTGTATTTTACTGGGACAAAACAAACCCCTATTCTACATCACAAATGAAGGAAAAAACGTTGCTGAGGCGATACTTAATGGAGGCAGTAGTCGTTAGTAACGTTTTGCTGACTGCCTGCACATACCACGGTGAACAACAAAAACAGTAATGCGTGCTTAAATACAAGTACAAATCAGGCATTTAGATAGAATTAAGTAAACGGCGAAAGGGTCAAAAATATTTACTCTTACATTATCATCTCAAGTCCTCTACAAACAAGGGTACAGTGTGGCTTTAATTACATCCGCCTGTTTTACTGACGAATTAAATTTTAACTAGGAAACATGTACTGCAAAGGACCTCGTACCGCGGCTCGAGTGGGTACACAAATGTTTTATATTTTTATGAATTTAATTCGAAAAACGGGTCGTGTAAATAAAAGTAACAATGTGACGAAGAAATGTGGCCGAATCAGCACGCGGTGGACGTCGCTCGGCGCGTCGTGGCCAGTCCAGAGCAAACATACAAACTACTCGCTATTGTATGCCGTTTTAACTAAACTGCCTGTAAATCTCTCATTTTCTTCGACAAATGCCTTTACTTATTCATGCATGTTCTGAGGAAAAGTTGACGGTTGCTAGAGCAAATTCTCACTCATGCATACGAAGAGCCCTGACCCGAAAAGTTAGACGAGCTTTTGTTGTTTGATCACGAATAAAAGTTACAAATATTTTGATATTTCATTCTTGTTATTTCAGATACTTTCATTAGATTTGATTAAACCTTACCTATTATTGATGATAAGCATATTCATTTCTATAATTAGAAATAGTAATAAGAACTCTTAATATTTATAGAAATTAAATAGAATTCTCTACAGTGGTGTATATTGTTTTTTTTTTCTGCAACATATATTTTCAATTTACTAAAAAGAAAAGATTTTAGAAATTACAGTGACGTCACGTATTCTGGAAATGTGCTCAGTAAACGGCAATAGGCTCACTACCAATGGAGGGCGTAGTGCCTAAGAGTGAAGGGCCAAGTACTATAACTTCATTGTAATTCTTTAGTAATATTAACAACAACGGTGCTGCTTAATTTGACCTAAAACAAGCCGTACCTTGTTTTTTTAGTTGGTTAAAGGCAGAAACACCGAGATAAAAATTTTTTTTAGTAAGTTATGGTCTGCTTTAGACTTTAGTACATTGCAGTGTGTAAACATAATTATGTAAATGATACTCGACTTAAGCGCAGAAAAGAAGAATATTTTCGAAGAAAACAAAACTCCTTAAGGCGCTCGTAAATTCGCTTCCCCGTGTCTCGAAGTTTGCCTTAGGCATGTCAGTCGTGACTGACAAACTTACTATATATCCATACATAATAAAGATACTTTTTTATAAAACTTATACCCTTTGGCCACCGCTTCATTCTCGTGAACCAAATCCCCCGTGACCATACTGTGCACTATGTTTCCAGTCCGTGAGAGTCAGCTTTCCGTGGTCGTGGTCTTTTTGTTAGACCATTCAGAGTTAAAAAAAAGATTCTGTGCCTTGGACCATATGGAAACCTTAATATAGTAGCTTTTGTCCCTTTGTTTCTTATTATGACAAGAAGCATTGATGAAGCTTAAATTGGCCCACTACTGCAGAAGTAGCTTATAACATATTATTCGCATGAGACTAATAAAGCAAAGCATATGGAAATTAAATAAAGCTTCTATTTTCGGGGCTCTCCGGGGGAAGTGAGTAACTTTTTGTATTACGCGTCTCTGTTTTAAGTTGCGCTTAACACAGCTGCTCGTCGAGGGAACGTTCCAAACTTTTCAGGCAAGGCAGTTTCACAGGCCGACCGAGTCCGGGCCTAATTAGGCAGTGAGCCGCTTCATTAGAAAAATTAATAAGCATTGCGTCCGACCTTAGCAACGATGGCCATTAATGAGAAGCTGCGAACAGAACAAGAAAGAAAACTCTTGTACAAATTACGTGACAAATGAGACATATAACTAATGGCCCTGGAAACGAGCTCACGCGTTCGCTTTGTTGTGTAGCGCATGTAATATACCAGGCGTTACTCACTATTTCTTTCCTCAGATAGAAGGAGTACCTCGTCTAAGTAGGCTGCTTAGTTCTTCTAATGTATGCTACTTAAGGCGTTGACTCTCACAAAACGTTTACGGTTTAAAGCCTCGAAAATATACTTGCTAAACGTAATATGTTTGAGTGCCTTTTCATACAGGTGTCACAAGTATTCGGCTTATCTGATGGCAAGCTGTTGCCGCCTATTGAAGGTTCTTCTACGCGTGATATTGTAGCCCAGAGTTATTTCGTTACTTACGCGTTATTGAATCTTCAAGAGTAGCTGTGTGGCCGGTGCAAAGGACAAAGATTACTGGCGTACTGCTATTATTACTGCATCTCCTTCAAGAGTTTGCAATCATACTCAACTCATCACAGAAACATAAGATACCCATCTTATGTTTCTGTAGGGGCTATAATATGTTTGGCGATGATAGTACGGGTAAAAATTTATACAGATATAGCCAACGGGATGTAATTAATAATCTTACAACACCGTTGAGCGTGCCTGAAGAATATAATGAGAATGCCTGAAGCAAGAGAGATATGTCATGATCGAAGCAAGTGGAAATCTGTAATCTAAACCCGGGCAACGGGGGTAAGAAATTATTATTTGCGATGTCATATTATGCATCTATTGTAGTACATATTGCCTATAAACTTATATTGTAGCAGACAACACATTTTTATAATTCGATTTATTCATTAGTAAACCCTTACAGAACATAAAGAGGTCTCAAGATCGATCCCAAGGCGCGCACCTCTAACCTTTCGAAGTTATATGCGTAATAAATAGTCAATTATCGCTCGCTTTAACGGTAAAGGAAAACATCGTGAGGAAACCTACATGTCTAAGAATTCTCCATAATGTTCTCGAAGATATGTGAAGTCAGCTAACCCGCACTGGGCCAGCGTGGCTTAGCGTTGGACTATGGCCTAACCCTTCTCACACCGAGAAGAGACCCGTGCCCAGCAGTGGGACAGTTTAATACAGGGCTGATATTATTTTATAAAATTGCACGATCTTGAGCGATGTGAAAATCGTATGCGATTTTAATCGAGAACTTGCGTCACGGCTTTCACTAGGATTAAAACCTGTGTTGCGGGGTTTTACAACTATTCAAACAACGAATACTAAGACCATTTAGGCTCGGTACAACCATTTGTATGTATTTACAAAAAAAAAAAAAGTATCTATGTATGTTTATCCATTGTCTAGAACCCATAGTACAAGCACTGCTTAGTTTGGGCTAGATGGTGTTGTGTGTATGTGGTAGAATATTATTATTATTATTATTATTATTATTTGTGGATAACACAATTTTTCGTCCCGTGTGGGATTCGAACCCACAGCACTCGGCGTAGTAGCAGTGGCGAGACGACTACTTAAACCACTACGCCATCCGTGTAGTCCATTGCTTACATTTTATAAAAAAAACTGCATCTACAAGGGGAAGATCAAATGCAAGTGTCCGAACGAGACCCGCTATAATTTAATAATAATACTATATGTGAGAATTCGTCCGTAGATATTTGCATGCGTGTCTCGACTATTATAAACAGCACTTAGGCAAAAATTTATAATGACGTGAATGATACTTTATTTTGATTATTTTGATACGAGATTGGCTGCAATTTGTCAAAAAACGATGACGTAGATCTCGTATAATTCATTTATATAGGCGACGGAAAAGGAGAAGTTATCCTCTCTATCTCTGATGAGGTGAACCTCGCTGTTGAGGGATGCAACTCGTAATAATGGTTTAAATGGGGCGGTAGTATTCATGCATCAAATCCTACCGCGTTGAGTAACTCCACTTCTAATAATGAAGCATTAAGTTATTAATAGAAAGGACAATTAGCTACATTATACATGATCTCAATTATATAGGTATATCGTACATATAATATTAATAACTCATTCCGACATTAGCATACAAAATTAACTGTAAGTAATAAAATCACAACAGATCGTAACCTTGAATGGTACCAACCGATTAACCCGAAGCAAAATACGGATTACTGCAATGTAATAACTATTGAACTATACTGTTATTCCTTTACAAATACGTTCAGAATATCCAAATCGACGTATTGTTACAATAAGTTTCCTTATCGCGAGTGTAACGTTTCGGCCGAATGAACGCACAAAATGATCCGCCTATATACTTCATACATGATTATGAGTGTACGGGTTCCTAAACTAGCAATTTAGTGGGCTTCGAGTGATCCTTGTGAACCAAAGAGCCGTGGTGCACTACACTGATAAACAAAACTGCCTTATGTTGGTGAGCACAAGTCGCCTATCAACTTGTGTACGTTCATGTTCGGTTTTGGTTTAACAAACGTATATACATATATATATGTGTGTTTCTTATAACTGCGTTAGGTAGAGTCAAAGAAATAGTCAAGACTACCATACCAATCACGGACACTGGCAAAGTGGCATAATAATATTATTGGAAATAGCATTGTCTATCTTAAGAGGCAAGTATTAGAAGTAAGAAGATTTTACGCCCGGCATACAGAATCTTGAATTTATGAAAGAAACAGATGTATCGTTGGTGTTACAGATATCGTCGCCGAATCGTTTGGGTTACGGCGGTATAGCCTGTGCTAGATAGAGGTTCTCAAATTCCACAAACTGTTGTTTTAGATCAAGTCTCAAGTAAATATTTTAGACAATGACATAGTAGTCACTTCCGTTGTAACGAAAACAAAAACAGCAACGTAAATAATTTTAACCCGTTCATCACTCCCAACTTCACGTCACACATAGCTACTAGATAATTATCAACACCGCTGAGCACTAATCGATCTATCCATACCGAGTTAGCTTTAGTAACAATATGATGATAGATCGATCGCCCTGCAGACCATTATTCGGAACTAGTTGAAGCGCATCTGTAATACGACACCTTAGAGACCACGAACTTGTGTTTCAGATCAAGTTTCCAGTAGATAATCTTGACTTAGTTGTCAGCACTCGGTATGAGCAAGCCTTGAGTAAACGGAAATTATATTCGACTCACCTAGCTTGCACATGTCGTTATGACGTCTGGTTTAATTTCTGGTAATCATTTAAGTAACGTGTATCGCTAATATACTACTAACTTAGTTGATGCAGTGAGTCTTGTTGTAGAAAATATAATTTAATGCCGTCGATTTGAGCTGTCACAAAGAATTATATAAGTCGATATGGGAAGTGAGTAGCCTTAAAATACCTTGATGCTTGAAAATTACGTTAAAAAATGAGCTGCTATCCCCACCAAATAGAATAAATAGGAAGCAATTTAAGAAAGCTCTAAAGTAGCGCTAGTGACAGAAGACTGTACTGACTGTAATTACTCGTGTGAATGAAAGTGAAAGGAGGAGAAAAAGGATTCAAAAAGAGTACTAAGTTTGCTTCGGGATGTAGGTAAAGCTCTGGAGACTTGAATATGTTTAATTAGCTAGAATAAAAAATATGGTTAGCAAAGGCATACTGGGTTAAATTTAAAGCAAGTCAGTAGAAAACAGATACATATAATAGATTATTAAGGCTAGTGATAAAGGCATAAATAATCATTATTATTTATAAAATAATCTTCTTGCTTTTTACGAATCTAATTTTAAAACTCTTGCATTGTAATTACCATAGAATAGAATTCTTTTAAATTTAAATCTCTCTCACGTAATGTTGCCTTTGCCTCCTCATATAATTTGAAGAATTCGCATCTTAACATATATTTTTTGTTATCTACGCGGCTCCTATACGCAGTCAAAGCTATATATTGCAAAAGCGTTATACATATTTGATCGTACAAAATTTAAAGTACATAGATTATTTACTCACTAGCGCCAAACGAACCAATAGGTACCGCGAAATAAAATTGGCTATTTTGTTGGGTCAACGGTTGTAATATATTTGCCCAATACTGCTACCCCAAACCTAAAATCAGCCAGACGAAACAGTATCACGTTCTTTGGGGTGTAATTCGATATATTTATAGTAACATGTAGACGTGACACATGAGGAATGTGGGGTAGGCGGGGGCAGGGGTCGAGTGGCTTGCACATACCATATGTCATACGCTCATCATCCACGCGGGATCGCTCCGCACAAAATAACGATAAACGGCACACACCGAGACGTGTACGCGTGTATCGATAAAGAAACGAAGCTGCTGACACAAATGATCGACAAAATTTCCCCCGGGCCCCGGTGAGAACGAGCCGCTCTGTCTCTCCAATGTTTTATTTTTACCAGAGCGGATTCTGCGAGGAAGGTTACGTGTTAACAGTGTACATACACATAAATTGTTAAACAGCGACTCCCCGATGAGCTCAAGTTCTGTTCAATGACAAAAATTTCCCGTGAGCATTGGTGTGTTCGACGCCGCGAGCCAACTTGCCGCAAATAGGCTGCTGTTTTATTTTTATGCGGGCGACGCTAATTACATACTGTCATATTTCTTGTTATTATGAACACTGTGACAATATTCAAAATGCTTCAGCCTTCTTTACTTTCAGTTCTCGTTTTTGTTCATCTTTCTATTTCGTATACTATTTTTAATCATTGCCATCCTTTAAACATAATCTCTAAGCTTCGAAACGAAACATTTTTGTAATGACAATACTAAATTGATGATTACGTGACAAACAAACTTGCAAAAAACCTCTTACAAAAATTCGTAAGAGCACTGTACTGCCTCAGCTTGCCAACCTAATTGATTTTCTATAGAGTTTATTGTAAATTACTAACTGTAAAACAAATTTCATCTAAGCAACAAAACTAAAATGTTTTTTTAAACAGACTAGGTTCGCAATAATAGAAAGTAAATGCAAATTTTAAACTGTTGGGCTTCGTACACGACACAGCTTTAGATTTCTAATACCCAATAATTTACCAGGAATAACATAAATAAAGAGGTCTTTAGCGTGACATAATCTTGCCAAAATACCTCTCTAAATCAGACTTAAGCACCTATAAAGTGAACTAAAAGCATTTCGTTAGCAAGTTTTACCCGTCATATTTTGAATTGATTATTGGGGCTGGGGGCTACTTTATTGTATTAGTTAAAGTTCTGTTCCTGATAGAGCCACCTACAGGGGGTCTTAAGTTTCGTGGATATAATTCGATACGACCCTTGTAACCAAGTTTGCGAATTAGAGCAATCTGTCGAACGTCACAAACACCAACGGGAATGCTTTGTGCCACGGGCTACATTTACCAAACATTAGTCGGACACGCAATGTTGGCAAACTGAAAAATCTGAACCCTCCATCTGTTCTAATAAACTATTGTTATTTAGAAGTTTAGCTTGTGATAGAAACCCTGTTGGTTAAACTTGGTATAAGACTAAAATCATGTGCCAATATTACAAAATACTCATATTTTTAAATAAAAGATATGCTTGTGCTCACTTTCATATTCTGCTCAAAGAAAATATTATGGCAATTTTTAAAAAAGAACATATTTTATTTCTTCTAAAACTATACCTTGAAGAAATATGTTGGGATCTGATCTTCCTTGAATATATGACATATTTTTTAATCACAAACGATAATGATAATTACGAAGCAAAAGTATTCCATTATTCATCAGTAACGCAGTTCTCTTATGCAGGAAATGCTTTGAATTTACTTATAGCTAACCTGCTTACCCTACTGGTAAATCAAGCTTGTAAAAATAAGATAAAAAGCGTCTACGACTAGATATAAAAATGTGTGTGTACCCGTGAATGTGGCGCTCGTGGTGTCGGCTAGGTCGGGGCGGTGCGGCGCGCCGCCGCCCGCATGCTATCAGCTGGCCGGCGCAGCCATCTCGCCCGCGCGCGCTTCCGCTCACCGCCCTGCGCCTGCGCACACACACCGTCCATCTTACTACTATGTTAGACATCACCTTCAACGCACTACATAACTAAGAAATGTTTATTGACGTATTGTCAACAAAAACGATCGATAGACCCGAATGAACGTCACCGAACTGATTCCAAGACTCAAACATGTCAACGATATATCTGAATTAATTTTTGTCTACTTCTGTATAAGGTGGTGATGTTAATATTGATAAGTTTATATCGATAAACTCCTAACACGTTTGTTATCTATAACAAATGTGTTTTTCTATTTATGATCACAGATAGTGTAATCCTTGTCATATAGGCTGGCAGCTACTTTCGAAATAGCAGGGGAGCATGGGTTGTATTCACGCAAACATGCACATTGCCATGAATAAATTGAAGCAAACATATTCACAGCATCAAACAAGCAGTTCACCATGTGGGAAATTTAGGGGATACCCGGTGATATAATCTTCTTGGCGGGGCTTATACCGATCCTGTGCAAATGAAGCCCCGGCTACGAACTAACTGTATCAGCATAGCACCTCTACGTACACTCAGCTACTCAATAACGTAGCTAACCTTTGACATCACGGAGCGTATATATAGACCTATTTAGGCATTCCAATCCAATTAGGCAAGAATAATGGATGTTACTGATTGTACCTGCTTCAATTTTGAAGTGAATTGCCTCGTTATGAGTGGCTTTAATGTGTTAACACGATCCAATAAGTTCTTCTAATTTAAGATCAAAGTAAACTTATAAATGTCTATGCGGTGTTGTGTGAAATTTAAAATAGAAAACACTTGAGAATTATTTAAGTCTTGTAAAAAGAACCGACGCTTCGTGTGACCAGAGAGAGGACAGAGAGCGCTGGACTTTTCTTGGCACAAAGAATAAACATTTCCGTTCATGACATCAATGCTACTAGCTTTCTGAACACGTCACTGGTAGATAGCAACCTTCACAATTCCATAGAGACTGGTTAAAATATTTCTTTGAATATGAAATAAATATGAACACATACGAAATTAATAACCCACAGCAAAAGAGAAGTAGGAAGGAATTGAAATCATCCAAGATGGTAGCTTATAGCGATAACATACATATAGGTATATGTACATAATATGAATACGTTAGAAATTAAACTACTAATATTTATACCTATATGTACTAATCATTTTAAAAATACTCACAGCTGAAAATACTGAACGCAAGAAGCTGAAATTTGGTATGTATGTTCCTTGGAGAGTGTAGGGAAGCACTAAGAGAGGATTTTTGGAAATTCAACCCCGAAAGGGGTGAAAGGGGTGAAACCCGATATTCACACGGGAACGGGACTTACGCGAATGAAACCGCGGGAAAACTACTAGTCTTATATAAAGCAACAATGACATAGACATGAGTAAAATATAATACATACAGCTCCGATCAACGCTAATGAGAGAAAATATAATGAATTAAATATATATATATAAATAAGCTAAACAATTTTTTTGTTCATATATTTAATATACCGACAGCTTTGCTCTCTATTATATTCGACGAATACCCTTGTACCGTAACTTTAGAGGTTTTATTCAATAAATCTTTTACAAATAAGTATTTTAAATGTGTGTCTCATGCAGATATTTTAAGGCTACGGATTGGGAAAGAGGTCACAAAAAATAGGGCGAAGCGCGCGGTTAATGCGACTCATCCGTCATATTTTGTTACTGGCGCTTTAAATAAGAATTATATATCTAAAGAAATGGCAGAGACACACGTGGAATGATACTTTTTTCGTTCCAAGCATCTAAATTACAAATAATGAATCTTCTATTTAAATATGCACATATTCTAACTTTCATAACGTTTTTAATAAAGAATTGCGTTGAGTATCTTCAAGATCTAGGGGATTGCCATATAGAGTCAATTAGTAAATATCAAATTAAATCAGTTTAATAAAGTTATTCCATATCACCCCAAAACATCTACTTTTAATCAATTTAGTGCATAAGCACATCTGATTTTACAATTAGAAGTGGCATAATATTTCTAAACTATTTCTATGTTTGATCTATTTCTTCTACTAAAGCTTCAGATATCCTAAATCAATCGAAATACAAATGAAATATCATCAAGACTAAGCTACTACCAAAACACAAACTTTGTGATAAAGTACATGTAGGTACAGCAACAAATTGGTGTACTTCGCGTATAATAGTGGCTATCGAACCCATACGACGCGACGTTCATACATGTAAGTGTATCAATATTCGGTGACGTTCGCAGACATGTCATCCACTGTAAAAAGGCTCATCTTTCACGATACACCCTCCGCGGTTCTATCAAATAACGTATTTACTTTCTCAATATTTTCCACGCGAATTTGATCGAGTAATAGAAATATGAATAATATACAAAGTGGCATCGTTAAGGAGCGATAGCAAATATACATTTTATATAAATATTGAACAAAGTAACTTAGTAGAATAAGCGGCTACAAAGAAATATATCAGATTCATATATATATATATATGAATGTAATATGTAATATCTCTGTTACATTCTGACATCGACCGACTACTCTCATGTTACGAACATCCTCTGATTCATGATATTGGTTGCAATAAAAATAAAGTTAAGTAAAGTTTCTTTAATATTATCGAAATACGACATTATTACCGGAATGAACGGCCGAAATTACGAACATAATATGAATTCATTAACAGTCACCTGTATAGCCTATAATAACTCTTAAATAATAATAATATTAGCGCTGTATATAAGCCAGCACACTGGTGGGCACTGGCTTTTTCTCGGTGTAGCTTTCAAAAAATATTCTCAACTCTATAGGAGAATCATTAAATTAACCCAGAAAGCTCAAAATAACCATTATATTAATTCTTCACAAAATAAATCGAAAGCAGCATGGCAAGTAATAAAGAAGTCAAAATTTTGTTTGCCTCTTGAGCCTATTTTATCGTTGAGAAAAGACAACTTGACATTAACAAATCGGACTACTATTGCAAATGAATTTAATAAATATTTTATTGAGGAAATTGAAAATAACATTCGAATTAATAGGACATCAACTTATAAACATATTATTGAAAGCCAATCGTTGCAGTCGTTATTCATGAGACCAGTCACATGTGATGATATAATTAAGATTATCAGTGGCCTTAAAAACACAAATACTGTTGGACATGATGACATAGCAACTAAGGTGATAAAATATGTTAAGGACCTAATAGCACCACTACTTTCGCATATAATAAATGTTTGTATTGCTCATGGTACATTTCCAACTAGTTTAAAAAAAGTAATTATTAAGCCCCTATTCAATAAAGATGACAGAACTGATGTTAAAAATTATAGGCCAATCGCATAAATTCCTAAATTTTCAAAAGTGATTGAGAAAGTTATTTATAATTCTATATATGCTTATTTCGAAAAAATTTAATTGATCTGCAATGAACAAAAAGGGTTCAGAAAAAACTTCAATGTTAATATGGCAATATATGACCTGCTTTCTAGTGTCTTAACGTCTATGGATAAAAGAAATCGTGTCTGTGCTATATATACAGATATGACGAAAGCTTTCGATTTTGTGGATCATAAAATGTTGATACAAAGATTATATTGCTATGGTATTAGGGGAAACGTCCTAAATCTTATAGAATCTTATCTGAGTAATAGATTGCAACATACAGAAATTACTAGAATTTGTCCTATAACTAAATTAGAAACACACACACAGCTAAACAAATAAAATACGGCGTACCACAGGGAAGCGTTTTAGACCCCTGCTTTTCTTGATATATATCAATGACCTCCCAAAAATCATAGATCACAAAACAGTACAGCTATTATAGAATGAAATAATTCAAATAATTATTCACTTGACATTAATAATTCTTTTTAAAAATTAATGAATTGGCTCAATGACAATAATCTTGTAATTAATCTTAACAAAACCAAAGTTATGCACTTCCACCAGCTACTTGTAAATGATCCTATTAATATTACTTATAAGGATACCCAAATAGACGAAGTTAGAAATACAACATTTTTGGGTATAATGATAGATGATAAATTGACTTGGAAACCACATATGGAAGAAATCTGTAAGAGACTAAGCAAATTAGCGTATCTACTCTTGCAACTATCAAAAAAAGTAAATATTGATACACTACTAACAGCATATCACGGATTAGTTACCTCCGTTTTACGATATGGTGTCATTTTTTGGGTACAATCAACAAATAGGGAATTAGTGTTCAGAGTCCAAAAGAGATGCATACGATCAATGTGTGGATTAAAAACAACCGACAGTTGCATTCCTTACTTTAAAAAGTTAAGAATACTACCTCTAACTTCATTGTACATTTTTGAAACTGCACTATTTGTTAAAAACAATCCACATCTATTCCAAAAAGTCACAATAAAGAGAAACCCAATACGTTCTCAATACATCAATACTTTGTGTCATGTGAATTGTAAAACAGAGTAATTAAAAAAAAATTGTTTGGTACTGCTCCACAAGTATATAATAGAATACCTAATAAAATAAAATGTATGCCAGTACAAAAGTTCAAAAAATTCTTATTTGACCTGTTAGTAGAAAAGTGTTATTATAAACTAGACAAGTTCTTAAACGATAAATTTGATTGACTGCATTGATTTTTTATATTAAATTGACATTTTGAGTATTACTGTTAAATTATTATCTATTATTTTTATTATGATTTTCTTTTGTAATTTTAGTTATGACAATTTAATTATGTTTGTATGTTAATAATTTGTATGTCAATATTGGCAAAGCATAGCGCACCAAATATCTAGTATCCAAGATCTTTATATGTAAATACCTATGTTTGACAAATAAATGATTATGATTGTGAAAAGGTTAAGCTAGTCTATAGTACACCATGCTGGCTTAGTACAACTTGGCATACTTCATAATCTTCAAAAACATTATGGGAAGCTCTCAGACATGCAGATTTCATCACCATGATAGTTTGTTATCAAAAAATAATTTTAAAGAACTTTAAACTTTTTTTTTAACTAGTGTTTTATATAGGCATAGCTTAATACCACAGTTTGATTATAATTTTTTAGTAAAACCATGGCGACGAGATTGTATAAGATTTGTCAATTGAAGTCACTACGCTATTCATTTAGTGCTTAATAATACATTGTTTATTGTAAATGGCATTTATACATACAAATTGTTGGGATCCTTCTACATAAAATTGTGTACTAAAATGAAAAACCAGACCTTTTCGTATATTAGGTACAATACAGTATTTTTCACTCAAATATTAATTATTATATTATTATCTTAGTTAAAAAAGAGATTGACTAAAATACTTAGCTTTGTACATTTGAAAGACGTATAAATATATCAAATCACATATGCAAAAAAGAATCACTGATCAATAAAAATCATAACATACATAAATTAATGTCACTATTAATTCTGTTTTCTTTTAATATATTTCATGCTATAAAATTAAAACATGCCGTCTGCAATACAATGTTTAATAAATTCTTGTTTTAAGGTAAATCTGTACAAATATAATTATGTATTTTGTAAGAACCGTGGAGACAGTCAATCCAATGTTCTTTAGTAGATAACGTTCATTACTTAAAAACTAAACTAACAATAGCTGCGAAGTTTTCTTATTGCTACAAAATATCCTTTTATATAAATGTTCAATCGATTGCGGCGATTAAATTTGTTTTGAATACCGTTATTTAAAATAAAATCATTATTTCTGTTAAATAAATTTTAATCGGTCGACCTGCTCCGCTGATCCTGCTATAAGCTTTTCTAAATAACGGCATTTAAGCGACTTTTATTCTAAAATCGAAGCATTAATTCCTTAGAAAAATATTTTCAGCTCTACTAGTTTAAAAGTTCTCCCATTAACCCACCTAAACGGCTCGCCTTGTATATTTTGAAGTAATGGCTTGAGCAATGCGGAAAACCACTTTGAAGCTTAATATTCCATAAAAGGTGCTTTGAAATAAAAATTCACAAAGAGTTTCCCAATTTGATGACCACCCAAAGAACCTCTTCAATGATATACCCCACTCTGAGTGCCATGCAAAATGGAATTTGTATACCATTTTGCATGGCATTATTCATCATTGGCATTATACGTACATAAAATAATACATTTGCGTAGATCTATGCAAAAGTATTATATCAGTCTTTTACAACCTTATTTCAAAAACACTTTGTTTAAAACTACGAGGCAACGATAATTATTTACGGTACGTTTTATAATTATAATAGTTTTAAAAGCAAAACTAGTTAATTTTAGCCTACCTTTACCAAATAAGTTATTCATTGTCTACCGTTGAATGGTAAACTATAATTTCTCAGTTAAGGGCATTGCCAGTGGCATATAATACGACCTAATATCAAGCTTAGCTATCCTGGAGGGTAAAAAATAATATATGTTCATCGATAAATATATGTACATATAGTTCTCACAGAAACCCTATTGCCATTTACTTGACACATTGACAGTCTACCGAAAATTGCCTGATAGAAAGAAGGAAGGAGTTACGGATAGGCTTAGGAAGCATAGCCCTGACCCTAACGCTAATGCTGCTAGTAATAGTGACGATTGCAATCTACTAAAAAATCTCTAGTTGTGATACTGTATTTTGCGTATAACACCCAAATCATGACAGGCTTTTATAGCCAACAGCTTACACAAAGCATTAAAATAAATAAATTTTAATCTGACTTTAACCTTGCAAGAGGAATAAACTGACTACAAATCAGTTTTCAGAAAAAGTTCACAAAACGTGCATCCTATCCAAAATTGGTTAAAATTCAAATGTTGTTTGCAGTCAATTTTCATCTCGACTAGTTCTCTTAATTGTACTTGAAAGCAATTAAAAAATTTTGGATGGAAGTTTACACTCTGGCGTTGGAAAGTACATGAAATATTCCAAGTTGCCATTGACAACGTCATAGAGAATATAGGACATGAAACTTAGTGAGATAACTCATTCACATTCTGCCTTTTGTTTGAACTACGTACCAGTTTGTTCTGTGACAAAGCGAATACTGGCTCGTGGAATGTAAAAATATGAACAAGGATTTACTTACAAAGCATTGTATGACAAATGTTAAGTAAAACTATGTAGTCTTTACGTACCGTGGGTTTACAAAGCAAAACGTTTACTTATGTCCCGTGCCTACAGTACATACACGGACTCGTATCATGTCCACAAAGCAATTATTTAAGTTCGCATAACATATACCAAAGACGATTACTTTAGTTTGGAATTGTATTTTATTTTATAGCTTTTGTGGTTACGATGCAGCATACCACCGCTTATGGATATGATTGTTCCCTAGGTATAAAGGGAAAAAAGAATATCTATTTTGTCCTTAAGACGGAACGCAAATCTGAAATGTACAGAATATTGGTACCAACTCGTTTAAGTCCAGAATGGGATGATACCGAATACCAATTACAGGTACGGCAGGTACCTGTATCCCATTAAAGAAAGGTCGTAAAGCGATCAGAAACCGTCACTGAGAATGGGCCACTGCATGAGTTACCGGTACGGTAGTACCGGTGGTTCGTGCCGGGGCCACAGTTCAGTTATTATATAATATATAACACTAGCTGCTAGCCAGTGTT
Organism: Catocala fraxini; assembly: GCA_930367265.1. NCBI lineage: Eukaryota > Metazoa > Arthropoda > Insecta > Lepidoptera > Erebidae > Catocala > Catocala fraxini. The sequence continues at coordinate 17,132,103 of OV884026.1, forward strand.
ATAACTGTACTATTTACAATCAGGATAATGATCAGGTTAAAATAAAGTAACACCTTTAAAAGAAGTACATTAGTAATATGCTTTGTCATTCTACGGTCCGTTATTGCTAGTTACTAGCGCTAGCCACAATCAATCAATAATAATTTATCTTAAAGGTGTGACTTAATAGAAACAATCCTTACTATATCAGGCTTAATTTACTATTCGCAACAAAAACTATTCGATTTTCGACTATAGAGAACCGGGCATTAAATAAGATCGTAGCGACAATTCGTAGCTACGTAGCCTATATCGTAGTAATTCCAACCGAAAGCTACAACACAAAGGCTACACCTTAGCTAAAAATTGCCAAAGATTTTGTTATAACTCGAGTAGACAAAGAAACAATCTATCGTGAAGTTTAAAAATAGCTCGGTACGTATGTATATGACGCAGTGAAATACTTCTCCTAACTTTTATTACGGTCTTCCTCGAGCTCACTGTTTATGTCCCCTTGCCGTTTATAACCGAGACGAGATATTTTTTATGTCACACCTCCAACCTTTTCTGCGCGAACTAGATAAAGTGACGTATATTAATTGTAATCATGTAATGTATCAGTGTTATTGTAGTTTACGCACACTTCATTCCTTGCTTACAATTAAAGGAAAACGATGGAAGATTTCAGGAGCTGTTAAAATTTACTTAAAATGCTTTATATGTTTTCTTTACATATGTTTACTTTTATGTCATTAACTCAAGATGGATGAAGTGACTATAGGTCTCGGGTACAAAATATGGCTCTAGACTACCTCGTAAATACAATAACAACAGGCTAGACAAGTCCATTATAAGCTCTGTCGCATTGCATGGATCAGAGTGGTGGAAAACTAAGAAGATGAATGAAAAATAATAGCATGTGGCTAAGAGGGAATATTGCCGTGGATGTGTGAAGTGACAAGAATATATGAGGAATGAATGTAACAGGAAGGTTGGCACCATTAGTAGAAATGTTTATAGGAAATCGTTTGTGTTCGTTGTGAAGAAGAGTTAAAATGCATGTGGAATAAAGTCATGAATATGAAAGTAAAGGGATAGAAAAGATGTAGAATGATAAATAATATAAAAGAAAAAGGAATTTAAGATGAGATGAAGACTGATAGGAATATTTAGAAGACGAAGACATACTGCGCAAACCTTAATTTAATTGGATCAGGGTAAGAATAGAGAGATAGAGAGAAGAGATATTTCTATGATAAATCATTTCTTTAAATTTGTTGATATTGTGTCAAGTTTGTTTTATCTTGTGTCAATATTGAATGTGACACAATTCTTGAAATATATCCGATTCAACAATAGTACAATGGAATGAATGACTACAAAACGAGCAAAATATATATATATATTTTTAAATAGTTGAAATTTCCGTCAATTCTTCCGTCCGTCCTTCGGTGAGTGTCACGTGCGCGGTATACGCCATTTATTTGCAGCAGATCTGTCTGTGACACACGCTCATTCTCCAAATGTTTTCGCTGTTTGCAGAGACTCCGAGACAATGACAGATGCTCGGATATACGTCACATTCCACTGCCACAACGTTCTCGACAGCGACAATACTTTTTGAAACGGTGGCTCTTCATCCCCCTTTTATCTGCAAACATTCTCATTTTCTATCATTTTCTTTCACTGGTCCCCATTGAAAGCGCCGTTCCTCCAAATATACGCGAGCGAATCTAAAATAACTCTGCTCGCTCACGTCTTCATTCTTTGATCCCGTGATATAGATTTAGTAGCAATATATGACTTCTATTTTATATGTAGCAAATGATTAATGCATTTGGTATAAAATAAGGTTTTTGCTTTATACGTGACAGTTTACTGCTATTATCAAAGCTATAACTTAGAAAGATAATAGCAGTTACGGGGTCCGAAGAATGTGGTGTATATACGCACGGTATAGACTCCTCATGGGAACAAAAGTGGTCCGATACCGACTTTGTGTCAATATCTTATCCCTTGTTATGCTGATAATCATTTATATTACCGTCCTGTATATTGTTCAGCGAACCGCCACTTTGCAGTCAGCCTAAAAGCTTTTCGGCAATACAGCAAAATGCATTTTCTTCTACAACCATGCTGTGCACTACACATATATCATGAACATAGCTTTGTTTTTCAGCTACAAGTTTTATTCTTTCAATTATCTTTGATAAGTTTTATATATAGGTATACCTTTATTTCGTAGAAGGAACAAACAAAAGTAATTACAAACTCAACAAGCTGTTGTGAGTTCGTGGTAGTCTGATGCCATCTATCTAAACAGAAGACAAATTCTCGTAATAACTGAATCTCTCCCGGGCAATGTGTTCTTTGTCCTTAAAGACAAAAAGGCCGTAATAGCTACTCGCATAAAGATAAACAAATTACAAAACCAAAACATTATACAAAGGATATTACGTTAAGACATGCCTTTCATAAGTACTGTTAACCTCGCGTAAACCGCTGAGTGAGCAATATAAACACAAGACTCGTTCTGCCCGACACGCGCACCCAACAAAAATGTATTTTCATTTCCTCTCTAAATTCATTCGATTTTGCCTCTTAACACAGTCCTCATCTACATTTCGTGCGCGGGATTTCTTTCCCCTATCGCTTTCATTGGATGTAATTGTCTATTTCCAAAGTAATTACTTTCCTCTACGTCGTATCGGCAAAGAATTGTAACAATCTGTTTATTCCATTTAAAGCCAATTCTAGTTTATGTTCCCTTGCTTTGGGCATAATGCTATAAATGAAATAACGGCTGGCATGATGACTGTGTGACTGTTTTTAATATTTATTTATTTAATTTTAATTATAATACTCAAGCTGACGTTCTATAAAACGATACGAAAGTAATTTATCACATGGAATTTTTGGTATATGTCTCCAGCAATGTGACAGTTCTTGTGCTTACCTTTAAATAAAAGATATTGATTTTTAAAACAATAATTGGGGATTCAATGTCAAGCCTCGCTTGCTGCAGATTAAGCGACACCTGTTACGTTGCTAATACTATGGCATTAGAGAACATCCGCAGATATGTTTCGAGGTGTCTGTTTTTTGATCTTTAATATTTATTATCGGTTACCAAGAAGAAAGTCAAGGAGTGTATTCATTTTGATGACCGACAACAGCGCACGTGCGCGGCTCTATCCCCTCCGGGTAGAGGTTAAAATACAACGGCTGCTCCCCCGGAGCGGGCTGCTTTGTAATTCATTCATTTTTATGCCGAATGTCACTCGCTAAAGCTGTTAGCTTGCGGAAAATCGTTACCGGCGTCGACAATCGCCATGCGGATTAGTGATACACGCAACGCACCCACTTACACATGGATTCACGGACGCGGCTTCCTTACATCGCGCCACAATCGCCGGTCTCCGGGAGCGTGGTCACTGAGCTAAGACTAGACTGCACAGACACTGCGCGGCGGTGGCACGGCACGAGCGCGGCCAGGCGGAGATCGCGGGAGCGGGTGGCACGCGGGGCAGCACGAGGGCGTGTTCGTACGACGCTCGCGGGACGCGGCGCGGCGGCTCAGGTGACGCACGGACGCAGCGCGGTGCGGTGCGGTGCGGGACGAGCGCTCGCACGGGCTAGCGCCGACACACGACAGCCTCCGTCGCAATGACGAAGCGGCCGGGTACGCGCGCGCGCTCTACGACGCAGCCTCCCGAATCTCCCCGACCCGCCACGAAATCTCACGACGCAGGGGTGAACAAACCCGCCACGCTTCTCCTTCTAACACAGTGACGAGGTTAAAAAGGATTTAGACTTTCTCGTAGCATTTTACGGTTCGATCGTCCTCAACGTACACTTTGTAAATCTAGACACCGTCTTAGTTGTGAACTTAGCTGAACCAAGTATAAATCCTAAAGATCTCACCGCCATGTGAGGTTAATCGTATACCTAAACGGCGCGCGATAAACTTATGTCGGTACCACGTCACGCTCTTCAGATGAGTAACCTTCATATTGGTTCCAAGCGTACGTTCGTGGTATCTTTGTACGTTCTATAAACTGAGAATTGGAAAAATAAGATATTATACTTTAACCCATATACACATTTGCAAAGATCTGACTATCATAACTTCTTAAGCAGATAATGAAAGTCGTCAAAATATTTATTATTATATAAAATTATGCTAAGATTAATATATTGGCAATTTAACTATGAATATTCGACAAGCCAATAAAAGTGTTCAGCGATGATCGAAAACGATTAAAAGTGCGCAAATTGATATCGGTGGGAAACGGCAGGTGTCATTCGCTTCGCACAAACATATCCATTGTTCACCGGCGGACGGCGCCGGCTTTGAGAAGCCTTCGACAGCACTCTATCACTCGCTACTATTCTCGCTGAAGGCTTTCGAAGACTATTTCTTACTTTTGTGTAGCAAATAAAAACGACAATGAAGCATGCTTTTTTGCCAATTGCGAAACAGCAGGGATCTTCAACGTTTTGATTTGTAGTTTATGTATTCTAATATTTTTCTTTATTTTATAATTTACGAGTATGTGTCTGCTTAGCAAACTATTAGGTATTCAAAGAAGGATGGCAACACGGTAAACCAATCGGTATGACCAATCAAATCTGCTTGCTAAATTTAAGTACCTGAAAGAAGATCTAAAACGATATATCGAAAGCAACGGTACACCAAACCACTCAAGTATCTTGGGGCGCCCTATTGACGTGATAATTTTAGTAGATACTAGATGGGATCCAATTCTAATAGGTATCTTAGCGATCGTTTGCTTTCGCATTATCAGTTAAAACGTCTATACTTGCCGGTTTATCCTAATAGTTACTTCTTCTCTAGCCTTATCTTCATATCAAATCTATTCCATAATTTAATCTGCCGATTGACGCGCCGCTTGATCAGAAGGTAAATCCTCTCTTGTTCTAAGAATCAGAATTGCCTTTTATGTAACGCCGGTAGACTTCTGGGCACGATACGACATTACGACGGACATTTTGAACAATTTTACAATGCCTAAACATAAGTCAACATTACCTTATAATTATAATTTACCTCTTATCGACAGGTTCGTTCAGTACGGACCCTAAAGGATGTCATGAACTCAGCATTTACCGAAGTTTATACCAAATGCATAGAAACAACATCGATGACGTCCGTCGAGGCCCAGATGGCCAATGCATCAATTTCGACACTGCACCGCTGACGCACATCAAGGCCCGGGTCGCCGACAATGCAATTTTCCATTATTATTAGTTAGTTCGTTTTATAATAATTTTATCTCATGCCATATTCTCGCATCAAATAATTTTCATCTAAATTCGACTGTTATTTATTTTCTTTCATAAATTAATAATAAGTTACTTTGTTTTTTTATTGGGATCTTCCAGCTGGCTGGCAGGCCGTAGTATGTATAACTCTGGTGTAAATATTAAAGCCAAATATAAGTTAATTGCAAAATTTACATAAATGTATCAATCAAAAGAAAACAATTATTGTAAATTATTACATTTCTATAGCTTTAATCTTACTTTGTTAGAGTTACTGCAATTAAATTCGAGATGCAAGTGGAATTTTCCTTGTCACGTACTCTGTGCTAGAAATTTTATATGCGCGAACACGTCACTTTATATTTGACATACATATATTTCTTATTAGTCGACCAGATTTATATGAAACACGATGTAAGACCAAGTTTATTATTATTTAGGTCGATCCCAAAACAGTGTTTTTTATTTATATCTCTATATAGATATAAATAAAAACCACTGGACGGATTTTAATCTAGTTAAAATTTGGAGGCTTAAGGTATTCTCATTCGCTATATCAACTTATATTAAAACCACATTTTATTTAATTCTATTCAGTATAATTGTAGATATGGTACATAGTGTGAACCATATTAATGATGTGGCTAACTGTTCTAGGCGGATAAAGTTTAGGAGCAAAGACTGGTGATCATAAAATCGCTGGCATGATTATTCTTAAACGTAACTGAACCAGTCCTGGCTGACACCGCTTAATTATAAAAAGTACCTACTATAATAATATGTCGGTTCTTTTTTTGATATACATATATGCCTCTTTAGTTTCAACCGACCGACACAGTAGGACTCACAAAAGCTTCCAACTTATCGTTACCCGTTTTTTGCGTCGCGAATAAAAATACCGCTCACTGTGTGTGTTAGTTCCGTATGCGCCTAATGGCCAAAGTTAATAATCCTCAGACTCAGCGAGCAGTTTCAATATTTAAAATTTCAAATAGATGTCAGTTTAGGATCTATATTTTGAATTTTATATGCAAGAAGACTAGCACATATAACCGTCTGGTGACGGTACAAATGGGTAGGCTCGCTCAAAGTGCAACCCTCTTATGGAAAACTGGCTTAAGGATAGAAGCAATATTACTATATTTCGCCTGGGGTGTAGGGAGTTTTAGAGGTTTTCATATCTACCTCCACATTATTTATTGACTGCACGGATGCGTAATGGTTTAAGTAGTCACCTCGCCTCTGCCACTACACCGACTGTTGTGGGTTCGAATCTCACACGGAACAAAAAATTGTTTTATCTATAAATGATTGTTCCGAGTCTGGGTATTCTTGGTGTATGTTGTTTAAATATCTGCAAAGTAACCTGCGACACAGGACAAACATGTCAAGCAGATCAATCTTATAAAAATAAAAAGCTTGCCTTTCAGTCTTTTTTATTTATTTTACTTAGTGTCAGTAACGGAGATCTATGTATATCCCTCGCAATCAAGCAAAAAAGCTAACCGCTTACCATAAGGCAAGTCTAAAGCGTAATATACCACATTGGTAATACAAAATATACACCGCGCTGCTCCCATGACAGAAATTTGTTACACGTTCATGCCCGATTCATGAGTCAGGCAGAGTTATGCAGAGTTATTACGTTTTCGGGCACGCCACAATCGTGGCGGTAAGACCTGTTTTTGAGGAGTGGCTGGAGAGACGGCATGACACGCTCACCTTCCGGCTGTCACAGGTAATGACTGGCCATGGTTGCTTTGGCCAGTTCCTGTGTCACATAGGCCGGCAAGAGACGCCCGGTTGTCACCACTGCGGTGACTGCCGCGACGTTGTTGAGGACTCGGCGCTGCACACTTTGGCGGACTGACCCGCCTGGGCATCGCAGCGCCGTGAGTTGATCGCGGCAGTCGGTATGGCTGCCCTCTCGCTCCCGGCCGTGGTTCAGTCCATGGTCCGGAGTGAGAGGTTGTGGAACGCCGTCGCCTCCTCCTCTGTGAGGAAGTAATTTCCGTCAAAGAGGCGACGGAGCGGAAGAGAGAGCGCTCAAACCCTCTCCCCAACCGCAGAACCGGGCGCCGGAGGGCGCGAGAGGACCTCTAGCCACCCTAAGGTTTGACCTGGGGGTGGCGGGCTTCGTGGGCCTGCCCACCATTCAATCAGCACCAGGTCCGAGAGGCGGCGTCCGTGTTCCCACGCGCGCCTCTGTGTCGTGTCCGTCTCCCCTCTAGGGGAGGGACAGTAGGGATTTTAAAAGTAGTAGTGACTAAAGGGTAGTTCTTATCGTAGTGGCCTGCCGTTTCATGCGGCGGGCCCGCCGCCCTCCATCCGCCCTTGCGGAGGGGTATGCGTGAAAGCATTCCCCCACGTAAAAAAAAACAAAAAGAGTTATTATGTTTTGCCAAAACAGTCAAATCAGTCACTACGCTGTTTAAAAACGTATGTATTAATGGCAACAGAACGTCGAGTAGACACTTAAATAAGCCACAGATAAATACCTATTCTTTAAAAATAATTAGGGCAGCCAACTTGCTTCTTGCATGAGCCTTTCTTTTCTGTTCCCAACAAGTTCCCAAAAGTACCCACCGATACCAGAGGCGTTAAAAAGGTTACGCGGGGTCAAAGATCACGATTTAAGCTAAAGGTCCCTTTCATCAAAATATTGTGGGTATCTTTGTAGTTCAAGAGATTGCTGAAAACATTGTTAATTGTTTATAAATTTCTGCTATTGCGGCTCTACTGAGAAGAAATATATGTATAAAATGTGACTTAATTTTAAAGCCGAAACGTGCATCCAAATCACTTTAATGGTTTTACGTGATACTTGAGAAAGTAGACAAATAGACACACCGACAAAAATCCCCTCTAAATACTCGACCCATTTAGTTTTCAAAACACTGACTCTACCTCGTTTAAGTTTTAAAATACAACGTACATAAAAAGCCACTTAACAATTTTTTTTGATATAACTGAAAAGAGAAATGCTCACCACATTTTCGTGGAAAACCGTTGATTGTAGCTATTAATATTAAAAGATATTTGTAGCGCCAACTGTATCGATAAAAATCATTGGAATTAAGTTTGGAGCTACCCGACCATAACCACGAAATTTGGCCTTTAGTCTCGCGCCTCTATCGCTGGCGGGGTAAGCAGAGGTAGACTCGGCTCTGCTTATTTATCATACAATGCTTTGTGCCACTCCAGAATTGAACACTGTGACTGAGCCACGCCATCATCCTATATGTCATATTATTTAAAGAACACATTAACACTATTGACTATACTTGTATAGCAATTTTACAAATATTCAAACAATGGTCACTAAGATTAGCTAGACGCAGAACAACTGCAAGGTAAACTAAGATATTACTTGCGATGATTGATGACTTAAATTGTGATGATTGTTTAAACAATAATTTTTGCTCCTTGCTTAGATTGAACCTAAAACATTCGGCACAAAGACAACAGCAAGACGATCACAAAAATCATTTTGCCATCCGCGCAATTAACCAGAGTTTAGCAACGCTAAAAATATTGTAATATAGGTACCTATGCAGAAAAAAATTCAGCTCCCTTTTTAAGGTATCATGGCATAAAATATCGTTAAAGTAAAGAGGTTAAGCAAGTAACGCGCACAGAGGATTAGGTTAATTAATATTTAATTACAAAACGTTTAGGGGGCTAATACCGCGCTAATAAATTCAGAACCTTCACGATCACCTAAACTGCTCTCTGCCTTTGAAATTAAACTACTATATACGGATTTTATCGCGTTTTTTATTTGACACTTATTACATAATTTAGAAACTGTTTACACTACTACTACTATTGAACTATACAAATTTTTGAGCTAATTAAATTATTAAGTAAAACTATTAAAACTATTTATATTTAAGTTTTCACTATATTTAATAGTAGTAATACAATTTCTAAATTATGTAATAAAGTGTCAAATAAACAACGCGATAAAATCCGTATATAGTAGTTTAATTTCAATGAATAACATTTGCGTAAACAGAAGATAATATTATGCTCTCTGCCTGTTCCTTAAATCTTTGAAGATGAGAGATCTCGTTTAGATAGTAATACGGCGTTGAAACAAAGAATGCAGGCGTGGACGCCTTGCTGACAAACCTGATGTCCGTTAGTTTAAGCTAATAGACGTCAGGTTACGGTATAATGCCAACTGTTTGAGTCCGGAACAGTACCAAATGGACAGACGATCACATCCAGAAAATTTCGAATGTCACATAAATAGAGATGGGTAATATTTATGTGACATCCGAACAAGTCTGGATGTTGCAAAAATCTGTAAGTCTATCATAAAAATGTCTAACCGAAACTTCGATTCGGAAAAAACCTACAATAAAGTGTCGTCGGATGTCTTTAATTTACAGTGACATTACTCAGTTCTTCGAACTACCTCATTTAATGGTTTAGGACAATCAAATGGTTACGTACCGAAATTCAGGACGAGTTTAGTCATAAATGTGTTTCACGGTACGAACAGTCTGCCTGAAACTTAGTCATTTACGTTTCATGGTAGGCCTGGCCTATTAGGTGGGAAACTCTTCCTAAACATGCGGATTTATACACACGTGGTGCATTATTCTTACTTCGTACTAATTGTATTCTATTTGCGAAAATAATTGACTGTTGGCCATGTTTTCACGGTTAGTCATCTAAATAAAGTTGATGAAATTGGGATAGAGATAGCTTAAAACCTGAGGCAGAATATGTGGTGTATGCTTAAGCTCTTATTTTAACCGCAATTATGATATCGAATTACTAATTACAGGCGAACAAATAGGTGGGCAACTGCTATTATAAGTCTAAAACCCGTGAAACATATCGATTCGCTGTACTACCTACTAGCTCCTAGCTACCTCCTCCAACAATAATTTATATTATTACTAGTTTTTGCCCGCGGCTTCGCGTAAATGTAGGTTAGATTTGGTAGGATTAGTAACAGTATTTTTTCTGGATGACCGGTACTTTATGTTCTTTTCTTTTCGCCTACTCTCTTTTCCTAACTATCGGGTAGTTAAGGCGTGAAACCGTTATAAAACAAACAAACAAACAAACTCACATTCGCATTTATAATATTAGTTAGGATTTTAAATTACAAATAAACTGCAATAAAAGCCGTATGAAGTATTTTATTTCAATGTGGTATGTTCGCATAAACGTAAGACAATAATAGTAATTCTTTTATAACTACGCTGTGGTATACAACATAAATTACACAAACGTTATGTACACAAAAATAAACTATAACAGCATAAAAGCACAAAACAAACTACGCTTTATCAACAATCTAGTAAGGAAGTATGCATACCGTTCGTAGACTCCATAGCTCGTACTCCCACTACGAATTCGTAGCTCGTAGCAAAACACTAACGTACTCCTAATTCCTTTTGTTCTCGGAAAGCTTTGCATAATAACATTTGAACTAAAAATAAATATTTGCACAAAGCTGCGCGGTTATTTTAACGTAGTTTACGTGTTTAAGCCCTTCTAATTGCACTCGAGTACCTAGTGTATGTGACACTATTTGAACGCGACTACACAAATATTTTGAAATAACAGTTTTTGAATGGTATTCTGGACTAGAAATATACGTCATAAAATTTGAAACAATGATATTTGTGGAACAGACCCTTCCTCTACGGCTACTCAAGTTTATGAATAAATCCTAAGACCCGGTTCTCGTAAGCGAGCTACCTCGTACCCAAGTGGCACTATTGTTCAGATAGGTACCGGAGCAATAAAGCCGCTCACCACTTGCGAACTCGGCGAGTTGCTAACGATATCCTCGCTAAGGCCGACGAAGAAGCCGCCTTTCATATCTCCACTATGGTAGCGGAGCTATAAGGCACGCTCACTTCCCGACATACATCCATACGTCTACCCTTTCTAGTCTACAAGCCGGGTATTGCCCGAGTCATCCACTCTTACTTGCTGTGCAGGCAAACGCCCGAGATGCGTTGTGGCAGCGAAACCACGCTGCCACTTCGCTAAAGGCAACTCCGTGCCTCACGCGACCGACTGGTTTGCATTTGTCGCGAATAAGAACGACGCCCAAACGCCACGTGCTTGCCAAGCAACGAACATGTCGTCCTCTGCGGCTAACCACATACCCCTGCGAGTCTAACACCAATGTCAGGCACCGCGCACTCTAATCAGCGGTCGATAGAACTTTCGAGGCGCAGTGGGCTTCCTGACCCCGCAGTACCCTGGTCTGGTATGGGGGGACCCGTTGTTCTTCCCCCCGAAACCCTATCTACTCAGGTCCTGTAGATAGGGAATTTGTGGAACAGTTAAAATAACGGATCTTACTGTCAACGCGTAATAAGAGCAAAGCATATAATGTAAAGAACTGACAGGAAAAAGATTTTCTACTGCTGATAACAAATTAGTAAAATTCAATATTGAAATCTAGAAACATGTTATTTGTCTTTCTGCTCAAACACAGTATGTAGACATGCAATCTCAAATGAGAAACCTGCCTCCTGCCACCTCCGAGGAAACGTAAATGCATTGTTTTCGGCTACAATGGATGCATATGACAAGCGAAACCATCGGCAACCGCTACGACTGGTCTCAAACAATAGGCTGCTTAACACGGCTCAGTTATATTCAAACTACTTCAGAACTTGATACACATTAAATTACTTACTACATAAAAATTTAATAAATAGTTTTCAAACTGAAACAGTCTTTAGAGATGATTCATCAGTCAATAATTTATAAGCATGTCTTCGTTTAATGATGTTGACTACAGGCATGGCCTAATGGATTAAATGGTCGCCTCGTCACTTCCTCTGCGCCAAGTGTTACGGGTTTGATTCCGACACGGGGCAAAAAAATTGTGTTATGCCAAAACATCGTTTTGGTGAGTTAGGTTGTTCTTTATGTCCGGTTGAATGTTCTTAAAATCCTCCGCGACTCAAGATTTAGTCCCAATTTGGATATGCCATTTTAAAAAGATTAATAAATGGTATCTCAGTTAGTCACCAAAAGCCATACTGACATACAAAGCAATTAGTTACAGATCCATATCAATAGGTACACAGAGATCATTATAATGCCGATATAACACAAGGATATCGGAAATTGGCAGAATGGACATCGGCTTTAGTCTGCACCTTACAATAACACAAAGCGATCAATATGCCTGTATAGCGGTACACCGTATGATTACTGTAATAACTCCCTTAGACAGTTTCCAGTAATATCGTCGTCACCGCGATGTATATCGAGCTCTATATCGTTTGAGGTTGTGACATTGTCAATAGTGAAATTATACGACTAGTACGCACGATGCTAATTAGTCACCAATTAGAACGGTGTGAAGCCAATTTAATGAATAGTGCATATACCTATATACGTATGGTAGGTACTACCTAGAAAAAATTAGGATACAATTAAGTAGTATATCATTTTCTGCCTTCTGGTATTATTCGAACAATAGAACCATAAAAACAAAATCACAATCAAAAATTCTTTATTTACAACTATAACAAGATAATATTAATTTGGTTTGGGAACTCTTCTGTTAAGTTAAAAAAAAACCTGTGTTAGAAGAGTCCCCTCTTGTCCATGGCATGCATTAAAACAATGTAATAGCAAAGCTAAGTTAAGGTACACTTCATAATATTTATAATAAAGAATGAGAACTTAAAATTTTAAATACAGGGTGTTTGGTACATCGTTCGCCAAATTAATTGGCTGAAAGGGAGTATCACTTGCTATAGTTTAAGCACTCTAAACGACTTTTCACGCCACGAGATATTTTCTAAATAACAAATATTACTTTTTTTGAAAATTTCCTTACTCAGCTTTTAAACCTAAATATAAAAGAAAACTGCTGATATAGCCCTAAAATGTTGTTCTTCTTTTTATGTTGACCGTTGTTTCTCAATAACATTTAAAATTACTTGCAAATAACACGAACTCTCCTTTTTATTTACTGTCAGTTTGGTAAACGGTAAAATTTAACTTATGAGTCAACGTTTAAATCGCAATAAAAAAAAGTAAAAGCGATTGCGATCTTCCATTTTGTATAAAAATTCTCTAGTCTATTTACTTTCTAATGGTATGCAATATGCCATAATAAATAGTTCATTCTTTTACTAAATTATTAAATTTGTGTCTCATGTACACAAATTCAGTGAATCAGGCAGAATCAAATTTATGGCATAATTATTTTCGCTTGGATAACTTGGGCGAGTATCTCACTTCTGCGCATGTAACTAACCTAACTTTCTTCTATTTTATACCTTCCATATCAATTAAAGTTCTATTGAGCTCTAAGATATTTAAAAGTTAGGTTTTTGTGCTCGGTTTGAGACAAGTTCTAACTGAGAATACCACGAGAGATTCTGATCAACAATCACGACTAAATACTTAGTGCTGGTTACTTTTTTTAAATCGAGCAGTTCCTTGTAATTGAATAAGTACCTACAGCAAAAACGCGCGATTAATTTTAAGTCGAGTTCTGGTTGTTGAGCGTTTCTAATTGAAAATGTTATATAATTCCTTTTTACAATGTTAAGGTAAAGTAGATTTACATTTAGCCAATTTATCACCTTTCGGAATTCTGTCTCTGCTGTATTGTATACTACCTTCTAAGTCTGGCCATGAAACAGAAGTGCTGTATCATCAGCATATGAAAATACTGTACCGTTTTTTATTTTCATATTTGTCTAATCATTTATATAGACTAAAAAAGAGTTGGTCCCAAGACACTGCCTTGGGGCACTCCATAGCTTGATGTCATCTGATCGACACTTAGCGTGTCACTATCTAAGAATAACTCGTTCTTTAAACAACTGTATGCTTAAACTTATTGATCGAATTCACATTACTCGATCAATCAACCGTGCTGTAAAAGTTTGCATCTCGATCTCAAATATCATGAAGGAACACTTACCTTGTCTTACAGGCTGTATTTTAATTGGGGAAATTTTTAAATGCACATCTGTATAGTTTTTCAGCACACTAGGTAACTCCGCTAATTAACTGAATGCATACCAGAAAAATGAATGCTGTGCAACAAAACTAATTTTTAGTGTCCTGCAAAAAAAAATAAAATATCACACGAAACGAGATGACCTTTTTTATCGAATTCACACCAAAAATGTGGTTCGTACATCAGATTTATAAAACAAAAATACGAATTGTTTATCAAAAATACTAACTTGGACTCTAAATTGTACAAACAACGGAATTTCTAAAACAGATATCTAAAGGTGCACCACAATAAAGTAAGTTCACATTATCAAAAAAAAAACTCTACAAATTGACTAATCGTGCAACTAAAATACATTAAACCTAACTTTATTTAGTTTTTGTTTCTCTGTTTTAATGAAAACCATGTTGGCGCCTGCACATCTAACACCGCGTTCGCTCTTTAGCATCTAACGCGAGTGCGAGGGAGACCGAGAATATAATGACCACCAAAAATACTAATTGCACAAAAAATATGCTTACTAAAATATATTATAAGGAGCACCTATACGCCTCAAATCACTGCATTCCGTCTCGGAAGAGTTATGTTAGGTTCCTTCTTAAATCCACCCAAAAATAGGAGCCCCGCATAACAGGTAAACATATTTTGCTGTTCAATTAGTATTTTTGGTGGAACAACGGCAAAAAATTGAGGGACAGTTAAACACTACCCATTCTAAATTGAGTTACCACTCAGCATGCCAGTGTTAAGTGCATGTTAAGTAAGCACTTGATTATTTTTTTGTGTACTTAATTATATAAAGATGACTGATTAAATTGGGTTTTATTTAGAATAAAAGATGTTCCTAAAAGTAAATTAGGTGATGGTTTTCCTTAAAAAAGTTTTAATATGTTTGTTGAACTAAGGAATTGTTAGATATACTATTTCGATAATAGTTATTCGTTCAGTAAAACAGTTCTGCAAATACCATTAAACAGTATATTTAATTTGATTTATTTAGTGTGCCTAATTAGTGTGCAAGTCAGTATTTTTGGTTTAACTTTGAAATATTATGTTCGAAAAAAAGGGAATATACCTACAGATATCGATTTAAATACATGCCTTTTAATTGTAGATACAGAAGTGTGATTGATAGTTAGATTTTACAGAATATGAGGTGATTGTTTCAACATAAACACACTCAGGTTATCAAAACATTAAGTAACTTTTGCCACGTAGAAGTTTTAAATTCGATCCCAAAGCACACACCTCTGACTTTTCGAAGTTACCTATATGCGTTTTAAATGAATAATGATCGCTTGCTTTAACAGCGAAGGAAAACATCGTAAGCAAATTTGCATATCAGAGAGTTCTCTTTTATATATGTGAAGATATGTGAAGTCTGCCAACCCGCATTGGGCTAGCGTGGCTATGGCCTAACCTTGCTGGACACTAGCCTCAATGCGTTCTCAAACTGAGGCCCGTGTCCAGCAGTAGAAAAGTTTGTTTATAAGGCTGATTTTGTTATTATTCTTACCTGATAATACGAAAAATATATGGTTACTATTTAATCAGCTGTTACATAATCAATAAACTACTTAGGACTATATAGCCTTTTTCAATACGGAACGTTCAAGACTACCTCGTTCATCTCTTAGCATTGATTTGTGCTTATTCTGATCGTGAGTTCCCGCATTCTACTTCCGTGTCGGGCATAATGTTATTGGGTATTCCTGCTATGAAATTGTTAATTACTCACTAGCAGCTTGAAAACTAGAAATGAGTTTGATAGGTATTTTCTTTTATGTTACTTAAAAGATAACCAGTGAACTGTGGGTGTAAAACATTTCTGGCATTCAAATTTATCTGCTGCTACTTATATTATAAATGCGAATGTATGTTTGTTTGGTACGGTTTCAGACCTTAACTACTCCAATCTATATAATAACTATACCAATCATCATAAAATTATGCATACACGTAGTCAGTAGTACAGAAAAGAACATAGGATACTTTTCATCTACATAAAAGTACTGTTCCCGAGGGAGAGCTAGTAATCAATAAACGAATTCCGCCCGATAAGTATTATAATTAGCATTCAAAATTATAGACGTAATAGTTAGTGCTTACGAAGTTAGACCTCAAGCTAATAACGTACCATATACTAGAAGCGGGTGAATTACAAATTAACCAAAGCCCCAATCCAAGTGTATCAAAAAGACAAAAAATTGCAACGGGCTACGTATCTAATAATATAATTAATTTATAAAGGTTCCTTTTAAATTACCTGCTTCAACTTTTAGCGATATTCAGACCATGTACTTGCGGTATGCCGACAAAATAGGGAGAGCTCTTTCTCAGTCATTATTTCGCAATAGCTTTTCTCCAATGGTTTGAGATTCGTATGAACCGCAGTTAGTTCATACATCTCTTACAAATCGATAAGGATGTCGGATGACCAAAATAATGTTGGTTGATGGTGTTGGTTCTGTGTAAAACATCTTATAAATCGTCTAGAAATGTTGAATTGTATCCGGCAGAGGATAAACAGGAAGACTGGTTTTTTTATGGTGTTGGACGCAAACGAGCAAGCGGATCGCCAGATGGTAAGCGATTACCGCCGCCCATAGACACTCGCAACACCAGAGGAGTCACAAGTGCGTTGCGTTTCTTTTAAATCTACCCCACCTGAAAGGGGGGGACGGTTGGGTCTCCGGTTCCCTCACTCACTCGACGAAACACAACGCAAGCGCTATTTCACGCCGGTTTTCTGTGAGGCCGTGGTATCACTCCAGTCGAGCCGGCCCATTCGTGCCGAAGCGTGGCTCTCCCACGGTAAAAGTATACCTACATCCAAACGCGCGATGTTATGTTATACATTAACTGCTATGCAAGACGATACAAACGCTATTATAGCGCAGCTATTATCGCTTTATATGTCGCTAACGCGCCGAATATAGTATGCAGTATTCTTGTAAAAATCTTTTATTGTTTAAACATTCACATTGAAACATTGTTAATTACTTACCGTTTAGTCTGTCTATGCGGTATGGTTATCCTAATAATTATAAAACTTGAATTAATTATAGGAGCGACTGCGAGCCGAGGCGGCCACATTGTTAAGCGCAGCATTACAAGTGGATTGTATCAAATCATCCCACAACTAAAAACTACACGGGAAGTACCTACCTAGTTATCGGTTACTAACATGGGAAAGGATAGCTAAGAAATTTTCTTAGCTGTTCCCGAATGCCAGATCTCTATAACAAGGAATATGCATGTACCTAATTCAAATATAGCTCAATTATTTTATTTTAAATTTTTGTTACTGTAGAATTTCACCTATAACGTTATTTTTATATTAAATCGATTTATACTTACGGATTTTTAATAAAATGTAATGAAAACACGCGGGGAATTTGACATCGCAAAACGCAATGCTATTAGCCATTCCAAAACCGTAAAGTCCACGATTAGTTTACTTCAGAATTTATATAGCTCAATTATTTTATTTAAAATTTTTATTACTGTAGAATTTCACCTATAACGTTAGTTTTATATTAAATCGATTTACACTTATGGATTTTTAATAAAATGTAATGAAAACACGCTGGGAATTTGACATCGCAAAACGCAATGCTATTAGCCATTCCGAACCGTAAAAGTCCACGATTAGATTACTTTAGATCGTCCAGAAAAGACGAAACAAAGGCGTGGTCCTGGTGTATCAGTTTTATTAGCGTAATTATTTAATCATTACATTCCAGCAAGTGACTCAAAGCGTACCTAATATTAAAATATGTTCTTTCATGGTGTCTAAGTATTTTTAATCAAACGTAGATTTTTAATACGTTGGATCATTTAAAAAAATATATTTATTTACGTAAACTTCTAACACATAACCAGGTTACTGTGATAGATGTCTATCCAAATCAAGTAAAACGTTTTCGTATCTGTCCATACATTTTATCACAATTGTGCTCATTTACTAAGTAAAGAACTAAGAATATCAAAATTGTTAAGTCAAAAGTTTGATATCTAAACTCACTTCTACTCTGATATTTTCTTTATATCATGTTATCTATGTATGCGAAAAAACAGACTTGGTGATAGTGCTTGGCGAGCCGCGGCCCAATGACTGATGACGGTAATTGTATACTACCTAACTCGCCATACATGCTTCGCTAGCGCGATACAAGCAGCAATAAAATTTGTATAGAATATAGCGGCTTTTAAGTACCTACAGAACCATCTCTTGTCGCAAGCTGTAACTTATTTTATAGAACATAATTGTGGGCACAACTTATATAATGTTAGTTATCACTCATTTTAACACTAAAGTCTTTCTTTTTCATATTGTCTGTAGTTTGAATAGCAGACGATCCCGAAACATCTAAGAGTAAACAATAATAGACGCTTATTGAGGCGGATGAGTTCCCTTAGCAAATCATAAGCAAGGTTTCAAGGCAACAGGCCAAAGAAACTGCGAGTGATTATTCTGCTCCTCAGATAGAACGAAATACTTGACAACTCAAATAGACACAATTCTAAAAATTTCTTATAGGAATAGTAACATGACTTTACTCGTCCCGGTATTCGAAACTAGTGCATCATGTTTCTTACTAATAGAATATTAACCATTTCGAAATAGTGAAATTTGTTCTTTTTCTTCGGAGTATACAATGTTGAGACAATAAGTAAGTAGATAAAAGATATGAAATAAGGTCAAAATGAATTAACAACATTTAACTTTATTTTATCAACAACATAATTGACCATACACTAAGCCTATTAAAGATATATATCTGGCAAACTATAATCAACAGTGGAATCTAAGTGCACAACGACAGCACTCTTATTTTCAAGTGACATTTCAAACACATCGCCATCTTCGGTCAGCTTGTCGAAAAAGTAACTAGTATTCACCTTTCCAACTACTGAATTATTACAACTACCCACACTACAGTTAAAATTACTTTTTCGTCTTAAAGTATTTTTACTCAAGTTTAAAATACTCTTGTGAATCGGACTATTTATGCTAAGTCTAAATTTACTTTTACCAACAGGACTTCCTTTAGGTGTCGAATATAAATTACTTTTCCGAACAGGACTATTCATACTAAATCCAAATTTACTTTTTGCAATAGGACTGTCATTAGGAGTGGAACAATTATTGTGGATTTCATTCAGTACGGATTTTCTCATATTTACTTTTTTAGGCGTGGAATACTTATCGAATACGAGTTTAACAAAATGATTTTTTACTGTAGCAGTCTTTACTTCAGGAGCTTGAGCAACAATCTGATCAATGATATCTGAAAGGTCACTCTCGTCGACGTCATCGTCAGTCTGATTTAACATGCTTAGATAATGTTTATTATCCGACTGAGCTGAATGAAGAGTAGGTTTGTTCACTTCCATGTTTTCTTTTCCGTCAAACAAATCGTCCAAATAATCATTAGCATTATTTACAACAAGATCGTCGTCAGGACATTTTAAAGATATATTTTTAATACTATTCTGCAAAGACCGCATAAGTTTCTTGCTAGTTCTTCTCTTTTTACTTGCTATGAAACTGGTTAGAGTCTTCTGCTCTTTCTTTGTATTAATCTTTATTTTTCTTTTTAACTTGTTCACGAGTACACTGACGTTCACTGCACTATTGTTCTGTTTAGAGTTCTTGAGTTCTAATGCTTTCATAGACTCATTCAAATCGTCAACGGGAGCAACATTTTTTGGTTTTCTATTGTATTTTCTCTTGGGTTTATCAGGATTGTCGTTTTCCTTTTTCTTGCGCGTTCTTGTCTTCTTTTCTTTGGGAGGTTTTTTGATGGAGTCTTCATATGCTTCAACTATGTCTGGATAGTACTTTCTCATAAGGTCTTGTCTTTCGACGGTAGTCCACACTACTGAGGGATCTTCACCTTCTGTAAACAAGGAGGTCCATGTCATATGTTATGACCACATAACAGGCATCTTTTTTAACTAAAGGATTATGCATATAATATATTATAACACCTTAGCTCTTATTAAAATCGACAAACCAAATCAGTAACCTCAATATATCCTACAGGGCACCATAGTTTAAATGTTTGCCAGTGTAACACACACTGATTTTCTTTGAAATAACATATTTGTTGTCTTTTCATTTATAACTACCATATAAAATAATACTATATTGACATGTACCTTCAAACTGATCATCTGGTATTAATTCTTCATATTGCTTATCAATATCACTCCACACAACTTCAAAACTTGGTACACCTGGAAACAGAATATTTTAAAAGATGTACTATTTGATAAAAGTTATTACTGTGCAGAGCAACAAGCTCATAACCGCTTGATAATTTAAAAAACTGTATGGTCCAAAATACTTCACCTCTAGGATTCCTTTTTTTCTTGATAGTTAGTGCTTGAATAGTCCTGGTAGGTACATTATCTTGTAGGTGCCATTTCGTCAGCAGTGGTAGGAACTTTTCAACACAATATCTCTCCGACCAGTCCAACTTGTTTTTCATTAGTTTCTATAAAGCAAGAACATAATGTTATTTATAATCATGGCAGAAAATGCGCGCTACTATCAATTATAAAGGAGTAATATTGTAGGGGCGATATAATGATGTGAGGTGGAATAAATTATGGTCACATTGATATATACTTTCTTTACTAGTACCAGAAACTTACGATAGATATACAAAAATAAACTAAATAATTACGCGATCTAGCTGAGCGGGTGTGGGGAGACGACTGCTGCGCTGCGCACACACAATAGCGCGACTTGTATATAAATTTGTAGCATCAGCAGCCGCTACAAATATGATTGAATTAATTAATTATTCTTAAGCTTTTTACATGAATTGTCTTCATCAGTAAAATATTATACACTGCCTTCATCAATATAACGCCCGGCTTACAATAATTTTTACTCCCGATAATATCGGCATTTCATTCTGTATAATATATGTATGTTGATGTTGTTAAAGATAAGATTGTCGTTTATCAATTCGAAAATGAGACATTTTAGTAATTAAATTTGTTGTCTTTATTCTATAAACAGCGGTAGCGGAAGCCTGTATTGCTTATGCAAAAATATCGAGAAGTGTTAAAAATTGTGCAAGGCCATGAGTAAGATGTGTAGGTCGCTGAACCAACCCAGAAACGAAAACCGTAAGCGTATACCACATCTATCATACCTAAACAAAATAGATTTCAAAATCTTCCCTTTACAAAACAGGACCTATATATAACCCCGTAAACAAAAGCATCAAGATCGCAATTTTTTATTATTGCTTTCATTCGCTATATTAAGATTCTGAAAAGCTACTAGATCGCTGATACTATAGGTATCTTTTTACTCATTATATCGATATCGATCTTATCTCAAAAACGATTACATAGATCATGAGGTATAGCGTTTAATAGTTGTACCAAATTTAAGCAATATATCACTGATATTAACAGAATGCCTTTTCTCAATATGCCGTTACCCATATAAAAAGCTATTATTATTTTCTAGTTATTCACTCCTGAGTCCAAATACTTTAAAATTCGAAAAAAGATATTGAATTCTCACCACAAACTGAATTAAACTGGGTTTAGGGTTGTTCAATTTATTTAAATCCACCGTCTCCAATGGTCTGTTCATAAACTCTTTCATAACTTTGGGTTCAGGAAAAGGTGAGCCACAAGTCAGCGCTCGACTCCGAAGAGACAGTTCTCGTTTCACTTCAGACATCTTTGTTCTAAAAGCAAAAGAAAATATACACAAATACTTGACAGCTATAATCATCAAAGGTTAAGATAAAGGTGTGTTACAACCAGTTTTCGTCAATGATGAATGAATATTCTGCCAGGGGAACATCAGGTCAAATAATATTTAACTATGTAAACTTCTTCTTCTTCTTCTTTTAGTGTGGTTAGTAGTCAACCAGTTGTCAAGAGTTGTTCAATCCGCCCGTAGGCCTCTGACATGGCTGACTGCTGTCATTTTGATAACAACCTTGACCGACTTTTTACGTGCCATCCGAAGCACGTCTACGTCAGATGAAATACCACTAAGCGGTCACCCATCTATAGACTGACCGCACCCATCTATAGACTGACCGCACCTATCTATAGACTGACCGCACCCACCGTTGCTTAACCTCGCTAATCGTCTACCGATCAGTGAGTGCAACTGGCTATGAGCGCCCAAGAAGAAAACAAGAAGTTATGTATATTTAAGGCAACACGTTATCGATACAACAGAAATTGTAATACCACGTCAATTCATTGCTGGGTCTATTCCCAGCGTTGCGTTTAGAAGAGCTGAATAGATATTTGCTTTGGGAACTGGTGAGAGTCAAGATGGCGAGTGTATCTTAATCAATCGAATAATAACATTTACCAAAAAATTTAACTAAATTGTACTAAGTATTTAGAACCTTGGTTAAAAATAAATTGTACCTCCTTTAGAACGAAACCACAGCTAAATTTAGGTACACCCGCCGTATTGACGTCAATATGGCGGGTGTTCTATAATATTTTATTATTTAATCATTACTAATAAAATATAATAACACCAAAAACATGTACCTAAATTGTACAACTTAGTACCTCGGTTAAAAAAAAATGTACCTCGTATAGGAAACCACAGCTAAATTTAGGTACACCCGCCATATTGACGTCAATATGGCGGGTGTTCTATAATATTTTATTATTTAACCATTACCAATAAAATATAATAACACCAAAAAAATGTACATAAAAAGTAGCTATAGTAAAAAAAAACACTTGATCGGTTCGGTAATTACTGAGAAATAAAACAACTGTTATTATGTTTATTGTTGTTATAAATAATTATTGATCTAGGTACATTTTTATATATTTTTCAGGGATAATATCAAATTATAAATCATGAATATCAATAAGGGTCAATTCAGATCAGGCGGAAAAATGCTCGAGCATTTTTCAAGTGGTAATAAATATCAATCTTATTCCATTTATATAACGATAAAAATAGTATGCAACTGATTATTGGATAAGATTTTAATGTAAAAAGAAGGGGACCAGGGAAGGATTACTCTCGCACAGAATATCGACGTACGACGAAATAGCAGTATTCCTACTGTTGTGTTTTGTTCAGTGAGTAAGAGTGCCGGAGGCCCAATCACCCTCTGTCCCCCTTCATGTTCCTTCTCCTTCCCACTTCCTTTTTCTCTTGCTCCTTTCCTAAAGAGTCGGCAACGCGCAAGTGACGCCTCTGGTATTGCAGGCGTCCATAGGCTACGGTGACCACTTACCATCAAGTGGGCCGTATAATTATTAGCCACCTTTTTATTATAAATTAAAATGTATAAAAAAAAATGCTTGCATTATTATAATGCCGCTATTTATATGACTGATAATGCCCTGCCTGAAACAAAAGTACAACATACTTGTGGTTCAATGTGGTAAAAAGTAGCTGAGGGCATCATTTCAAACAACTCATCAGAACACAATCCATTATATAAGCGGTAGAACACACAAAGGGAGGCAAAGTCCCGTCTGAGACTTAGTGGCTCAATACCATCTGTGAGTTTGGGCACATCGACAATTCTTAAGGTCCCTGTACCGTGTCAAAAGGATCAAGCTAGTATTTTAGTGCTCCTGCCCAAAGATGACTGCAGTATTCCATGTGAGGCCGGACTTGCGACTTATATATATATAGCAGCAGTCTTTGCCCCGCAGTGAAGTACCGCTTAGCTCTATTGAGCACACCAAGCTTTTTGGAAGTCAGCTTGATCTTGATATCTAAATGACTGCGGAACTGTAGGTACATCACTTGAGATGTCGAGGCCAAGGATTCCAATTCTTCTTCGTGTCAATGGTTCTAGTTTGGATTATACAATAAGGCTAAAGAGTTATTTGAACCTCCCCTCTAAAACTATCAGTCAGATTTGAAAAATATTTTGCATTTGGTAACTCAATTCTTACGAAAGGATATAACATCACTCTACAACCCACTGGAGCGGAGCGCAGTCAACACACGTGTGTGAAACTATTTGAGATAGCTCTAGTTAAAGTTATAAAGTAACAAACTTATGTCCGGTGTCTGTACAGCCGCGGTGCGTGACGCACACGGGACAGCCGTTCCTGCCGTGCGTGCGCCCGAAGTGTCCACAACGGTTGCAGCGCCCCGGCGCGCCCACCCACCGCGCCTGCTCCTCGTAATGCTGCACGTCCGTAACCCATGACAACAACCTGTAGATTAATTCTGTGTTAACTATATGCCAAGAATCTATTCTATAATATTATAAAGCTGAAGAGTTTGTTTGTTTGTTTGGTTAAACGCGCTCAGGAACTACAGGTTCGAATTGAAAAATATTTTAGTGTTGGATAGCCTATTTATCGGGAAAGGCTATATAACATCATGTTACACCAATAGGAGCGAAGCATCAATGGGAAATATTGCAAAAATAGAGAAAATTCTCTTATGTGAAGCAGATGAAGTTGCGCGGGTCAGCTAGTCGATTATAAAATTCTTTTAAGAACCTGTAGGTCTACCATGAAAATGTTTTTCCGAAACTACGTGCCGAAAGAAAATAAATAGCAGTGAAATTTCTTCAATTTCTTTCGCCCAAAATACCATACGTTATTCGGACTACTTAATGAAAGGGTTAAGGACAATCAAGAGATATATAGACGTACTGAAATTAAGGACACTTTCGAATTAAACGTGTTTCACGGTGCAAACAGTCGACCCGATACTTCGACATTTGCGTCTCATGATGGCCTGGACTGGTGTTAAGATTTTTGTTTTTAAACAATCAAGATTATATAATATAATAATATAATAATAATAATAATATAATAATATTTATTCATTCAAACATTAGTACAATACATATACACATATTACATCAGTACACTTGGACACTATAAGAGAAACAATATATCTCTGGCCCCCACACTAGGATTCCCTGTGTCGTGGGGTCCAGTATATAAAGTTTTATGTGTAACAATTTAACGCGAGATAGGCGGACTTTGGATAAGATTCCTACGATAACTAGGCTTAAGATGTTGGAGAATGGCACAAACAAAGACAGGCCTATATCCACCAGTGGCTAAAGTCAACATGTGGATGATGATATTTATAACATCACAACGAAATTTTGATTATTGTAAAATTATTTAACTATTTAATATTTTGATCGCCAATGGACTTCATTGTTTTGTAATTATTTCTGTTAGGTATCTCAGCCATCGATAGATATATTCTATTTAAACATTGACAAATAGGTTTACAGCCGTAGCTATGTAGCTTTCTTAGCTAGTATGTCTACAGTGAATATGGACAATACCTCGGTATGACTTCATTTTCAGGTATATTGTGCAGGAACGATACAGCCGTGTTGATGGAAGAGCCGCAGGCACCGACGCCATAGTCGCACCCGCACAGTAGAGCCAGAGCCA
Organism: Catocala fraxini; assembly: GCA_930367265.1. Lineage (NCBI taxonomy): Eukaryota > Metazoa > Arthropoda > Insecta > Lepidoptera > Erebidae > Catocala > Catocala fraxini. The sequence continues at coordinate 17,157,757 of OV884026.1, forward strand.
CCATTTTATTCCGTCCAAATCCTGTAAAATATTTCATCATATTTTGGCAATCACTGTAAACTGCAGGTTATTTGCGGCGATCTGAAAACTTCTGATCTGAAAGGCTGCCGTAAACTGAATACAGAAAAAAGACAAAGTGTTGTGTCAAAAATCAGACGTACGTAAGTATAGCGATTTGTGATAATTCGATAGCTTGGTTTTTTATTTTTTTAGAAGATCCCTTTTGCACTAGGAATACCTCCTGCGTCGCGAGGGACTAACTAAAAATTTTAACAATGGATCCTTATAACACCTGGGTGTTATTTGTGTGATTTTAATATCAATAAAAATGTGTGTAGTGTTCGATAAGACGGCACTCGGTGCAGTGGCAGTGGCAAGGCAACCACTTAAATTAATAGCATGCGTGCATACACATAATACAATGCAAGTAAGTACTAGCTTTATAACATATAAATATCTCTCTCAAATTCTCTCAACTATCGCCTTGACCGCGGTTGCCACAATCTGGTCACACTGGGTACAGTTAGAGTAGAGTATACCACAGGCAGCAAATCCGACTAGCCAAAATTCATACGTTCAACAACAACAACAACAACATTCTTTTTCATTCATTTCTCACATATCCAGATTGCTCTATAATAATTTATTTTACCATTAAATTGCAGACACGCTCGTCTATTATAATAGATTATTTGAAAATAATTCGAAAGCACTAAACACAATACAAGGATATCCTAAACAGCATCAAAAGGCATTCTAAGGCTTGTTGCAGGTACATTAACCCTTTGGCCGCCACGTCAAAAAAGCAAAAGCATGCTCTCGGCGCCAAACTACGATTTCATCCTTTAATTTGTACTGTAGTCGTGACCGTGGCGTGACACATTTTGCATAACTAGGTTAAACGCAAGAAGTCTGCATGAAACAAGCTTGCAAAACATTTTTAAACTTGACCATTCCAGTTGAATTAATCCTTTCAATGCTCTACCCCACCTATGCGCTGGGGCTTACGCTTTTGCGCTGGGTCCTATGCCTGTGCAATAGGCCCTTATACCATTAACAATAGCTAAAACGCCGATATAAATACCTTGCATGCAACCTTATAATGCTTGATAGTTCTAACCATTGCTCTGATACATTTTGTCAGCATCGTAACAGTCGACGGAGCCCTGCAGCGCTCCGCCACCCGCCGCGTTCGATACGCTGAAGTTGCGATACACGCGCCGAGCGCCGTACGCGAAGCAGTCAGAATCTTGAGACACCACTGCATCTACCAACTTATACATCCAAGTTTGAAACTTTAAAACCAAACATGTACTTTTTATATGTGGCTTTAAATTTATATTGGAGTAATGGCTGCTAATTGTTAATTAATAATATAGTCATGGTATCTGCTTACAACAATAAAAAATATATTAATGCTAATTAACATACTTTACATGTGCAGTTCTAGCACATTGTTACGACTCAACGGCATAAAGCACATTTGAATATTAGTGTAAATATTTGTAAATGTAATGTAAAAGGTTGTTTGCAGGTACTGCATACAGTTCACAGTGTAGTGACACTATTGAACTTCACCTTACATTTTTTTAAATATTTTATAAATATAACTTGTAACTACAGAACTAAATGTAAGGCAAGTTTAAAGGATCTACCCACTTAATAAACTCAAAATAGGAAAACAATTTAAAATTCTAATAATAATAATAAACAACCACCTTCGCCTTTTGATATAAACAAAAAATGTATCACTAGGTTAAATAAAAGCGCACAAAAGCGAGCTGAATGTGAGTGGCGACACTGCGGTCCTGAATGCCTCAGAGTGTCGGTTAGGGCCTCGTCCCCGGCTTGTCGTTACTGGCTGGCTGGGGTGGAACTTCAAGAGCGCCCGTAGGACTCTCAACTCTGGCTTGCCTTGGTCGGCCGGTCAGAGGGAGGCCGCTAGAACTAAATGCTTCTGGGTGAAAGTGTAATTTTCAAGGGCATAACTACGGGGATACCCGCTCCGGGTCTCCGTTGTCACGAGACCCGTGATGGTGAAACAGGCGCCGCATCGCTGGACACCCCTAGCCGCTCGCACCGGTGTTGCCCTCTGCTGCTGGCTCGATTGCCTATGGTGGCTATTCAGGGGGGCCATCTAGTGAGTTGGCGAGTTGCCGTCTGCCCATTGCATTGATGCCATTACAGTATTCAGGGCAGACGCTGTTTTTCATCCATAGTTACCAATATACCGGTCCACCAACCCATAGGTACCCATAGCCCATATATTAGAATCCATACGTAGAAATAGTTCTACTCCTATAGCAGTCAGTGCCACTGTAAGTGTTCCATCCCACCTTTGATTAAAACTCTCGAAGGTCCTCTTCACGTTGGACCTATGTCTCCGTGTAAGCCTTCCAAAGGGCCAGGTATTTTCTAATATAATATGTTAAAAAATACCTGTGATAAGATAAACATAATAATAATAATATTCTATCACATACACACAACACCATCTAGCCCAAACTAAGCAGAGCTTGTACTATGGATACTAGACAATGGATAAACGACAGAAGCAAAAGAAAAGCTAGTATTAATTGAATCAGCATACAATTTACATACATTCTGTGCATTGAGTGCTGCACATGTGGCTTCAGCTTCACCCTGGCCTTTGATGCATCTAACTCCTAAACACTTCAGTAGAGATTCACACTGAAAATAAAACATACATAACATATAAAAACTATAGAGTTATATAAAAGAACACCATTTAGACACAACAATTTAATTCAGCTCCGCGCGGCGTGTCACAGCAAGCGCACGTATTGTGACAGGCTTTACCAACGCGAAATTTATTTTTACGTAATAGTCTACATAATTTTTTTTAAATCGACGTTGTCTTCAGATCTCGTTCCAGTAGTATATCAAGCAGTATGAGTGAAGTAGAGATCCATGAAGAGTAACATGACTGGAGAAGAAATAGTGAGAAGTAATATGGTGTGTGATTTGGAAGAGTATGAAATACATGAATCCACTACAAATAGCAGTTATGTGAGCTTGAACAGAGAAGAGATTAAGAAAAGAGAGTGAAGAGAAAAATCTAGAGGAAAATAATGATTAGGGATATACCATAGTACAGAACAAAATAAGGTTAACTAGCCAACACTTTGTATCTAACACTCATGTGTCACCAACTAGCTAAGAAACTTACGATAGAAGAAATAATCTGGCCGATGATCTAAGCCCAAACGAAGTATGTAATACAGCTATTGAAGTGCTGCCTAAACAAATTGGTTTGGCCAAGTTACTTAAATCAGAGAATATATCTAATACTATTCAAGTCAGATTTAAAACACCTTACAAAGTGCTGTTAATGTTTGAGACCAAGAAAAGCTGAGAAACTTGTTAACAATAAGTAGTAAATTTCGAACATTGTATACAGATGCCGTTTAACAAATGAAGTCGACATGACTTATGGTGTTGTTAAATATATTGAGCTGGAAGTCAAGGAAGAGGAGTTGGTTAAGTCATTTAAATGTGAGACAGAGATACTTTCAGTACAAAGATTAAAGCGAATGACTGAACTTGGCAAGTGAATCAACGGTGAAACCATACGCTTTTGCTTCAAAGTGAATAAGCTGCCTGCATAATATGCAGGCAGCTTATTCCCTTATACCTACATATTATGTATATGAATATGACTGCCGTTTCAAGGTGGAACCATATACATTTCCAGTAACACAAATGCTCTCAATGCTGGAGATATGGTCATCTAAAGTGGGCCTGCCCTATGACAAAACAAATATGTCCCAAGTGTAGCGGTGAACACGACAATTGTGAACTATTAGATATACATGCATAAACTGCATATGTTTTTTTTATGATTTAGGTGGCAAACGAGTAGACGGGTCACCTGATGGTAAGCGATTACCGCCACCCATGGACACCCGCAACACCAGAGGCGAAACAAGTGCGTTGCCGGCCTTTTAAAAAGAAGTACGCCCTTCCCTTCAAGTGTTGAAGGTCGTATTGGTCCGGCAATACCGCAGGCGACCGCTCATTCCACAGTTATGTTGTGCGAGGCAGAATATTCCTGGAGAAACGCACAGTTGTGGACTGCCAACCATCTACTCGTCTACCATCTACTCTACTATCGTAGGACTATGGCGAAAAGCTGCCGCCTCTTTTCAGATTCGGATCAGTCCGAACAATTCCTTGGAGCACTCCCCATAGTAAAAGCGATAGAAGATGCACAGCGAGGCCACATCTCTACGCAGCGCCAAGGGGTCTAGCCGATTTAAAACATCCTGGCAATCGACGATTCAAGTCGCTCTCCGTTGAATGCGGTCGAGAGGGAGAAGCTGGTACTGGGGAGCTCCTGCCCAAAGATGAGAACAGTATTCCATGTGAGGCCGAACCTGCGCCTTATAAAGCAGTAGGGGGTGGGCCGGCGTGAAATACTGTCTTGAACTGTTGAGCACGCCAAGCTTTTTTGAAGCTAATTTAGCTTTATCCTCTAAATAGCCGCGAAACTGGACTTCGCTCGATATGTCGACACCAAGAATTCCAATATCGGCTGAGGCAGTTATGGGGATGTTCTCAAAACGAGGAGATACGACCAACGGCAGCTTTTTTGCCCTACGGAAGCCGTACTGCTGGTCACTAAGCAGCTGGAGACCCTCCAGGTACCGTAAGAGCTGACGGTTGATAATGAATTCCACTATCTTCGAGAAAAGGGGGGTTATGGCTATTCGTCTGTAGTTGGACGGGTTTGAGCGGTCGCCATTTTTAGGATTGGGTGGACCAATGCTGTCTTCCATGATCTTGGGACTACGCCAGAAGAGTAAGAGAGCCGAAATAGTCGTTAAGACCGGCACCAACTCTGAAGCGCACATCTTCAACACAATTCCATCAGGCCCACTCGACTTATGGATATCAAGGGATAGAAGTGCTAAGCGCACTGAGCGTTGGTAGAACCCGATATCCGACATACAACCCTCACACCGCGGTATGGCAGGCGGTTCTTGTCCTCTGTCATCTAAAGTTGAGTTGGACGCAAAGAGTTTACCTAGAAGATCGGCTTTGTCTTTTGCGTCGTAGGCCAACGAATCATTTCCCATGTGAAGAGGTGGAAAGGATGGCTTGCAGAAATTTCCTTCGACAGCTTTGGCAAGAGACCAGAATACACGAATTCCCGATGGAAGACGCTCAAGCCTTTCGCTAATTCTACCGATGTGTTTTGACTTCGCCCTTGCAATGTCTCTTTTGAAGGACCTGCAGGCAAAGTTATACTACTTTCGAGAGAAGGGAATCTGGTATAGTACTTTACGAAGGCACATGAGGAGGTTTCCTCATGTGCCATGGTGTGCAGATGTGAGAATGAATCGAAATTTGTTGATGACTGCATTTAGACAGCGCTCTGTACAAGTACCATTAAACAAAAATTATCTGGTGAAGAAATCAGCCACACCTTGTGAATTGTGTGGAGTCACAGATGATGTATACCATCTTTTAATGAAATGTGTTCCAAGTACTATTTTAAGAGAAAATCTTGCTGATACATTTAGAATTAACTGGCTGGATGTGGGTGTGGTTCAGAGTATATTAGCGAACCAAACATCTGAAATGGCTAAGTTTCTTTACATAGCAGTATACAAGGTCCTTATAGCCACCCATTGATGTTTCCATACTTTGCATTATATGTTTATAAGAAAAAATTTAATTTTATGGTTGTGTCTATACAATGGGACTGACACGGCCGTCTACAGAATAAAAGCCAAGAAAAAAAATTAAAGAAAACAATTCATATGAATTTAATTAATTTAAGTACCATAGGTACTACAAGGTGATACACACATAGTGTCATCAGTGCAGTACCAGTGTCATAGTGTAGTCTAATTTGTTGACTTGCAGAGTGTTGAGGGATGGATTTCCACATAGGACAAAAATCTGGATGCTGTGAATATCTCTAAAGGCCCCTGCGATACAGGAATAATTCCTAATGCAGTATTTGTCTTTTTATAGAAAAATAGAAATAGTTTACAACATCAAAACTCAGTGCAGTCCTACTAATACTATATAAAACTAAAAGTTTGTGAAAATGTTAGAATATTAGTAAATCAGTCACCTATAAATGATTTTGGATCAAACTAGGGTCACAGATAGACCTTACCCTGAATTAATACAAAGATACCATTAATTCCAGTATCCATTCCCATGAAATTCATGCGATAGCAAAGCCATAAGGAGACAGTATTATCTATATATATGAGAGTAGTAGAATTCCGAGTCTCTAGTATATATGTGATTAGTATAAATGCGAATATGCGATTGTTATTCATTAAAATTAAACTACTTTATACAGATTTTATAGTGTTGTTTATTTGACACTTTATTACAAAATTTTGAAAACTGTCATACTGCAGCTATTGATAAGATTGCAGCAAAATAATCTAATATTGTTGTTTTATCTCTGCTGTGAATTGGGCTTTCGGTGTCCTTAGGACTGGTGTTATACTTATTCCTCTCACTGGCAGCTCAACAAAAAATTTAAAGGGTCTCTAACATATGCAAGCACATTTGCTACCTAATGTTTAAAAAATATATACCTACTATTAAATGATCAAGCTCAATCTCATAAACAAATGCTACTCACTTCTTTCAATACATTTCTGAATCTTTTCCTAGCTACATCCGGTCTTTTGTTACTAACTGCTGCTTCAGACCGTGGAGCAGCTCCACAGAACTGAATCTGGTTACGAGTAGCCATGACATCTCTCTTGAGCTCAGGTGCATCACCTTCCAACACAAATATAGGATATATATCAGCCAACACCAAGTATGCAGTCCTGAAGAAGAGGTTTCTGAAAATATGGTTGTCTTATTATTTAAAGTTACAAGAGATAACTGCTCAATCCCTGCAGTTGCATAATAGTTTATCTGATTTCATTTCATAGCTTATACCAATATTCAGCCATAATTTTGCTGATTGTGCAAAGGTACAATTGGCTGAAATTATGCGTGACGCAATAAACATAAAAAATATTTTTTTGTAACACTTCTTAGGGTGAGAAACAGAAATAAGATACCTTAAATATAACTTTGGTTGTATATAATAGTCTGTAACATTTTGACTGTCGCAGACCCAGCCTGATAAATCTACTGCAAGAGTTTCGCCGCGTATCTACAAGAACACATAATTAGAATAGAATGGTTAAGATATTTCGTAGCGTAACTTTATTAAAATTAAAAAGTACAAGCAAGAAACTGCAAGAAAATGTAATAATAGTAAAAATTTACTCGAACTTATATTTCAGCGCTTACTTCATGTAAGGACTTTTTCTCACTGTAAGGGGTCAACACAGCCCATAAACCTTTAATACCCATATTATGAAATTCAATTAATATACGTAAGGCTAAAATACTTGCGTTTTCAAACCATCTTCAAACGGTTGAATCAATTACTCTACAATTTTCATGATTACAAATGAACGTTAAGTCATCTAAGTCAAGGTTTATATTAGTTTGGCATACGGCTAGGAATATGTCAAACATATTTGACGGTGATATGTTTGACATATTACGTTACTACAGATAAAATGAAAATAAACCGTTCAAAAATAACGCTTATTATTAGATTGTACCTTTAAAGACGGTGGTTAATTAATACTCATGGGTAAGCAGCTGTAAAGCAAAGCTAGCAGAACATTTTTCTGTGTTGAGCATCAGGCACCCAAACGTGTGAAAGATGACTTATTTCATCTTATACCTTTAACTAGGATATTGGAAATAATATATTTTTCTTATTTTAAGATAACTATCAATTTGGGTTAAATACAGTTTGCTAATATTCTTGTTAACTCCTCCAGTTTTAATTAAACGATAAATTAATGGTATTTTTTTAAAGAAATATACGTGATATTACGTATATTTAAAAAATAGCATGTTTGTATTATATTATAAATATATCAGTTAAACATAACAAGTTAAATATACAAGTACGTATTTTAAAATTTCAAATATCATATATTATATACCTTTTAATTTGTAAAACTAAGTTCTTAGGCTATTATTATGTTCTACTACCTACAATTACATTGGAATTTTGTATTACTATTGTTAATTTTTTTGCCAGATACGCTACCGAACAACAATGGTAGCACCAGTAAGTAAATGCAATATAATTCCATTATAGAAAAGTTCAACATGCTGCATAGCTTGATAATAATTTTGCATGTAGAAAGTGGTATTGCGCATTAATTTTATTATATCTGTATGTTTACTAAACAAAGTAAACAAACAGAATAAAACTTTTTTATAAATTTCTGAACGTGTATCGTTTGTAGTACTTGACTCTGATAGCAATGACCCCGAAAAACTTTTTTCCATCTCGTTCAGACCTACTCATCTGAATATGTTCTATCCTGTAGTCATTTTGTTTACCTAAAAACGTAAACAATTCTTGTTTTTATCAAAGTTTATCTTGTTTTTCAACTTTTCAATGATGTAATTTAATATTTCATAAAAATAATACTTTACTTATGTTCTCCCATCGCATTCTAACATCTCTAGTCTGTTGTGCTGTAGACTAGTGTCTTCACACAATATTTCAAGACTAAACTTGATTAAATATTCGGTATTTAAAATTGCTAATGAGTTGATAAGGATATTATGATAATCATTTTGGCGATAGTATCGCTCAATTCGTTGGTTCGTTACACAGCGTTCTCAGTCCGTGGAGGGTTTGGCGAGCATCATAATCACCAAACGTAGCACACATTTGGAGTATCTTTATTGATAAGGAAACTGATTTAATTGTTATCACACATTGGAAGACTAACCATGTCTTATTTAAGATTTCTCTGTAAAAATAGGTAAGATAATTAATTATTTGTAAATTAAAGTAATATATTATTCTTGAATTAATTAAACTTACCAACATACCACAACTATTAAAAAGTATGTAAATGAAAATGTAATTATGATAATTGGTAAATGTGACAAAATAACTATCATTATCATACTTTTAACTCACAGTCCCTCAGCTCTCCTCCTTTATCAATTTTCTTTTTAAACTCTTATTTATAAATAATATAAATACTAAATAAGTAATTATATTACTGAAATCCAGAATTTTACAAATAACCTATTAAAAATATAATACAAATACCAATTTAAATTTCAGTGTGACCAAATCGCAATATCAGGTGCGATTTAGTCATGTGCAGCAACTTAAAGAAGAAGTGCGTCGGAAGGACATTAGCAAAGTCCTGATAGCTAACCGAGGAGAGATAGCATGCCGTGTTATGAGAACTGCTAAAAAGTTAGGTGTAAGAACTGTAGCTGTCTACTCAGATGCTGATAAAAATGCTATGCATGTTGAAATGGTGAGTTTTAATATTATGCAGTTGTTACTGTTTATAAAACATTTGTTTAAAACAGTTATTTTAAGTTATTTATATTCCATACATATATTTACACCATACACATAAGAATACTATAGCCTAAAAGTCTAATTACCAGATATTGATTTTAAACCGAAAACTCTGTATGTATATAACATGCCATGATGCTTCAGCTGTCTTTGATGTATCGCAATATAACTTTTTCTAACTAATCTAAGTACCTGATTAGATTTTAAAACATGTTACACATTTTATAGAAGCACAAGCAAATTGTAAAATCTAGAATAAAGTTTATTTAGAGAAGCAATGAATTACCTAATCTGGAACATAATACAGCATGTTTGAACATCACTACATGGCTAAGCAGACTAGAGTGTATTATACATACATCCAGCTAAGGCATGACCCACAGTATGGTACATAAAAAGTGTCCAATATCTGACTACACTGCTCTATCTGGCAATTAAACTATGGACCGTACAATCAATATCTGCACAACTATATTGACGACATAAGTTTTCTCCACTCAACTATCTGCATCAACCTTGCAGTTAAAACGCATTTATATTACAGGAAAAATATCATTGCTACTAGGCACAGTGCAACACACAGGACAAAAATTTTGTTGATCCACACACGCTTGTTCTAATTCTGCATGTTCTTTGTCTTTGTTGTTTGAATGTTTATAATTTCTCCCGCAACTCATAATTTATTCCTAGTATGGGAGTTGCCTTTATAAAAACAAAGAAATTTAAGTAAAATGCTTTAAACATTACCAGGCTGATGAAGCATACCACATTGGACCTGCACCTTCATCACAGAGCTATTTAAATGCTACTAAAATTCTGGAGGTAGCCAAAAAGTCCAACAGTCAAGCCATTCACCCCGGCTATGGGTTCCTTTCAGAGAATGTTGAGTTCTGCGAGAAGTGCGCCACTGAGGATATTGTATTTATTGGACCACCACCTTCTGCTATTAGAGACATGGGTATTAAAAGGTATAGTCTTATATATACAATATTATTATTATGTGATAGAATATTATTATAATATACTTATAGGCCACCGAATAAAGATATCATCTTTAAAAAAAATACAATATCTCTTGCTCTCTATTCATTATTAACATTGACCTTAGTCCTTCAAATGTCTAGTATGAATGCATTCATTTCAGACATATAAAAAAAGGTGATTCTATGTCATAAGGAGAACTAACTTTAGACTAAAAGATAAAATAAATTTATATCTAAATCAATGAATCTATAAAATGTTTTTTTATTGATAGTTTATTTATTATATTAACTTTGCAATTTTATTATAGCACATCAAAAGCTATAATGTCGGCTGCTGGTGTACCCATAGTAAAAGGTTATCATGGAGAAGAACAAAGTATTGAGTTCCTAACAGCTGAAGCAAAGAGGATAGGATTCCCTCTTATGATCAAAGCTGTACGTGGAGGAGGTGGAAAGGTAATTAAAACATTGTCTTTATAAACTATTATAAATTACTTAAGAAAATTATAAATGTGATGAACGTACACCACAATGATAGTTATTAGTCAGTTAGTATTCACGGTATATTAAGATATCACAAGTTATTTTTCGCATGTGATATCGCGAAACCATTTTTAATAATTAAACCGCCATCTATTGGCATGAGGTTGTACTGCGTCAGATATCAAAGTGTGAAGACAGTGGTGGTTCTCGATGATTGTTGAGACATAAAAAACATTAGTGAAATAAAATACATAAATTATTGTACTAAGTAGATAATAAAATATATTAATATATTTTACTGAAAATAAGTATACTTTCTATTAAAACCCAAAAAGGATCTCTCCGGCGGGGAATCGAACCCCGGTCTCCCGCGTGACAGGCGGGGATACTGACCACTATACTACCGAAGACTTGTTTTATTATTGCGAAATGTTGCTTCTAATGATACGTCTATAGTAGACGTATAATATGTAATGAGTATAGAAAGTTATCTTGTTAATAAATTCTCGGATAAACCATTAAATAAATTGATATGATATTTCAGGGTATGAGGATAGCCATGACAGAAGCAGATTTCTTGCCACAATTGGAATCAGCAAAGCGTGAATCGATGAAATCGTTCGGCGATGATAACATGCTCCTTGAACAGTACATTACGGACCCTAGGCATGTTGAAGTGCAGGTACACTAATATATGTCACAGACGGCTAATTACGTTTTTATGTTATTTAACAGTTTAAAAAACAGTGTGTTTCATTTAAATTGTTTTTAATTGTACTGGCAGCCCATTAAATTTTTGATCATTTGTTCGATCCACGGAATCAGTGTTTTGTCTCAAGTATGTAAATATTGATACTGTAAATAATAACGAATTTTCAGGTGTTTGCAGATATGCACGGTAATGCCGTACATCTGTTTGAAAGAGACTGTTCAGTACAGAGGCGGCATCAGAAGATTATTGAAGAAGCACCAGCTGTATGTATATTAAGTTTATCATTATAATATATTATTATATTTAATACTTTACGCAGGGACACAATACAAAATGTAATGTTCGTGGACGTCTGGCGACTTCGTATAAGATGAACATTTTGTATGTTTCAACGCGCTAAAATTAGGAACTACAATTGTGATTCGTATATTTTGAGTGTGATAGCCAATTTATTGAGTCATAGCATTCTGTTATAAAAGCTATATAACAACATGGTATGACTCAAAAGAGCTTAGCAGTAAGTATTAACATTATTTTGGCAGTAGACAGCACACACATTTCTCATTCTCATACACTCTAGTTTACTTCGAATTTCCTAGCAAGAAATATCACATAGCACTTCCCGGGTCGAGTCCGCAAGGAGAATCCCATAGATCTGTAATTACATAGTATAATATATATTCATTACTACGTTGACCATAGCCAAGTTCATATCTTATTCATACTAAATTTGAGTTTTGCCTGGCAATCGAGAAACCAGAATACTATTACAAGGCCGACATCCTGATTACCCAAAGCCTAGAAGTGAGTTTAAACTATTGTGTTGTTCTATATCAACTTTCCTTAAGTAATAGGTACCATAAAAATATTTGAGAATACATACCAGTGGTGTAGCGTAGTAGGGGCGGCAGATGCGACCCGCCTCGGGTGGCACTTTTAGGGGGCGGCAAAATTTCACAACGAATAATAATAATACATATCCTGTAAATATTTGAATTTTACAATACACAATAATGCTGACTGTTCTTGCTGAAAAGTTCTTTAGAATTACTGTATATTATAGTCTTTAAATTGAAATACTTAAATAAAAGTGCGGCATAATTTCATTCCGCCTCGGACGGCTGACATCCACGCTACGCCAATGATACATACTCAATTGGGATTTTCTATGTTTCTCAATTTAGAAAGCGAAGGTGTCTCATTAAATGCACTCAGTCGCAGAATGTCCAAGGGACATTATGCGACCTGTGGATATTTTGCGAAACAGACATTCTGCTACTGAGACATTAAAAGGTATGACTAAATTCTTCTAATACACTTCCGTAGAATATCCTTTTAACTGTACAGTTACATAAAACTGTAGACTTAAAAGGCTAAGGCCTATGTCTTTAAAATATATGTGCTCTTCTAGCCAGGCTTGTCAGAAGAGACACGTCATGCCATCGGGTCGGCAGCAGTCCGCGCGGCGAAGGCAGTAGGATACGTGGGCGCCGGCACCGTCGAGTTCATTTTACACCGACAGACGCACGAGTTCCACTTCATGGAGATGAACACCCGCCTGCAGGTCGAACACCCCATCACTGAGATGATCACTGGCAAGTTTAATTATTTCTATTTTAACTAAATTTTGCCCGCGACTTCGCTTGCGTTATTTTAGGTTAGGCAACTTACAGTGCCTTATTCGGAATGAAAGGTACCCTATGTCCCTTTCTGTTCTCCGGATAATGTGTATGTGATCAGTCAAGTAGTTAAGGCGTCAAATAGTTACAAACAAACTCACTTTCACATTTGTAATATTTGTTAGGTTATACTACTACCGCATTTGGGATCAAGTTCTGTGTGGCGAGAAACTTTACAATTAATGGACACCGTCGGTAGCCACAGCTTAGAATTCTTCTTTTTTTTCCGTTTAGTTGGTGGCCAACCTTTTGTCAAGAGTTGTTCAAGCCCGTAGGCCTCTGACATGGCTTAACGACTGCTGTCAATTTGACAACAACCGGGACCGACCTTTTACGTGCCCTCCAAAGCACGGACACGCTCAGATGAAATACCACTAAGCGGTTACCCATCTATAGACTGACCGCACCCAACGTTGCTTAACCTCGCTAATCGTTTACCTACCGATCAGTGAGTGCAACTAGATGCCACAACTGTGTGAGATACGTGGCTTGAACTCGAGATCCAAAGGTCTCGAGTTCGATCCCAAGCCACGTATCTCTGACAATTTAAAGTTATGTGTGTATAAAGAAGTAAATTTTCTGTCGCTTTGACGGTAAAGAAAGCATTGTGAGAGAGCCTGCATCTCTGAGAATGCTTCATAATGCCCTCGAAGATGTGTGAGGTCTGCCAAACCGCACTGGTCCAACGTGGTGGGCTATGACCTAATCCATCCCAAATCTGATAAGGGATCCGTGACCAACAGTAAGAGTATATGTGCAGGACTGATATAATTATAAAGTACATAAAGTTCACTTAGAACAATTATTTTTGCATGACTCTCATCGCAGCGACAGCGGTAGGGCTACTGCTTGACTGCTATGCTGATCACTTGTACATGCATATTAGCCTTACTAATACTATAAATGCGAAAGTAACTCTATCTATGTGCTACGTTTGCATACAAAACTGCTGATCCTATTACAATGAACTTCGATATAAAGATATGTAATTAGAAAATATATTTTAAGAAAGTTACGGCTAATAGCTAATATTACATGCTACTTGAAATACGAGTAGTATTTATGGTAGTTAATAGTTTAAATTTATGATAATGAAATCATATGAATGTTATTCCACATTGATATGACTTCATTATCATAAATTTCGACCATAACAAATATTATGTCTTTAAAATATTTGCGGCGTCCGGTCGTCGAACATCCAACATGTGGTACTTTACAAATGCCAGTTAAACTACTGCGTATATCATACGTTGTATATTTAATCAGTTGTATGATATATGTACACATTTAAATAAATAAGTATTCAAATAAAATCGGTTAACTTACATTTGTAATTCAAATTGAGATTGTCTGTATTTTTTTTGTTCTATATCGCAAAACAAATTGTAATTAAGTCCGTAACAGCTTTAACTGAAATATGTGTAGATTCCAATGAGTACCATTTGTGTAAACGTTGACGTTATGACATTGCAAACAAATTAATTTTAAGAGAAGAAAGAATTGTATCACTTAAATAAATTTTTTAGCTTTTTATTTACCTGGTGATTAGTGACATAAGGTAATGGTCGACCGTGAGGTCCAGCGTTCGATATCCTCAATATTTTATTGACTAAGGAAATGTAGTCTATCCCCACGGAGTATAAAATGTTCATATAAATAGGTTTTGTAATACTACGTGGAATCTCATACTATGGTTGGCGAAATGTCTTAAGTAGCGAGCTTAAATGAGGGAAAAATGTGGGACCTAAAGCCAAATGTTGGTAAATTAGCTCTACCTATCCATTTAGGCAAACATGCATATAGGTACTATGTATGTTTAAATAAAGAATATCCTGCAACACAGTACATCCATAATGCATCATTTTTTGTTTTATTGATTAATTCGAATTAATTGAATCCGAGATTTTTGTCACGCAGCGGTCTAAAGGAAAACATCGTAAAACCTGCATGTCTTAGTGTTGGGCAAAATGTTCTCGAAGATATGTAAAGTCAGCCAACCCGCGTTGGGCTTGCATGGTGGACTATGTTCTAAGCCTTCTCACACTGAGAAGAGATCCGTGCACAGCAGTGGGTTAGTTTACATACACGGCTGATAATGTATCTATTTTTTTAAATAACCTTTTTTTTTCAATCATACTAAGACATTATAATAATGTGTTGTATCTGGACGTATGGAATAGTTAATGAATTAAATTCTCAAGAACTTCACATTTTATTTTCGAATATAGGATATTATATCAGTTTAATAATTCTAGGTACGGACTTGGTGGAGTGGCAGTTACGCGTGGCAGCCGGCGAACAGCTGCCGCTGTCACAAGAAGAGATCGTGCGGCGCGGGCACGCGGTGGAGTGTCGCATCTACGCCGAGGAGCCCCGCGCAGGCTTCCTGCCGCGCGCCGGGACCTTACACCGACTCACGCAACCAGCACCTGAGGAACACGTCCGAGTAAGTACTTGGAAGTCCATAGGCGACGACAAAAGTAAGTCCTATTTAAACCGACTAGATGACTTATTATTCTCAATGTTAGCACATGCCTGCCTTGTGTTAATTCGCTGCAAAGTTATTTGCAGATGCATTTTGTTAGAGTTAAACATTGGTCATAATATAAGCATATAATGACGAGTTCTATGGCTCTTCTGAAAAGTAAGCTAAGAGTGTATTGTTGCAGTAGGTTTAATATATGAAAAAATAACCGAATATATGAATAGAGATAGAAAAAAAGATAATATTTACTAGCAAAAACAATGAAACACAATAGAAAACCAAATTAAAATTATAGAGCAAGCGGTTTATCAACCAATTTAACATTAAATAAATTAATTTAAAAGACAAAATAATGATATCTGCCGCGGTCGGTCGTTGCAAAAAGTGTTCAGTATTATATATAGACTTGTAGCGCTGTTTTTCAATCCAGTCATTTTTGCTACGTGTATTTAGTGTATAAAATATATTATTATATGATATACGTATACCGCTCTCATACAAGACCAGCTTAAGAAATTCTGCCTTGATTAAAATCCAGCACGGTATAAAAAGTCTGCATGCCGAACTAAGTAGTAACACTATAAACTTATTATCTAGTTAGTACTAGAGTCTGCCGGTAGATGATGTTAGTGTCAACTGTGCGATCAATCGTGCATTAACTACATCTATCGGTCAATTCAGGTAAACTTTTATGACTTGAAGTTTGAACACACCGACTTCACCGGCATTTCTCATTAAAGATAATCATCATATTGAGTCGTAGCGGCACACTGGCGGTAATATACAATAGGTTTTTAATGATGTCTGATATTGCAAAACTTGACAGGTTAATCAGATAGAGATGTATAACACCTACATTTTGTCAGCTATAGTTTTATGTTCCACGTAATAAGAGGCGTAATTCCGAGCCTTTGCTGTTTACCGGGCACAGTTCTAGACTCTGTGCTGCTAGAGTAGGCTGAGAATTGCATTTCAATTTGTTTATGTGACCTTGAGGTCAGAGGTCAAAGGTCATAGTTATTTCGGGGGTATATCGACTATGCTGTGTCGAAAGACGTTGACCGCGAGTCTCTAGCTCTTACGGTTCTTGAGTTGAAATATGGTATCATGTGACCTTGAGGTCAAAGATCAAAGGTCGTAGTCATTTCGGGGTATATCGACTATGCTGAGTCGAAAGACGTTGACCGCGAGTCTCTAGCTCTTACGGTTCTTGAGTTGAAATATGGTATCATGTGACCTTGAGGTCAAAGATCAAAGGTCGTAGTCATTTCGGGGTATATCGACTATGCTGAGTCGAAAGACGTTGACCGCGAGTCTCTAGCTCTTACGGTTCTTGAGTTGAAATATGGTATCATGTGACCTTGAGGTCAAAGATCAAAGGTCGTAGTCATTTCGGGGTATATCGACTATGCTGAGTCGAATAGCATTGACCGCGAGTCTATAGCTCTTACGGTTCTTGAGTTGAAAGTTGTATAACAGACAGACGGACGGAAGGACAAAGCTGTTGTATAACAGATTTTTCGAACTCTAAAATATAATATACCAATAACTACTCTACTCTGACGGAATAGGACCTCACGCACAGTAGTCGTGTGTACTACCGGTGCGCCACCGCCACAAGCGTTCTTACACTACGGTCTTACCTCTGAAGTAAGACCGTGTATGGTATGAACGCTTGCTAGTCTGTGAAAAGTATAGTCTGTCTGTTAGTAAGAGTCTTACTGTCAGTCAGACTATGCTTTTTTTACGCCTTTACTTTGTCGCCTTACCACTAGGCAGATACTTTACAAGTGATTAGCCAAGTAAATTGTCTAAATAAATTAACGAATGTAGATCTTATTTTTATTTTTAATTGTCCGTTATTTATGTATTTTATAATAATTATTTAATTACCCTTCTCAGTGAGAGAAGGTATAATAAGTAGGCCCGTGTCCAGCTATGGTAGATTTATATACAGGGGTGCGCTTATGTTATTTTGTTTATTTACTTCGGTTATCATTTTTTTTTTGTAACAATTTGAATAAAATGTTTTATTTAGGTTGAGACAGGAGTCCGAGAAGGCCAAGAGGTGTCAGTCCACTACGACCCAATGATCGCCAAGTTAGTGGTGTGGGGACGTGACCGTACTGAAGCTCTCGCCAAGACTAGAGCTAAGCTGTCTGAATACCAGGTAATTGGTGGTTCATTTTTCTACCAAATATTTTACTAACATCTAGAAATTTTTGTTACTGGTGCTTCGTAACATCGATTGATGAGTTTAAGCAAGAATGCAGCTGTCGAGGCCTTAAAATTAAGTAAAGTCATACTATCGGCGAATATTAATAGAGTTGCTTATAAGTCACTTAGCATAAGTATTTTGTCACTTCAGGTGCGACGGGTGCTATGAAAACTCATAGCCAAGTCTCTTTTGCCAGTTTAGTTGCCTTTTGTTTGGATTATCTTATGTTTAAATCTCCTTTACATCAGAGGGATTATATCTAGTCTGAAAGGGTTTTTAATCAAAGTTCCTCGCCGCGTCTGTCTGTTCACGATAAACTCAAATCTACTGAACGGATTTTTATACAGTTTTCGCCAATAAGCAGAGTGATACATAGGGCAAGTTTAGGTGTTTAATTTGTTAAGATTTTGTACCTACTACCCGTGCGAAGCCGGGGCGGGTCGTTAGTATATTTTAATTGGTTGCTATGCGTCTGTCAGGTGGCAGGTCTGGAGACGAACGTGAACTTCCTGCTGCGCCTGAGCGGCGCGGGCGCGTTCGTGTCGGGCGACGTGCACACGGCCTTCATCCCGCAGCACCGCCGCGAGCTGTTCCCGCCCAGCGACGCCGTGCTGCCGGACACGCGCGCCATACAGGCCGCGCTCGGATATGTAAGTGCACCTACGTACTATTTTGACGCTTAATTATCTTTTTAATAAAAGAGTTTATAAAATAGGATCAAAATATACTTCAATATATAAATATCTTAATAAATATTAAGGCTATAGGAAGTAGGAACTCTATTTTAAATACGAAGTCCGTTTTGGTAAATGATCGTTTAATAGCAATAGTGAAGGGAGTCTTTCAATCGAGTACTTGTTAACGTTCTTAACCTAACTAATATTATAATTGCGAAAGTGAGTTTGTTGTTTGTTTGTTACTCTTTCACGCCTTAACCACTCGACCAATCATCATGAAATTTCGCATACACGTTATTAGAGCAGAATAGGACGTAAGCGTAGGGACAAAGGTATTTCATCCAAAATAAGTACTGCTACTAACCTAACCTAAATTTACGCCAGCGAAGCCGCGGCAATATCTAGTATTATTATAAAGGAGCGACTTCATAAAAATGGTCGCCTTACTCCTTCAGGTCATCATATACATACAGTGGTGGACATATAATTAGAAACACTTGCGATGTACATATTTCACATTATACAAGGCAAAGTTTTATTGTAGTATTAAAGTTTTACGGCAATGTGCCGTGAAACTTTTATTTTTGGAAATAAAACAACAAAATGCGTAGAATACGTTCAACAACTTATAATTCATTAAAAACAAATAAATATCCGAGTTTACAACTACCATTTAGATATTTAGTTACGTACAAACAACTAAACGACATTTGCAGTACCATCCGTCATGGACAAGTAATTAGAAACAATAAAGAAATGAGGTAAAAATAAAAGTTATTAACGTGTTAACGTCATCAATTTCAAATTACTCATGTAAAATTATGTTTGGTTTACTAAATTTCTTAAAAATTAATGTTTAGTTGCATAGCCTTTGTTATTAATGACGGCTCTGTAACGACGTGGCATTGATTCAAGTAATTTCATACATTTATCGAGTGGGATCGAGTTCCATGCTTCAACAAAGGCTTCGTAAAGTTAATTTTGACTGGAATTACGTTTAATGGAGACTTTTTTTTAACGACGTACCACAAATTTTAAATCGGGAGTATTTGCAGGCCAGTCTGACATGGTAACACGTTGCTCACTAAGAAAGGATTTAACACTGCGGACCGTGTGTTTTGGGTCGTTATCGTGCTGAAAGATCCAGGTCCCAGGCAAATGGTCGTCGGTGTAGGGAATCATTGTCTCTTCTAAGATGCTTTTGTATTGAAATTGATCCATTATACCTTCAACCTACGGACTGGTCCAACTCCGCAACCAGAAAACATCCCCATACTTTAATGTTACCACCGCTGTGTTTGTCTATGCTCCTCGTGTATTTATAATCAAAGGCATGGTTTATTGGACGTCTAACGTAGCGTTTGCCATCTGAATACATCATATTTATTTTTGTTTCATCCAAGAATAACACTTTTTTCCCATTCTCGTACGGTCCAGTTAAGATATTTCTTTGCAAATAATAATCGCTTCTCTCGGTGTTGCTTGGTAAGAAGAGGTACCTTTCGAAAAACCCTCCCAAACAATTTAGCTTCCACTAATCTGCGGCGTACCAGTTTTGAGGAAATGTTCCTTGGGTCATCAGGTGAAAAACTTCATTTCTAATCTCGTTGGAGCCTTTAAACGGGTTTTGTTTAGCTACACGTATTATTTTCAAATCTTCCCGGGGAGACGTTTTCCTTGGACGAGCCTTTCTAACAACACTTTTAGTAGTTCCGTTTCTTTTATAATGAGCAATAGCGTTAAAAACTTTCTTCACAGAACATTCTAGATGATTAGCAATTCTTCTATAAGTCCACTTATGATCTAAATGTAATTTAACAATTTATTGCTTAGTTAACTCGTCACAACTCTTATTTTTACCCATTTTTAACAAAACTTATTATTCACGTAATTTCAAATTGACGTTTAATTGCCGCCGAAACTACAGACAAAGGGTGGAACGAGATTTTTTTCTAAATTTCAATAATGGAACGAACTATGGGTCCTGTTTCTAATTAGTTATCCAAGCGGCCAGTAATAGAAATTCAACTATCATTCATATTTAAACTCTTTTAATAATTAAAGATAGAACAGATTTCGTATCTTTGTATTTTATGAGTTTTTAACTCATTGGCTATATTCTGGCATAGTTAATAATGATTTAATCTATATATTTTTTACTCATAACGATAGTTCATTCTGTGTTTACCTAAGTTTTATGTACTGTTTCTAATTATATGTCCACCACTGTATATCTTATGTACTGTTTCTAATTATATTTCCACCACTGTATATACTAATATTATAAAGCTGAAGAGTTTGTTTGTTTGAACGCGCTAATCTCGGGAACTATAGGTCCGAATTGAAAAATTCTTTAAGTGTTGGACAGCCCGTCCAACACTTAAAGAATTTTTATCGAGGAAGGCTATAGGCTATATAACATCACGCTACGACCAATAGGAGCGCAGCAGCAATGAAAAATGTTGCAAAAACGGGGAAAATTCTCTTATGTGGAGCAGACGAAGTTGTGCGGAGCAGCTAGTGACATTATATAACCTCAAAGAAATAACCTACCTCAATAAATGTAAATCCTCAACAAACAATTGTTTCTGCAAGTCAGTAGAGTCGTAGATTAGGCCGTTAAATAATATAAACTAAATTAGCTTTGTAACATGATGATTAGATTTATATCCGGTAACACAATAGATAAGGCATTGGACATGAGATAGTGAGGCCGCGGATAGAATACTTAAAAAAATTACAAGTTGAAGCATTGGTAATATACGAAGTAATTGACCTTGATTTAGTAGCCTTGTAATGAACTCAAACTATAAATAAAATATGGTTTTCATCATTGTCAGTTGCTGAGCACCCAGGCAGCTAACTCTACGAATGATTCATGGAAAGGTATCGCTGTGAAGCCAGAAGCTTGGAGACCAAACTACCAGTTAAAGAGGACCATTCCATTAAGATTTGACGAAAAAGGTACCTACAGCCAATTGTAAAATCTGTTAAAACTTAGTTTTCTGCTCTACTAGTTCATTAGCCGGGCACAAATTATGTATTTATGTAGGTACTGTAATAGCATGTATAGTATAGATGTAAGTTAATAAAAGCAAGCGCAATCCAATCGCCCTCATTAATTTTCAGAGAGAGGCAGGGCCGTAGGGCACTACGACGCCGCTCTTTCATTTTAAAAACCGGTTAAAAAAAATTCTTTGTTGTTCTAGATCTCTCAGTAACAGTGGAACACACAAAAGACAACTCATACCGGGTACAAGTGAACAACGGCGAGTGGCATCAAGTAGAGGCGTCCCTACAGACGACAGAGAAGGGACTTCGCCTCAACACGCTCATAGGCGACAAGAAGAGTAACGTGGGACTGTTGACTCACGACCAACAAGTACACGTGTATGATGAGGTGAGATAATGTTGATTACTGAACTGTTTGAATGAGTGCCAAGGAATGACATAACTAAGTAAGGGCGATGCCAAGGTATGACAGGGCAATCGCCTATCTTAAGAAGCTTTCACCTTTCCTACCGGACTAGTAATATTTGATATTTGATAATCTATAGTATTATTATTATTAATAAAGTCGACGAAAAATATGATAAAAATATTTTTAAGCTTGAATTCTATTTATTTTACAAATTGTGTTAATTGCACCTATTACACCAAAATATTGTCAAGCTACCAGGTCAAAATCGCCATCGAATGTGTTTTATTTCATTGACTAGAGATTCTATAATTATTCAAGCACGCATTTTTGTCTATTTTGCTGAAAGAGTGACTATCACAATATGGTATTACTTTCATTATTGTTTTATTACAAATTAACATTAAACTACGTTATGCGGATTTATAGCAAATAGAGTGTAGTACAGGGCTGTAACGATATTATAAAATACGGCCAAATATAGGCCGAGGCAGTATTTTAACCTTATAATATAGCCAAAGAGGATACGGATTGTCTGAGTGTGTTGTATAACTTAGCAGGACACTATCAGTAAAGAGTCGACGAGCGCGACACGACGTTCATTTATGACAAAAAGAATATATTATAAGAATAAGGAAACAAAATTATACCTCAATCAGTTGTCAACTCGCGTCAAACATTTGTCTACTCCGGTTGCCAACTAATCTTTATTTAGGTTGGACATGACCGCACAATAATGTGAAAGACTATTATTTCAATCGGGATTTATCTTGAGATAATACTTGGCACATCTGAACGGTATCTAAAGTATTTTGAACTTCCACTAAAGTATTTTTAAACAGAACGATAAAAGTGACTTTTTAATTAAAATACTTTTCAAAACCTAAGACAATTTGTTCTAAAAATGTTTATTGACATGTAATCCAATGTCTCGGACACTCATCGAGATCACACGTTAAATCGAACGTTAAAAGAGTGAAAAGCGAATTCTTCAATCGTTTAATTTCAATGAGTTTTGAATTAGAGCCCCGAATAGGAAAATACCTCTTAAACACATATTCCTTATTTATTAGCTTATTCGGTCCTATACAGATTATTTATCATTCAATTAAATTCTCCATGGATTAAAAAGCTGTGGAATTTCCGTCGACACTTCTGCGTTCAGAAAACAACAAATAACATCCAAAAAATACTTTGCATACTCTAATTGTTTATGTTTATACTGTCACGAAGTTAACTAACGGCCACAAACACGTGTATCTTATAAAATATGAGCCAGAAATATTAACGATTTGGCGCCAACAAACGCCCACTCATTTCGTGAATTATAATGTCACCGGTAACATTTCTTTTTTCTGTAGGATGGACAGACAATAGTGGACTTGCCTCGACCTAAATACCAGGCGGCGAGCGGAGTGGACGAGGCGGCCGCGGCCAACAGTGCGTCTGCACCCACACCCGGGATACTGGAGAGGGTACTCGTCAACAAGGGTGACAAAGTGAGTTGAATACACTTAGCCTTTTTTGGTATCCACGCACAGCTAAGATTACTGGTGTAGTTGGGAATTAACGACAGATGAAGTTCATCCAAGATCACTACAGACTACTCGTCAGTGTTAATGCTTCCTTTTAGTTGGAGATTTACATTCATAACTGGTCAACACACGACTCCAAAGTTTGGAGCATCGCATCGTCGTAAAGTTGCCAGTCTTTCGGTTTTCTATCGGATACATTTCGTAGAGTGTGCAGAGTGTAGAGGAACTGCATAATTTGATTCCTCCTTCCCCTTCTGACCATTGGACGACCAGACAAATAGACCAGCAGTACAGGTACATGGTGGATATACCACATTTGAGCACGAAGCGCTTTGCTTCCACTTTTATAATGCGTACCAGAAAGGAGTTGAATTCACTACCTAAATCTGTGTTTCCCGATGAGTACAATCTGGGTGTCTTCAAGTCACGAGTGAATAGGTGTCTTCTAGGCAAGCGTGCTCTATCGTCGTTGCATCTTCACTTAAGATCAGGTGAGATCGCGGTCAAACGCAAGCGTAGGCATTAGGTACAGTATAAAAAAAATACAAGTCACCTCTTTTTCTACAGCTTTAAGTTCACCAGATTACAATATGGCTGCGCTTTTGGCCCTTATGACGTAGTTGTTTTAATGTGTTAAAGAAGTAGGCACCACTATTAAGTAACCGATAGTCAGTCAACCTGGGCAATTAATAATGTAGACCAGCAAGATCGGGTAAAGGTCTTATCTATACTAATATTTTAAAGCTGAAGAGTTTGTTTGTTTGTTTATTTGCTTGTTTGGTTGAACGCGTTAATCTTAAGAACTACTAGTTTGAATTGAAAAAATATTTTACTGTTGGACAGTCCATTTATCGAGGAAGGCTATAGGCTATATAACATCACGGTACGACCAATAGGAGCAGAGCATCAATGAAAAATGTTGCAAAAACGAAGAAAATTCTCTTATGTGAAGCAGACGAAGTTGCGTGAGTCAGCAAGTTTTAGTATAATATAACAATATAAGAACCTTAACATGAATGAACCGACTAGACCGAACAAGTAGTACACTCTTACAGAATATCGACGTGAAATAGCAATCAGCATACCTCCTTCCATCCCTTCCTTTCCTTCCTTTTTCTACCCTCTTCCAACTGTCCTCTTCACATAGACTACGGTAACTGCTTATCATCAAATCGTGTATTCCTTTGGTACCTACATAAGTATATCGTTTACGGTAGGCAGCCGTTTGGTTATGTGTCCTCGGAATTGCTTCTGTGAGTAAATTAAACACAGGGATGTTCCTGCTTACTATCAGGTAAGACGCTGGTTTGTCTGCCATCAATATCAATAAAAAATCTAATATGAGGTATGACAGTCGAGACTGGATATTATATTTTTCAAATTGCATTTATTCTTTCATACGAAGAGAGTATGATGGTTTTGAATTAAGTAAGCTAAATAAATCGAGTCTATAATTCATATATTATTAGTATCTATATTGGTTATCATACTTCAAGTATAATATTGTGATTATTAGTATAATGTTAACTCGTGTATAATATTTAATATTGAACGTTCGCCTTACGGATTTGTGTATTGTTATCAGCGCCATCTATTGAATACTTGTAATATTAACTCAAGCAATGGTTGGTTTTAAAACACAAGACTGGACTGTTCCGTTTCGTTATTATGGCAGACTTGTGAACTATATGAAAATATTCTTGCAAACAGCCCATCTTAACAGAAATTCATCCAACTAAAGTGAATTACAATCTGAAGATGCCAGGCCCTTTGGCTTAAAACCTTTAGAAGGTTCCAAAGTATCACATTTAAATATGAATCGCGAGTTGGTATTCACGAATCACGTTTACCAAAAGAAAACGCAAGATGGTAGCCATCTAAGTTTGTGAATGGACAGACGGTTAACAACTAGTATGTATACATTTTATAAAATCGCAACTGTGTCGAGTTACCTGACAGACATAACTCGATAGTATCGAACATTCCGCGCCATTCTGAGTCTCGAACAGAAACCTGTCTACTTATCCACTGTGCCGATCTTCAAACACAATCCGCCATTGTTTCTGTCTATATTTTGATGCAGATTTAAACTTAGAACGTTCAAATTTATTGGTAGCCAGCAACATTTATTAAGCCAAAATGCTTTATATAGACAGATAATGTTCGTAGATGAAGGATGATAAAATAATATATAATAAGTATTTAATTTATAGGTACAGTCAGCAACATGAGTTGCTGATTGTAATTTTAAAATAATAATTGTACCCATACTAATAATTAAAAATCATAGTTATTATTATTATTATTAGAAGCAGTAATAGTATTTAATTAATTGAAAATCCTAGTTATTATTCGGGTTTATTAACCTCTGAGTCTTCTTCGAAGAGGTTAATGAAAACACTATGTGGGTCTGCGTGTCTGTCTGTGACAGTTTGTTAGTGACATGTATAGCTCCGGAATCACTGGACCAATTGACTTGTAACTTGGTGTGCAGACACCTTGGGGGTCATCCCTCGGTCAGATTAAATATGGGCCCTGTGGGTCAAAAGACCCTCGAGATATAGGGGTCACAAGGTCATAAGGTCAGGGGATATCCACCAACAGAGTGATTTGGAAGTCGAGAGGCTTTGCCCAGCAGTGGGACATTACAAAAAGCTGATGGAAAGAAAAAGGTCATATGAAGACGAAGAGGTTGAATCCTGGGTTTTTACATCCATCTCGTTGAACTGTGATTTAATCAACTATCGATTAATTACTATAGTTATAAGAGCCTACATTTAGTCATAATGTTTAAATATAGAGGCAATTGTAATCTCTGAAGTTTGTATTGATTTATGTTGCTAAATGGGCCAGAAATAGCAATGTCACGCTGTAGTACTAAGTACAGAATAGTACTACGGTAAAGCCTAGCTATGGTGTACGCAAGGTGTCTAAAAGGGATTTGGTTACGTCAAGTGCATGTCACATCACGATTCGAATTTAATTCACACAATAATAATACTCAATGTATGGATAGAATCTCGTGACTTCTACTCCGTAGTCTGTCCGCATTCTAGATTTAATTAATATATCCGCCAGCCCACAGAGAATCCCAACATAAACCATACTCTCAGTAGTGCAATGCGTTGTCTGTATTATGAATGGCGTCGCCTAATAGCTGTGAACTCAACTCTCCATTTTCAGTTAAGCCGTAACACAGCTCTAGTACGTTCGGTTTGAATCTAGATAACACAGTCTCTGGATGCACGGTTAAAATCAAAGATGGCATCTTGTAACCTTACACTGAATCTGTTGAATGCTCGTACTCAATAAATAACAGCAGGGATGCTGTTATTTGATTAGTACGAACATTATGCCTGGCCAAAGAATCGAATCCAAGACTAATATGGCGGCTGAAAGAGACCATCCTTTGTCATAATATCATTTATCGGACCTGTTTATAGACTAGACTTTTACCATATTACTTAAACATAACTACTTCTACTAAAACCGACAAAAACATATCGAGCTTTGCTACATACACATGCCTACTTCATACATCACGACTGAAATGTAGTAAAGTTAAAAATAAGTATGACAGTGTGTTCGTGCGGCCCGTGCAATACGTACCGACGTAAATGGGTGTTAATCATCGATTTGAATGCTTGGCACATCACGCCAATCATAATTCACAGTCACATGGCGACGGAATCATATTTAATAATATTATGTAATTGAACATTGTAATAGCTATTTCCTATTACGTGGTGAACTACGTAAGCCGACGGGGTGCATGTGCAATCGTATGTGTGTACGTAAAACATGTAATTGCATTATGTTTGTGATAAGCTTCTTTGGTTGTAGATGTTGTTATGTTTAAGATGGACTGATATTGAAATTAATAAATAAGTCCTAACTTAATATCATGAATGCGAATGTGAGTTTGCTTGTTACGCTTTCAAACCTTAGCTACTCGACCTTCATCTTAAAATTTTGCATACATGTTGTCAGGAGTACAGAACTATTCAGAAAAATAGTACTGTTTCCGAGGGATAGAAGACAAAACCTACATTACGCAAGCAAACCCGCAAACAAAATCTAATAGTTAGTCTCAAAATTAGCTAAATCTTCGATTTTCAAATAAACCATGATAAAATCCTTGTATCAATGTATAATATTCGTGTAAACGTGAGACTATTGATTTGACATATTAGCTATCCGGTCAATCTAAAGATACTTCTCGTAGAGTATTCTCGTTGCTATGCAGATGCAAGGATGACGCGCGTTATACTAATCATTAAAACGTCACTTGGTACATAGGTGTTTGCTACAATTTGCGTGTGCAGTTCAGGAAAATATTAAGGGGACACCGCGAAAATTATCGTTTAGAATAGGTCCGCCCATATCCGCCCCAATGACACTCATTGTGTATCAATCCTTAAATAGCGGTCATAAGGTCTAAAACTGCGATGCGCCCGCAATGATCGAGAGCGCTCAGAAATTGTTAAAAAATCTTAAAATATTTAAAAATGATTGGTTTTAGTTATGGAAATAATGAGCTAGCAAATCACTTATATTGATGTTACGAATATATTTGAGTAATTCCTAAGCATAATGATAGTGTAACTTCCTTGTAATTTCAAAAATAGTAATTTTTCAGAGGTGTTTTCGAAAATAATTATGATCGAGCCAAAATCACAATATCGTGTTTTTGAGCTAGGAAATTCTAGTTAAAGACATCAATTTACCTATATCAAAATTCTAGATTAATTGGTCTTCTCATAGTCCTATACTATTCGATGAA
Organism: Catocala fraxini; assembly: GCA_930367265.1. Classification (NCBI taxonomy): domain Eukaryota; kingdom Metazoa; phylum Arthropoda; class Insecta; order Lepidoptera; family Erebidae; genus Catocala; species Catocala fraxini. Next base: position 17,186,145 of record OV884026.1, read on the forward strand.
AGTTAGTGCATTTTTTCAGTGTGTCCTCTTAACCGGGGAGGTGCAAAACGCATTCATACATTAAAGATCCCGTACTAGCAAACGGTGGCGAGAAACTGGATTTACTCTAGGCTGCCTCTTATTATAGGTTGTTTTCAAGTTTGATGCTTGTTCTTATAGAATTCTCCTCGCCCTTTGTTATAAAACAACTCTTGCACTAGGAATCGTTCCTGTGTCACGGGGCACAAACATTCAAACTACGGGCACAAAGAACACTCACATTAGAAACAAACATTTGTAGATCACATAAATGTTTCGTGTGGGACTCGAACCCACAAAACTCGGCTTAGTATCAGCGACAAAACGACTACTCCGTGCACAGTAAAATTTTACTGGAACATAACATAACCCCTAACATTTGCCTTTTAGAGTTCGAAAAACTCTTATACAATAGATTTGTCCGTCCGTCCGTCTGTCTGTTACACAACTTTCAACTCAAGAACCGTAAGAGCTAGAGACTCGCGGTCAACGCCATTCGACTCAGCATAGTCGATATACCTCTGCAATGACTATGACCTTTGACCTCTGACCTCAAGGTCACGTAGTATCACGTGACCTTTGCATATTACTTGAAACATTTTTTTCGATCTCTAAGATTTACGGCAACTCATTGCCGTTTCTCACTTGTTTGTTGTGATAATATTTGCTATAATAATACATATTCTGTAATCATTTTCGGCGCTATCTCTCATAGTTTAAAGATTCAAAGACCGCTTAAAGGTCAGACAGATGGCATACACTTAGTACTTAATAGAAACCCTTGGACACAGTACGGAACACTAAAACTTAACACTCATCTTGATCATCATCTTATCGTATGCTATGCGAATGCGAATGCGAATAATTCACTTTTAAATTTGGCGCCATTCATCTATGGCTTTATTTTGACAGCTTACTCAGCGCGCGAGTCACACGCGCACATTTGTTATCGTTTGCATCTCATTCCGAGCATTGTCCCAAAACTCAACGATAACCTGGTACCGGGCGGGAGGCCAAGGCATAACAGTTATAAAAAAAATCCAAGTCACTTAGGCCCGGTTCCTATATAAAGAAACGAGTCGTTTTACTTACGGACAGTTAATTTTGACATATATTCTATGAAAATATGTCAAAATTTAACTGCTCGTAGGTAAAACAACTCGTTTTCTAAATATTGGAACTGGCCTTTAGTCAAGCGATAACAGACATTTTTCGAAAAAGTTGTAAAAATTTGACACTTGTGAAAAAAGGTCGCCGTCTCTATTGTTTGTAACAAACAAAATTGATAAAATGAAATAGATAGTAGTTAACGAACACGCAAAAGCTTTAAAAGTTTAAGGTTATGTAATAAATTTTATAAGAAATTAATATTTCTTTGTTTGATTTACTTTTTTGTTATTGACATCTTATTTATTTTTTCGGACGTTCATATTCGCAAAACATTCGCATAAGATTTGCGAATGCGAATGTGAATACGAATGTCAGGAAATATGCGAATATTCGTTACATCACTACTTCATAAACCTACATTCTACATAAAGACATCAGGCCGCAGTATCCATACTAATAACATGTGAAAGTAACTGAAAATTTGTTTCGTTTTAACGGCTAAACCGCTAAACTGATTTTAATGTCATTTGATATGGAGATAACTTGTTACATACAAGCTATTTTCATATCAAATTCTATCTTCTCTTCATTCAAGAAGAGACTACACATTTAAAAAACAAGTGGAGTTCTGATATTGCCTCTTGGTGCTTTAAAATTATCTTTCAAATTTGTATTTATAGATACCACCTTATGTTCCATATATTATAATGAAAATACCATTAATTATTACTAATAAGTGCCAATATAATACATTTTACTAATAAGTGCCTACTATATATACTTTTAATTATTATTGTGACTTTTATGAAGGTCGTTTCAAATTGGGACACACGTTCTACTGTGTATCATAATAGGTACCATCCTAAGTTAGGTTTCACTGCCCCAATTTTGTTCCCAAAATCCTTTGGCCATCTACTAAACAAAAAACTTATTCCTCAGGTGGAGAAAGGCCAGCCGTTATTCGTGGTAATAGCCATGAAAATGGAGTACGTGGTCCGTTCTCCACGTGACGGTGTCATTGCCGGCGTAGCGCCCTTCAACATCGGAGACGCTGTCGGCAAGGGCGCGCAAGTCGTCATGCTAGAGGGAGACAGCTGAATGACGTCATTGCCAAACAGAGCCGGACTCGAAACCAACCTTGAACTATAATCAAGCGGACGATATATTTAACTGTTAGTAAATTCCTTTATAGCTAGTTAATTCGAAACATACCAGTTAAAATTCGCCACTGTACTTTCGTAATTTTGCTTTCTAGCTTGTTGTCTTCAAGTAACTTTTACTTTTCTACGTAAGATAAATGTCATGGTGTCTCTTTTGGTAGTGTATAGTAAGCGGTGACGGCATGACAAATGTCTTCTCTGACTGTTACCTACTTTCGACATAGAACGTACCTCAGTCGTAACAGTTACAGCTGTTTGTTGATAATGTAACTAAATTAGTAGTATAAAAACTAGGACAAAGCTTTTCACTGGAATTAATGAGCAGTTTTTACTGTAAGTATAAATGCCACGTATAATTGTTAAGATAATTATTGCCGTATGTATTTAATTCTTCATTTCGAGTGTAATTGCAAAAGCTAGTCGCGTTATATTGTAACACAAAACAAATTTATATACCTGGTTATACTTATGTAAGTATATTTTCTTTATGTAAATTAGCTCAAACTTTATTGTGTGCGCTATTGGTATATTTAATATTGTAATTAGACGATAATCTGATTTTATATACTTAGGTAGATATATGTCTTAATTTCGCCGAATATTTATGTAAATACTATTTACAAACATGTCGCATCCTTAATAAAACAGAGACTTATCTCAGTATTTTTGATTAAACAAATTTAAACTCTATTGCAAAGATTTAACACAAATATAATATTAGAAGTTAACATATACAATTAGAGTTCAAATTGGCTTACTTTCAAATTTCTAGTTAAGTCGCTGTTTTATTAAGAATGCGATGTATCCACAATATTATAGGTACTCAGTACTTATTATCATACTTACCTACATTTTATACATCAAATGTTATGTATCTAATTTTATTTTTATACATGTATATGTTGTTATTGTTATAAATATAAAAGTACAAAGTTCAATGGAAGTATTATTTACAATTTCCTTCATATTAACTATTAACTAATATTTATATAATATTTAGTATAGGTACAGAAATAGTTAAAACCCGGATCTAAAATAAACTGAACAGATTAACACATTCTTTAAATAATTATATGCTGACTACTGCCCACTTGCGATTTTGAAGATAGTACTTTTTCTTGAAGTTTTTGAGTATCACCGGCGGCATACGGGCAGCTAGACACAATAGGTTTTCAATTATGTCTGGCATTCTTAAAATGGCAGGTTAAATATACCTAATAAACGAAAGGATTTACAAACATTAAACTAAATGCAAAAAAGTCACCCAGGTGCGTACTGAGGTGTAAGTATTAATATTGTTACGTGCTGGGTTCGACGGATAAGAATATAAACAATATTACCGACTAAAACACGTTTTATACAAACACACAATTCAATTTAAAACACAATAAACACTATACCACACTTTTTCACTGTACTGCTTCAAACTCCGTAGTATTTCCGCTTCCGTTCGCTTCGATGAACACTTGATCGCTTACGATTGTAAACTGACTGGGCGGTGCGCGTGCGCCCTATTTATACGCGGCTAAAGCGCTTCTAGAGCTTTCCAGAAACGCGGTACTCGGCGTGTAAACAGCACGATGATTCGAGAAAGTACCAGCATTCTCTCTAAGATTCTCGTACCGTACTATGCAGTTCCGTAAGATGTCAATAGATGGCGGTGTAAACTATTAGACGGAACCGCCGAGTCCCTCCCACAATGCCGAGAGATGTCACTGGGCGTAACACTGCCCCCCTCTTAGACATGTTCGTCCCGAACATTGTTGGATCCGTAGTAGCGTGCCAATCGATCCACATGAACGATCTTTGGTGTACCTCGTGGTCCTTTCTGGATCCGGTAGGTGACGTCATTCATCTTAGTGACTATGCGATAGGGTCCATCCCATTTTGCCTGCAACTTAGGAGATTTTCCTTTGCTGCGTGCCGGATTATGTAACCACACCAGCGATCCTTCCTCGAAGCCTTTATTGTTCGCCTTCCGGTCGTAACGGGTCTTCATCCTCTCAGACATCTGCTGACCGGTCTGTCTGATGTGCTCGTATACGTCATTCATCCTGTTGCGCAAATCATTCGCATAATCTGTTATGCTGCGTGGAGATTCAGGTGGGATGCCGGTGATCAAGTCTGCAGGTAATCGTAGTTCCCTTCCGAAGTTAGCGAAAGCAGGTGTTACTGATGTGCTTTCGTGAACGGCACTACGGTATGACAGGAGAAATGGTTGAATGTGTTTGTCCCAATCCCTTTGTTTGCTTTCTACAACTTTTGCCAGATATCTTTCCAGAGACTGGTTAAATCGTTCAACCATGCCGTCTGATTGCGGATGATAAGCGGTCGTTCTCGTTTTGTGGGTACCCATCACCCGGCATGTCTCCTTAAATACTTCAGACTCGAAGTTCCGACCTTGGTCACTGTGTATCTCTAAGGGCACCCCGAAACGACAAAAGACTTCGTGGACTAGCTTGTCGGCGACCGTAGATGCCTCTTGATTGGGAATCGCAAACACTTCCGGCCACTTTGTGAAGTAATCCATGACCACCAAGAAGTACTTGTTCCCACTTTGGCTTTCAGGAAACGGTCCGGCAACATCTAAAGCTATACGTTCCCACGGGGCTCCAACATTGTACACCTTCAATGCACCCCTGCTGCGAGTGTGTGGTCCCTTCACGGCAGCACAACTCGTGCATTTACGGCACCATTCCTCAACGTCTTCTCGACAATGGATCCAATAAAATCGTTCTCGGATCTTAACCAGAGTTCTCTTAACTCCCATGTGACCTCCCGAACTCCCATTATGATAGAGTTGTAAAACTTCCGGTACCTTGAGCTTTGGCACGACCATTTGCAGGTGACACTTGTCACCTCGAGCATTCTCCCATTTCCGGCACAGAACTCCATCCTGGATAACCAAGCTTTCCCACTGTGCCCAATAACTCTTGGTGGTAGGGCTCGTTGCCGCAACTTCACTCCAGTGAGGTCTCGATGCACCTGTTTTCTTCCATTCAAGGATGGGTCTTATGTCTTTGTCTTCTTGTTGCGTTCTCTGCAAAGTTTCCTTCCAGTCTTCGCTAAGATCCGTCCTCAACATCCTCACTAGTCCTTCCTGCTTAGCCTCTTGCCTGGCGCAGTGCTTACACTGGTCGGGACACGGTCTACGTGACAGGGCATCCGCATTACCATGTGACTTGCCACTACGATGCTGTATTACGAAGTCGAATTCCTGTAGTTGTTCAATCCATCTTGCTACCTGTCCTTCTGGGTCTTTAAACTGTAGTAGCCATTTCAATGCAGCGTGGTCAGTTCGCAGGTGAAATTTCCGTCCCAACAAGTATTTACTGAAGTGCTGCAATGTCTTTACGACAGCTAGAAGTTCCCTTCGTGTGACACAGTAGTTCCTTTCAGGTTTGGATAGGGCCTTGCTGAAGTACGCTATTACAATCTCATGCTCTCCTTTACGTTGAGATAACACGCCACCAATGCCGGTGTTACTGGCATCTGTATCTACTACAAATTCATGTTCATTGTCGGGATAGCCTAGAATTGGTGAATTACACAGATGTTCCTTCAGCTTCTGAAATGCGACGTCGCAGCTCTCATTCCAGCAGAACTTTATCTTATCCTCGGTGAGCTTATGCAGAGGCCGGGCGATGTCAGCAAAGTTCCTTACAAACCGTCGATAGTAGGAGCACAAACCAAGAAATGCCCTGACTTGTGTCTTGTTCTCCGGAACTGGCCAGTCCTTGACAGCAATGATCTTATCCGGGTCCGTTTGGATGCCTTCTTCGGAGACCACATGTCCTAAGAAGTTCACTTGCCGCCTGAACAACGCGCATTTCTTTGGACTTAACTTCAGATTAGCTCCTCGAATCTTCGAGAGAACGCGTTCCAGGTTGCGAAGGTGATCCTCGAAGGTGCGTCCTACTATGATAATATCGTCCAAGTAGACCAGGCAGGCGTCTCCAATCAATCCAGTAAGTACCCGTTCCATCAATCTCTCAAAAGTGGCAGGGGCATTACACAATCCAAAGGGCATGACGTTAAATTGCCACAATCCTTTGCCTGTGGAGAATGCTGTCTTCTCCTTATCTCGAGGATGTATCTCGACCTGCCAGTAGCCACTTTTTAGGTCTAGTGTAGAAAACCACTTCATCCCCGTTAGCGTATCCAGAGTGTCGTCAATCCTTGGCAACGGGTAACTGTCTTTCTTTGTGATATCATTTAGCCGACGATAGTCCACACAGAATCGCATGCTGCCATCCTTCTTCTTAACCAAAACCACTGGTGAACACCATGGACTGGACGAAGGCTCAATCACACCTTCTTTCACCATACCCTCGATCATAGTGTCAACTTCATGTTCCCGTGCCACTGGTACACGTCTTGGTCGCTGGCGGATCGGTACCTCATTTCCTGTGTTTATTTTGTGTTGAACTAGGGCAGTCTTGCCTATGTCAGCATCACTTGTCGAGAAGATGTCGGCAAACCGGTTTAACATCATCTCAGCCTTGTTCTTTTCTTCTCTCGATAGGTTATTCTGGCAGTCCTTCAAGAGAGAAGATACGTCGTACCTTGCCCCTTGGACTTTGGCGTTGGTAGGCTGTTCATGGCATCTACGCATCCAAACTGCTCCTTCACAGGTGCCCAATATCGTGCCCTTCTTGAGTACCAGTTCTTTGTCGCTTGGGTTCAGTGCACGTACCGATGTAACGTTGGTATTCCTAGCCAGAGTGCGTGCAATCTTCCATGAAGCATCGTTGTCCAAGCCTTCTATAATTACACATCGATTTTCCTGATCAGAATTCCTTGGCAGACAAACCGGTATGATTGTTTCCGACCTCGGACGAAGTACTACTTTCTTCAGGCAGTACACTTTGCCTGATGATGCGCCCTCCATGAATACTTCTTCTGAGCCACACTTCAATACTCCTTGACTAACGTCGATCTCACAGTGATGCTTCCGTAAGAAGTCTAAACCCAGGATGCAGTCGTCCACTACGTCAGCCACGATGACGTTGTGGCGGTAAATTTTATTTCCTAGTTTCATGTCCACCCCCTTCTCACCTCGGACGGTTATGTGCTGACCGGTAGCTGTTCTTAGATGTATACATTCATGGTTCCCGTAGTAGTCCCCAAGAAACCGTCTTGCTAGTCGGAAACTGACGACTGTCCGAGAAGCTCCAGTGTCCAATGTCATCTTGCACGGCATTCTGTTAATTTCGCCTTCGATAATCAGGCTGTTTCCGTCACACGATTGTGAGATCGAGATCCTTGGGGCTCTCCTATCACCAGCCAGCACCCGCCCCGTAGTCCTGGCGTCTACTCGTTTCCCTGCTGTTGTTGCCCGGCAGGCACATCAGGTGTTCCTTCTACCGGCGACTGGTTACTGCTGCGTGGACTCCTTCGCTTCGGGCAGCTCAACCTGATGTGGCCTCTCTCACCGCAGCTATAGCACCGGGGCGAAGTCGACACTTCCCTGATACGGTGAGCTCGATCATCCCGTCGTACTTCACTTCCAGAGCGTGGGCTAGGGCGTCCTTCAGGTTTTTGAAATGTCCGAGTCTCACTGCGGCCCTAACCTCCAGGTCTCGGATCCCGTCGGTGAAAGCTTGAACGAGGTTTCCGTCGATGAGCGCAGGTGAGGACTGGTACGCCTTTCGAACCAGCTTCTCTACCTCCAGGGCCCACTGCTGCAAGGTTTCACCAACACGTTGCGATCGGTCTTTCAGCTGGGCGCGAAACACGTGTTCCAGATGTGCGTCGCCATATCTCGCTTCTAATGCCTCCAACAGCTTTTCGTACGTGATGTCTTGACCAAGCGCCTCTAACACAGTCAAGGCCTGGTCACGAAGCCCCAAGGTGAGTGCAGTCAGAGCCTGTTCTTGCGTCCACCCGTTCGATTTCATGACGGCCTCGAACTGTATCTTATAGGCTGACCATGACGATGATCCGTCGAATGGTGGGACTTTAAAGCCTCGTGGTGAAGACGCCACAACTGCAGGTGCCACGATCCCATCGCCAGCCTTGAGCCCACGTATCGTTTTCTCCACCTCGGCGATGCGACTTTCGTGGCGTTGGACTTGCTCTTTCACCTCCTTCATCTCCTTGCCAACCGTTGCGCTGAGGTCTTTCAACATCATCAGCTGCTCCTCCTGGCGGCGTGCCTGCTCCTCCTGGCGGCGCATGCCCTCTTCCTTATCGCGTTGCAGCTGTTCCTCGAGGCGGCGTGCCTGCTCCTCCTGGCGGCGTGCCTGCTCCTCCTGGCGGCGTGCCTGCTCCTCCTGGCGGCGTGCCTGCTCCTGCATAAATGCCATCAGAGTCGCGAGGTCGGGGTTCACCGGCGAGTGAGCTGCACTAGATGGTTCCGCTGCAGCCGCGGAGTCACGTGATTCACCTGACGTCGGCGAGGGGGCGTCTCCAAAGCGCCTCTGGTCCACATCTTGCTGGCGCTGGTTCCTGGTACGCACCCCTTCCACTTCCTCCTTCGGTAGTACTGGCATATTCTTACCTTACTTCTGACACCAATTGTTACGTGCTGGGTTCGACGGATAAGAATATAAACAATATTACCGACTAAAACACGTTTTATTCAAACACACAATTCAATTTAAAACACAATAAACACTATACCACACTTTTTCACTGTACTGCTTCAAACTCCGTAGTATTTCCGCTTCCGTTCGCTTCGATGAACACTTGATCGCTTACGATTGTAAACTGACTGGGCGGTGCGCGTGCGCCCTATTTATACGCGGCTAAAGCGCTTCTAGAGCTTTCCAGAAACGCGGTACTCGGCGTGTAAACAGCACGATGATTCGAGAAAGTACCAGCATTCTCTCTAAGATTCTCGTACCGTACTATGCAGTTCCGTAAGATGTCAATAGATGGCGGTGTAAACTATTAGACGGAACCGCCGAGTCCCTCCCACAATGCCGAGAGATGTCACTGGGCGTAACAATATTGTGTATTTAAAATTCATAACATGGAAAGTAGCTATTTTGCATACATACATTACATAGGTAAACTTACCTGATTCGTACTCCTTAACTAAAAATAGTAATACTATCAAAATTAGTATAGAAAGATTATACATTATTTCAAAAAACGTTTATTTAGGAACCATTTTATTACTTTCATAATCAACTTCAACATAAATCTTTTAAACATTTAAGAAATTAGGAATTTAAAAAAAAATTTCCATTTAGAACCATTAATCTTAAATCGTACTCATATACCCTCAAATCGTACTTTGAGATCTTATCATTGGTATACATTAGGGATTTTTAATTTTCCCTAAGGAATCACAGTCTTTATCAAAAATATAAAATTAGGTAGTATGGCAATGAATACTTAACAAATTCTGCGGATTGTCTTCGCCAATCTTTGGTTTTTTTATTGGTTCCTGCGCAAACTTCATGTACCCATTCCTCACATTGTGTGCACCCATTCCTCACATTGTGTGCATTTAATCATACTTTCTTTTAGATCTTCTTAGCATAATTTACAGTACCAACTATTATTTTCATCTTTTCCTTGTTTCTTTTTCTTATTTCCCTTTTGTGTTGTTTTAGTAGTTTTACTCATCTTTGCAGCAAGGTTCTTTGATATATTCTTCTTATTAGGTTCTTCTATTTTATTCTCGACCATTTTTTGTTAGTTTGATAACATGTTATTTGAAAATTCATATTCCTAAATCGTACCAGTACGTTTTAAGACCTTGCCTCGAGCACGAAATAGGCGCATAAGTCAAACAAACTTTAAAATTACCGCCATAGAAATGTCTACATATACATGTTTAGCTTCACGTCGGATAAAATCACAAATATATGTGTTAATACATCACAAATACTTAAATATACTATACCAGATCGAATTTCAAGAATATTCTTACAAAATAAGTAAAAATATTAATGAAATAGTAGATAAAAACTTACTTATCAATATTTTTGTGCTAGCAGCGTGACGGCGACTATCTGTCCGGTGGTAATATGACCGACTAATGTTTACAGTTTTTGTCACTAGAGACGCTGGTAGCTATTACTGGCGCTGAAATATATGCGAGGTACGAATAAGGCGCAAGTACGATTTAAGCAAGTTTACCCTACCTACATAGACTTGTACTATACTCCTGTAGTGTATATCGCCAAAGATACAAGCAGAAGTGTTTTACACCCACATTTTCCCAGCCTTGTTTAGGTCCTACGTTATAAGTAGTAAGCCTATTGTCGTACTGGGTACATCGCCAGAGTCTATACGTAGGATTTTCTATCAAAACTGAGCAATAAACTTTTGTCTGACCTGGGAATCTAACTCGAAACCACAGAATCGCAGGTAAACATAAACGCAGACTTATGTTTTACTATTTACTAGTAATACATTTACGTAAATGTTATATATACATATACACCATGTAAAATGAATGTAACGAAATATAACACATTAAAATAAAATTACTTTTCATGATTTTCATCGTGATTTGTTCTATGTGAAACAATGGTAGCTGGAGAGGATGAAAAATTTCACTAACTTAACTTATAGGATAGGTTCCCCTACGTACCTTCTTATTAAAATTAACCACCTAAAGTTATTAAGTATAGTCTGAGAACAACATGTAGGTACCTACCGTACCTGAAATTATCCATAATGCAGAGTTGTTTGGATGTTGTTCTAACAGAAACAATGATCAGCCAGACGTGACCACAGATTTTAATATTTATTTTAGCATTTAATTAGTATAAGGTAGGTACTTATTTCTTCAATTACTATACCCACATAATACAGTACATTAACCTATACTATCAACAGTACTAAAAACTACGTATATTTTGTTTGAACAATAGACTTATTAATCATTATAGGTATTCTTACACGGTGCCTGATAGCTACCACGTTATAAAATTTAATAAATTTTGTACTATGTGAAATACTATTTCAACACTGCATTTGTCAGGGGGCGTAGCTCAGATGGTAGAGCGCTCGCTTAGCATGCGAGAGGTACCGGGATCGATACCCGGCGCCTCCAAATGTCTTTTTGTAATTAATTTCAAGAATGTTTGTATTTCTTATGAATTTATAAAATTTCAAAGAAATTATACATTTTAATATTTTATGTAAATTCTAACTAATCTATAAGTTCCTATTAAAATCTAAATTATAAAATCTCTAAAAATATATACTTATCACAAAATTATCGCTTTTTAGTCATCATAAATATTGATTGAAATTAAACTACTATATACAGATTTTATCGCGTTCTTTATTTGACACTTTATTAAGTACATAATTTTTGAAAACTCTCCTCGCCCCTCTCCCCGTGACCATGGCTGCTGAAAAGCAACTGAAACGTCGGGGAAAGTGTAAAATTAAACTAAATCTAAATAGTTTTAATAATAATTTAATTAGCTTAAAAAATAGTAAAGTTTAAAAGTAAAAGTAGTGTAACAGGTTTCAAAATTATGTAATAAAATGTCAAATAAACAACGCGATAAAATCCGTATATAGTAGTTTAATTTCAATGAATAATATTCGCGTAAACAGAAGACAATATTACATTATAAATATTGTCAAAAATTATTTACACTTTTGTGTACATTAAATGAAACGATTATTATAGACACATAAAAATGTAATAAGTAGGTTCCTAATTATAACAACGTTTCACGACAAATTGACAAATCACTGTAACGCTATTACATCCACGATTACATCCTCAATGACATCACACAAACTTTTGACGTAACTCAGTAATGTCATAAAAATTCTACACAAGATAACGTCGGCATCATTTTGTAGAAAAGCGATAGAATGTTCGCGAACTATAAAAACACATAACTTTATATAACTCATATATTTAATTATTATTATTTCGTTTTTTATTTCTTTTATATATTATCTGCTAGATTTTGTTCATTCCCGGTTTCAAGATTTATTTCTAAATAACATGTATATACCTATTACGGAATAAAAAGTCTATATGTCGTCGGCTAGAAGACACCTCACTTACAAAAACTTGAGCATCGGGCAATATGTTGTAGGTCATATAGATTTCATTACATATACAAAGTATATATATCTATTACTAACGTTCATATCACATTATTGACCTTCTGAAGCTTAACAAAACTGACAAATAGTTAGCAGAAAGGTTCATAATCGCACCCTTAATAAAACAGAGACTTATCTCAGTATTTTATATTAAACAAATTTGAACTCTATTGCAAAGATTTAACACAAATATAATATTAGAATTTAACATATACAATTAGAGTTCAAATTGCCTTACTTTCAAATTTCGAGTTAAGTCGCTGTTTTATTAAGAGTGCGATATAGTGGTCCAGTCTGACTTTTCACCAAGATGGCGGCCTTATCGGGTCTTTTCCCCATTTGGGGTTAAGTCTTCATCGTAAGAGTCTTACGGAGACCAATGCTGAACATAGTTTTCACCTAAGTATTCAACGTTGTATCGCTTGAGTTGTATCTTCCTACCTTTTGTATTAGGTCATCCTTCCACAGTAAAGCGGTATTTGACGCTGTGATTTTCATTTCGTTTTCAAAACGTTGTGCAAGTAAAACTATTATTATTGTCATAGTATAAGTTGAGTTCTTTCTATTGAAGTAAACTTATATTAATAGAAACGATTTCGCCGTAAAATAGGCTGCAGTCGAATATAGTTTCCAATTTTCTAACGAACGTTAATTAATCGTTTTTGGTACCCGAGAAAGCAGGTGTTATAAGGTTTATAGCCATTATTTGTTGATTACTACTGGACTTTTGTTATAAATAGTATAGGATAGTTTCTTGTTTGTATTGAGTTGCTATTAGATATTATTGACGCTCTGGTGCAATTAGGGCAAAAATCGCGCATAGTTATGTTAAGGCTTGAATATTTAGTAACATTGTAGGAATTCTATTCTCATGATATCATAGTCTAATCGGCTACACCATAGAATAGAAATGTTATACACTGGGAATTAATGGGACTCGATGGAGTGGACCATTTATAACTATCAGTTAGAAGCGCTATTTAAAAAGTAACTACATTACGACTTTTATTGAAATCCATTCAACATTTCAAACTTACGGCCCGCCAACTTTTATACACAACTAATTTAATCAAATCTTGATCATCATCTCATGTTAAAAAAAACCAATTAGTCGCAGTGGTGTTAAAAAGTCGTTGTAACTAAAGGAAATATGTAGATACTAGCAATTATAATTTCTATTAATATGTATGAATTCATGTCTGGCCAATACCTATGCTTAGTGACGAATTGTTCTAAATGTCGTTACGGTAGGTACGGTAAGGCGCTAGTAATTATACCCATATTTCGCAAGCTATGGTTTTACGTTCCACGAATAAGGGGGCGAGCCAATTGTCGTCTTTTGGGTAAAGGTGTAGACTCCGCTGCTACTACGAAATTCTAAACAAAAAAATTCAATTAAACTATGTCAAACCGGCGATCCAGTAATTAAACCTAATACCTCACGTACATCAGGAAATTACTGGGTCGCCTGGGAGCAAGCTCGTACACCACCAACGAACCATCGATTGATGTTTGCCTTATATGAAAAATTTCCTTACAAGTGCAAAATATTGTGGACTTTACACAGGAATTTTAAAATCCCGAATCTTTATCAAAATCAGCATATTATTATAAATAAAAGGCGGAAAAGAATATTAAAACTATACTATATCCTGACCATTAAAATGTATCTTATCTAAATTACACTATACGTTATCAGAGATACAGTAAATAGCCCTCAAATAAACCCACAGTTGTCAGTATCTATTTTCAGTAGGTACTCTAGGTGTAAATAGGACGTCTGTATTGCTGATGTACCTACTGACCTTAATGCACCTTGGAATCGAGGAAAGTTAGTGCCGCTATCACAGACCACAGTAGGTACCGCAAATTATCGAGTATTTGACGTGTCTGCCGCCACGCCACAGATAGTCACAAACATGTTTAGATAAAATTACGGTTATTGATGGGCCATTACATTTAAAATAATAATGAAGAGAGAAGCGAATTAAATATGACGCTCCGTGTATATTTTGATAATTAACCGTGTATATTTAAAGGACAAGTTGTTTACATAAACAACCAAGCCTTTAATAAATACCTATTAAAATTAATTAAACATTTTTTACAAATCTCTTTTATTTTCTATAACCGCTAGGAGTTTGCCGCAGTACAAGTACCTTTGTTTAACTTTGAAATGCCTTTCATCATACACATGTATGTCTATATATACTTACACATATATGACATGACATTCATCATCATATTGGCATATTCTACTATTTATTTATTAGGCGTACCAACAACAAAATGATTTTGTAACAAAGATAATAATGTAGTGTTAATGTGTATAATGTGCTGAAATTACATATGTTCTGACAAAAGATACACATAGCATTCATCATCTCCAAAGAGGACAACATTTTGTTTTAATCATAACATTCATGTTTTAAGTATATTTACTGTTTACGTAGCGAAAATATTCTAAATCTATGGTTTATAAGGGTAAATAAAAATACGATGTGTCGTATTTATCACGCTGTTTCGTTTACGTCTTTAATGACGTCATCTAGTTCGTCGACTGCTCCGCATCGTGTACTGTGGCCAAGCCATCTTATCTCTGCGGTTTTCAAACATGTGTTCCCATTGTGCTATTTTTATCAAGCTTCTTTTTTATTTATTATAGTTACCGTTACGCTATGATTGGGCGTCTATAATCTGCTCGGCTACGCGGAAACTTGTAACACCACATTTTTGGTCGCACAGATAATTTATAAATTGGATCCTATCCTAATGTTATACAAGCCAATGTGTTTGTTTGTTCTTTATTCTTATGGAACAGAAGCAATAAAAGACGTAAATCTTTTATCGGTGCAAGTTGAAGAAAGTGAATGTAATATAGGACACTTTAAAAGTAAAAAAGCTACCTACCTACATATATATGTACATGTTAATAATGCCACGCTACATTTTTTATGTCGTTAGGGTGAGAAACAATCTTACTGGCCACCTGATGGTAGGCGGTTAGTTACTGTAAACCGTAGACTAGTATTTCAGGATTATTGTCTATCTTCTAAATGTCATTACCGATATGTACTTCTAAATTTCTAATTATTTTCTCTACGTAGATATTTACTACCAAATTATCGTGCTAAAGTATCTCTGAGCCGTTTAAATGTACTAAAACGTATAACAGATTTGTTCGTAATTATTTTAGGGAGTGTTGATGTATTTCGAACCGAAAATATGTAGGTTACGCTTACGTTTATTCCCGGAAGACAAACTTATGTAAAACGAGGCCATACATTATCTTATTTCGAACGTTAGAATCGAATGAAGTCGCGTGATTGGATATGAAATACACACGGACACAAATAAAGCAAAGCGTAAACACTCAATAAAAAAGTCAAAGGAATTGTTTGATAGGCATAGTAGATAGTGGAAAGTACTTACCTAATAATTCATGAGGCAATGGCAACCGCGCAGATCGATCAATTTGCAAGGTTAACCACTGGATGGAAGACAATTTACAGAAAAAAACAAACTATCACACTCGTAAGTGCTTCATAGAGCGTGTAAAGCTATTACTTTGGGCCGGCAGGCAACCCATATGAGTAGTGGGTAAGCTACGATCAAATGTTCTGATATCTGGTTCAACCTTACAATCGTTTTGGGTTACGCGGGTCAAATGGCAATCGTGTTGTGGAAAAAACTGAGATCTTGCCGAATCTGGTTAGACTTGGTAACTTTTGATTGTGATGATAGTGGATACTTGGATACTGAAAGTTAAAAAGGCATCATGATTATTGAGGGGAAGAGCTAGCTTAGTAATTAATTGACGATACAGACGTGCCCATCGGAAAAGAAGCAAGAAAAATATGTTAGGATTTTCTGGGCCACCGCCGGTTGGCGGTTATATTATATATTTTGCGGTGGTTTGTCTTCTTATTATGTTATAGGTGCTACTTTAGGATGATGCTGTCGGTTAAGGTTGTGCTGGGATGATAGTGATGATTGTATTTTTATTGAACTTCCGACATCTGTCCCACAGGAGGCGTATTTTCGTGCACGATTTGTCTTTCTGAATGAGTACAATCAGGCTACAGTACAGTACACCATGAAAGTCTATGAATATTGTTAACAGAAAGAGAGAGAGAGACACGATACGATATTATGTGTTCCTAAGACCTAACTAGGTAGTAGTTGTTAGGTATAAATGTGTTAGATAAGTTAAAAAAGTAGGTTTTAAACTCCAATTAGACCCTCCGAAAATCTCCACACTCGGCTAACGGCTTCTATACATATAATATATTCATTATAGTGAGAAAGAGAATATACTAGTAATTAAAATAATTAATAACTTGTGCGTACTACTTGTAATCTTAGTGAGTACGTCGCGAGTAAACACAACATGCAAGAGATCAACATAATAAACTATGAGCAATAATCATGGTTTGTTATTCAAACTTGCTTGACATTAATCTTGATAATTATTTATATTACGATATCCATATGATTGCTATTATTGTATCTGAGTAGGAAATGTCCATTGTTATTATATAATATAAAATGCTACAGTAAAAGAGCTTATGCGTCGTGTCCTATTGGAAGCCGAGAAAATCCGCGTACGTTGTAGTGCTCTCACTGGCCTCGTCGCACTACCGCCATCATCCGCTGGATTAGTAATAGGATTAGATGCAGTGTTAACACGTTTATTATACTAGGGTTCGTAAATATTTTATCCTAATTTGTGATGTTTTGAATTCGAAAAGCAGACTTCTGATCTAATGCGTAATCTCTCATATACACTGTACTAGATTTTACGCGTGGCCTCGCTCGCATAAGTGTAGGTTAAGTTTGGTTAGATTAGTAACAGTACTTTTTTGGATGAAATACCTTCAATCCAGAAAAATGTACCCTATGATCTTTTTTGTGTCCCTGACATCGTGTATCTACGTTGGCGCGATAATTTTCTCAGACCCCGCTTAGTACCGATTAACTTTAACGCGCTCATGAACCTCATCCAAACGGAACGACACCCATTTGAAGTGACACGTATTCTTTACTGTACTGCCAAATTGATAATTAGTTTTTTTTAGATATAATTACATTACATTAGTTAATTAGCTCATTATATTAAAATAATCTTTAAATGAAGTGCTTCAACAGTGTTAATGAAATATGTTAATTTAATACGAGCATAAAGCCTCAGGTAGGAAATAAAGTATCTACTACTGAAAATCAAAAAACAATGTTACGGATAACTGTTAGTTACAAAAGTTACTAGGTAATAGTACCTACATAGTAAAATGAGAGGCATTCGATCCCTTAATAATTCGAAAATTGCGGTAGCAAGGATAAATGTTTTTTTGTAAGGTTATTGCTGCTTCCTAGTACTACGTATATTTCTTTCTGATCTAAAAAACGGTTCTTCTTTTAACATGATCCATGTAACAAAGCCTTCAATCGTACCAGTACCGGTTATTTACACTAACACTACAATGCAATCTATAAAAAATGTCGGCTTGCCCTGCTGTTGACCCCTACGCACGCTACTGTTAGTAACGTTGTATAAGATTACTCGGTTATAAGTAAAACGGAAACTAATATAGGGCAACATAGAAACCGTAACTTTTTTCAGGTACTAATCCTTTAATGGATAAAAATGAAGCGAACGGTAAATGGTTTTATTATAAAACGAAAGCAAAGTTTGTCAACCTTAGAACCTTACAACGTATTTACATAAGTCGACATTTGAGAGTATGGCAAACTTCGAAATCATATTTGTATTCAAAATATTTTTAAGAAATAAGAGTAAAACAGAGACTTATTCTGATTTATTAAAAAATCTGACTTAGGAGGAAACACTAAGAGCGAGAGAATTGAAATATAGGTATTTCTAAAATCTATTGCTGTCGCGCAATGCCCGCAGAGCGCGATAAAGACAACTGCAGGTTGGACCGAAAATACGTATTAAAAGTACATAAAATCAAAGTTTCTTAGTCTCCTAATTCCTTCTCCAAAACTTGACCGATTTAACTACGTTTTTTATTAAAAATTGAGGCTTTGGCCGTGTTCCTATGTTTTCCTTTTTTTATATAATCTAGTCAAATATGTTTTCTGGATGTTTGAATACAGCGAAATATCCAGCCAATTTTGAGGTTTTTGCCATATTGCCAAGCGACAAACGGTTCTTCCTAATAAAATAAATGGAGATGCACTACCTGCAGAAACCTGGAAACGTTTTCTTTTAACATAGTTAGTTAATTTAAATCTAAACTATCATGTTCACTAATTATTTAATTGATATTATTGTTAAATCGATACCAGAATTTGTTCTCGGTACGACACTAACGACCTTGCTTATCGTCATCGTCATTAAAACTATATAATAACATGTACACGTCCATAGTTCGTAATTGAACCGTTTTTATTCTACCGTTGATTGACAAAGAAGGACTAATCACATAGCCATCACTATATTGTTGGAATCCATTAGAAACCATTCAGTTTACGTAAAAAGATTAACAAAAGTGGTCAATAAAGCACTCAGTTTTTATTTCAGGCATTGTTTGATTATTTTCGTACATAATAATTTATTTACTATTATTATTAATTAATCCTTAAACTACATTTATTACCTGCAAAAGAAACTGTAAAATATTTAAGAAACTTATATTTTTAGTTTCGTAATACCCAATGCTGGGCTAAGGCTAGCTTAAAAAGCAATGATTATTGTTAAAATCACAAACGAAGCCAAAAGCAATTTAGAAACTTTCATTGTGATAAAAGCCATATAAACTCCCCTACAAAATCTGTGCGTTCACCTCGAGATTCCATTGACTGCTGTTATTATTATTCCTTGTGGCTTTGTTACCTGCTGAGGCCGAGGCTGCCGACGCTCAGGTTTGTTGATGTTTTTTGTGAGCATTCCCATCACAGCTGATCGGGACAACAAAGCCACGTGGCCCCCAGACGACTCCCTATTGGCTTAAATGCCAGAGCCACCCCAACTTTAAAGTTGTTGACCCGCCACACATATAAGAGTTTTCAAACCCCACTCACCCACACAAACTCACAAAGATAATAACATCGGTCAAGTATCCCTTTCTACATCTGTTGCTATCTCACGGAAGTGATAAAGAGTCGTAGGGAAGCTTACTTGGCAGCTTTTTTGTTATTTGTATCACCATTAACTTAATCAAAACTTCGTAATATCCTTTATATTATGAAGTATATTAGAATCGTATCCAAAGTTTGGCCTTAACGCCATCACGCTATGAATTATACGCATAAAAGATTACATCGGTAAATACGAACGCCGAAAAGTATTATCATAACAACGTAATTATACAGAGATATGTACATAGATCGAGTCGTAAATATTGATTCAATCAGTCATTATATGTACGAATTACGATGTTTAATAAATTGATATAGGACATAAACACCATTATAATAATCCACAGATAATATTACAAATGTGAAAGTGGATTTTAATTATTCTTTCATAACATGCAACGCAAAGACATGATTTTTAAAGATGTAACTGTAGAGAACTTAAGACATGAGAACGAATATTTTTAAGTACCTAAGGAAAATATCTTCACAATGGTATTTTATTGAAATTAAACTGCTATATACGGATTTTATCGCGTTGTTTATTTGACACTTTATTAATTTTTAATTTCAATGAATAATATTCGCGTAAATAGAAGACAATATTATGTAATGGTATTTTACTCTATACTCTGGTAAGAAAGGTATTTTCGTAGTAGATCTGCTCCAGGCTTTTGCCAAGATTCTGCTGTAACGTTCCTCAATTGCCAAATCATTTACTAATTTCTATCAAAAAGTAAAACTTATTATTTATGTAAGTTAGTTGCCAGGTTCAGGCAAAAATCTAACGCTAACCTAGAGCATTTATCTTCTCATAGGCGTAACCCTATGAGATAATAACTGTGAGAGGCTTACAACAATCTGACTCTCAATTGTCTTTATTTTAACGTTATTACATAATATGTAGGTACACCAAGGCAGCAGCGCTTCATCAAAGCGCGCAGCGGTTCGTTAAAATACATAAATTTTTATTTATCAAGCGAAATCGTGGGCAGCAGCTTTAAAACCAAAAGTAACTTTTGGTTTTGTTGTTTGTTTCTTACGTTTGCACAATTAACCTAAGTTACTATTGCTCAATTTTCCAACCTGATTACATACGAATATTGTTATGAATAAATCGGTTTGATTTAGGTATTAAATATAACATACGACATAAATTGCGTTTTTTATAAAGGGAATACGCAGGTATCGGTTTTTTCAAATAGCAGGTTGCCGGTAGGAAATAGCACCACACTATTTTTATTATTCTTTGTACTATGTAGTAGGCGTAAGACATGTAAATGTTCGCGGCCATATGTCGCGTGCTGAGGTACTACCACACGTAATCAATCATGGTTGGCCCTTGTCTTCTTGTCTTGATTTTAATTAAAATCACGTTACTGTCGTCATGCGGCCACACACTTTTATAAGATCTCATTATTTCAAACATGAGCAGGGTCTAGTGCACACAAGAGATTATGATATAACAACATTATAATAATATTACTACGTTCATCCCATTGGTGTAAGGCGTAAGTCTGCGATTTGTGTGGTCTCGTGTCCGATAAAAGGGTAATGCTTCTGTTAGAATATGTTCAGTAGCAGCTCAGCTTCTGGGAAAGTCAGTAAGCAGTTATCCGTGTAAAGCTTCAAAAAATTAAGTTAAGCTTGCGAAAGATAGCTACGTGATGTACGTCGAGAATAGACAGGCGTAATCCCATGCTAGACGTTTTTATTGCGCTCTAGGATATTATAATTTACAGGCATATACATTTTAAGATAGTTTTAATACCATAGATCAACGTTATTAAGCTACAATTATTTACAGACGGCCCCTTCAACTACCATTACAAAAACCATATTAGGTTATCGCTACTGATGTAGGCATACAAACAAATGGATTTTCGCATTTGTAATACGTATTAGTTCCTTATGTTTGATATTGCTGGCAGTTTCATGACAAAGCAAGTTGTACTTATTTCCTTATAAATAAATTAAATAACTACTGCCGGGCATTTACATATCGATGGATTACGAGCGCAGGTAAGGCAATGCGATGCACCGCCATTTTTTATAATATCGTCTTATATGCATACTTGCCAATGCACGTGACTTAGTTTGCATGTTATTGGTAGTTTATTTATGTTAATAGTTGAACGATGAAGAAAACTACCTATGACCCTATATCCTTCCTCAGATTCGGAACTATCACCGTAACTAACTAAATCACTACTTCATATTCATAATAATATCGTTACAGTTTAGCTTTAAAGCGAAACGGACAATTGCTGCGCCGTAGTTACTCTGTTGTATTATTTTAAAATATGACGTTTAATAAAGCAAACTTTAATTGAGTTCCATAAATAATCTGCGCGTTCCACGAATCGAATAACTAAGAAATGGGTAACAGAATTGCAGAAATCACCATTTTTGAAAGGTACTTATTAGAATTTGTGTTTCCATACTAACGGATTTATAAGAATCCTATTCTTGTATTAATAATAATAATTTATAATTCTATGACTAACCAAGAAAACCGAAATAATTTGAAAGGCAATGTGCAAATAACAGGCATAATATTTTCTCTTTTGTAAACATTGATATATGAGTTACCGTGTCATTCGATGCAGTAGGTACCTATATCATTTCTAGAACAGTTATAAAAGTTAGCGTGCACAGTGAACAGCGAAAATGTGTGTTAAACCTAAATCTATGAGTTGTCGATGAAGCAATCGTTATCAAAGTCACATATAAAATTATATTACAAGTTTAAAGCATTTAAGTGGTTTTACATTTTATGAATTGCAATAAATAGCGGACGACGTATTGGCAACAAATGTCCGACGGCGATATATTATTATACATTTAATGTTGCCAATAACCGTAGCTTTTGTTGTCCACTAAATATTTTATTGTTTTGAACTGACCCAATTATTACTCATCGTTCATTTTAAGTTTATTTGCCTGTTGCCTAGCAGATAGCGATAGGCAACAGGCATATACATAAATGTGCAAGCCAAATATATAAAGTGTTACAACGGTTTTTTCAGTGGTATAAAATTACGATGCGACAGTCGACCGAGTAGTATCAAGTTTGTTTTGTTTTCGTCGAATCGCCAGAATTTTAGGAGTGTATTAGCAATGTGGCTTTCGAAATTGTGTTTAATAGAAGGATGTCTAGTAGGTAGATGGTGCATAAGTGCAGCCCTACATTGTTCACTGAGATATTTAGCTTATATATTTTAACATGTGTGTAAAAATGTACGTAGGTTCAAGTTTGAATCCTGGTATATTTATTAATTATTTATTGATGTGGATTACGCAGGATGTTAAGTGATCTCTTCGCTACTACTAATGCGCTGGAATTTGTAAGATTCACACATAAATGCTCTAAGTCTGGTGGTCTTGGTGATTATTAATTTAATGTTTGTGAGTCCCCTGCAACAGGAAATGTATGTATAGTGAAAAAGTCCACCATTATACTTTTCACACCGCCACGCATGAACACAACATTTATAGTGAGTCTACCACACTGACTAAGTACGTGTCTTCAGATTTCGATAGTAATATGGAGGACTTCCAGGAAGGAAAATATAATAATCGTCATAATTTATTATGTTTGTATTTTATTCTTAATGATTTCATCACGCGTTTACGCATTTTGGCCTATACAGGATGGTGGATTCAGTTGTCTCTTGAATATGCGGCGCCTAATAGTCATAGAAAACTCAAAAATATTTGAGTGCTAATGCTTAAATACATGTTAATTACAGCGCCCTCACAGCAACAATTATTATTAGCTGGGTTTCCGAACGATCCCTTCCGCGCTGGACGGAGGGAAAGTGTATGCCAGACTTCTACTGACTAAAACCAACCCGTGCTCCTTCTCCTGGCCTTTGTTTTCCGGGGCCACGGGAACCCTTTCGGATTGCTCCGCGATCAGAGCAGGCACCGACCCGCCTCATGCCCCACTAGTGTGCTCTTACTTCAACACTTGCGGGATTTATCCATCGTACAGTACAAAATGTTTCAGATATATAGTTAGTTAGATACTTAGTTATATCAACTATTTTTGAACTATTCATTTTATAAAAACTAATATTTGTTACAATTTTGAAAGAGTGGAGTATTTGAAATATCGCAAGTCGCTCAAGGAAGACCCTCATTCCTAAACCCGGCGTTACAGTATTAACACTGTTATTGTGTTTCGCCTAGTAAATTATAGTGCCGAAATCTCACATGCCTATTTTTCTCATTCCTTTCCTTAATACCATCATCCTTCCTTTTCCCTAAAGTCGGCAATGTACGATACACTTGGTATTTCATCACATGCTACAGTAACTACTTACCATCGGATAGACCATTTACTTATTTGCAACCACAGTTGTATTTATACAACTGAGGTGAAAAAGAAAAACAAGCTTACAAGTCAACGTGAATACCAACTAAACTGTGTATTTGCAAGATAAAGGGTTTTTAAAAACGATAAGATACTATATACACTATACACTATACTATCGATTTATTGTGGAAGTGCGTGCAACATTGGCCTCGGGCTAAACAAAGCGAGCCGAGTATACAAAGATAACTTACCGGGCTCTTCAAAGATAAACTATAGACACTCGAATTTATACTTTCACAATATTAGTGTGAGCTCGTGCGCATCTGCCTGTAAGAGACTACGTTCCTTTTTCAGGCAAATAATAACGTCTAGATTGGCGCAGTAGAGTCGACGAATAACTATTACTATCTACATTATATTCGAGTAATATTTGAATGCATTCATTGCTGAGCGTTTATAATATACGACTCGATGGCGTAGTGGTTAGTGTAACCGATTGCCACGCCTGAGGTCGCGGGTTCGATTCCCGTGCAAGTCAAACATCTGTGTGCATGAACATGGATGTTTGTCTTGGTCTGGGTGTTTCTATGTATAATATGTATGTATTTACAAAAAAAAGTATATATGTATGTTTATCCATTGTCTAGTACCCATAGTACAAGCTCTGCTTAGTTTGGGCTAGATGGTGTTGCGTGTATGTGATAGAATATTATTATTATTATTATTATTAATATATTTCTATCTATAGTTAAATATATATGTACCAAAATACTGGTCCTCGACTGGAATATAGGCAATTCGAATGACACCAAAAAGAGGTCATATGCAGTCTCAACTACAACTAATTGAGAAACTTATCAATATTATCAAACTCAGATACGAATATTCGACTGTTAATCAAAATTTACGACGGCATAACTTTCAAATGCAGGATCGTATAATTTATTTTCAGCAACAATCACTTATAGCTGATCTCAATCTCTTAAAACCCAAACATCTATTTAATTGAAATGAGTTTGTGACTTGTGATATTTCTCTGTCTAGCCCTTTGTAGATATATAAGCGTGATACTATGCTATGTTATTAATTATCAAGTTTACATTGTAAGGTAAAAAGAACATTACGTGCTCTCACTCACAAGTATTTATTTTCAAAACGTGATAAATGTAATTACATTTATGGCACGTGCTTTCTTCCAAACACCATAATTATGTTGGGAAATATATAAATTAAAATGGCGATAGAATATCACAGTTTGTGTCTATATTGTCTAAGACGTTATGCGTGTTGAAATAAATATACTTTGAAATTAAACTACTATATACAGATTTTATCGCGTTATTTATTTAACACTTTATTACAAAATTTTGAAACTGTTGCACTACTACTAGATACTATTAAACTTTACAAATTTTTAAGCTAATTAAATTATTAAAACTATTTATATATAAGTTTACACTTTCCCCAACGTTTCGGTTGCTTTTCAGCAGCCATGGTCACGGGGAGACTAAGGATCTAAGTCGTTATTTCAAAATAAATATACTTATTATTGTTGCATTTAACTTGTGTAAATATAGATTTTGTTCAAATAGGTGTATCGTTGCAAACTATTAAAGTTATTGCACTTACTATTGTATTGAGGTTAGAATACGGGTTCGAGCTTTACTGGATTTTGATAACAACACTGCTTTACTTATAGGAATATTATTGTAATTATATTTGACAGAAAACAAGACAGATCTATACACGTTAATTTTGTCTCGTTTTCTCGTACCGTAAAATAATAATGGAAACGCTTTTATGTCTTTCTCTTCTTTTAGAGTCTAAAGCTTACCCAAATGAGTAAACGGCCAAGTCTACGTCTATACTTCTCGATAACATTTGGAAGGTCATTTTCAAAACAGCTGCATGGGAATTAAATGTGTTCGCATACAAGTACCTACGTGTGATTTGTTCAGAACATGATCTGATCTTAGGCGGCCTATTTTGTAGACGTATGTAAGACATTCGTTTCTTAAATTTACTAAATATCTTTAGTGACTGTAGCATAATAAGCCCGACTTCAATCGTGAAGTTGGCGTTCGGATCGAACTATAATCTGGTTTTTCTGTCAGGAATAACTACTTACTCTAAACAACATAGAATCTGGCACCGTATCTCGGTAGGTGGGATTTAATGTGTCCTTGTTTACGCAAGCACTGAATCTAGAATTGTATTCGAAGGACAGAAATAGGGGCCATATGGTGGGTGTGATCCGCCTCCGCCATGTCCATTGGGGATAATACAGCCATGATACTATCTACGTTACATTATTTTGCAAGTTTAGCTAACTAATTTATTTGTCATGCATTGCAATTTGTATCATTGATTGCGTGTACTTATATCGTTTTGAAACGCTTAACATTGACAATGAAGCTTCGGCGGCAGAATGCGACATGAACAATCGCTTCTCGTTCCTTTGTATTGATAACCAATGTAATCCGCCATCGCAATTAATTTAATTATTTCCGTAGATGATCCTACTGCTGTAACTGTTTACTTTGATTTTGATTGCTGTGGTTGATATAGCAAGAACTTATGAAATAGGTACAAGAGCAAGGAGTTCGGAAATAGGACTTTACACCACACTGTGACATTGTCAACATAGATAAGATATGACGTTGCCATGATGTCTAAAGATAACAATAATAATACCGGGATCATTTATTTTAAAATACTCATATTTTGTTTAAAATGCTTGGCGTATTGTCAATAATCACGAGACATCGATTAAGTTTGGTTAACCTGCGGGTTAAACGAACCTAAATACCGAATCTCTTGAACTGTGGCTAGTTATAGATAGAGCAGCAAGTGTAATTTAGACGTTCATAAGTGTTACTTTAATATAATATACCACTTTCATAATTACGTGTTTTAGTTTATAAAAATAATTAATTTGAATACCGAGATATAATTACGCAGCTCATATTATATCCGCTGACCTATATCAGAGAATTAAACAGGTAATTAAAAATGGCCTATTAGTTTCTTAATAGGCTTTATTTATTAAAACTTGTTGGGTAAATTGATACTTTTGTTGTGTTAATTGGTGATTTGATTCTAGGAATGCAATTAACCAATGAATATCACTTTATACTCGTGGATACGGTTTGTAAAGTACATACATCAAATTGGACACATCATTTTCTTTAAAGTGACTGATTCATCTATAACTCTGCTGTCTCTATTCAATGACTTTACCTCTTGGTTTGCAAATATTGCAATTATAACATAATACTCGTCAATACTCAAGAGTTACGTTTAAGTTTGGATGTTTCATACACGTAGCTTTGTTACCCATATTGAATCACTTAGATGAATCATAGGCAAGGTTTCTCTCTATCACCTACCAGCTACGACATGTCTTAACCAGAAGGATGCTCTAATCTTACCTTTCTATTTATTCACCTTGAGTAACAATGTATGAAGTTTATTGAGATTATTTTCTTTCGAAGGCAAGAAACGGACTACAATACAATACCGTTTTGTTTAATTTTGCCCTATTCCACCAAGGAGGTAAAAGTTTAACGAGTTGCTTACATTTCGCCGAATACTATTACATAATTATTAAAACGACCTTAATACGCCTCGTGTTGAGGCGAAACACGTGTTGAAGCATATTGTTTGTTTTTAAATCGGAGTGCTGCCTGCGAGCTGGGTACCCAGAGCTCACGGCGCGCGGCGTGACGGTCACATTGGCAACCTTGTTTTTGTTAGAGTTAAGTTGACAATCCGGGGCCGTACATTGTAGTGGGTGCCTCTTATCAACCATGGATCTGCCATTGAAATAAAAATCTAGAATGCAGTAAAACTAATTAGGTGTTGCAAAATGATAACGTTATCTATTGTGTGCCTAATTTATTTCTTCATGTTTTTATTTTGATTCGTTTTTAATCCATATTTTTCATTGTTTAATTTAAATTTTATTTAATGTCAATGCTTTTAATTTATGTAATTTTAGTACTATTATAATACCTATGTAATGTTACCTACTATTCTAAAGAAATAGTTATGTTCTAGTTATATTCTATTGTATATATATGTTAATCAATAATAATTTGTTAAATTAGAATGTTAAAATTATTGATTATACTATACACATAATTAATTTTATAATGCAATTTATTTTTAAGTTTGTCTCTCAGTAACCTGTGCATGTGGTGTTAACCTTTAATTAATTGTTACACTAACTCATGTTTCCATTGATTTTATTTTATGTTGTCTATGTATAAGTGTAAACAGTTGTTGGTTAACCAAATAAATAAATAAATTCTTAACCCTGCGGTTAAAGGAAGAATAATACAAGGAAGCCTGGAATTCAGGATTTGTCTAGCTACCAATTAGGTAACATTGCTAAATTGAAGGAAAAACGTGTATTAAATTCTAATACATTTAGATTGGTACATCGAAGTGAACAATTCTAGTAATAAATCCTGCTAGTTACGAATTTAACTTTGTGGTTTATGAGCAATCGCTTAGCATAGGCGTCAAACATTTCAATCATTATATCGAATCACGCGACTGAGGCGCGATTTACACAATTTTTGTTAGACAAAATTTATGTTTGTAAACAATTGTAAAGGCATAACAGTAAATTTTCTTTTTGGTTCGTTTTAACAGCGGCGCGACGTGAGTTTGTTTACTAAAGACAAATTTCCACGCACTTGATAAATAGAGAGCGACCTCTATTCGTGTGATGTTTGACGGAACATGTTACGTAAACTTGTTTACACTGAACATCAACATAAACAAATGTGACCATAAACTTGATAAACGCACACATTCATACTACCTACGTGTATGAAATAGTTCGGATGATGACGTAATGCTCGTGCGCGCTACCGACTAACACTAAACGTGTCACATTAAATACCTACTCTCAGATATTATATTGATGTCAAACTATTCATAGGCATATGTTAGAAAAAACAATTTGGTATCTTATGACGTAGATATTAGAAACTGTTATACGTTGATAATAATGTGCTGGCATTTACAATACTTGGCTATTCTTTTTCACCTAAATAGAGTTTTAGGTTTTGTATATGAGATGTACTATCATCAAATTAGGAGCAACACATTCTCGCTTTTTCTGTTTTACATTCAACTAGTTTAGAATTTACATATTTGTACGTGTAAATTTTACGCTCATATCCTTTTAGGGAAAGTAGATCTCTTGACACTATTTAACGGATAGACCTAGTTACGGTTATAAGGCAGGTGAGGCAACACTATTTTAGTTTCTAAACATAATATTTTACCATTTAGAATAACATTTTTGAGTACATTTATCGAAGTTTTAAAGTTGTTCAACAGTTAGTTGGCGTCCTTGTTCGCTAGATGGTGCCACGAGTGAGTGAGTTTACACAATACATGCAGTTCTACGGACCAAGGAGCAGGTCCCTCTTTTGAAATACCTGCTATAATTATTTGATTAACTTGTTGATACTATTTTTTCGCCAATAATTCTTATAAGTTGCGTAGAACATTTGTAGTTACATACCCCCTTAATTGTTAGTAAATTCAAATAACCGGCGGCGGCGTATAATTGACTTATTAACTTATTAAAGTAATTACTACATTTTAACTCGTAGTAATCTATTTAGCAGGTATAGTTCATACAGCAAGGAAATACATATCCTCGACGAAGTTGTACACGAAACAAATATTGCGAGTGCAACCTTTCATTTGTAATGGTAATTATGTATCCACGTATGAGTTTGTGTGTGAAGCGTGTGGTTGGCCGCTAGTGGCGATTACAAAGTGTTGGCAATATTCATATCAGTTATAAAATGTGTGCGTAGACGTAGTCGGGTCACGTTAACAGCGCGCAGCGTTGCATAAGTGGGTGCATCTGCTTGACATTTGAATCGACCCCGAATCCGAATAGAAACTGTGTCAGGTATGAGGCGGCGCGGCCACCGGCTCCGGGCGCGCAGCGGTGGCGGTGGAGTCGGCGAGGTACGTTGTGCAATCCCGTTAGCGCTCCACGTGCGAACCGAACCGGCGCGCCTCAATGTCGCCCGTGGGCGGCTGCCCTCCGCGTGCCGCCCGCCCGCCCGCTGAAAATAGCGAGTCCGCCCGAATCCTAGCCGAGATTCGAGGGCGGCCGAGCATCCGTCCAGCTCTCGCACGCGGCCGTTGACTCGGTCGTCTCGCTCGCGCGAACAGCTGAGTATCAAAACAAAGGAGCGAGACGGGCGGTCGCCGCTCCCGCTCGCCGGCCGGCCGGTGTCGCCGGTCGCCGCGCGCCGCACGCACGCACGTCAGTTCGTGTTCGAACCGCGCTAGTTGAGGTCGTCCGCTGTGAGCTCGGCTGCGAACTTTACTATCGCGAAAGGATTTTCCTTTGTCCCGATCCTCGAGGACCCTGCCCGCATATTATGTTTCTGCGCGAGATCCGCGACCAGCACCGGCCTACAGAGGAGCCGGACCGCGCACAGCGTGCTGAATCGCGACGAAATACTGTCAATTTTCCAAAATTCTGTGACGGTTATCCCGCGAAACGCGTACGCCGGGCGATTTGAAATTTTTAAGTGAACGTGTGAAAGTAGAATTTTATCGTGAGCCACCGGACAGTGGTGAGGCCGCAAGTGATTCGTCCTAGTTGTAGAGCGAGGACTGACAGCGCCATGTCCACTGGAAAGCGGCTAGCTAAGCGCTCCATCATCGGGACGCGCGTCGCCGCGCTCGGTGACGAAGGACTGTACTATTCGGGGATGATCCAGGCGGTGAAGACGCCGGCGCCCTTCCCGGAGAACAACAACTGCATCAACCTGACACCGAACACGCGCTACACAGTGCGGTTCGACGGCGGCAAGATGACGCGCGAGTATCGCGATGCTGAGCTGATCGGGCCCGGCTTCCGTGGCTTGACGGGCGTACGCCTGCGGCTCGGCCAACGCGTCTTTCTCACGCACAACGGGCGCGAGGTGCGCGCCGACGTGCTGCACCACGACTATGACTCCGACGAGCTCAGGGTCCAGATCCACACTCCCGCCGCCGAGGTACGTTACACTTACTCATATAACTTAAGTACGGCTCATACAAATACCACTTAGCTCTATTATAAATTAATTAGGGCTTTATCTTGCACACTAGATAGTGCGTTGAAGTCTTTTAGAATATCCTTTCAAAAGACATCAACGATCTAGCTATAAATCGGTACCTATCTAAAATATAAACTTGAAGTTTACCTTAGAGCATCAGCTCGACTGCCTTGGAGATGTTTTTTACTCATATCAAGGAGAATGGGTTATGAATTATGATATATAGGGTAACCGTCATGTGTGAAGACGATAATAAATGTGCACTTATTAAAGTGTTGGTTTTCGATAGTACTCGTGAGGAGTGATGGATTATTAGTTGTGGAGGCAGTAGGAGGCGCGTGTCGTGGTCGTGCCGCACTCGTCAGCGAGGGCGGCGTGCATCGAGCTATTGACCCCGCTCCATGTGCATAACGCTCGTGCGCAGTGCATTGAGTCCCCGACGACTCCTCGCACGCACTCCATAAAACACTGTTAAGAACTCCATTTGAACATAACAATCCCAGCACAAATTGAGACTTATCGCAACAATGTGCCGATGGGCCCCTCATTACTATACTATAAAGTATAAACTACGCTTGTTTCTTAATTAGCTGGACATGTCTCTACGTTGTATGACATATTAATCGTGATTTACTTATTAAAACAATGACATCAGAATGTTGTTATTGACGCTAACATGGTTTCCCCATATTTATTAAACCAGTATTCCTTATACTGCGAAATGGATTGTCCGTCAAAGATAATAATACCAAGTGCATCAGAAAAATCAATAACATGATATATATACATAAAGAGGCTTAACACCAAGGGCAAAGATAGTACTATCGATCATTTATAATTCGGCAGCTCTCTCGAAGGTGGCGTTTATCATTAAGTCATAAATATGTATTGGTGTACAATAGCTAGATTAGATCGTCAAAGCTAGGTCGCGCCACCGATACTGTTAATTGCACGGAGGCGCACACACAAGTATCGCTAGATAAACAAAGAACACGTGTCGCTGCCGACTTACACTTGTTGAAATCACCGCACGCCGCCGCGCCGCCGCCGCGCCGCTGCCCAGAGGGGTAATGCGTAGCACGTATTTGGCGTCGGACGGAGCCGAGCACGCATGGACTAAATTTTATAAAGCCAACACCGTTATGCCGGGTATAACTGCGCACCGCGTAACAGGTAGCCAAAGATTACAATAACCACCTCCTCCGGCGCACCGTGCTAGATTAAAATAATGTAAGTAGATACGTAGTTTTCCTTTGCGTAGGACCTAGGGACCGGCGCGTGCGACTCGCCGGCCGCGCACGACACGCTCTTTAATGCGTCATCGTGAACCTTATCGCCGGCCACAATTTGTATACAATTAACAATATTATATTCATGTTTAATTTAGCCGGCCGGTAATTGGCCGGTTGGCCCAGCTCAATATTTAATCTGACCGTCAATTTATTTCTCAAGGCGCGATGAAGGTTCCTCTGACATTACCATAGTTTTTATGTTTCAACTACATAATTATATTAAAGCATCTGAGATCTTCGATCGTGATTAAGATTACTAACGTTAAGTTCGTTTATCGACGCAATGGCATAAAATTTTAATACGGTACGAGTTTTATGTCATGAAATAACAAAATTATACAACAAATAATTTAGGACAAAACAATAACGGAACCGTTTGGAGTAAACCGATTAAAATGATTACTCATTAAATAGTGTTTGCTCACCACATTTAGATAGAAAACAAACTTGTATTTTTTTGGATTTTGTTTAGAGTAAGAAAGTAGTGGCGCTGTGATATTACTACAGCAACAACAATAAGGAAGCTAGAAGTGCGCGGGCGCAGGCCTTGTGCCGTTGTGCGTAAATAGTGACGTAGCACGCGATTCTAGCGTGACGCCTGCGCCGCTAAGCCGGCGCGCTGGCATTTTAGTTAATTCATGAAGTTGATAGTATGTTTACGAACTATAATTTATCTACACGAAATGACTAAACAAGTGGCTCCATATTTTGTATTTACTATAGTACACATACCAAGTAAAGGCAGAATACTCTTTTTAAAAATGATTGGTTATTACGATAGGTTTGTTTAATACTGTTGGTACAAATATAAAATTTACGCCCGTGAGTAGTGACATCAGTGTAATGAACTGAATAATAAATATGTATTTGTTAGTTTTAATTAAGAATTATTAAAGAGAACAGCGGCGCGCATCTACACAAACAATCGTGACAACAAAGAACGTAAAGTAAACGGCGATACGCACTTGTTTACTAGATCGAATGCCGGTGTATTGTGCCATTAATAATACCCATGTAGGTATATCAAACACGTTTTTGCGTCACCGCACGCTAGATAGAGCGACGTACTTCATGAAAACAACTTGATAGATAACACGCGATCGCTCGCTTGTTTATTTTTTATATTATCATATAAATTAACATTGTAGAAGTGAAGGAGAAACCCAAAATAAATAATGACTGTATTGAAAATACGCTGCC
Organism: Catocala fraxini; assembly: GCA_930367265.1. Lineage (NCBI taxonomy): Eukaryota > Metazoa > Arthropoda > Insecta > Lepidoptera > Erebidae > Catocala > Catocala fraxini. Next base: position 17,219,470 of record OV884026.1, read on the forward strand.
CATTATGGCGACGATTATCTGTTCAGTGAAGGTCGGTACACCCCCGGTGCCGCTTCGAGAAGCCAACGTCACACAACAAACCCGCTCTACATGTACCGTAGTCCGACACTCGATCAAAACCTCTCGCTGACTCACCGCAACATTTATGTTCATAACTAACTACTATTTTACCGGCATACCCGGACAGAGGGGAATTACGTAATCTACACATAATTGCATAGTAACTCGAGTAACATTCAGAATCGCATATTCTTAATAGATGTTACACCACATAAAGGGGCAATAAATTCCTATTGCAATACCAAAATATAAGATGTTCGTTATTACCTTAAAATAACATGCCGGTGCCGGCGGTACAAGCCACTCGCCGGCAACACTGGCGACGTAACGTCAGGCAATAAGATATAAAAATAAAGAGTGTTCGGCTGAGAAATAAGGTCACCGGCAGGCCCGGAACCGAGTAACGGTATTCGTTACAAAATCGCGTCAAGAATTATCTTCACGTGCGCGCGGCGCCGACGGTCATACCGTTAGCCTTTGGCGCTGGCAGCCCAACACCGGCCAGCCTTACCGCAGGCTCGGTCGCGCTAAGTGGAACACTCATAGCCGTTAATGGTTGATGAATCGCGGTATCGACCGAGATCACCTTCGACTACGACAACTTATCCGCATTAATTCGTGGAGAGTAAAATCATAACAGAATACAGCATCTGAATTAATGCATGGAAATTACGCAATTGTATAAAATTCGATTTCCCCTGTATCGGTAACCGGCGAAACGCCTTTCGTTTGCGGAGGTCGTAAACAGTAGGTAGTGAGTGTTGTTGTAGCTGCCGGCGCGGCCCAGAAAGCCTCACGACGCTCGGCGCTCTCTGGCGGCAGGCGACGACGCGAGGCGCCCCGATACTCGCCGGCCGCTGCGAGTGTGAAAGTGCCTCGCACCTGCATTGTCCAAGCACAGCGACAGTTTCAGATTCACTTTAGCTGTACCATGATCTACATAAACTATTGTAACACCTGTGACATCACATTTTTTATGCAACAACTTCTATGCAAAACATAAACGCCTAATTTTGCCAGTTGTAATTATAAAGTATTTGTTACCTTCACGTTAAATTATATAAGCACTAGTAATAGAGGAAATGACTAGGACAGGTTTCAAAAGCTCCTACTCGACGGACAAAATAAAACGCGCAATTGTAAAATGAGATTTTAAGTGACATGTAATATAAAACTAGAGAAATGAATAAAATTCTGATTCTGATTAAAGAGTACTGCGGATGATATAATTTATTGTTATTTTGGTTATTCGGATTACATTGAATTGTAAAACTTATTTCAATGTTGCTAGCACCAGTAATCAAAATCTATTTAATGATTTGCCATTTTGTAAATTACTTTCGTCACCTCACATTTCAATAGTATATTACTCAATTATATATGTGTGAAGTGCACTCCATTGGATTATTGATCGTGAACGGAATTCACATTATCATAAAGTTGCATGTAATATAGCAAAATATGATTGGTACAGCAAATCGCGCGTGTCAAAACAATGTAAAGCAGCGTCTAGCACCGGCTCGCGGTGGCAGCGCGCAGTAATAACTTGCCAACTTTGTAATTAATATCGCATAACTAATATAGCAGCGAAAGTAGTTACGACTCAATAGTGAATTTTATAAATGCATTTTCCAGATTTTCCAGTCCAGTTAAGATTTTTTTCGATGGAACGAAGACACTTACGCTCATGGCGCTTATCGTTGCGTGGAGCGGTCGCGTGCTTCGCGTGAATTTCACTCAATCGTCCTCTGTTTATGTTTTCCTAATGCGACAAAGTTTCTATTTGATTGTTTATTATTAAAATTACCTAGTTAAACATAATAAACATATTTAATTAGATATAAAGAGAATATATAATAGAATCCTTCGCAAGTGAGAAGTTCGGCCGTCCGATTCTACATTTAGATAGGTGCATTAGGCGGATATCCAGGTAAACGCGATAAGAGTTTCTCCTTGATTAATTTCCACATAGAGTTTTTATGGACGTAACTGGCGACAAGTAAATAGGCCTTAGTGCAGAAACCATGGTAAAAGAAAACTCCCCGCCCCCAGCAGCGCGGCGCGGCGCGCGGTGCGTAACGAACCAATGCAGATATGACGATTGTTACAATGATATATCTTACACCATGCAAACCATATCGCACTTTATATTACAATAATCGTATTATTCACATTGCGTTTATCATGTGTAGTATGTGACATTTTTCACATGTTACATATGATAAACGTAACATACATATAATGTTATTGTAACAAAGCAGTTCACACGCACTGTAGTGGCTATAGTAAGTAACATTACTATATCGTATGGCTAGTTGTTTGTTAAATTTCGCGGCTGCAGCAATGTCTCGTGACACGGTTTCTATATAAATCAAGGTTGATAAGATAAAACTGATAGAGATTTGTTAGCACAAGAAGCGGTTGAGACGCTGATAACTTCAAGTACGAGTTACTATGTAGGCCAGGTTTCTACGATTCTTCTTTGCCTAAAATTACGCTGATAGAAAACGCTGAAACTAGTTGGTCAATATTTGTTTATAACAGCTCTTACTCTTACCAGTTGCCTTATTAATTTAATATTAACAATAAACACATCACAGTTTAATGATACTAACTCATATTATGTCTGTTACCATGCATTAATTTCCTGTTGGATCGAATTAAAATCAAAGTAAACTTCACATATAAATAGGTATCTAGAGAACGGTACAAAAATTGCACACCGCAGTAACCGCAGTCCACTAGATTATTAATTTGTTTGTATGTCAACCGTGATAATATTTACATAAAGATATTAACAATACCGAGAGTGCCCCGGTAGGTATGTTATAATATAATTGTTTCGTAATATCTGATTAAATTATCCTGATCGGGTCAATGTTAACGTATAAAGAGGAAATTGGCAGCATTTCCTTGTTGGTATTTACATACAAAAGCGAAAATTGGCATACATATTAAATAACAGCTTAAATATAATATGAAATGGATGAAAGCCATAGGTTTCATCGTAATAAAACCTACAATGTCCTTATAATGTGACAGGTTGTTCTGATATCACAGCTTCAATGTCATAAAATAATAATATGACAACATAGAGGATTAATATTTTCATAAATAAATGACAACATGCTGTCACAAAAGTAAATAATCGTCGAGATAAAACCTTTGTTGAAAAATACTGAAAGCTATTTATAAGCACATTTCAATATGGTTATATCCTTGACAGACAATAAACGCCTGGCTCGCCAGATCCCCTGCTTCGCGATAAAATAGTTCGACTAATGTATTCGACCTAAATACGACACCGAAACAGAGATGATTGACCATTTAATGTTGTCACAAAATAGTCGCGAATTTAAAAAAAATATTTCTAGTTCTTCTAATTTCAACTTTATGGTTTGTAATCAACCTATTTTGAAACTGGTAACGTTAAATATTTTTTCATATCTTGTAGATAAAAATGAAGTAACCTTTTAAAATGTAACAAAATTTAATTTTCTTTTATATAATTGAAGCTCTGTCTAACTGTCAACATTTTCTCATGGACGATGTTACAATTTCGTTGAGATATAAATATTGGTCCTCCTACAAGCGAGCAGCGAAGGCAAGGTCGGCCCTTTGTGAGTGACCTCATTGCATTCGCCTTGGAATAGTTGCATGATTTATGTATCTTATCTAAACAGCTGACAGAACAAGGCGTGAATCTCGATGTCGAATGTCATTTGAATTGGGACACATCTGTATTAATCTTTTAGAAAACAAGCATATATTTTCAAAATAAATGTTGTGTTTGTCTTAGAGATTCACTTGTTATTTGAATCGCTGGTTAGAGAGCTTACAGCCGGATTTCGGCGTCACGCAAGGCATCGCCGGTTGACTCAGCGACGCAAAATAACTCGTTTTCGGGTTTGAGGTAACAGTAACACACCGCGACCGTTACTACGTGGACGAATGTCACAAGTCTACAGTTACAACTACGCAACTATATTACCCACATCTGTATGCCGGCGCCGGCGTCGGCGCTAAACGACGATTAATGTTTTAGTGTGATCTTGAACATACAGGTCAAATTACAAGTACGCTAACAATGGATAAGAGAGGACCGTGAGAAGGAAGAAAACAAAATTCCGTTCTAAACAATACGTTGCATGGCTGATTAAACGTTTGTTATAATTATAATTCTTGTCAAGCGGCGATTCCATTAAAGCCCTTGAAATTCTTTATTTTCTTGAAGTTTGCCCTGAATTAATAAAGCTGAGTCGGTATGCAACGCGCGCGTTATAACGTTTCGAAATGTTTTCGTATGAAGAGCAAGTTTAATTGCAAGCGTGTGGTGCGCGGGGAGCGGCCCACTCCGGCATGGTGACCCACTGACCTAGAATCGCTGATATTGAACCAGCGACGACGCACAATCCGTATTCGAAAACCGACCTCCACTTGCGTTATTATTTTTTTATTTACTATTCTGAAATTGGATAGTCATTTACTTTAATCCGGTTAACAAACAACTGTTAGATACTAGTATTAAATGATGTCATCAAGTCATAAAATTTAAATATCACACCTATTAGGCAGCCGTTGTTTTGCCAAGTTAGATAATTGTTAGACCTAAGGTAAGAGTCTAGTATCGGCGAGCACGATATTTTAAAATCTTTATTTAAGAATAAACAAATTGTTTTAAGAATAGCATTACAAAGATGTAATTATTTGACGGTAATCTTGGAGGCTATTAAATATATACTATAATTTAGTAGGCAAAGCTGTGATGTCGGCTCTTGGGCAGGTCAGCGGAGTAACGGTGCTATCTGCGGTGCGATGCGTATGCTGCGTCCGTGTGAAGCGAACAGGTTCCCGTATCCGTTATCAACTGGTAACTTGGGGCGCGGTGGGTCGCACTCCGTTTTTGGGTCAGGTTGGGTCACGACGCCTGCGTGCTGGCCGTCTATCCCTCGAACATATTTAGCACTATTTCGATATCTAAGAATAGAGAGGCGACCACGCTTGCAGGCATCTCAAGGTAAAACGCTCACTTTTCTAAGCGTCGCACGTAAACGATGCGATTAAATTATAGCATCATGCTGGGAGTCGACGATGTCGAAACAGCGCCGCTGCGTCCTTGTGCAGATTTCACGTTCAATTACGTAACAGTGTGCGATTTTATTTACGTGTAAGTCGAGCATGTTACGCGCTCGGGCGCGCCGCCCACACGCGCTCCGTGCGCCTCGTGCGCCTCGTGCCCGTCGCCAGAGGGCGGCGAGCCGTAACATTTTACCCGTGACGTCACTGCCCGCGTTGCGCCTACGCTCTGCCACTCGCCAACGCGCGATGACGTCGATCCTAGAATTCTAATCGCTTTACGTTCGTGACGTCACTCGCTATCAAATTAGACCTCCACTTGACAGATAAAGCTGTGGCATGCCTTGCATCACTGTCGATGCTACGCAACATCAATTTCCTGACGCCGCCTGCCACCCGCTGGCCGACGACAGACGTGACCTACATGGTCGGTTGAATTTATTGTATTTTAATAGATTTTGTATTACGATATGCGGCTCTCATTGTCATAATAGCAAATTGACTTACTGTGCTGAATATTACTTTAAATTACATGCGCCATTTAAAAAATCTTACGCTGTGGTCTCTTAGTATTTCAACGTAAATAAGAGCTATTGACGCCTCAAGAGTTCGATCGTGTAGGTGTTAGCTTGAATCTCTATATCAATATATATTTTATTATAAAGGTCATGTACAATAAATTGGCCTACATTTATATTTTCACTAGCTGACCCGCGCAACTTTGTCTGTTTCACATAAGAGAATTTCTCCCGTTTTTTAAACATTTTCCATTGATGCTCCGCTCCTTTTGGTCGTAACGTGATGTTATGTAGCCTATAGCCTTCCTCGATAAATGGGCTATCCAACACAAAAATAATTTTTCAATTCGAACCAGTAGTTCCTGAGATTAGCGCGTTTAACCAAACAAACAAACTAACAAACTTTTCAGCTTTATAATATTAGTATAGATATAGAAGACAAGCGAAGACTCAATAGATGCGTAATGTGACACGTACGCGACACGTAACAGAAGTTTTCAACAAGTCGTTTGGTTCGTAGTTGCACTTGCTCTATAAATATAGCAATTGTTGACCGTACTAGATCCAGAAATAGAGCACAGTGAGGTTACCCGGGCCGCGAAAGCGGGGCGCCTATAGGCTAGGATCGCGACCCGCGGACCTAGCGCTCGCCAACTAGGCCGCCTGTTCGTCCTGCACAATCGATGAGCCAGACCCAGTTAACAGTAATGACACTCTCTAGTAAACACGCGCTGTAAACTCTAACTGGAATAACGATGACTCACCTTTACTCTGTAAAAGGAATTGGTAATTTTCCTCGTCAAACACAGTTTAAGCAATGCATGTATTAGCTACGCTTGGAACAAATTTGGTAACGATGTAACAACTCTTTATTTTTTATCGGTATTATTAAAAGCCGGTAAACAATAAATTAAACGGCATTATTCAAGGAAAATAGTTGCAATAAAAACGTTGGCTGCATGTTGTCGTATAAAATGTAGGTCACGGATTTTTGGGGCAAGGTTGGCGGTTGCAGCGAGGCGGCAGAGGGCGCGCGGCGCGGCGGGCGCGGCGGCGGCGCGGCGCTGTCCTGCCCACTGGCCCGCTTACACGGCATCCGCTTTGCAACCCGCACTGTTTGTATTCACCAATCATACAAGGCCACCGTGCCGATTGATTGATCAGCCTAACCGTACACATCCGATAGGAATCGCTAATTCTAAATAACAATCAGTCTGAATCTTTTGAACGTGACTTGACGATTAAGTGTTGCAGCTCGCATGAACTTTGTGTGTACTATATGTTTATTACGTTTCTAATCGCTAGTAGTTGTTATGAAATTGATTATTGCAAAGTCACTGAAGCCGTTCTAAAACTTTTTATCGGGAACCATTATATATTTCTTTAATATATAAATCAGTTCCAAAAATAAGCCACTCGTGTTGATTAGTTAGGCAATAAACGAAGCGTGGATATTTCTGTTCATAAATTATTCAAATAGTTTAAATGTCATGTGGTTCGCCCTGGCGAGTATTTGCATAGATCTACTGCCTATATAGTATTATGTAGCCAGCACGTGCACGTTGATTCAGAGCTGCCCACGCGCCTATTTCTGGTGCCACTCTGAACGTTAAAACATTATATTTTCTTACAAATGCATTACGAACTGCGTGTCGACTGCTCGTTTACAAAACTACCTCACTGAGGACTGACAGGCTTATCAGCACCTCTTAAATAACATATGAATGTAGGTACGTCATCCGCGTATACCTATTACGGTGTACGTACATACACTGAACTCGCTCAGTGGTGTGCTCTTGCGTCGTCTTTACATAACGGGTAATAATCTGATCACAGATATTTATTATGTTTACAAATACTTTATATGATGCTGCTAATTTTAAAATTGACGTTGTATTACCACTTATCAGGAATGAAGTCAGAACATATATTATACCGTTTCATAATTCTCAGTAAATGTTACTTAACAGTATCGTATTAACAACATAATTAAGGAGCTCGTTTGTCCTCTCGTTCTCATCCAATATCCTCGGATTAATTTACGCTCTGTAAGGTTAATGTGAGCATTATACGAAATCTTGCAATACATTCGTTAGCCGAAGTCCATTTCATACGAGTAGCAGCGCAAATAATATGTTATCTGTGTAACGACAGAGCAAATAGAGCTCCATTAAAAGAGTACGTAATAATATCTCATCATCGCCACTCGTGAGATAAAAATATTGTAACGTATTATTTATCGCGTTCACTATAATTACGCATTAAACGGGCTAAAGACATGAACAGTGTGACTTAAGTAAGAATCGTGTACAATCTATACAATGCAATATCTAACATCCACAGAATAGGTGCTAAACGTAATGTACTTAAACTAAGGCTTACAATTAACGCCTGACTAAAGTACTAAGCACTAATTAAGGATATGTTTGGAAAGCTTTGTTAAGGCTCCAAATGAGCAATGTGAACGGTTCGAATTTTCATTCTGTAAATCCAATTGAACGACCACAATAGGCCGATTGTCGGCTAGTAGTAGAGCTATTGACCTATTTATTGGTGCACGATCGCTCGCTGACAACCGAATTGCTTATGCATGCGTGTCTACGTGACTCCAACTGCAGCCTCACTGAATATCTAATGTAGGAATAATCGCAGCCCAACACAAATACTTTTGTTCCGACTTGACAACTTTTTGTTTCGAATCTTCTCGAAACGGTGCTTTGAAACCTCAGTACAAGTTACTCAACTTGTCTATCTCGCAACACCCTGAGGTTTGGTGAAGTTGTAGGTTGTTAGTTTATAATTAAATAATTTTATATTCACAGAAACATTAACCGTATAATCAAAGTGTTCATTAGATAACTGTCAACGCATTACTATCGCGGTATACATATTAACAAATAAGCAATAATTTCATGGACAGGGCTAAACTGATAAATCCAATGTACACAAGTTTATCGATCGCAGTTGAGGTACTCTATTGTTTTCCCCACCAACACGTAATGCATTCTAAGTGCATTGTCCTGCCATAGTGTCCCGTCACAGATAAGTTATGCGTCCACTCACAGGTACACATTAAATGAACGATAATTGACACTCACGGGTATTATTTATTCAATGCCTCCCATCCTGACAATGTCAGGCGTAGCCGAAACCCATGTCATGGTGTTCATGTCAATTAAAATATCCCGTCTGAAGCTACCTGTATTTAGTCATTGGCCCAATCACAGTTAGTTTCACAATAAGATGGTATATTTTATATTTATAATAATATTTGAGTTATCTATCAACATGGTTAATATTAAAAATAGGTGAAAAGCGTGTGGTACGAGGCGCGGCTGTCGCGCCAGCGCGGGCGCAGGCGTAGCCGTGGCGTCACGCATGCACGTCACACGCTCGTCGTCCATACGCCACCTTCAGCCGTTGACTCACTACTGCAGTCAATGCCACTTGATTGCTCACACATCATTTTACTTAACGCTTTCGCTTAACGGATAAAATCGTATGAAACTCGCATCGTTCGTTAGTTCGTAAAATCAACATGAAGAATTGGAACTAGCGTAAAGTTTCGTAATTGTGATAAAAATTTCACACTTTAGTCATATCGATAACTATTGCCAAGAGACTTTTCTAGCTATTGTGACGGTTGAAAACAGAAAATGTAACGTTTCAAAACAGAGGAGGCGTTACGAGCATGGATAATCCGTTTTGCGCTGCGGCAACATCGATGCGCAGTAGAGCGGATAGTTTTCGCAACCCCGAGACGCCAAGAGCACCCGAGTATCGCGTAGACAACCAACCACACGCTGCATTATGAAGTTACACAAACAGATAATTCACATTAAACAGTTTTGCTGCGTTTTAGCTCTTTTTTTTATTTTTATTATTTATTTAGGACTACCAGCGATTACAACAACAATACAAATAAAATAGTATAATGTGAGGCTTGTGTCAGTTGCATAACCTATTAAGGCGGCCACAACATGTACAATTAATTGAGCTTAGATTAGTAAATATCGACCTCTTATTATTAAAATAATGCAAGAAACGATTCTATCGAAATAGATTTGTTAAACCATTTTATAAACTAGTAATTTTCTAATAGGCGTGTAAAAAGTTATAATCCATGGGCTTCACCTGTATAAGGTCAAATCGCAAAGCGTATCAAATTACAATATTCAAATATGAAATTAGTAATATTGACACAAAACCGCTCACTTCAGCTAAGATATGACATTCTTTGTGCTTCGTAATGACTTCACAAACGACCGACAACAATACAATGGTCGTTCCTAATGACCGTGAACCTCATTTTCATGTTATCTAACATAATATTCTACCATTTACACAAATTATAAAATACTAGGACACGTTAAATTACTATACTAAATTGTTTTTACTGTTAATACAAAAATCTATTGCAACATTTGTAATTAGGTTAAAGCCAGTAAATCGTGTCAAAGTGAAGGTTACATTCTGTGCAATATTCGTCTGCCTTGCGGAACAGGCTGAACTTGAATCAAACTATTGCTAACTCATGCCACCACCCGACACCTATGTAGCAATCATGTTGCGTCGAAATCACCGCTTGCTTAGTGAAGGTTGAAGGTTACCAAGGACCATTCTTACCAACCCCATACTCTCACAAGGAGTAGCCGATGACAAGGAGCTAATATCCACTTGTTTCTAGCCAATGCAGGAATAAATCCTAAAAGCATTAAATACTTTACAGAGCGCAATATAATACTCAAGCGTTATCATGATATAGCGAAGTGGCCCGGCGACTTTCACTGGCATTTCAAAGCCGACCGTTTCGCCATCGAATAAAGCAATTGTGCAATAGTTGTCACTTTTTACATAACGACTCCGGCAAGTGGCTGCCTGATAGACGCCTAACGGAACTACCGTCTCTACAGCTGTCAATTATTATGATATTTATACAGTACCCAATTAATTCTACAGCCTCGGTACGGCTCAATGTTAGCAATACCCGCACAATCATTCAAAATGTATGTTCAATTCTACTAGAATTAAAACATGAATGATGAAATAGACATTGCTCTTTAAATTTATATACGTATATAACCGCATGTGCGGAAACAAAATGTATGTCAGCAATGATTTCAAGATATACATAATGCTCATAGTCATTAGTGCAACTTTCATTGTTCCGGTGCGAGTGAGGGGCACGTCAATCTACGTCTCATGGCTCATGGCACGTCCACACTCGCACGAAATCACGTAAAAGTGAAAGTATGATGTGATCAGCGGTTCCACGCTCACCACTAACGGTTACTGATCATATAGGGAACGGCAGCGAAACGACGCCTTCATATTATTGACATTTTAATTTATTATAGAATGACACTTCAACATTCCACCTCATCATTTAGGGAATAGGTCATTACGTACATTAGCAAACGAGGCTAAATACTAGTCATTAATATTTTATAACATTATCAGATCCGAGAACAATTATTGATAGGTGGTATTTAGGGGTAACCCCTAACGATCTACATCATAAATGATTGCAAATTAACCGGTCACGCGGCACGTCGTAATCGTGCGGATGTGGTAAAGATTCAACTGTTGCTGATAGATGTACTATGCAAACAATTATCACCTTAAATTAATGCTAAATACAACAAGGTTATCCGTATGGCGCGTATTGACTGACGTTTAGAAAGAACGTAATGATACGTACTTATGCAGATACATAACTTGTCAATCACGAAGGTGTCCGTGTAGAAGGAAGCCGGCGACGAAAACGTTACCAATGTCAACCAGTCGACAGGTCGGTCGTGGCACATACATATATAATTGACCGAGAGTGTGGCCGCGATACGAACAACTTTACCAGTGCGTGATAAGTGTACATGCGTCATACAGTCCCACTTCCTAATACTTGTGTTACAAGTTCAGCTCATACGCTAACCTTATGTTACAAACTGTGGCTTGATTGTGAGAAATAAATGTATGAGATCTGCACTTCTAATTGCTAGAGGAAAAGCGGACTGTCCCTTTACATGGAATTCCCCGCCATCGTTCATTTCTTGTAATATAGTGGAAATACCATACGTATTTTTGATAAATTCTTGTTTCCTTTCTCATGTTCAAAGAAACCACCAGCTTCAATAAATTACCACTTTAGTACCAATACTACAATATTGTACGCATAACTCAAATTTATTCTACATGAACAAAACCTTACAAACATTCACAGTGTGACCTCAAACAAATTACTAGTATTCGTTTCTCGCTACCGGATTATGCGAATAATACTTATAAATGCGCTCTCCAAGCAACGCCGCAGATTACCACACTCAGTATCAGAACCTGTTTGCCTCTACCGAGCAACTATTTGAGTAGTGTGTTTCCTGTTCTGAGACGCGATTAGTATGTATTAGGAATTACCATGTAATGCTGTGATTTTGTCAAAATGATAACGTTACAAGAAAAATACTACTACCGTCATCACTGACCTACATATATGACTTTAATGAGTACGTATTAGTGAATACCCGTGATAATGTGAGCGTATGGAGGCGGCGAGTCCATGACACGGCATGCATCTCGCTCCATTTCCACCCGGTCATGACGTCACGTCCCCCCGATCACACTCGTGCGAAGGTCGGCCATATTGATCTCGTGTTCGTAAACACTAAGTTACTGCAACATAAATTGTGTTGCCATTAAGGTGCACTACCTTGTTTATACACAAAATGCATTTATCTCAAGCCAATATGAGGTGAGATCAGACCAAGGTCTCATAAAAAGTATGCAGTCTACTGCAATATTATTTGTTAAATATACACCAGTTTCCTTTCCATACATGTAACTGTCCGTGCTACATGGCGAGAGAATTACATAAAAATTATATTCCCAATAACTAGGATGACATTGAATCATTATCTAACGGCAGTTTACTTTGTTATAGGTGCCAGTCGAATTAAAGAAAAGACTAGACGAAATAAGACTGTTGGAGTCCCGCAAGTCAGCAAGGTTAGCTGATGTGGACACCGATTTCGCCAGACTGGCGGACATGGCCGGCGATCGTCGCCGAGCCTCCGCTATCATCGAAGTACCGTCACATCACATGCAAGGGTAAGTGTACAATCTACATAATACAATATTTTAATAAGCTACTTCTATTCTTGCCAAGTATTTTATTGGATTAAAGCTTGTCTAATAACGAGACAAAAGAAGAACCTACAGTCGAACAAGTCAAATGAGGGGCAATAAAGTCACGAATCGACCCATCAGTGTCGTAAGTCTGGAGAGCAGGGACTTTAATTAACAAATATCAATGTTATTTCGCCTTGAGTTAGCAGCTCACCTCGCCACAAGCTTAGAGGAAGGCCGCTGCATTTCTAATGCCCGCTCGCCGCCTTGCAAAATCTCTTTATCTGGATTTTGCGAACTGGTTTGCCATAACAACAGGAAGTAGGTCGTCAGAGAATTCGTACTGAGAGTTTATACTTGATATTTAATTTCAAATCATTCAGATCTACATTCACTGGAAAGATTCAGATTTTCGGAAATTTTACGCCCGTAGTTAAATTTAAATGAAGCTGCGTACAGGTAGCGAACAACGGGACTGGGTAAGGTACCAGCATACATTGTGCATTACCTTGTAGGTAGGTGTAATCGTTCACGAGTGTGCAGCACTGTGCATCGGCGAAGTGGGGCCGGGCGCGGGCGAGCGTTGCGAAACGCGCACCGAGCACGTTAGAAACTGGATGGAAGTGTTAGCGCGGAGTACGGGCGTGTCCTTGTCACACTTGCCTACATTCTGCGGCCGGAGCGCGCCGCCCGCGCCTCGAGCCCCTCGCCGCGCCTCTAGCAGGGATAGACAATGCAACGTTGTGAGAATTCTTAAAAAAATCCGATGGATTACATAATTACCAATACCGATTGCAACTCTGGCGAAAGGCATTATCTTAAAGCACCGTTTATACGTAGCGCTGAATGTACCTACTTTACAAACTCTTACTTTCAACAACTATTCAAAAACATAATAGACGCCTGTGTTAAGAAATGAGAGTGGGTCACGGTATCGTCGAGTCTTCTAAAAGTATAGCGCGGTAATTATTGCTTCAATATATTTTACAAATCAAAACAGCGCTTTCTTAAATTCGTTGGAGGTTGCCGGCAACACTACGTTATACTGTGCTGCAGTAGAACCGGAAAAAAACAGCATCAAACAGCGGCGCGACGTGACGCTCGTCGACACCGCAGTTTCACTTTTCATCGAGATTGTGGTGAGAGGCGAGGCCTCCATCGTGGTCCAAATTTCACAATACCCAACTAAACAGACGCTTAAAGCAAAGATCTGCTTTCGGATCTACAATTCAGGTCCATAGGCAGATTTAAATCTCGCACTCATTACGATTAACATATTACCTAATATCTGTCATACACATACAACAAATAGTATGGCAAAGATCTATTACATATGTATGTTATAGATAGATGATTTATATATTTGTGGAATTGAATATCTAAACGCAGAATAATGAGGGACATAAAAACAAGGCCGAACAAAAAGAAGAAGACCGTAATATTACGGTAGAGCTAAAAGCCAGCAGTTGATATTTAAACATAGAGGCAGTGAGTTTACAAAACCTGTTTGAACAACTCTTAAGAAGTTATGAGATAGCTTGTAAAGGATTGCAACTATGAAACCGGATAACATTTTTAATTGAATAAACTGGCGGGTACCTAGAGTGTGGTAATTACTGACCGTGTATGAAATACTCACGATTATTGAGTGCTCTCTCTTATTGTAATGATAGATAAGATAGAAATTTCAATTCATGAACAAATTTCGCAATTACAGACCGGGCCACGGCGAAGTGAAAGTTTGCCAACATTCGTTTTCTTTTAGTTGGCGACCCACAAGTAACGTTACCTTGTATTAACTCACGCCTTTCGGACGATGCGACGCACACCTACCATTTCTTACATGGCTTTTAATTATATTCTAGTCGTTAGACAATGAACTGTAACGATTTCGCTTAGTACATGAATCAACTAAATTCAAAGATGGCGTCGCATTCGGCTGGTACTTGGCGCGGCCGCCATGTGACACAGTGACCCAGTTTCGAAATGGAACGCTACACACACTAGAATACAGTATACAGCGATATCCGCAAATGCTACACTGACGCGACAACTAATTGGAGTACCTAATCAATTGTTCTAATAATATGTGTACGACATTCAACGAAAAAATTCTTATTACACACATTCTGGTAAACTTCATTATAAATGTATGTTACGCTTTATAGACTCAGATATGTTATGATTTGCGAGATGTTCGAACGACCTCAGAGTCAGAGTAGTGGCATCCTCGGTCAGGCAGTGGGGCGGCAATACGATTGCCATTTTAATGTCGCAACAACTTCTGTTCGCCTCGCTGCTCCGCCATATTTATCAATGCCAATTGCCAGCCCAATGTCAATTCATGTTACATAAACATTCCAAAAATAAGCCCACTTTGTAATCATACAATATGTTAATAATTAAACATCAACGCACTATTTAAGAACCCTTCGTATGTAGAACAGGTCAAGGATATGTCATAATCGTGAAGATTTCGACACTCGTTTGAGCCATATTTCACAGCGATATAAATATAGGCCGCTGCGACCATACATGGCGTAGCTGTTAATATCAATTCTGTGACGTATTCAACAGACATTTGAGTTTTCAACACACTTTCAATGTCTAAAATGGAAGGTACATTGTTGGCTACGGACTGTTGTATGTTAATTAGACATTTTAATGTTATTCATAGTGAGGATGGAATTACACTCCTGAATTCTTAAAACATAGATGTTTATGTACCGCCTTCAAAGAGCTCACTATATCAAACTATATCTAAAGTGTATATATTTTATTAGTTCAAAACAACGTTAGAGGACATTAACTTACATTCCGCATGCGTTTGCGCAACATGTAAAGAGAAGGCGCGCGCGCAGCGTGGTGGGGCGTTGCGGTGGCGGCACTTTCTCGTTGGGTAGGTACACGTTTGCTTTCGTTGGTGTTGTGGAGGCCCGTTATCTCATTCGGCAGGTGCAGTTATGCCGCATTACCTTGAGAAAGTGTTACAAAAATTTATGCAGTGTTATGCAACCTACTTAAACGATAATTTCACTGTAAATTGTGTACATTACTTTAAAAGGTAATTAGAAATTGGCATTTTTAACAACTAGCTGTAATTAGACCGGACTCACGACATCGAACAAAGGATTTAGTGGTATAAAACCCACATACGTCATTACAAGGAACATGATTACTCATCCGGAATGTTCACCTCTGTGTTGACTTTCCGCCGACCTACCTGCAGGTTATTACACTTCTCGGCAGGGACAAAAACTGTTCTTTTCATTATTATTCGAAATTTACAGAATAATGAAAGTCGTGCTAACGGCTAATCGGTACACTTTATTACGACTTAGTTCGAACTGCTCCGTAGCATGCTAGATACCAATGATGCTGTAGGTCTCTACGTTTGTTTCAGTATATTGACAATTATTATATTACACATAAATATATCTTTTCCTTATATTTAAATTATTTAATTAGATAAAGCCATAATTATCTTTATATATATAATTCTACTGTACGTGTGTATGTCACTGAACTCCTACTAAACGGATGGAAAGACATTGATAAAAAAAATGTGGATTCGAGGATGGTTTAGATTTGGGTTTTTTTTTCGTGTGTACAGGACAACGTCTGTCGGGACAGCTAGTATTATATAAAGATTATTATTATTATTATTTGATAGTATCTTTTGCAATAAGATATTTACATAATATTGTCTACTGTTTACGCGAATGTTATTCATTGAAATTAAACTACCATATACGGATTTTAACGCGTTGTTTATTTGACACTTTATTACATAATTTAGAAACTGTTACACTACTAGGTACTACTATTAAACTTTACAAATTTTTAAGCTCATTAAATTATTAAAGCTATTTATATTTAAGTTTACACTTTCCCCGACGTTTCGGTTGCTTTTCAGCAGCCATGGTCACTGCAAGACTCCCCGTGACCATGGCTGCAACACGATAAAATCCGTATATATTAGTTTAATTTCAATAAGATATTTAGTTAGTCGATTATTTAGTTCCTTATCGACTCATAGAATTAGATCGAAATTGGACAATCTCTTTACATAGGGTTAAGTAAATAATATGAATGATTAGACGCATCAGGTCGATGGAGTTTGCCGAGGGAGGGGGCGGACGAAGCGGCCAGGGATAGCGTCAGCGACCGCGCGCGTTGCGTCGACTCAGCTCCATAAAAACAGATCTAAGTTTTTATAGACCAAAAAAAAGCGCGCCCGACCTACATCAACATGGCAAGAAACGCATTAGCTTCGCGCTCACCTAAAATGAAACACTGACGAATTTTACACAATGAGCGATTTGAAGGTCTTCAGTTTATTTTTCAAATCGCCAGATCATTATCATACGACATTGACTCGACAAGTAGGAAGCAAATTGTTATTATAATATCTCTATTGAATGTTATATAAGAATGGCAAGTGGCGATAAACCGGGTGTGACCGCTTAATGTCAACGAAATATCAATTTATATTTGGCACTCCACGTTTTAATTACGTATTCAATAGGTTCATATGGCTTCAGGAATGTCCGCTCGCTGCCGCGCCGCGGAGTGCGTAGGTGACAGTGGGAGACCTCATGCGTATCGTTTGTTCACGTGCGTAGCTTATTAAAAAAAACTAACGCGATATTGAACATTGCAAAGTGAAATCGGTTGTTAGATTCTAGCTTGCCTGTTCTAGTGGAAATATTAGAGTACGCCGGCGAAGAAACATCCTAAAGTGTAACTTGACCTTCAAATAGTTGTCGTTTTGCAGTATTTTAATATTTATTAATAAATAAATTATAATATATTATTATTATTATTTAATCTATTATTATTTATGATTTATGTTGTAAACGACGGTCCTTCATTATCGGTGAGAATAATAAACAACATTTTCGCTACCAGTGCTGAACCAGTGGCACGGTAGCCGGCAACAGGCGACAAGGTCGTTCTCAATGTTACGTGTGTAGTACGACCGCGGTAGCGCGTCGTGTAGCGAGTGTGTGCACAGCTGCCGCCGCAGCGCGCCGCCCGGCACTGACCGTAACGAAATATAATAAACGACTTCTTTAACTGTCTCCGTCATTAACACTTGACCCATGTCCTACACACGCTGCTGTGACGTCAATCCTGTAGTGACACCTTTTATGGCATTGTGTCTGTTTAGCGTACCACGAATGTCTGATAACACGCCAATTTATCAATTCGTCGTGAGTAATCGCGATGCGTAACGTCCACGATGTATCCGATTACGTCACTGACGGAAATCACGTCACGCGGCTATTTGTATTATGGTACGCTGGCCGGTGATCATCCCCATTATAGTGAGCAAAAAAGCAATGTCACCTCCGCAAGCATCAGCGGTCGTCTAAGTCTCAAGCCGATAACGACCCCCTCGCCCGTCACTTCACCTAACCGCTATATAGCTCATAGCCACCTACATTGTATCGATTTCACCTTGCAGCCTGAAACCACTCATGCCTCATGGGGCGATCTCACATTCCCATTCTATTTTTATCGTACGCTTTTTATACTCTCAATTAGCTATGGTTACATTGAACTGTTGTATAAACTTTTTGTTTAATGTTAAAACGACCTACAGTACGTACACCCCAGTACGAAATTTATTATCTATTTTGATTCGGATAACGAACCTGGTGGAAGGTCGCGGTGACACCGGGTGAATACACCTTGTTTCTAGGGTGCGTTCCTAGGTCGTCGCGCGACGACCGCTGCCTCAACTAGTATTTCTTTTCACTTTTGAAGATTACTTCGTCACGATCATGCTTACGTATTTCTACAAAAAACAAACATGACACGTATCAAGCATTTTGGTAATTGGCCAATATTAAAAAAATTCTCAACACTCGACCTTTGTTTCTGCGTGCACACATCAGTTTAGTGAATCTTGTTGTAATTTAGTCGTGGAAACTTATAACAGAAACGTATTTTAATGTTATTTAATAAGAATTATGATAAGTGTGCGGATCGCGCCGGGTGGTGGCCGGTCGCTGATCTTGAGTGAACGCAGCCCGCCGAGGGCGCCGCCGCTGCCTCAAGGACGTCGCGACAGCCTCCCGAAATGAACCCGGCCCAAGTTCAACCTGAGATCAATTCTCTGAAACATAAAACCTGGTGTTGTTTAATTGTAGCCTATGACGCGCACACAACTTACATATTGTTATAAAATATTGATTTATGACAACTCCAGACAATTAGGTAATATAAATAAAACATATTTCATTTAGTGACTATAATTGATCAAATTATAAAACTCATTACAGATGTTGCGCACATGACCGGCATTTTGTTAAATAATAGGTTTACTTATTATAATTAAGATATGTTTGTACACATTGACGACACAACGCTTCACAAATAAAACAGGTCACAGCTACGTCACGTCGCGATAACAACGAACAACTGCGAACAAACGACATAAACATTTATTTTGACAATGTTTTGCTAAAACATACTTCCATTGTTCTTTGTTGAAAAATTAACATAATTCGTGTTAGCTATCTATCTTGCTGAGTAATATCAAACTTATAATAGAAATGCGATGATGCTCTTTTGGAATATTATAACAAATGAGTAGCGTCGAAAAATGCTTTCACCTCAATTTTACCTGTATACTCCTATGGTTAAACACGCGTCGTGACACAGGAGCGGCAAGTAAATTGTCCATTGTAAAATAAATATCAGTTAGTAACGGCAATACCGAGTCTCCAAAACCGACAAGTTGGACATCGCAAGGTGAATATGACGTGACCTCCCATGTCCATCAAACCACTTTGGCGGTTGTTAATGTACCAAAAATAATAGTTATTGTATGCACATAAAGATAATTGCAAACAATTTGTTTCTCATGAACGGCTAGACGTAAGAAGTGTGGTAGACAGCTGGGGTTGTCGGGCTCGGGCGTTCAGTTCATTAGCTGAACGTGAGTGTAACGACCTGCCTTGTGAAGGTGGCAGGGTCAGAGCAAAAGCCTTCGTCCTTATGTGACTTGTCCAAATGTCTAGCGTTTGTGGGTCGCCGCCGGTTGCGCAACACACGCCCACCCCACGCATCCCTGCCACCTCGAGCTCTTCACTCCGACATCTCGCTGCAAAGTTCAATAATCTAGTCTAGACTTGTTGATTGTTCAAATACGTATACCTTTTTCACTAACTTCAAGTAGCTTATCACTCTGTCAATCTTACTTCTTACATTGCATTTTTATTGATACTTGTGGATAAATAGGAACATACTTATTAGATACCAATCCACTACATCTTCACTATTTGATTAAATATCTATGCACTTTGAAATTTATGAAGCCCATCAGTTTTAAAAGGAAATAACTGTAACACTAAGAAATGAATAAGTATTATGAAAACACAATTCCATCTATTGTGGAAATATAATCTGTCCACTGCTATTGTCCGAAGACTTGGTACTTAAAGAAATTTTTATATCGATTATTCTGAGAAAGCTAACTGTTCCTGGTAACACTTATTGATTCTTTTAGAAATACAACTGCCCACCTAGATAGAGCAATTCCTTATTTAAAATAATTGTCCTATTTTAGTAATACTTAAAGTTCCTTTGAAAACGCTTTTACGTAACAGCTCTCTAAGGCAAAGAAGTAAGATGTAAGAGGTTTCTGGTTGAGCTTTAAAGCAGACTATGTATGTGTTTATAATCTAGCAATGTAAACGAATAACTTGTAAATAATTTCTTTGTTACACTAAACTTTAGAGTTAGGATAATGCTTGTTCTTGTCCAAGCTCGACTAATAGTGTCCTTGTATTGTTCCAGTTCGCGCAAGCGTGGGCCAAGCAGCTCCTGCGACCTGGGCTACGGGGAGCGCGACGATCAGATGAACGAGTGCAACGCAGCTCTCGTGCTGATGTCGCTCAGCTGTTCGCCCAACTCGCCGCGTCCCAGTAAGTCGCTCGTCACGACTACACCACACAACGCCACCAACGGACTCGGATGCTATCAACGCTATGAGTCGTCGACGCTGATCCAGCATCGGTAGTCCGTCAGTTCTCACATTTATTATTACCTCATTCACTGTTACATCACGCCCGTGGTTATGCTGCAGTTGCAGCATAACCACGGACGTCAGCCGTCGCTACTAGCGCTGACCGAATGTTTACATAATAAAGCTTAGACTCACAAACCTATCATAATATAATCCTGCATTTTTACTAAAAGCATTATGCACTCCCGAGATAATAGAGTAACAGACGAGACTGGTTGTAATTTTAAGTAATGTAGAGTTAGTTAATGTAGCTACACTATTCATTCCTTCTAATAATACTTTGACTGTTAAGGGAGCGGTTGTATTCTGATATAAAATCTGCAAAACGTAGATGGTGTCTAGACTGTTGTCTAGACACAGTCTAGACAGGTATTTGGTGTAACAGCGTCCTCATGATGAGCTCCGACCAAATATGCTTGTTCGTCTAGCATATTTAAAACAGCGCCTTATTTAGACAATTGCGCTTTTTATATCATACCCGTGTCGAGGGGATAAAATCGCGAGACAAGTTTAAAAACATAGAACAGTAATTGTAGTCTGAATATTCTCGAAAAATACATCATGGCGAAATAAATTTTACATCATAGAGTACAAATTGTAATAAAGTAATTCAACATCGCTTAATTACGTTTATAGTTTCAATTTAGATGAATATCTGCTTACTAACAGTGCATTGAGCCGCCTCTCGGGACAACTTACGCAATATCGGCGCGGAGAAGCAAGACGTTTTACGCCACCCATAAAACTTAACGATTGCTCTACAGAACAGCCCAAGCGACTGTTCTAATGCGCCAGCGCATGTGTGCCGCGAGAAAATAGCCACTACTGTGAGTGAAAGTAGCTGACCAAAGTTCCGTTTCGCAATTTATTACATTTAATTCATTCAAGCTACTCTACGCATTGTAATTCGTATTATAAATTAGAAAACTTAAAGGCTACGCCTGCCAAAAAAAATAGTAACCGCTAAAAATTACTCTATGCCAGCAATCACCGATTAGTCATACCGTGTCGAAGCTAGTACTATTTCTTTGCCAACACAACAACACAGAAAATTATCTCATGAAACAAATACACACAAGATCTCAGTGTTTCATAAATTGTGGATACAACCAGTATCCACTGTATCATTTGATACTAAGCTTAGCAAGTTTGGAGTTCAATGGTTTTGTTTGATAGGTGCATGGGGTGGTCGGTCGTCGGTGTCGCCAGGTGCCAGCAGCAGTTCGGGCTCATCATGGCGTTCAGGCACACCCTCACCGCCACCAGCGTCGTCCTCCTTCAGCGACGAAGGCATCGCCATGGACTATGAAGAGATCCACCCGCGTAAGAAAAGGGTAAGTTTTAAATCATTCAAGTTTAAATACAGGGGATAACTGCAGGCTTAATATTATATCATACCGATATTATAAAATAATAATAAGTGAAATAACTTTTTCTTCATACCGAATTCAAAAGGATAGGTGACATTCGTCCATTATTTAGAAAGCGATCGCTTATCCGTCGACGCTTCGCATCCGTGTTCTGTGGCTTATTTTTATAAAGAACCGTATTTCCAATTGACATAATCTAAAAGCTCAAATTGAAACTGAGCAACGTTAACGGTCCAAAGCCAAAATTACATAGATATGTCGTGTGGAACGTGCCCAGTCACCAGTACGACTTCAATTAGACCGTGACACACTTCGTGGTTGCTTTCGTATTACAAAGACTGCAGATATAAGTCTACTTTGAAGTATATCGTAGAATCTTGAAGGCAAAGAGTTAAAACTGCGAATTCATATATTTTCAAAGCAATGTATTTAAACATGTCTGCAAAGAACAATTAAATAACGCACACACAATATGTAAACTACTAAAAAGGTTGTGTTCATATGATTACACATCTTTTTCAATTACCTTTGGACATTCCAAGTTTAAAAAGGTATTTGCAAAACAATATCTTCCTCCAATCCAAAGTTGATTTCACCATAAAAATAATCAACGGAGTTGTTTATGGCACGCATTGGTTCCGACATTTTATGAAATCCTTTGTGACGCATAATCCAACTCTGAGTCAATCTGCACAGATGCACTCAAGTTTTGCCTCGTTGACATTTAAATTATAAGTGTCGTGTAACAACTCATAACAAATATATTTTCTTTGTTTAAGTGGCATTAAAATGCTGGCTGGAATTTCTACTAGTTAGATGATAGGCTGTTGGCGAGCACTGCCTAGTGGTTAGCTACTTTCTCCCAACAGGTGTTTGTTGCCAATACATCCTAAGCAAACACCATTACGTCACAAGTACGTACATAGTAAGTCCCAAGTGAAGGATATCCGGTTGTACATGTGCGCAATAAAATGTGTCATAAGTATCTGGTATTTCAATTACTTGATGATTTACTTTACCATAAAGTAATTATACAGTGCATAGGAATATTACAATTAGTACGAAACGCCACCAATAGTTGATAACATACGACATAGTAGAGTAAGTAACTTAAACTCAATAAAATAATAATTGCTTAGTAATATTCTAGTCGTGCGTTAGATAAGAAGTCAATGACATACTATGCACTTTGTCTACCTAACACAATTAATAGGTACACTGACGACACGTGTTAGCTCGATAGAGAATACCTATTTACTACCTGCTACTAGGTATATAAATTATTTTGAAGCGATAAGTTCATAGAATACATGATTACATTGTTTAAAGTAATTATTACGTACATTCAATTGGTTTTAAGTTTTAGTTGCAACTATATTGCATTTAATGGTGAATGATTCACCGTCATGACTAAGGCAGAAGGAAATAATAGATAATTTCTGTTGTCATGAAAATCCATGCATACACTGCAATATTATCCTCCTGTATTTTCCTTTTCTATGATGTAATACTGCTAACGACATATTTAACTGCAAACGTAGCTACAAACCTGCTGATTAAGAGTTTCCCTCGACAGCATAATGTTCTATACACATAATGATTATCAATGCTAATTTATATACATAGGTAGAGAAATGATCGTCACAATAGTGCATTGTCGCACACTGGATAGATTTAAGAGGCTGCATCGATCGTATGTGCACATAATATAATATAATTTACGATCCACGTGCGCGGTTCACTGTGTCGTACAATGTCAAGGCGCAGCGGCGCACCGCTCTGCGGCCGCAGTTATGCAACATCATTGTAAAATTGACATAAATGTTTGTGACTGCGTGAGTGACTACGACCGCAGCCGATATTTTATTACAGGTAGTTATGACGATTCTCATTATCGTCTACTGACTGCTGACGAGAGACAGAGCTTTTCAGATACTATATTGATCTCGCGGACGCTTCGATTGATGCACATGCAATGTCTTTCCATTGTCGATATTAAGGGCAGAATGTAAATTTCTTAATTTCTGTCACATGAGATATATTTTAAACACGAAAAACTGTTAGCTGTTACCATTTGCCCACTTTGTATGTATGTACCGCGGCAAACAATTGAAGCCATATTTTTTCCAGCTCTATGATCTCTACAAATAAATCGTTGAGTATTTGCAGCTGTAACGATTCATTACATCACGATTTGTTTATACGCGCTTGAACTTCATATTATGTCACGTCTATGGCCAATAATCATTCTTAAACCTTTTAACTTTTTTGACGATGTTCTATATTCAAATGGTCTTGTATTCGCCAGATTATTGACTACGCAATGTACAGGTATACGTGAAGTGCCATTATTTTCACATAGAATAAAATAGTAAACGATGAGTACATAGGTGTCGTGTATTGTGTTGGCTTGCGTTGCCCACGCTCTGTTTATAACCTTGTGTACATATTGTTGGCGGCCAAATGCTTGTGGTGGGCGGACCGGCGCGACTCGTCCCGCTCGTTCTACTATTACATATTTTCAGTTTTATTACGTAACGGCTATTTACACACTGTGACTACAAGAGAACATTTTACCTAATTGATAATTATGTCCAAGACGTTACTCAAAAACTCTTCATTAATAACTTTAGATTACGATTTAATTTATAAAATCAGGTACCTAACAATGTGAAATTGATCTCGTTTAGATATTGTTCACTCAATAAACTTATCTTTATAAAATAGTGTCATATTATTTGATTTTCTTATCAGTGTGAAAGTTACATAAATGTTAAGCTCCACGTGCCATTGAGAACGATGTATCGAATGTACATATAGATGATAATATAAACTTATTTAATATGAATAAATAAACACATCCATATTGTGGAATATTTAGTAAAGCTCCACAATATCGACGCTTCTGGAATATTTAGTAGGTGTAGCACTCCCGGGTGCTGGTAGGAACATTGCTAAATTATTATCGAAACATGCAGGCGCCTACGCAAACGCTGGCCGTTGCTAACAGGCTATTATTGGTGCAGCAGAACAATGGCATGCCCCAGACGTTGTGTCGCCGAACTGAATTATCACATCGCCTCCGTTGCCAACTATTCTATTACTTATTACCTATTTGCGACGCCATCTTCACCACACTTCCGAATATAAAGCTTAGGCAGACTTAAAAACGGTTCAACATTTATTTAATGACGCCCAATTATATGCCCGATGAATTAAAATTAAACTAATATTTTTCTGGCAATAAAATTCATATTTTATAATCCAACCAATATTACGCACTATCAATCAAATACTGCAATCCACGGTAGGCTAACTAAATTACACAAAATGCAATCTTCGCATTCAAGTTTAAGGTAGCGAGTGACGCAATCATGAAGACGTATTTCGTAGACATCGGTACTTTTTATCTTACGGTTCAAATATGAACGGATCGGGTGACGGGTGGCGAGCGGCAGGGCGACGCCGGGTGTTGGCACTTCTCGGATTATCGTCCCCGGGGGTCAGCGACCTGCCCACATGTGATCCGTGCGGAACCTGTTCCTGCGCACCACTTACGCCAACCGGGCCGCTGACCACCGTGCACCATCGCCTTTACCTGGGGAAATAAGATCGTACAGCTACGTCAGAGATCCATACTCGCCTGCTATTTATTGTGATCTTATTGCGTTTACTTGTTCAGGCGCAAATATTTAATGCAACGAAATTATTCTCTTGAGACAAATCCATTGTCTTTTATAGCAACGCTTGTTAATATATAATCGACATGCATAGAATAAAATTTGAATGGAGGCATAATCTCTTGTTACCGCGCGTAGGAGCCTGACGTCAGTAGGCAGACCTTGGCGGAGGACACAGCTATTAGAGCAAAGCAAGGCCTTGCCAGCATTCTGCATGCAATACAAATATTTACTATGTATTTTGTCAATGTATAATGCTACTACAGTTCATGTTTCTATAAGTAGCGCTGACAAATCTAATTATTTTCGTGTAGTAAAGGAACAGGAAAAATCACATAGTGCCTACAAAGGACATTGTCCATGTGTAATTAATAATGACAATAGACTATTCACCGCGCCACGCTTGCCTCAGCAACAATTCCCAGGATGCACTTTGTTTAACTAAAAATGCGCAGCAATAACAACCCATCTATTTGTCGACACCCGCTTACCAGCATTTGGTTTTTGTTTCTGTACACAGTTCTTAGAACGAGCGACTGGAAGATTGCGTTACGATATTACAATCATTATTATAATGTAGGTATTGTTTCAAGACTTGTAATTTTCCTAACGCTATACTTAATATACACTTTACTATGTTCATAACAATCTTTATCAGTTGTAATATAAGATGTTAAAGAGGGTAGTAGGTAGTAGAATTATTATATAATTTGCAATAACTAGATCTAAAGCAATCGCCCCTAGCGGTCTGCTGTAGTAGTCTTGACTTTTGATTGATATTATGTCTGTTCATTATACCAAGCCTTTGTTAAATTTGCTCTTTTAGAATCATATCCAATTACGTAAATTCTAAGATTTGAGTTGCTTATTTTCAGACTAAACACAATATAACTGTAATTAAAATCTAGTTTCTAAAAGCCTTAACCTTTTTCTAATACTCAGGCATACCAATCAAACTTCGATCAATTTCCAAGAATTATGTTCCTTATAAAATTTTATATATCTGTAAATATCCACAGCTGACTACTTCAAACGATGCACTTCTTGCGTTTTGCGCTGCACATAAAAAGCCAAGGCCCGAGCGGCACGTGTACCGCGATACACAAAGAGTTGTAGTATTTATGTGATATTTGCTATCTGCTGCAAGGTCATATTTATTACGATATCCGTAACATTAGTTTTATTTAAACCAGGGATTTGTGTCCCAGCTGGCAGCATTTGTCAAGTGGACACAAAGCAAACCTGCATTAGGTGATAAGGTTGCAACATTCGTCACGTTCGTCATTATGATAATGTAGTGTTGGTGCGTAGAACCTTGTGTACAAGTGCATATTTGCGTAGTTCTGGGCGGCTGCGGCGCGCGCTGACGTAGTCACCACCTCCTAGCGTAACAATAAGCTCATTGCATCATAGCGCACGCGCACTTCGAGTCGATCTATTGCATAATC
Organism: Catocala fraxini; assembly: GCA_930367265.1. Lineage (NCBI taxonomy): Eukaryota > Metazoa > Arthropoda > Insecta > Lepidoptera > Erebidae > Catocala > Catocala fraxini. The sequence continues at coordinate 17,246,779 of OV884026.1, forward strand.
GACATAACTCCCTATTCGTACAATTTACACACACACGTAATATATATGTATATTTTGTACCTATATACAATACATATATACACGTCTTTGTAGATTGGTTGCCAGATTGCGACTGCGACTTGCCAATTCTAAGATTTCAGATTCAATACCTTATTTTTGGTTTCGTAATTATTACAATATTTTTTTAATAATGGAAGAATTCGAAACTTCTTTTAGTGTCCATATCAAGAACTTGCTACAGAAAAAAATTATAACCTACACCTACATGTAGAGAGTCTACAAGACTATATTTGTTAAAATATACTTACCATGAAATATTCCAAAGTGAGCGCATTATATTTTGATAAAAATGTCACAACCTTGCAAACGTGCATGCGGAAATGTCACTACATATGTCCCTGGTGAGAATAGTTGACGTATAAAAAATACTATCGGACTCACATTGGCGATAAGGAAAATCGAGATATTGGAGTGGCTGCATGCAACACTTAAATTTGCACGAGTTTCATTATAGTCCAGCACACGTGTGACCTCGGACGCGCTATAAATCGCTATACTTACTACAAACTTTTCACGTATCGGTACTGTGCTTCAACTTATAGATTCGTAAGTACCCATATCTCAAACTTAAGGCACGTGTATAACTGTATATGTATTACATTTAATTCATTAAAATATATCACCTTTTTAGATAGTGTTGACAGGTATGTAGATAATGTTTGAATTATATAATGTTGATTATTTCTGCCAAATGTTTCTCGACTGAGTGTATTCAAAACGAAATCAACTAGTTAATTAATATTTCAAGCCAATTAATTCATCTTTTGAACAATGGTATTATCGATATAATTTATAAACAAGTAGATTGTTTGATCATACAACTACTGAACGCTTAGCTGCTACTCCTCGTAGTCCAACATAATGTCGGATATATTTTTATTTGTCTCTTTGAATTGATTATATCCAAGTATAGGAATGTACGCTTTCATAACAAATTGAATTTATTTTTCATTTTATATAATTCGAATCAAATAGTAAATCTTATTATACGCGTTCTAAATAAATAATACCGCTGGAACGGTTTAAATTATATTTGATACGGTACGGTGAAAGAAAACTGAGCTCAGTAAGGAAGAGTCATGTACGTTGTTCATTTTTGTAAGTTTTCCTACAGTTTCAGTACAAGTGAAGATGTTGTATAGGTCTGTAAACACAATGATATTCGTGCGGTAGATACGTGCTTGAGTGAAGGCCACTTTATCGCGTACCGCTGATAAAATACGCCAATCGTTATCTACAAAGGCGTTGAGGTGACTTCCGTGTGTCGCTCATGGTCACTGTAGCTACTTATTAGAATCGTCGCTCGCTGGCGCTACAACAAGAGAATCATGCTCTTTGTCTCATATGAGAGAAAACGACCCGGAAGGATTGTATTGTATTATTCACTTAGATGACGTGGCCAGCCATTGCCACAGTCCTGTAGTAAACCTAGCTACAATTCTACATACATATGTACATACGATCACATGATATTGAAACAACCCGCTTGTATGTGAGGTTTTCAAAATATCCGACTTGACGTGTAATCGATAAAGAAAAGTGCGTATAGCAACAGTTTAGATGCGTGCGTTATCTGCGTGTAAAAATATCTAAAAGCGATAAGCGTACTGATAAAACGCCAGATACTTTACTAGAGCTGATGGCACGAGTACGAGCCTGTCGAAACTCACGTGAGTGGAAAAACTAAACGCGTGCGCAACGTGACCGCTCCCCCTCCAACACCATCATAAATTGTTTGTTTAGCCTTTGTTAGACCTTGAGTGTGTTATTTCTCCGCTAAGCCGTACCATACGTGCAAAAACTTGTTCACTAGTTCGCGTTGTGCCCCGTTAGATCGCAACCAGAAACAAATAATAGATGTGCGTGTACCTTCAAGATTTATAATGCATTATAACAACAATCTGCTGTAGTTTCAACGCGAATAATGTGACCTTCAGATTCTATATTTAAAACGCGGAAGACATTGTGTTACTACTGTTACTAGAAGCGCGCAGATCACTACCCGCTCAAATGAACAGTTATGACTTACATTAGGCGTTTAAATGACAAGTGCGAAATTGGTCGCTCTGCTCCTACTGCCACGCAGCTCTGGTTACCAGGTAACACGTGTACTGACCTCTATAGTTTCATAATAGGTATGTGAAATTATTTAAAATTACAGAAAAGAACAATGGTGATTACAGTTAATGTTATACAAGCTACAACTTACTTCATACTGTTACCACTTTTACTATAAACGTCATCAACCAATAAGATATTCACATATGTAAGGTCATCGTAGGTAGCAACTGTTGCTATCCAACGCACTCACGCGTGGCGCTTTGTCAACCAATTACGCGTTAATTCAGAGCACATTAGGTAACAGCACTGTGATATAACAGTCGATAACAGAACGTTCACGCTTCAGGCATTGCTAACGCTATCACGGATTTATATCAGCGTACCGCGTACCGCTAACATTGTTCACTATTACGTCACATTCCGATAATATATACTAGTCTATGGTCACATTCAAATACGTCAATTGCGTAGTTCAATAGTAAAATCGAGATGCGGCGATTTTTCTTGAACGTTTCAAGGCAGTTGAACATATTTTAAACAATAGAGACAATGTAAATGTAATAATATAGGTAAAAGTTTCGCATGTTATCTAATACAATGCACATGTTAATATAGAACACGTGAACCCCGATTACAGTATCGCTATCAATGTAGGTCACGGAACCGGTGCCGAAAGTAATTCACTACTCTAATACTGTTTGTACTTTACTCATGTTTTCTTTTATCAAACGCTAGCTTTTTTGTTATATCTTTTGTATTTTCGTTCTAAACATAGTTAAGAATGTATTTTTTAAAGATAAGACTTCTAAATACGCAGTATTAAAAACGTTTTGGACGAGGCGACCCGGCGCGTAATAATTTGTAAACAATGGCCTTTGTTATTGAATAGCTAAACTAATATGTAAGCGGCTTGATTATTTATTGCATACCAGGAGAAAACAATTTTAAATGCTACACATTATTTTGATACACAAATATACTTACTTATAGGCATTTAGTCGAACAGCAAGTTTTCGAAGTAGATAGCAGTTCAAGGAACATGTTCGATAAATTATTGATCGTATGAATAAGTGGAACAGTTGCTATAATGGCGAGCCTGTTCAACTAGGTACATGTACCTACGTAGGTACTGTGTAAGATCGGGTTGTGCAATAGCAAAAATAGGTTATAACCATCTATGAACGACCCATATGCATTGATTATTTTGGGCACCAAGGATATTTATAACAATAACTGCTATGGAACATTGCATAGAATACTTTTTAAAATTAAATCACTGAGTGTACCTAATAGATAAAAACGACTCCGTCGTGTTATTTGGCTACCTGTCTTTTAGTTGCATATTTTGTTTATGTAATATATTCTCAAATTACGCGATGTAAAAGAAATATGATTCAAAATGAAACAATGTGTCTGGTAGCCGCTGCCGGTGTTGGTGCCGGCGCGGCGGCGCGGGCGTCCACCGCACGAACTTCAGCGTTGTTGTTGTTCCGTCTCGCTCTGCGGGTCATCGCCCTACACCACACAACTCCCTCGTTCTAATAACCCTGCGCATATCACTAGCTTATTTTATCGTTTGCGCGAAATTTCGTCACGAGACCTCATTGCACACTTCATTTCGCTATTACGCTGCGAAAGTTCGTGTATCGGTGCAAAGGCGCCATTAAGTTCACGTACCCCTATCCTGGCGACCTTGGTGCGGTCAAAAACACTATCCGACAAGACATTGATTAGTATCCGACGGGTACACCAGCTGCGGTTACGGCCATTATGGGTGTGTAACCACATTGGGCAATTATTTCTACCACCTTGCACAATTAAAATGAACAAAGGAAGTGCTACAGTTACCGTTTTGCGTGTGACACGACATTCAGTGGGTGGCAATTATTTAATTGGAGATTCATAGATCTATATTACATTCTGGTTAAAACGCATCACCAGTTTCTGCAAATTAATTAGATATGGATATGTTATCATAAATTTGCAGCAACCATATTGTTGATGCACGTTTTTAGAAGTATTTTAATTTTAGATCCGCTGTGCTTTGTCGAACAACAATGACCGTTATTCAAAATAAAACAGTTTTTACCTAATAAAGGTTAAACAAATTAGTTGTTATGTCACCCATTGTTGTCGATGTGTTCAATGAATGTTGCACATTTGTTGTAATGGGTGAAAATATAAACGAGGTGTTAATATTAGCAGTATTTTCTTGGTACGGTACGAACGCACGTCTCGCAGCAGCGTCGTGTCGGCGGATAGATAGATGGAGGCAATGCGTTTTTTTTAACCGGCATTGGCAGGGCAATGACACTGCGGCCGGTTCACTGGCCGTTCTTGACAGTTCAAATGTTTACACTTGGGCTTTAAATCTAGAAGGATCACTCGCTTTTCACTTCACGTCGAATCGTAACAGGGATATGTCGTACAACCTTGGGTGCGATCAACAAACTTAGATTTACCGTTAATACAAGGCAAGGTGTCGTTGTACCTATAGCGTTTCTATTGTTATTCCTTATTTTTATGTCTATACTATTAACATAACTTATAAACTGATAAGAAAATGTATAGTGATTTTTAAATTATTATTACCTTTGAAGTTTGTGTATTTTTATGATATGTACCGGTTTGTTAGAGCTGTCTATGCAAGTTTAATACATGTGAGTATTTAAGGCAGACCAGCACATAATGACAAAATGACATACCTATATGCAGCGTAAAGTATCACCGGCTGGAACAATGGCATGACGAGTTCATCAGACGCGATAATGAGCAGACCCGCGGGTTCAACAAACTCCCCATTTTACAAAATAATATGTACTGCGATGTCTGATTTCGCTACGCCAGATTCCTTGAGCGTTCCAATCTTTTAATACACTTTAAATCGTGTCGTTTGCAAATTTTGAAGTGTTGCCAAATTTCTGGTAACTTCAATACATTCTGTCTTTATCTATTTATTTTAACGTAATCTGCTTGCGATTACGTTGTAAGTTGTAACAAGTTAAATAAATATGTACCTACAAATGTTTTATGCAGCATGCGTAGCTTTCCTACATGTGTGTATGACTAACAGTTAAAGAATGAATGAAAGCGACAACAGTCAAAAACTAAGCAGTTAGTGGGCCTTATTTAACTGTTGTAGAGCGGAACAAATTCACTAACAACACATTTCTTAAAATGCTGTGAATGGTTAACTGTTCCACACTCATACATAGCTAACTAATGTTGTTTAACAAAATGTTAATAAAAGATACTTGTTTTGTTCTCAATTGTAATTAGGTATTATATTATCAGTTATCACGATTAGAAACCACAGCGTTCATTAATATAAGCTTGCTTTTAAAATGTTTATCATAAAGTTGGCACATGAACTGTGTAAAACTGGTCCTGTTATATGGAAATAAAAAGTGAAATGGTAACATGTTAGAACCTGTAGGGGTCGGTGACCAGGGCGCGGGCGGTGCCGCGGCTCACAACCGTGCGCCGACTGCTCCACTCGTCTGATTACTCATTTTCTTACCACCATCCAACGGCTTCGTCATGTCTGACTCATCGTCACCTCACCTCACGAAAAGCACTTTCAATCATTTAATTACTTATTGCACTTTCTGGAAAGGGTTCAAGAGTAGCTATTTAAAATTAACGTTTAGCCAGGCTCACATTCTAGGCGACCTATTTTCTAGTAGTGGATGACGCACGTTTACACGCAGCCGGCACACACGACAAGTGACGGTCGTCACCTTTGACCGTTCAACCAGTCACGTGTATTTGTCTTTATATTACTCCAGATTTTATTTTTATACATAATGCCCTTATATAGTCTTTATTTGCCCTTGTGATTATTAACTCTTTGTTTTCAACAGAAAAATAACACTTAATTAGCAACAAAAATAAAGTGCCTCTCAAAAAATGATCTTACGTTTTCTTTGAATGAATATGTATTGAAAGCAATACATAAATCCAAATACCGATCACTGCGAACAATAGTGAATGCAAGTTGTTTCTCACAATAAGATGAGGCGAACGAACGCTGCGTAGTTTCTTGCCACCAGGCATTTTTCATGTGTTCTGTCCACGATCTGAGTTGCGTGTGTGCGTGTGTCAGTATGGGTAGGTGGAGTGGAAAACATGAACTGATGAGGGTGTAGCACCCGCCCCTCGCCGCGCCGGCGGGGTGCCAGCCGAGGGGAATGTTTTGGACCTGAGTTCAATGCATCTACGACGCCACCTGTAGAGCATGCCTTTGCAAAGTTGCACTTCTTATATTACCAGTCACCAAGTAAACAAAAATAATTTATACGCCCTCCGTATTGACTGAATAATTTACCATTCGGTAATTTTTACATATTCATGATTTTAATGTGTAAACAAACTAAAATATTAGCAGAAATAAAAAAACAATGCAAGCCTTACGTACTCGTATCCAAAAAATAATACAAGTTAGCCCCGAAGTCAAATATCATTGGTTTCTTACCGTTTGGTAGTTCTGTAAGGGTAAAAATTTAAACTATCGCCGGTTCAGTGACCCGCTATTGCTCACCGTTGTCCCTTGGCTTCATGGGGTGCATGCAGTGTACCTCTCTCACTCGTGCATCGACTCGTGCTATCTCATCTAATTTCTTTATGTGTTGAGTGCGACACAACTTACCTATCTAAATCTATTCTTAAACATTGGTATTAATATTTTTTGTTAAATATTAATATTGCTGCACCTTTATTATACGAATATATGGCAATTATATTAAATTTATATAATTGGAGCCGTCTACGATTACCTAGTCATACAAGTACCTATCTAAATTATAAGCTTAGGCTAAGAGCAAATAAATCTAATCGGTGGTCTTTAATATAAATCTATTATTCAAATGGGTATAAGTTGCGTATTACTTCGCAACTTACATCATCATTATATTTATCAACTAAACTAATTATGTAGGTGGCTACGTTAATGATTCGGAGCCATTATTTACGGAAGTTACCGTACGGAAACGGTCACATTTTGTTACTTACTTTTTAAACACTTTCCTGATTTGGAGGCTTTTATTTGTAAACATGCAACTAGTGGACAAAGCTTGTTTTGAAACACTGCCACCTCGCCTAGCCACGTGATAAATCCACTCCACCCGCCCCACTTCGGTGCCTCCCACGCACCTAAAATCATATTTAAAATAAACCCTTTTTACAGAAAGATCCTTTATAATAAAAATACAGTAAGTGCCTTTAAAATCAAATAAATTGAATTTATATTTCAATATAAATTATGTAGATATATTATGTGAGTAGGTACGTAACAGATCAATTAGTTGTGTTTTTAATAAAAACATGTTTATTTAGTTTGCCTTGTGCTGACATGCATATTCAATTATTATGATTCTGCAATAAAGTGTTGCGCTAATAGTGTCTCTGTCGCCGGTCTGCTCTGGCCTACATTATGATAATGGTAACCGCAGCGGCAGCCGCCACTCACAAACTCCGCATAAAAGTACCGGCAGGCAACACGCAGCCAGTAACACAACACAACGCATCTCGTTAAATGGCGTCTTCCTCGTTCGCTTCGTTTCTAGAGCTAGAAGGAGATGACGCGAAAACAACTTATCTGGCCCTGTTCAGAATGTACATGTGTGCGTGTCTGTAAACAAGGAAGGTCAAGCGGATGAAACGGATATATTTTGTACGCTCATAAGCAAAAGAGAGACGCAGTGAAAACAAATCAATATTATCATCCCGGCCCCGCGCGTTTCGCGCTAGAAAGAGATAACGCAATAACAAACCGGCATTTTGTGCCGGCTCTTTTCATATATAACTATTAGTATTCCAATATGAACTTTACTCTTATGTCATAAAACATAATTTTGATCAGCATTCAGTTCTTTACAGAGTTAAAACAAGAACGCGGTCGGGTAATATTTTCTTGGCTGACTAGCTGTAGTTTCATTTATATATACCGAGTAGTTAAAATCATTGGTATAAATTTTTTGGAATACATTCAAATTTAATCAAATATGATTAATTCTATTTGTTCTTTTTTAAGAAATCCTATAAATAGAAAAAGAAAATTTTAAGAAGAATCTAGATAAAATAGCTATAACTGGTCTATTACGGCTTATTTCTTATTGTCAGTTAAATATTACATAATTGTTCTTTAGAAATTCGCAACATTTTGTTTCTGGATTGCAAATAAGTAGGTACATAGGTACCTTCATAATAATAATACAGGGATCTAAATTGTTACATATTATCCTTGAATACCAATAAAAAGCAGACAGTGTATTCATTAATTACAAACAGTATATAACATGGTTGGATAAGAATAATCTACTAATGTTCATTGCCTATGTATGCAAGTGCATAAATATAACTGCACACTGGCATCAACTACTGCATTGCATACAAACAAACCAAACGGCACGTGTAAGCGTTGGTACGGCACACAAACGCACTGCAGGGTCATTCAAAAACTTATTTGTATTATAATTTCTAGAATGCGGTATTTAAGTACATATACGTGTTTTGTTATGTTTTTGAATACTTAGAGATATTATTAATACCTATTTGTGTATATTGGCGAAATAATGTATAGGACTATGGACTATGGACTACGCATTACCTTGGTATACATAATATTTTCGACATCGGGGTACACATATGGGTACATTTGAAGTATTAGTTAGTCTGTATTTTTTTAATTTTAGCTTTGAAGCAATGTTTAATTGCAGTGCTAATGGAACTGCGTCGTTTTCTGAGTGCATTAAACATACGATCATTAGATCGCCTCTTGTCGGAACGTGGCGGGTGGTAAAATATAAATTTATATACAACATCCATAATATATAAATATAATATACTAGCTGACCCGCGCCACTTTGTCTGCTTCACATAAGAGAATTTTACCCGTTTCTGCAACATTTTTCATTGCTGCTCCGCTCCTATTGGTCGTAGCGTGATGTTATATAGCCTATCCTCGATAAATGGGCTATCCAACACTAAAAAGATTTTTCAATTCGGACCAGTAGTTTCTGAGATTAGCGCGTTCAAGCAAACAAACAAACAAACTCTTCAGCTTTATAATATTAGTATAGATAAAATCCACACAATTTGTCTACAGATATAAAATCAAAGCGCTCTTGGAAACCTGAAAGTAGGTCAGTGGTGCAACGAAGAGAAGGGAGGCGCCCTCCTGAATCAGATTCAGAACACGCACACCAACATTTAATCCCGTCCCCGCGTCCCGCACGCAAGGGAAGGTGAAGCAATATTAAAATAAAATGTTTGGTCTACCAACTTGAAAATTGTACCTACCCGTTAATGCCTTGGTATACCGTTTTTGTTATTGACAGAACATGTATCTCAATTAATTAACCATGATTTATTTAAAGAACACTATTTTTATTGTCGTAGTAATATACAACTTGATTATACGTAGTTTTGCACCTAACTATCAATAATATCGCACTATGTCGTGAAGAATTTACAATTGAAGGTCAAGACAATATTGATTCATAAATGAATTAGAATTCAGGGACAGCCGTGTACAACTGTGAATTTTACCTAAACCGGAAAAATACAGTAATTTTAAAAGAAGATAAAGTTGACAATTTTTTAAGGTTACACGACAAAGACAAGGTTAATGCTAATGCTGTATCGCAAAAACATTTTCAAGGCAGTTTTCACAATGGCTCCTTAGTAACTGTTCCTTGACTTGATTTGTATCTGTATTTTTAGTGTATATTGTAAGTAATAATAGCTATTTCAGAACTGAATGTGGTACATTTAATCGGCCTATAGTAACCGTTAATACTTTTATCTTACACTATCTCTATTCTTTCATAATTACGTATATTACTACTTACGTCATTTCTGTTTAATGAATTGTGTAGCGTTGGCAGTTGTCCTCGAATATAAGACAAAGAAACGCAACCTTCATACCACCCTTGGCCCTGGTGCTGCGACCCAGTTCGCGGTCTTCCTCCCCCCATCCCTTACTTCAGCACCCCACTACCTCGTTCTCCCGTGACCTAACCTACTTTGAGTGCACTTAATACAGCCTCGCCTGCCAGATCTGGTGCAAAGGCAGTACTGTAAAATTGTTACTCTATGTAGAACATAAGTATCGAATTCTGGTAAATTGTTTTACTTTCGCAAGGTTTCTTAAAAATATTATTTATTTATTGGCCCACAAAAGTTTTCAGAATGGTGCAAATTATTTTTAACGTAATGGTCTCATACTGTCTTTTAATTTTGTCGCATACTAGTTTGCACGTGTATAAAGTAAATTAATTCATAAGATTTCAGTTAAATAACGATTGACTGCAGAAAATAGCGTGCCAACAAAAAATTAATATGATACATCTTAGGTACTAGCTGACACGCGCAAATTCATCTACTTCACATAAGAGAATTTTCCCCGTTTTTGCAACATTTTTCATTACTGCTCCGCTCCTATTGGTCGTAGCGTGATGTTATAAAGCCTATAGCCTTCCTCGATAAATGGGCTATCCAACACTGAAAGAATTTTTCAATTTAAACCAGTAGTTCCTGAGATTAGCGCGTTCAAACAAACATACTCTTCAGCTTTATAATATTAGTATAGATTTTTGATCATGCGTGATCACAGGACGGATATGTATTTATTGTTACGTAGGTACTATGTACATTTTGCAGAATGTAGAGCTTGATAATAGTACAGTAAACCACAGTATATTTAATATATGTGAGTATAAGTAGCTCAGCCCGGTTGGCCGAAATAATGTGGCATTGGGTAGAAGGTCGATGCAGAAACTTTGGCAAGACACGCCAACTGCGGCCCCGCGCGTTCTCTTCGTCACGCCTCACTAACACTTAGGGCTGTCTCTTCTTTTGTTAATTATTACGCATGTAAGCAACTGGTATTTACTCGAACCATTAGCAACTAATACGAATCAGCATTATATTATAACAATAGATTGTTTATTAAACTAATGTAGATAGATACGCGAAGATAGGTACCTATGTTATGCGGAAATAAAAAGAACAAATATTTAGTATCCATACGATATTATGATTTGTTCACGGTTTGAGTGGAGCGTATCGCTAACTGGTAGCGGCGTCGTCGCGTCGCTGTCGCCGCGCCGGTGCAGGAGGGCGCCCGCACCGCTTGCGCGCGGCGCTTGCAAGGCCACGACCTAGAGCCGCTTCCGTCTCCGCAACATCATCGCTCGATTTTACTTCTTAAATCCTAGTAGCTTCAATGGTTATTATTAATCAACAAAGACAATATAATTGTTCCAACGTCATATTATTATTAAATACTCCTCATCATTTTCGTAGAATTTTATCTGTTAAGTACTACTTACATAAGAATTAATTTATATGTTTTTATTTGTTACAGATCAACAGTGTTGTGTTCGTGTGTACTTGGCGAGGATGTGAATACAACACCAATACATGCGTAGCTATTGAGGCACACATCAGGAATACACATTTGGGGTTGGTGTTTACTGCCTTTTTATACTTATTTATCAAATACTTCTTACAAATCATTCGCGAATATTTATATAAAACGTAACTAAACCTAAAATAAATGAATAAATGAACTTAATTACTCATGATTAGATAGTATAGACATCAATAAATTACGTGAAAATCATGACGCCATATCTTAATCTGAAAGTGGAATGCAACCACTAGATAAACGCTGAAATAATATAATGCAATAGGCACGTGCAAAAAGGTCACGTGCAGGCAGTTAATGCACGTGCTAGGTGCAATAATAATTGCGCAACGCCAACAAGCCAGCTGGCAAGGTTACAGGCTGAGTGCGCTGCTAGTAAACATCTCACTTCCTGTATCAATAAAGAAAGCATATCAATCTGTAGCATCAGTTACTCTGTACTACGTACAACATAACTAAAAGACAACGCCAGTTAACAAGGTTAAGGTTGGAAATACTACATTAAAATTGTTATGATATTTCTTTTGTTCCTACTCAAATTATGTAACGTAACTTACAGAGATTATAACCATATTGTCGTCTTGGGAAAACGGCAGTGACGTTCATTTAATTAATTAAAATTGCCTTCAATGTCTTCCAAACAGAATAAGTACACCTTTTAGCTATCTTTGGGATGTCAACCAATATTAGCACCATGAAAGAGCGACCTTGGTACCGTAGTAGTGTAGTTAACATAAAGTAGGTGCTTAGAAAACGCTGAAAGGCCGGCCCTTGCTGACCCGGAAGCGACGAGGCTTCACGACAAGGTTGCTAGCAATACACTCCCGCCCGCGCCCGCGGTCGCGCGCGCAAGGTCGCCTGCCACCGCCCGCCGCCCGCCACTTACGTAACCCTGCCCTACTGTTCTCTCGTTATACCTACTGATCATACAGATATTTCACACGTTGCTAGCCATGATCAAGAAATTATTGTGAATCACAATAATACTCATCATTATAGAAGGGATTACGTAAGATATTTATGAAATAATTAGGATATGACACTGTGGAGTAAAAACATTGCGTTCACAATAAACAGCAGTAAGCTTCGTTCGAATATAAAGACAAAACATTTGTTGTTTACCTTGTATGTTGGTTGTACTTTTAGGTTTCGTAACCTAAAAACTTTATGTAGGTAACTAGGAACCCTTTTTTATTATATACTTACCTATAAGTTATTTCTACCTTGTACTAATAACAATTGATCGGGTTTCAGACCAAAGAAAGAAGGCGATAGTGACCATGAGGAGGAGTTCTATTACACGGAGCGGGAGGTAGTAGCCCCGGCGCCACCACCTACACTCTCTCATCGAGACATGTGCCGGCCGCCTCACGAGGACCCCGAATATCAGCGACAACTAGTAGGCTCATACAGGTACCTAGCCATCTTACTTTTCTATGATAAATATTAAATCTATTAAATATAAGTACTTAGTTATTCTTCGCTTGTTATATTAAATACTTACGATAGAGGTCAATTAAATATTATTTAACGAATATTTTCATATTTACAGGCAAGGTCTGCTTTCTATCCAAAATGGTTCCGCGAGGCCAATAAGCATTCCCATTACGCATACGTGGTCCAACTCACATTCACCGGTAAGTAACATATCCAAAACCTTATATTAGATAATGCACCATCACTCCAGATTGGTTGCTAATAGAGGGTATATAATATTTTCCAGAAACATATGCGGCTATCATCAGCGAACGGCTCACCCGGCAGTCCCGGCCGGCGGCCCCGTTCAGATAACAAGAAGTGTCGCAAAGTGTACGGTATGGACCAGCGCGACCTGTGGTGTACTCAGTGCAAATGGAAAAAGGCATGCACTCGTTTTGGCGACTAGCGCGTGCGCCGCTCGCACGCGTATACGCGGCCAGTGCAAATCAAATAAACAGCAGAACTAAGCTGTCTGTATTATCGTAAATCTATCACCCGTATTGACAAGAGACGTTGTACAGATTATTCGCGATACGCGAGAACTATTCCGTGTGGGAGGCGTAATATAGTTGTAAGAAAATATATTATGAATGAAAGTTTATTTAGTTTAAGCAGAGACGAATAAAATTTACATATTATATTGGATACTATAGAAATTTAAAGGAGACATATTTTTGCTCTTTATATGTGGCTCGTATTTTGACTGCATAATGGACATTGCCCACGTATTTTTGTAGCGCAGTAGATTCGCCTTAACTGTGACGTGCATGTGGAATGCAAAACTGTGTGTCGCTCTCGAGCGGAGACTGTGAATATTAGGATAAAATAGCTGTAAGTTTAGACTGACATGGACAGTGGGAAAATATTTCTTAATGCAGTGCACAACATATTCTGCAAATAAGATTGAACGTGTCACCAGAGAATTACAACCCAATACTCGATGCTTGCATAGCTATAAAATGTATTTCTTATATATACCCGTTACAATTTTTATGTACAGTTAAACTTCAAATATCGTATTTGACGAAAGGTAATGCAAAATATATGAACCAGCCATACCTTCGATAAACAGAGAAACAATCATTTCTGTAAGATCAATCAATTCCGTCCACATTTTCGAATGTGCTACATCGATTGTTTGTTAACCACGCTCGAAAGATAATATTTTCACACTGTTTTCACATATTTCAATAGATTTATATTTATATTGAGTATGCCGAATGCGTGCTCTAATAATATTCGACTGTATACACAGTTATTACGGTCGAAAATACTTCAAGTGATATTAATCACTAAATAAATGTATATTGACTGACTTATTAGATAATAATGAAATATAAATTATAATATATGAATTATCTTCGTAAGTTATCTCAGATTCGACGAAAAGACTACAAAACATGTTTAGACTAAATTTTTTATGAACATATCTGTGTTGTATACAAAGATGGTCCTACTAGAACAAGGAGACAATACTCAAAGGTTGGTCGCGCAGAGGGTGCTGCGCTGGGGCACGCGCCGGCGGCCGAGTGTCGCGCCGCCGCCGGCACCGCGCCGCCGCCGGCACCGCGCCGCGCGCGGCAGCACACACGCAAGGCTATGACTTCAATGAAAAGGGACGATATCGAAGGAAACATCACACTGTACACATGGAATTTAAATTAAACATGCACAAACTACATAAAGAACTAGATCTTCTTAACTGAGGCCTAATTTCAACGGCAGAAATTTCATATGAAAATTGGTTCTCATACATTGACATGAAGAGCTTTCTGCCATGATTAAGAAGACATAGATTTATGATATAAATAACTTCTTCTCGTACAGATCAAGGGTAATGTGGAAACGGGGGCGTTGAATGACAGGAAAAGAATTAAAATGGAAGGTGATTGCGAGCTGCAATATTACTTTTAAGTATTACTGATTAAAGTTTGTAAATAATAATTATTATTAAATAGTGAATTATATAAAAGATATTATTCTGTATCTTACTATTTAAAAAATAAAAGCAATTTTTGGATGTGTACATAAACATAAAACTATAATTATAGAAATATTATTATTGTTACTTAAATGTGATCGTTTAAATCGAAGAACTTTTATACGGCTACGTAATAACGGTTTTATAAAATGTAGGTGTTAATTAGGCATTGTAATTAATAACAACAAACGCGTTTAGTTTTGTTGCCTTTCTGCATACATCACGGCGCGATATTTCCGATTCGATAGTTACCAATACTCGTCGCTGGTGTTAATATTTTTCAACGGCGAGCTATATTTTTCGAATGACAACAACAGTGTTAGGGCCCTACGTACCTATGATATACTTAAAATGTGCCAATCGTAAATAAAATCTATAATCACTAACACTATTAGATTATACACTTACCTACTGTGTTCCATGGGTACCTATGCATCGTACCTACGTACTTTGAGCTAATTAGTCTATCTAATTAAGCCGGTGCTCATACAAATAACGCACATTTCAAGTAACCGTGTGCCAGGTTCCGTGCCTCATAACATTTATACGCAAGTGTTTTGTGTGGCTGTACGGATGAATACAAATATCAAACACATTATCGTTATACGTAAGGCAAGTTAAAATATAAATTTAATCTCATCGATACAATTGTTATAAATTAATACTAGATCTGATTAAGTGACTAGTACATGCACACATATAATGGAAGTCAACGTGGGTATCACAATTAATTTTACATTCAGTGTTCCAAAAATAAAGCACGCAAGTAGATACAATTGTACCATTGTCTTGCCAAATTATAAATCTGATAATTATATTAATTCAGGTGCTTAATTTCATAATAATTAATATTTAGCTACCGTGCTATCATTATATTATTTTACGTGATGTACCTGCAAATCTTACCAAATATATATGAATTGCAATATTGGTTGTGATATAGCATCATAAAGTTGTCATACATAGCAAAAACAATGTACGATACGATGAAACTCCGCGCTCTCCAAACCAAAAGATCACATAACTGTAGTCGTAAGCAACAACTCAGCTAGCGATTTGACAACTGCCATATTGTAAGGATCTAGAATAAAACTGCAGCTTAGATTTATGACGTAGCTCTTAGTTGTACTTTAAGTTGAAGTCATAATAATAGTATTTAATAATGTTAGGTACAATAAAATGTATTACGTATACTTAGTTAAACTTTATTATTTCACACAAGTGAATTTATGTAAATAGTTCTGTTCTTGTAAAATTTGCTGGCAACGGTCAATCGATCACATCAATATGTTAATCTTCACAATTCTCGTTATTTTGTTGCTTACTTCTTGTATAAATATCAGGCTTAAACTTATTTATCTGTAATTTGCGTTGTCAAATTATTTGGTATAAACGCATCATTTCTCCAGGCGTCTGCCGCTTCAGTAATCGAATACCACTCTAATGTAAACTAAACAGAATACGTTTTACAAAGATCGCAATTTTTTAATAGTATTTAAGAACACATCATAACTAGGCTAATGAAAATGTGATTTACACATGGGCTGTACGCAAGAGTGATGTAGATACTGCAACTTTTCATTGCTTACGAAGTCCACGAAACGCCACATGGCATGCTAGTTTCATATACATGCATAAATACGACGCCGATCTCAATTTTATTTTCGAAGCTACTAGGATTACGTTTAGGAACATAATTCATAGAACATTTCTTATTTTATTAATTATAATAGATCATAGATGAAGTTTTAATTTTTTTAAATAAAGACACTTTATTTTTTTATATAAGTGATTTGTAAATATATTTTTGCGTAACGTACTAATTTATTTAGCCAAATTTTTGCTCAATTTTGTATGCACTCAACACCAAAGTCATAATACTAAACAAGAAACTACATATCAGTACAAAAAAGCATAGGTAATTAAAACGGTTTTTAAGATATATGTTTAAATTCGATATTCTTTTTTCGGATTACAAATAAACTACAGTTACAAACAAGACATGAAATTGTCTTAAGTAGAGATACCCATAGTTACAATTGTTATAACGAACGCTGGTGGAACTCTATTAATATTTTGCAATAACATATATGTAATATAGATTACTACATAATGAATAACGTCGATCAAATCTATCAGTACATAAGAAATTATTTTGCAAGTATAACAATATTACGCATTACACTAAAATATGAATGATTGCATACTTTGTTCTTTTATGCCCACATATGATTCAGCATACAAGACGCCACATGCAAAATTCATTGATCAAGTACATCTCTGAATATTTGCATGTATTGTATCTAAATATTGTTTATCTTTGATAATATCTATTTCAGATAGGTACCTACTCTTAAAGGATTTAGTTTTCCCACTCTACAATGCGCCGGTAATTTACATTTTGTGAATAAGACTGGATACCTTATCGTTTCTGTAAATATGTAAATTCACATATTAGTAAGGTTTTGAATAATATCAAGTGATAGCCGTGAAATCTGTTATTTTTTGTGCTATCGGTACATTCAATCCTACGAATCTGAACGTACCTAATATTTAAAAATAACAACATTATTATATCCAAGTTGTACCTACCTTATAGTTGAATAGCATATTTATTTAAATATGTATAAATGTTATTCTTAATAATATTATATTCGTGAATTTAGAACACTTTAACACTTTCAATATGTTTAGATCCTATGTTGTAAATTAACTTGAGTTGTTAGGTACCTAACTACTTATAGCATGTATCGTCTCTACACTTATGTTACATTCATAGAATATCATAGATTTACGGCACTTTTATTTCATATATTATAATATTATTCATATCATACATAATGATATTGTTAATTATTTACTCCGTATTTCTTATAACTTCATATTAACCTACTATTGTTTCATTTGAATGTACAATATCTACCTATTATTGTATTTTGCAATTCCAATGAATTTCATTTATCATTATGTGGGCAATTATAGTTTATGAAAATATGTCTCCTGTTTATATGTAAGTAGGTACTGTGATAAGTACTTTTGCAAAAATGTTATAATTTACTTGACGTGTCTGACATAGCTACCGTGCAATGAACCTTTTTTT
The DNA here is from genome assembly GCA_930367265.1 of Catocala fraxini. NCBI lineage: Eukaryota > Metazoa > Arthropoda > Insecta > Lepidoptera > Erebidae > Catocala > Catocala fraxini. The sequence continues at coordinate 17,264,890 of OV884026.1, forward strand.
CACGTATCTTTTGGGTAAACGAGGATTACTATGTACGAAATGATCACCTAAATAACAGCTATATTAAAAGTTGTTTATCTTGCAATTACATTATTAGAAAAAAAGGTTCATCGAGAAACGTGATAAACAAATCGTCTACATTGTTAAAATAATAGTACTATAGTTATGTCTGTGTATTCAATCTGTTATAAATAAACTACATCAACGCAGTTAATGTTAAGAGAAAAATGAATTTCGAAGCTGTACGTATTGCCTTAACTCTATTACTTAAAACTTCTGGAGGGATTTCGCACACCATTGTTCTGGTTACAATAACAAATTTATTAACATCAAGTGTAAAAACAATAATTGAGAAAAGCCAAGAGCTTAACGTAATCGCTTTATTTTATTAAATAGTACATTGATATATATTGATTATATTCCATACGGAAGAGTGTACAGTCGTTTAATAATGTCACTTCACAATTTCTATAGTGTAGTAACACTGTCTAATATCACCAATAAAACCTACATACCTACAGGTTTTTCTGCTTAAGCTTGCACGAACGCGTTCCCATAATAAAATAGAATAATACTATTTCTGTCCCTGCTAATTAAGCATACATCCAATTCAGTACCAAACGGTGCAATTTGTGTTTAGTTGACTGAAGACATTCCTTATAACACACGCTGATTTAAGTGGATTAAACCTAACGACCTTTCATTATGATGCATCCGTTAGATAAATAGTAAAATCAAAAAATATGCGCACATTTAACTGTTTTATATTCAATGTACATACAGAAACTAAATGAAAATAGAATTTTGCAAAGATATTGAAGTGAATTGTGTGTACTTGTTAGGAGCACAACACTTTTGTCTCATTATAAAGTCACTTAAACAACGCGAAACACTCCCTTTTATGCTTAGACCTTAATATTACCTCACTTTTTATTATATCAATGTATGCATAATAGAATGTTGTTTGTTTTCCGTACGTAGCTCACAGATTTTTAAGTAATAATTATCGCAATATGTACCGTTTATGTTTAGAAAGAATTGAACACCAAACCACTTCGCGCCAACTGAGTTGCTTTTTTATTAAGTAGCCTAGTCGTTAATCAGGTCACATAGATGTACCGCACGTGTCATGTTATTTGTAACCCAACTCACTTTGGGACAGCGGACAATTGGTCTCTTACTGCCGTATGAATCATAATATAGGTATCCAAACGAAATGTTACTAATGCAATTGTTAAGCCAGTATATACTGATAAAGATTCAGAAAGTAGGTATGTAGAAAATGTATTTAAGTTTCTTGTTAAGAGCCGGTGGATGCATCGATACGTCGTTATTAATGGTTACCAGTAGTTTTAAGGTTACATCATGATCAAAAGTGTTGATTATTTCTCGATAGATATATTTTCATATTTAGTTGTCAATATCACAGCAGTTTTTACCGTCACTGTCGGCTCCTGTTCCGTTTGACTTCCTTGACTGCCTATCTATTGGTTTTGTCCATCCCTCACATTACAATCATCGACGACTTATGGTAGAAACTAGCTGGCAGTTATTCTACTGTGATATTAATAATTTTATTTATTATTTTCTAAATTATTATTTATAACTACAATGTTGAATGTGAGAAGAGCATGTTATATTTTACTGAGATCATCGTAGAGTTAGATGTTATTTTATATATCGTATCTAATATGAAGGTCCAGAATGTGTTCCAAATTGATTTTACGATGATAGATATTACAATTTATTATGAAAACGTTTTTGTTAATGTGTTGAATATAAGTATATCTCGAAATGTAAATTTTTCGTAATGTATCAGAAAAATTAATATGAACATCACAAAACTGAACAGCCTTATAAAATACTTTGAGCTCTCTATCTATAATGTATAATAATGCATTTCATAGCAAACTAAATTTGACTGTGAAGTATTGTACCTATATACCTACCTACTCAATAAAGTGAATGTTACACAGTTTCATGAAATATATATGAAAAAAATTATATTATTTTATTATGTGCTACTTCAAGTAGACTATTTGCCTGAATATTATACCTCAATAAGTTTAGTATGAATTTTGTGTGTCTTGAAAAATATATTTCAATTATTAGAATCAGAGTGGCCTTCTTTTTCTGAACCCTATCCACACTACTACACTAAAATGTATTTTGGAATTCTTACCTCTACATTAATACTTTATCAGATCCTACACGTCATATGAATAAAATAGAAAAGACTGTCTTTAATATCGAAAACAAAGGCTTAAAATATTTTTTAATAGTTGATACAAAAACAAAAGTCGTCTGTTTTAGGGTTCCGTGTTCAACGAAACCCATTACTAAGTTTATGCCGTCTACTCGGCTTTATATTTTAAACCTCAACAGAAAGTCAGTATTTTGTTGAGAGCTTTCCTATATGATGATATTGATATCGATCATCGATGTTAATAAACAAAATTAAAATAGGGATAATTGTGGAAAAATTTTTGATTATGCTTATTCGGCAGGTAATATAATCATACTAAACTTAAAAGGCTTTGAAGCTTATGTAAAAATATCAATTAATAAAAACCGACCAATTGGGGATCGCACTTCACTATCCCCAATCAGTGGCGTAGCGTAGTGGAGGCAGCAGGGGCAGCCTGCCCCATGCGGCACTTTTAGGGGCGGCAAAATTTCACAATGAATAAATATATTATCTCGTAAATATTTAAACCATTTCATGACGAACAAGAAGAATGGGCAAATGTACAATACACAATAATGATCACTGTTCTTGCTGGAAAGTTCTTTAGAATTACTGTATATTGCAGTCTTTTAAATTGAAATACCTAATTAAAAGAGCGGCTAAATTTTCCTCCGCCCCGGACGGCTCTCACCCACGCTACGCTACTGCTCCCAATCCTATGTTTGCGATTCTCTACGAGTTATGGCAATATTTATTTTTACCCAAACTGTCCATTAGTTTACACGTAGGTGTACTATTCTTCTGTCATAAGCATAAGGGAAACTAATGGAATTGCGCAAATGAATAAAGCAGCATAGAAGTACTCTGCATAGTCAAGCACGCAACAAACACAAAGATCTATAGTGCTTTCAACACATTCGGATTTACTGATTGTCGGAGAATCATTTGCTTTGCTAGTACTAATTATTAAGTATCAAAGAAAGTAAACAAACTAGCTAATTGAAGCTCAAGACCGTAGCACTTTTCGATATCAAGCGAGATATTTTTCAGCGGTTACATAATAGCAAAAGTAGGTACTTTACATATAGATAATGAAATTAGGATATAGAAGGATATAAGATACAGAAGGATATATGATACAGAAGGATATAGGATACAGAAGGATATAGGATATAGAAGGATATAGGATACAGAAGGATATAGGATATAGAAATATTATCGTTTTGAACTATTACGAGCAAGTCTTTTACTAAATCATGGGATATTTACACGTAGAATTTTAGAAGTAGGTAGTATTGTTGTTAATCAGACATACTGCGACAACTCCAACCAAATTCATAGCACAGTCATGACGACTGAATAGAGGTGTTTGACTGTAACAAAAACGGGAAGCAGCAGAAATATTCTCAAACAAAATAATTCCGTAACTAGTGCGACGCTTTTATAAAATTTTATGATAGAAATCAAAGATTCGATATGGAGGAAATCGCCAATCCTAAAGCAAGTAAAACTAAGAGCAATGAGCATAAGACTTAGAATATTTTCGCTAAGTAAAAGTATGAAAATCTCCGCTACGGTTTTAAATTGCCCGCCTTTTCTTATTTCGTCCTTATAAAAACACATCACGTGCCAATCAATATTATTGGTGTAACAGCTGGCCATTCATGGTACTATTTATTAAATTATTGAAGATACATTTCATTTACTATATGAGGACCTAGTATCCCATTAATTATTTATAATAGATATTTAACGGGCTAGACCGAAGAAAGTAATTCTAAGCAGACCAAATTAATTGACTAAAATATAAATAAACATCTACTTGGAGAAAGTTTACGACATTAATAGCGGTTAACAGAATCTGTCGGAATAATATCTTTCTTTATTTTGTTAGTGTGGGGCATTTACATAAATTATTAGCTTAAAGTAGTGTTGTGGATTAAAATTATTCAAGGGTTAAGTGATAAAACTTCTCAAAAACTAAACGTGAACAGCTATAGCAATAAAACAAAATCCGTAAAAGTAATATTAATAGATCTAACCAAAACCTTAACCCTTTTTCTTATATGTCCCAGCGAGCCCTTAGAGTAAAGTAATTGGGCAATTTTATGTTTTTCACTTCGTCCATTGTTTGTATGTTATAAAGGACACCGCGACACAGATATTAAATCACTTGACCGTAAATTCAAAGCTTAATTGATTGAAAGACACTTCCCTTTCTACCCATGTATACCCATCTCTTTCGCACCTCCCTCCCTTGATACCTCCCGGTCCCCACCACCTGGAGGGCTCGTCGCGTTATGCGCTTGAGCCTCTTGCTCATTGGCGTTTCATTTCCCGCCGCGATCGTTTCGACCGCGAACCGTAATTTTCCCCGTAAACGTGATAAAGTGCTGAGTGTTATAAAATTAAAAACTGTGACATTTATAGTGTTATAAAAAAATCAAGCACCGATTATTCACATAAGTTTTTGAACAAAAATTGTTTCTAACAGCTTTGTTGTTCGTTTTATTCTTACCCACATATAAAATAATAATTTTTTTTAGTCTAACGTGGGCTTTCTGTTGCTTGATTTTATTTTATTGTGCATATTTTTCGACCATATTATATAAATTTTAAAACGATTGCTTGTTTTCGATAACAGGTTATTATTTTCAGTAACTTAAGTGGTTTTTATTTTGTACTGTTCGGATGGAGTTCTTCTATGAGTTTTCTTCAGTCCCTAAAGTTCTTGAAAATTTTCTAGACATCCTAAATAGTATAAGGCATTTCAATAAAATGATAACTCTAGATACTAGACTTCATAAAATATCATCCGATTTATTACATTATTGTGTGGCCATAGAGCCGAAATCATTCAAATAAGACGTGACACCGTCATGCCAAAATCTTTTCAATGCAGAGTCCTTTACGGGTGCATTAGAAAAAATAGGCGTTAAGAAAGCATCCTTACCACCTAAAGCTAGTAGCGAGCCCTCGGCACCTCAGAATGGAGCTAGTAAAGCTGTATCTTCACCACCGTCCAACAACAACCGCCCTCCGCAGGGGGCGGTCTGTTAGAGTAAGTCTTCACAAGGTTTTATACCTGGATGCTGCTCTGCTCATGCTGCACACCCAATGAGTAATGCTCCTCCGCAGGGGAGCTATCACTCTCAATGTCCTCAGGGATGTTATGACAATTCTAATCGTAGCGGAGCCTCCAATAATAGGGGTTCCTTTTGATCACGAACCTATCGTCATAATCGGTCCGGCAACGGCCTATTCAAAAAGGCTAGAAATCAAAGCGCATCCGCAGATGCCTCTAGAAACGAACAGTCTAAAAAGCGAAGAAACTCGCTAGCGCTGCACCAAGTTTAAGGCTGACCAAATTCAGAACTGGCCAGTTGACCCGCTTTGCCAATCACTGGGAAGACTTGGGGGCTCTGGAATTTATCATCAGAATAATAAATGGAAAGCGGTGAATTATTTGGTGACAATAATAATAATAGTGAGGTTACTGACGCTATTAGTACAGAGAGTGGAAAAACTTACTTTTGATATTCACTATCGAATACTATTTCTGCAAAGACTTCCACTGATTGTGCCAAATATAAGAAACAGTGCTTTCAATATTCTAAAAAATCTTCAGAAATGTCAAGCCTTATAAATCAAATAAAAGCGCAAGGTGTCCTCGAGACTGTAGATCTGTCACGGAGCTTTTTGTCGACGATATTTTCAGTGCCAAAAAGCGACGGCTCTTTTCGTCCAATTTTAATCTGAAAGCTCTGAACGAGTTTGTTCTCACAGAACGATTCAGACTGATAAACGTATTCCGGGTACCAGAGCTTCTGTAGCCTCGGGACTTCTTCTCCCTAGCCTTTGTTATTCCCAAGTTACTTGGGATCGGCTTTTCTAGTCTAACCGGATTTGACTGGATATCAATTTTTACACGGAGCGGCTGCCGCCTGACCTCCGCAACGCGAAGGCTAAAGATACCCTAAGGCTACGCCAGTGTCAGGATATTATAGGGCACTGACTTCCCAATAACGACTGCCACAGATGTTCGTGACAGCCAGGACCGACGGCTTATCGTGCTCTCCGAGGCACGGAGCAGGCGATAATTGTCAATCAATACGCACATAATTTCGAAAAGTCATATAACTTCCGAAAGTTAGAGGAGCGCGACGTGGTTCGAACCCGAAACCCTCTGCATTACAGTCTCTTGGTCTCCCCACTGAGCTATCGCTGCTCTTCTGTAGCCTCGGGACTGGCTATGCAAAATAGACCTACCCTAGGCCTACTTTCACTTGCCATTTCTCAGTCGCAACGACGGCTTCTCAGACTGATTTACGAGGGAGAATTACTCCAAATTATGTGCCTAACTTTCGGACTGAGTTCGGCTCCCAAGGTCTTTGCATCCTTGACCAACTGGATTGCCCAAACGTTGCAAGAAGAAGGCATTCGTGTAATTGTCTATTTAGACGATTTTTTGATAGCCCATCAAGACGGGTTATTCCACATATCCCCATCAATAGGAACTGAGAATCTGTGAACTTTTTGTCCACAAATCCCCATTGACCAATCATCAGTTAGATTAAACTACGGACTACAATCATGCCTTGTCTTGATTATTAATGTACATGTAAGTGGATGCTCCTATTTACCATACTGCTGCTTTAGAGGCTACCATCAAATTTTATTAAATGCTTGAGTATGTTCAGTAATAGTTCATGGAGAAATGGTTGCAGCACCTTACAACTCTTATGATTTGTAAACAAAAACTTGGCGATTAATAAAAGTGATCATGAGTTTCTTGCCTGTTCTTCTCACGAGCTCTACACCCTTGCTTTGCTAAACGTGGCAGTAAATGTACATTCGCAGAAAAAATAATTTCATCAACTTAGCAATGGTGATTTATTGACATAAACCAACATAAAATTTACAAATCCGAAATTAACGTTCTGTGATCGCAGGTTCAGTCGGCAGGTACATTACCTAGGTTGACAGGTCAATTTCCAAAAGTCATAGCTCACACCCAAAAAGAATTTGGAGTACTTGCATCCTTTGGGACCCTTGGCTCAATCAGAAACGACTTCTACGGGAGAAGTATGCCAATCTGCTCTCCAAATTATCGCACGTTCTGAACGAAAAGAGAGTGGGAATAATAAATTTGCAGTTCCAAACGGCAGACTCAATCACAGGAGTTTGCTGGAGTTCCTAAACTCTGTTCTGAAATCCTCAAACCATCTGCATGCTCTACCATCAGAGGCACAGGTAGATCTGAAATGGTGAATATTAACAATAATAATAATAATATTCTATCACATACACACAACACCATCTAGCCCAAACTAAGCAGAGCTTGTACTATGGGTACTTGACAATGGATAAACATACATATATACTTTATTTTTTTTTTGTAAATACATACATATTATACATAGAAACACCCAGAAAATGGAATGGAAAATTACCAGGCCTCGACACCGATTCATATTGCACCACCAAGTCACTTTTTAACAACAACTTCCGATCTAGCTTGGGGTGCACAGTTGGACAGTCAGGCACTATCAGGACTGTGGAGTGAACAGAAAGCCGGGTTGCATTGCAACCAAAAAGAAATGCTGGTCAAGTCCTGCAAGGTCACGGTCAGCTCCTGTAAGGCTCCACAGTTCTTGTACAGTGCGACAGCAAGACTGTAGTGGCTTACTTGCGCAACGAGGGGTGGGGGCGATATCAAAACCCCTGATTGCCATTACAAAAAAGGTGTTCGAGATTCTGAACCATCACGGTATCGTTCTAAAAGTTTTTCATTTACCAGGCAGATTCAATGTTCTTGCCGATGGTCTATCTCGGGGTCGACGAACTGTGGAATTGCACTTGGTACCTCGATGCACAGACATGTTTTTCCAGAAATTCGGGACCCCTGTAATAGACCTTTTTGCCTCGAAAACAGCTCATGTCGTTGCAAACTATGTATCATTGGACTTGAACGACAAATAAGTCATTTATAACGACGCATTTTCGAGTGATTGAAACTACCAATTAGCACGGGTATTCCCACCATTTTGTCTGGTGCCAAAAGTACTAGCGCATCTAAACCAAGCTTGCGGAATTTTTATTGTGATAGTTCCTCGATGGGATCGAGTTTTCTGGAGAGCAGACCTGAAAGCACGAACCTACAACATTCCCTAGTGGACACGTCAACAGACTGTCCACCTCCCAAAGTCCAAGACATAACTGTAGAGGTATGGAGATGGATGGGATGGGTTCAAAATCTCATAAATTGGAAAGCATTGGCTAATAAGCCAAATCGATGTATTGCAGTCATCTTGGAGGTTATCAACTCGTAAGACCTATAAAGCTGCCTGGACACGATGGTTAAAATAGACTCAAAAACATAAAATTAACCCGGTTAATCCAGACGGATCAGCGGTGGCGCAGTTTTTGGCGGACTTATATCTAATTGAACAATTATCTTACAATACTATATACTATATACTACATAAATCGGTAGTAATGCAGATTCGGCTGACCATTTAAGTGTCCATACTTTAGTAAAACATGTTGCAGCATGTTACAACAGGTAGCAGCGATAGCTCAGTGGGGAGACCAACAGACTGCAATGCAGAGGGTCTCGGGTTCGAACCCACGTCGCGCACCTCTGACTTTCGGTAGTTATATGACTTTTCGAAATTATGTGCGTATTGATTGACAATTATCGCCTGCTCCGTGCCTCGGAGAGCACGTTAAGCCGTTGGTCCCGGCTGCCATGAACATCTATGGCATTCGTTATTGGGAAAGTCAGTCAACCCTCTAATATCCTGACAATGGTCTAGCCTTAGGGTATTGTTAGCCTTCGGGTTGCGGAGGTCAAGGTGGCAGCCGCTCCGTGTAAAAACTGATATCCAGTCAAATCCGGTTAGACCAGAAAAGCCGACCCCAAGTGACTTGGGAATAATAAAGGCTAAGAGAGAAGACTTTAGTAAAACATGTTCTAAAGTATATTTCTCTCAAACAACCGGTAGCAAGTAAACCTCCTATCTGGAACATCGATGATCTAGTGGCGTATTTAGCGAATACTTCCATTGATCCTAGCAATATTTTTGCAATATGTAGATTACATTACATTATACAGCCGCATTACTGCTTCTCGGTTCGGGCAGGCGCATTAGTGACTTAACGTTTCTCAACGTAGATACAGAGCATTTGATTAAATCGGATGACTACGTTATTTTCTGGCCACTTCTTGGTTCCAAAACTGATTCATCTTCTTACAGACAATACGGGAGGGAATTATTAAAAAAATACGGGCAATAGGAATCTGGAACCCGTTTATTGGATACATCAAACTATTGATATCCTCAAAAATAGACGCGAATTGGCTTTAGGTAAGTAATTTAATAAACGTTTTATTTTAGGGAAAATGCTACTATTAGGTATACCTAGCGACGGAGTTGTCATTACAAAATAATCTTTATGCAAGATGTGATTCAAGAAAAACTACGAGTTACTTATGCCATATATATAAATAGTTAACAAGTACGTACTAACTGTAGGGCAGTGCAATGGCAGTAAGTGCGCTTAACATTTTTTATAGTTAAGTTTTTACGAAACAAACGAGAGTTCATTATAATATTCCAGTATATACTGCAAGTGCAATTCGCACATATTTGTTAAAGAAGCTGCACTGTTGCAGCCGAGCTCCACTACTATGATGTGCTCTGGTTTTAATTTATTATTTAAATTCTGTACTTGTTAATTGAAAATAAATTATTAAGACAATCGACTAAATACGACCAAATCAATAACAACTAAGTCATAAAATCACTTAATCTCTAGTCTAGAACTACAAAGCTACAGAGCTGTCAAACTCGAATCAATAATTTTATTGACATCTTGTTTTAAAGAAAGGATGGAAGATAGTTCTAACTAGTCATCAGCAAGTTATTGATTATATTTTAAGATTTAGAAATTCCAAAAACATTGTGAAATTAAGTGTAAAACTACTATAAGTATTCCACAATGGGTGCAGTGCTAGGCCTTTGTTCAGCAGCACAGGTGACTGTTGTTTTTGTTATGTTTACTCACTCAAATAATATTAGAGATTTCACCATCACAAATTATTACTAAGTAAATAAAGATTTCATTACATCTTATAGAGTTTAGTATTAGTATAAGAAATATTTATTTTAAAATACAGTATAATGGCAATATTCAAAAGACCTTGTATAGACACTTATAAAATGTATACTTAGATCTTGTTTATGATTCATATTCAACAAAACACTAATCCAATTAAACTCCTTTTGAACTAAAGGATTGATTCATATGGGAACAATTTAATATATTTTGTCTACCCTCATAATTATATCAATATAAAGCAGTCATTATCAGCTTTCTCTTTGTGTGTAAAGGATAATAATAAAGGATAATTTTGATTACTTGAAGCACAAGAGCACCAGTATATTAACCTTTTCTGTTACTGTTTTCTTATACAAACAATTTTTTTAGAAATACACTTCTAGAAGATCAATGTGTGATTCTAAAAAATGAAATAGTAATAAGATAGTCTAGTTATAAATAAGATTTGTTTCTCAGCCAAAAATGGCTATTTATAGAATATCAATCAACTTTATTAACATCACAGAAAAATACCGTACTGAAATCTCTATTGGTTGTACTAAAATAATGATAATTATGTTAGCTGGCATGCTGCTGTGGAAGTACAGCATGTTCCTTATGCTGTTCAGCATGTCCAACATGCGCCAACTCCACATCAAGCCGTCTGATGTACACGGTGATGCTGCTGCTGGTGATGGTGGCGGCATGTGTTGCACTAGCACCTGGACTACATGAACAAATGAAAAATGTAAGTCAATTTGATATCTTTTCATAGTTAATATAGTGTCTTAATTTAATGACTAAATAATATTGTCTTCTGTTTATGTGAATGTTATTCATTGAAATTAAACTACTAAATACGGATTTTATCACATTGTTTATTTGACACTTTTTTACATAATTTAGAAACTACTACTAAACAAAGATAAGTAAATTTTTACCATCCATCAAGTGCCAACTACCTTAACAAGATGCAGGGGTCTACAAAATAGATTGTGACTGCCACCTCTTATACATTGGTCAAACCAAGAGAAGCATAAGCACCTGCATAAAAGTACACATAGCTGATGTAAAACACCAACGCTCGTTAAAGTCTGCTGAGTGTGAACATGTGCAACAGGGGACCAACCACTACCTGAGATTTGACAAACCACAGATTCTCGCTACAGAACACTGATTCCTACCAAGGATGTTTATCGAGGCTATTGAAATAAAAAAAGATACTAATTTTTATAGAGAAGATGGTTGGAATTCACCACCAGCTTGGGCTCCAGTAATTCAAATAGTCAAACCCAAGAAGAAGCAAACCACAGCTAGACTTCATGATACTTTGAGCTCATTCTGCATAAATTGAAACACCAATGATTAAATTATGTTTATATACTTTGAAATAACTACACTGGAACATTGAGCCAACTACCATCTTAGTATCCCCGTGACCATGGCTGCTGAAATGCAACCAAAACATTAGAGAAAGTGTAAAGTTAAATATAAATAGTTTTAATAGTTTTAATAATTTAATTAGCTTAAAAATTAGTAAAGTTTAATAGTAGTAGTTTCTAAATTATGTAAAAAAGTGTCAAATAAACAAAGTGATAAAATCCGTATATAGTAGTTTAATTTCAATTAATGACTTAATTTAAGTTATTACTTAGTTTCTAGAAAGGTCATATATAATACATACCCTAAGTTAATTATAAAAAGTATAAATATGAGATATTGATCACTGGCTCGTTCTTATATAGTCCATTGAAAATTTAATGGTAGAGTACTGGTAACATCCAAATACCACTTACCTTAATTTATTTAATCTATTACATTGTCATAATGGAAGCCTTGGACAAGAAGGGACTCTTCTGACACAGGTTTATTGAACTAAAAGGAATAGCTGTCAAACCATATTTATATTAACCATGTAATAGTTGAAAATAAAGAATTTTGATTCTTCAATCTACCCGCACTTACTGTTTTATATTAATTTGTATTCTTTTTTACATTTCTTTCAAGTGTATCCCAAAATGCAGATCTACAGTGGGTGAAACGCCTTTCCCATTGTGCCTCTTCCATTGTGTGTGAAATAAGTTAATTGACATAACACCATCACTAGCCATTGAACTAATGTAGCTAGAGATCCCTAAAGCTTAGTATTCTATTACAGGTTCCGTTTTGTAAAAATTCGACCGCCTATATACCAAGTGACTACAAGGTAGACTGTGATGCGGCTGTGGGGTACTTGGCTGTTTATAGGTAATCATTTGCTTTGTTATGTGAAATCCATCTGTTTGAATGTTTACAAATGAGTCAACATAGGCATTATTAACTGAAATAAACTAAATGTCTATCCATATTTAAAGTTTACATTGCATTTGAATAAAAGAGGTGAGTATGAGCATGACAGTAAATACTCCTTACATTATTTTCAATGTACAGCTACTTACAAATTGTTGTAAATTTAAGAGACGCCATTGGGTTGAACAGGGTTTGTATAAGAAATACAATGTTATGAAACCAACCATATAATTTTTAATTGAGGTACTCTCCATATAAAAATATGAAGAGTACCTTGTTCTAGCAGCTATTTGAAGCCACCTTATTGTAATAAAGTGACTTAATTGTTTTGTCTTCAGGATCTGTTTCGCAGCATGTCTTTTCTTTGTTTTGATGGCACTTATTATGATTGGTGTGAAATCTTCAAAAGATCCTCGAGCAGGCATTCAGAATGGGTAAGTTTTTACAGTATATATTTTGTTTTTATTTTTCCTATCTCTATCAGTCATATATGACTGATAATATTGTTTGTTTAAAAATTTAGTACATTAAGTACCTATACTAATACTTTGGCCATGAGTAACAAGGTAAAAGAAATGTTCTCATTTCCTAATAAATTAAGTAATCAACTCGACACTACATACATAGATGCACGGTGCACCGAGTGTGTCAATTCCTGAATTGCATGGAATAATAATTTGTTTGTCCCTGATCTAAACCTGGGTTGTAGTTGAGCTTTGTGTTGGGACACTAAACTGAAATTATGCCCAGGACAGGATTATGACAACAGACTGATAAAGTGTTTTAATAGTAGTAGGTTTACATGCCTATAAATTGACTTATAAAGAATCAAAAACAAAGTTAAGGAGCGATTATCATCCCTATATAAAGAATATTAACATTATAGTGGTTTAATGTACTACCACCACTGCAAATGATGTGACAATTACCTACTTTCCAGCTTCTGGGGTATCAAGTATCTGTTGGTGATTGGTGGAATAGTTGGTGCCTTCTTCATTCCCGAGGGACAATTTGCATTAACATGGATGGTATTTGGCATGATAGGAGGCTTCTGTTTCATAATCATCCAGTTGATTCTGATCATTGATTTTGCCCACTCATGGGCTGAAAAGTGGGTCTGTAAGTATAATTATGAGTGTCTTTTTATGTAATATGTAAGGAAAGCGTCACATATTATAGGGAAATACATATTGAATCACTGCTTCAATACCACTTAATCACTCATGTCATGATAATCTATAGTAGTAAATCCAGTATTGTTAGTTGACAGTAGTTAATGTGAAGCAATGAAAATGATGCTATGCTACTTACGAAGTGGCATAACATAATTTTCTTTAGCTTCAATTAATATAGTTAAAATGATTTCACTCAAAAGACAATTGGTACACAAAGATGACAAGTGTTTAGGAGCTTGATAACAATTATTTATTTAGTTAATTAATAATTACTGTTAATTATTACGTATTAAAAAAATTGTAGAATATCTGACTGTTATTGGAGTTTAATAACACTTAAACAACATGGAGACAATACGGAATATGTGTTGCTTTTTCAAATAGAATATTACGGCCTTATTAAATCCTGAATCACGAAAGACTTTATACAACATTCCAACTATGGACCCAAACAACACTTAAACCCGGCACAACTACATGTTTGTATATTATACAATTTTTTGTTTCTTGTTGGATTTGAACTCATAGCAATCGCCGTAGTGGCAGTGGCGAGGGGAACCCTTCAACCACTACAACATGCGTGCATTCAAATAACATATCGATATCGATCGTGGGTGTAATAATTTGTTGCGCCGTCAGGGATATACAGGTTTAGTATGTACTAGCTGGCCCTCCCACGTTTATGATTACTGTTCCCCTGTCTTGACTCGTAGCGTGATGTTATAGCCTATAAACTTTCTCAAAAACTGAGCTATCAAATACAAACATTTTTCAAAGGCAACTGTTAGTTCCAAAGAGAATTACAACAAAAATAAACAATCTCTTCAGCTTACTTATATTAGTATAGATCTTCTATACATAAAAAGGCAAAGACAAGACAATTTAGTGCCTTTTTCCGCCTCTGTCAACAGTTTTTTTTCTTTTGTTTAGTAGCTATTGACGCGCTATAGTGTTATCAATATAAACAAGGTGTTGCAGCCATTACATCATATACTAATAACAAGTGAGAAACAGCAATGAATTGCCGTAAATCTTAGAGTTCGCAAAAATGGTTCAAGTAATATGCAAAGGTCATGTGATACCACGTACCGACCTTGAGGTCAAAGGTCATTTCGGGGATATATCGACAAAGCCGAGTCGAATGCCGTTGACCGCGAGTCTCTAGCTCTTACGGTTCTTGAGTTGAAAGTAGTATAACAGACAGACGGACGGACGGACAAAGCTGTTGTATAAGAGTTTAGTCGAACTCTAAAATTGAATAAATATCTTTTCAATATTTTTTCAATAATGATGGCCTAATTTCGCCTTTTGATAAAGATAAAGATAAAGATATATTTATTTGTGAAAACATGTGTGTGCGATATAACAATACATGCATATTCCAAGATGTTATGGACAAGCGAACGAACGAACGAACGAAGCAAAGCAATTTGAGCGAACATTAGCAGATATAATTATGTAAGTGATGTATTGTGTGTTTGTTCAGCGAACTACGAGGAGTCGCAGTCTCGCGGCTGGTACGCGGCGCTGCTGCTGGCCATGTTGTCGTGCTTTGCGCTCGCTATCGCCGGCGTTGTGCTGCTCTACGTGTATTACACTAAAGTAACTAGCATTCCTTTTATCACTACTAACATGTTTCTTTCTACCTATTATTAGACTAAATAGATGGACAAAGATGCATTTTCATCCATTCTAGGCTGCTCCATATATGAGCGGGATCCCTGGTTCCAACGCAATACTACATTGAGCAGGGACGCCGCTAAATACATCCTGCGTTAACTTTATTGTAGTATTTTTCTTGTAGTTCTTATTATATAATAACCAACCCGGCAGACGTTATCCTGCCCTTATGAAAAAATATCCTAGAATCCAATTGTTGCATCGCCTACAAGGTCCAATTGTGAATCTAAGTCATCCAGACACACTCAAAACACACCAAGAATTTCATTAAAATCGGTTCAGCCGTTTAGGAGATCAGTGAAATAACGCACATATATAAAAATCCTAATCCTAACTAATATTATTAATGCGAAAGTGAGTTTGTGTATTTGTTATGCTTTCACGCCTTAACTAAGTAGTTACGATAAACGATTAACGACATACGATAAACGATTCGATGAAATCGTTTATCGTATTTCTGTACCCCGGCAAACGTCTATACGAAATTTTCGTATAGACGTTGTCCGGGGTACAGAATTGGACGTAAAAGATTTTTTGCAGATTTTTTTTGATTTCATTCAGAGAAAAGTAATGTTACTAGCCTACATTTGCCGCGGGCAAAATCTAGTTATATGTACATATTATAAAGATTATTCGCTAATATACTTGCTTTTACTTTCAGTCTGACGGCTGCGAACTGTCCAAGTTCTTCATATCGATCAACTTGATCCTGGTAGTGATAGCGAGCGGCATCTCCATCCTACCTGCGGTTCAGGAACACCAGCCTCGCTCCGGATTGCTACAGTCGTCTGTTGTCTCGCTCTATGTCATGTATCTTACGTGGTCCTCTCTGTCCAACGCGTCGAGCGAGTGCAACAGTCTAACTGGTGGATCTAATGCGGTTGGTATTGTGTTGTATAAAAAACAGTTGTGCTGTAAGAGAATTATATGCTACTATTCTATAAAATGAAAGTTTATAAAGATATATTATACTTAATCACGAATAAAAAGTTAAAAGTATTTTAATAATACTTAGCACTTAGATATCCTATGGCCTAGACTAACATAGCATTTTTATCTTGGTATGCGTTCTCATAGGTTTCATGCAGCCAAGGAATAGAATATAATTTGGACTCTGGAATCCGAGCATTGGCTAAGATATTAATAATAAAATGTGTAAAAAATAGGTATATATTATTTATTCTATATTAATTATATTATATTTATAATATGTATGTACTTAAATTGATTATGCGTACCCAGGAGACAAAAGAAGATATTTATTGGGTATGTATTATAATTGAAATGTTGTTTTCGCAGATTTAATATTGTTTTGTAGTTTTGCACTTATTTATTTTACTGATAGACTTACCTTGGTGATGCAGCGGCGCAAGTCCTTAACACATCTATCTACCATGAGGCAATATTGTTTATTCCGTCAGTGTGTACACTTTACACCAGTATTTATTAAGTATAATATTTTATAACTGTTGTGGTTTCAGATCTGTCTTACTCCTTCTGACTGATATAAGTGTAGTCTTATTATATTTATGACATATATAAGTATATCTATCTATTTTCTTCTTTTTCAAAGCCTTATCCCATTAAATGGAATTGTATCGCCCACTCATCTCTCTCCATCACTATTAAACTAATTAGCTCTTACATAAAACTAATTTATTACATAAAAGCTTACACTAATTTATTATGTTTTTTATATGATTGACAATCTTTATGTATTCTTACACCATACACACATCAACAGAATCTAGACATATTTTGTATTTAATCAAATATCTAAAAATCTATGAAGAATTTTCTGATATAGTAAATAGAAGAATTATAGTGAAGCGACCTGGTTGATATCCGTGGCCGCTTCTAAATAATTTTTCACTGTGCAGTAATCGAACCTTGATATGCGCGATGGGTTAGGTAGGTACTTTGTTATGAGCGGAGTAGTAACGAATTACTAACAATTTTGCCGCCGTATTTTGCTGATTCATTTAATTGTTTAAATTTATATTTTCAAATTATGGAAATATTATAAAAGAGTTTTCGATATGTATATAAACTATTTATGGCAGCTAAAAAGATTTCAAACTAAAATCGTAAATAATTTAGGATTAAGGTATCTCTAGATTTTGTTGATGTGTGTATATCTTATAAGTTCTAGGTACAGACAGGAAGACAGGTTAGTCACAGAATCTTTTAGATAATTATTGTACCTATCACAGTGTAGGGCGACATCCCCATGCCATTATATTATTTTTATGTAGGTACATATAACAGTGTCACCTAACACACTGCAAAAATAATCGTAATTGTAGTAAGAATAATTGTTAGACTGCACGGATGGCGTAGTAGCTTAAGTGGTCGCCTCGCCACCGACACTGCGCCGAGTGTTGTGGGTGCGAATCCCATACGGGACAAAAATGGTGTAATCCATAAATGGTTCTTTCTGTCCGTCGTTTGAATGTTTGTTAAGTCCCCCGCGATACAGGAATTATTACTAGTCATCAGCATCAGATTGCACCACCATAACACGTTTGATCTTTGATTGCACTTTTATATTTTTTTATTTGATACCTGTCTTAGGAATTGCAGTAAAAACAGAAGTAGGTATAATATTAACTGGTACGTGTACGTCCACAGTCGTCCTTCGACAAGCAGTCGATCATCGGGCTGGTCATTTGGGTGTGCAGCGTGCTGTACTCGAGTATTCGTACCGCCTCCTCCTCCTCCAAGATCACAATGTCGGAGCACATCCTCGCTAAAGACGGACAAGGAGGTGAATATGACCCTCTTACTCTACCCTGCATTTAATAATAATGTGATTCTATACAAAGTTCTAACGTGACTAACGATGAGACAAGTTCAGGGTAAGAAGTTACATTTCCATATTGCTTCTTAACTTATTTTGTTTGGCCATGTTGGTGTCGCTTCTGTTGTACGTTTATACAATTTTTTACTGTGTATTTTTCTTTTCTGTATAACTAAGTGACACATTAAAAACTATGAAATTGGCGTGTCAATTGTACAAATCACTCCAATTCAATACAATCACTCGACAGTTATCGGCACTTCCAAGCTCAAGCTTAGGGCCAAGACCTATATATAATAAATGGTCCCTAATGCCGTCTTTGGTACTGCAGGTGAAATCTCTCCCGTAACGTTAGCAGTTTCAAAGCCAATATTCAATTTAAATTGAATGTTGATATAAACCTGGCTAGATATTATAAATATTAATAGAATTCACAAGCCGGATAGTAGTAACTATTGATGTATATAACTCTGAAGTCTGAACCGCCAGTATCTTAAAACCCACACCCGATGACGGGTGCATTCTTTTATATATTTCAAATAGTGCTCAATGTGCAACACAGTGATTAACTAAGTGGTCTTTATTCATTACGACAAAAATAACGACTAAATGTATGTCGCTTGAAAATAAGATAAATAAGGTTATATTTAATTGGTATAATTCGTAACAACAGAATCGGCACCTACAGTTTGTAATGACAACAACTAAACGTCGTTATCAGTGTGTCCTCTACCGGCTTGTTTATTGAAGTTTCGTCGCACAATGTTTGATCACTTATCTCGTAGCCAGAGGTTGAACAACTAAAACCCTTAGCATTTGCTTCAAACTAAGACAATGATTATAATATCTAAAATATTATTTTTGGTAAAGTTTTTGCCATTCGACTTTTGACCTTATCCACAGTGTTGTCTGAAACTTTATAATTATAACGTAATTACCACTAAGCATGTTGCGAAATATTTTCCCTTTTGATTGATTTACGTTTCCAAAAACAAACTTATATACTTTTTGATACACTAGCTACATATAATATTCTGTCACACATTTTTTTTTACTTTTTATGAATCACTAACGCATACTGTGCATTCCTTGCGGACGTTACGCGGCGGCGGCGCGGTATAAGGGCAAGGAGGGCTCATTGCTAACGAAGGTAATGCCACAATGTACACTTGGCCTTATCATCTAGTAACACCTACAAGTGGGAGATGTATCTATACATAACATCATAACAGTAATCTCAGAACCAGCGTGTTTTGCTTTTATTTACCGTATCCAACAGTTGCTTTATTTTTAGCATTGAAAATAAAAGAACTAGGCATTATTCTTTCCTTATATTGTTTATGCTTTACCAATATCTAGTTTAGTTAACATACACAAGCTTTTTTACTCTTTCCATACCTATTACAGCAGCGATGTTTGTGCTTACACAATATCACAATATTAGTACATAAATAGTATACAAAGCACTCTTAACTCAATATAAAATTTAAAAATCTAATAGCTACCGGTCTTATTGCGTAACATATAAAATTTAAAAATTTAATGGCTATCGGTCTTATTGCATAACATATAAAATTTCCAAATTTTCTAATGTAATGAGGCTAGAGACTCAGAATAGATTTTGTAGCAATTTTTACAAAATTAAAATAATACTCTAATATCTATGTAACTATACATAGGGATATCCGTAAACGAAATAATTGCCATACTATATAGTATGGCAATTATTTCGTTTATATAGCATTGTTTCTATTTCGATACTCTATTTCCTAAATAAATAATGATTCAATATAAAAAAGAAAGTTGTGATTTCTTTAAAAGTCTCATATTTTCTTGTTCTCACTGTATGTACTAAGTTCCCGCTCATTGCCAACAAACCCATTTCATTAGTATTTTCTTTGGTTCTGCCTGCGTTTATGTTTTATATAATGCTTTACCGGCGTGTTGTTAGTAACAATGTTAATGCTGCATGTTGGTATGCTCACTGAGCACAGGGTATGATTCCGTAGAGGGCGCTGACGGCGGCGAGGCGGGCGCCGGCACGGAGACGAAGGTGTTCGACAACGAGGGCGATGGCGTCGCCTACTCCTGGACGTTCTTTCACGTAGTGTTCGCTCTCGCCACTCTCTACGTCATGATGACACTTACTAATTGGTACAAGTGAGTATCTAAATGTAACTTTAAAACTGATAGCGTAATACTAATAAGGAAATAATTTTTGTCGATCCTATTAGGCTACGCTAGTATATTATTTGAATTATATGAAACTTACTTTAAATAATACTCGACAGTGTGATTCTAAAAAGCCCAAAATATTTTTGTTGGTTTCGCTAGGTTACGCTAGTATATTTTTTGAACATAAATCGTCTTTAATATAGTAAGATTTCTGATTATGGTAAATCGATTGCTGATAACATATTAAGGCAGCACAATTAAACGTTTTCTAGTTATACACACCTTCCAATTAAACTAAATCGTACATAGTTTTAATGGTTATTAAAAATATTTCAGTTTATCTATACTAATATTATAAAGCTGAAGGGTTTGTTTGTTTATTTATTTATTTGTTTGGTTGAATTCAGCTAATGGTTCTTAAATTCAGGAACTACTAGTTTGAATTGAAAGATTAAAATTATTTCAGTGTTGGATAGCCTATTTATCGAGCGAGGTTATATAACATCACGCTACGACCCACTGGGCCAACACAGAAATTATAATAGCATAGCGCATCCAGTAATTAAATATGAGCTCTGAATTAATAAAAAACGAACAGATTAATATTACAAAGTACATAGACAGTCAAATATTGACAGGATCATCAACTGTCAACCAGGGACTGAACTAAACGTCTTACGAATAATATCACGTTTCGTCAATAGTCGGTATTCTCCAGACTTTGTTATCTACTTCTGTTTGAATGTTATTAAAGTCCTCCGAGACATAGAATTTATTATGAGGGAGAAAGTCGTCTTTTAAATAAATTAACACGTGGGAAAACCTTCAAACTTGTGTTGCTTCGTTGTTCAGTGCGCTAGATATTAACAAAACATTTCTGTTACAGCCCGAGCTCGCGGCTTTCGAAGGAAAATGTTGCCTCAATGTGGATTAAGATAACATCCTCCTGGATCTGCGTCGGCCTTTATATCTGGACCCTGGTGGCTCCAACCATATTCCCAGACAGAGAGTTCAACTAAACATGTTACTTTATCAATATATCATAATGTTATTCTGAATTTAATCTATAGTTACATAAAGAACATAATTGTCAATTGTCTTTAGATTTGTAGAATTGCTAATTTTTATAGTTTAAGTCATACTTTGAATTGTTAAATTTAGATCTCAAAACATATTATCGCTGTTTATTCAATTCTCTTTTATATCTACTATCCTGTGGACACGTACTTTCTACTCAGATATCTACTTGTAACTTTTTTATTTAATTATATAAGTAATTTTCATTTTAATATTTGACGTGTAATAACACTTATTTTGTAGCTTTAAATGTCTGTTTAATCTAAAATCAATATAATTTCATAAATAAATACCATCTCCCATTCAATAATTCGTTTGTCTGTAAAGCTATCTTAACTCCTAGTTATAGCAATACATATAATTAACCAGTTATTTTTGATAGGGAAATGCACCTATTTCCTGTGCGGGCTGAGGCATGTTTAGGTGGGAGCGAGAGCGTTGTGAATGCAAGACTATATTTTAAAAGATCTCCACAGCAGCTTAAGTCTGTGTGTAACACATTCGCATCTTCATAACTGTTACACGCTTCATACGCCATACATTTTACTAGTGAGCCTGCTAGCGGGGTCCTCGGTAATACAGATGCGCCGCCAGGGTGAGCCCACGACATGGGTCTGTGATATACAGCAATTACTCGTAACACAAAACCCTCTCGTTATTAGGAATATGGTCATAGTTCTTCTAGATATAGGATTCCTGGAAGTATTTTAGTGCTGTTTTCTATTTAGAATGTACATACATTAAGATACGGGTGAGTAAACAATTTTTTTATATTTGCTGTCATCATGAGACGTGTACCATTTTAGAAAACCATTTTAGGAAGATCAATTAAAATTGTTTATTTTTAAATGTATTTCTGAACCTACATTTTTAACATTCTTTTATTTACTAATTTTCTTTTTACTTATTCTTTTTTCAGATCAGCACAGACGTGGTAGTAACTTAATTAGCGAAATGCAAAATGTTAATTCTGAATCTCAGAATATGTGTACAGAATATGAAACTTTGCCAAAGAAAACCAGGGTGTCAACAGACAGCCAGGAAACCTGTGTCTCGCAAGATGAATTACCTGATTCTCAACCTCTTGATTATTTATCCTATTCTATAGAAATTGATACATAGACACAAAAACCTATATCATCTATCACAACAAGAGAAATTGTACTATGACGGAATACGAAGGTTGCAATATGAGTGCAGAAAAGCAATTTCAATGTAACGAATATTTTGGGAGAATGGTAGCTTTGGAGATGTTAAAGTTTCACGGCAATACACGTTATATAAAGGAAATATTAGAAATTTTGAAGAATAGTACCGGAAAAAATAATTTTTCTGCAAACAATTATATTCAGTCAGTTCACTATAGGAACTAATGACATCAAGAGTTCTTCTAGAAAAACCTACGAAATAATTATGTATAAAATAAATAACTTTGAATAAAAATTATTCATATAATTTCAAATCATCGATATTACATTTAAATGAATATGAATAATAGACGACAAATATTGAACCTAAATAACTCACTAGTTCCACTGTAATCTGGCGAATGGACCGGTCTACTCCTATTACCACTACCAACAAGGCACCTTTGTTGGATCTATACAGCGGCTACACACAGGCGCAAAAGTAACGCTTCTTAACAGAATAATCAGTTTGCTCAACATTTGCTGTAAGGTGGTCATAATTTAAATGATAGCCATACTTTTGAAATTTTACATACATGCCAAAAACAATTTAAAATAAGTATATTGGGAGAATTAAGGATTAAAAAACTGAATAAAATACATTGCTGAACGAACAAATAAACTTCATGTCACCATTGCTTTATTTGCCTACCCACGAAATTTGTCATTCTGACGATAATAATAATAATAACTTTATTTCTTAAAGATTTGAAAATAAATATACAATAATATTCATAACTGGTCCAGAGAAACTCAATTTAGTTTGTAACGATGGCACCTGTGCTAGTGAAATTCAGTGTATTACACGTGTCAGCGCCTTCCATTTCATGTGTCTACAGTTATAGAAGTTGACAAACAAAAATAAGCATTATTGTAAATACATGTTTTATAAATATTTTAACCAACATCACTTGTTATAATTTTAGTATGATTCAATTCGTGTGTGCGCAAGCGTGTCTGTATGTGTGTGTGAGCATGTGTTATGTGTGTGCGTGTGTGTGCATGCGAGGATATGATTGTTGAGAATGAAGAAATATGTATGTTATGATGGTGTATTCAAAAGATTTTCCGTCTGTCCATAGTCCAAAGTTTTTAACCAATTTGGTAACGCTAATTTGAATCTACTTCTTGTTAGGGGATGGATGTATATTACTTTGTTAATACGGTTGAACAGAATAGAATTAAAAATGTAAAAACTTCTTCTAGCAAGAGATGTTTTGTGAGTTGCGATAACGCAAATGCGGTCCTTTCTGCGTTTGCTCTTGTTATTTAAGGGTACTTCTGCGTGTTTACGGAGTGTCACCTAGAGCACAAAAAGCTGTCTCACAGTGAGTACTGAACATTCTTAATATAGTGATGTTGTTGGATATCTGAATGGTTTCTGTAGTAAAACTTTGAGTACAGCTCTTTGTGCTATTTCCACTTTAATAATATATGTAGAACAGGCCCCATGTGGAGATTCTATAACAAATCACTGATTGTACAAGAGCAAAGTACACAAATTTTAATGCATGTAAGTCAGCTGAGGACCTTAACTTTTTTACGACATATATCAACTTTCTAATGCGAGACAATAGAGTTTCAATATGCTTATCCCAACGAAGATAAGAGTCTATATGCACGCCAAGATACTTGATACTAGATGTGTACCAAGGCACAAGCCTGCTTACCCTTGGTACACACATGCTCATTTAACGGGGTAAAAGTGTGTCACTTTATTTGAAGACCACCGTGCGGTTGAAAGGAAGCGTTGCAGGAGAAGGTAATATATTTGGTTATTTCAACGTCCAGTTTGAGATGACTGGTAGCTAGCCAAGACATTACTATAAAGAGAGCTTTATCTGCGTGACTAGGCTTGCATCCAGTTTTTCCATGGATGATTAATACTGTATCGTCAGCATAGGCATACGACTGAGGTCATTTACGTACAAAATAAAATGTGTTGGGCCCAATACGCTCCCCTGGGGCACGCTATATGTAAGTGTTTCTCCGTCACTAATATGCTAACCAATCTTCACTCACTGAGTACGTCCACTCAAGTAGCTTCGGAACACTTCCAGAACAGTTCCTCTTATCCCTATGGATTCCAGCCTGTCTAAAAGCATAGGAACAGATACGCTATCGAAAGCTTTTGAGAGATCTAAGAATATGGCTAAACTTATAGTTTTCCTCTCTTTCAACTTGTTAACTGAGTCCGTTAGGTCGATAACAGAATTCTCTGTGGAATTGCCTTTAACGAACCCATATTGGTTGTCAGAGATGAGATCGTAGTTATCGAGGTAGCCTAAATCTTTTGTTAATGCACTAGTCAAAGACTTTTGACACCGTGGTTAGAACAGAGATAGGTCTGTAATTGACAACTCTTTCTGTCCCGATTATTGAAAACAGGATGGACAATTGCCTTTTTAAATTCCGAAGGGAAAGTTCCTGTCGATAAAGAAATATTGAAAATATGTTTTAGGGGTGGAATTAGGTACTGACGAGTTGATATTAAAAGTACTGCTGAAATATTGTCCCATTCCATTGCACAATTGTCTTTTAAACTTAAGATTGTAACTTCCAGTTCAGATTCAGTAAAATCCCACATGGCCATAGAATTACCAGCATTATTTTTAGGTGGCACTGTACAGAATACTGAACTTGAATGATGACGCTTAGTTTTTTGTATATTAGAGGCTAATGTTTCGCCAATGTTTGAAAAATACTAGTTAACAATATTTGTAAATTCCTTAGGGTCACTGTGTAAGTTGAGAAGTTTGTTCAAAGGCAAATTTTGTTCACGCATTTCGGTGATACTCTTAATGACATCCCACGAGGCCTTTGAGTTACCCCTAGCCGCTTTAAGTTGCTTCTTATTATAATTATTTTTGATTTATTTTAATAAGTTATTGCAAAAATTGCGATATCGTTTATAAGTCGTTTGAATTATTATATTATCCGGACATTAATTGAATTTTTGGTGTACAGCATCTCTACTCTTAATACACTTTAGGAGGCTAGGGGTAGTCCAGAGCTTAATGATTTTTTGCCTGTATGGTATCTTGATTTGCTTGGAATATGTCTGGATGATGTTTGAGACTTTAGTGATTAGTGAGTCGGCAGCTAAATCTGCATCATTCAACATGAATATATAAGAAAAATCAACCTTTTGCAAGTCAGATATGACTGCCGGTAAGTCCACACGATTAACATATTGTGGCGGCTTTTTGTATGTGTTGTTTGAACCCAGGCACAGTAGAGGGTTGTACCAACTGGTTAGTGATGTAAGTATTCAAGATAAGTGACACAGCTTGTCTCGGTGTACGCAGTAAAATGTGATCCAAGCAAGCACTGCCGCGGGTTGGCAATACATAAGCTGGAAGAATTCCATTTGATGAGCATATATTGAGATATTCTTCAGCTAGACTATTTAATTGTCCAGAAGCTATGTATATCAATATTGATGTCACCAATAATAGCTATACTTTTATAGGCACGAAGCGAGTAAAGTGTTTCATTAAGGCTAGTAAAGAAGTCATTAGCGTTCCTGTGCGATGGGTGACCCGATGTTTTACAAGAGTCCTAACATAAACACAAGTACCATCGTTATGGTTTGAGTAGGTTGAGTGATAATTTGAGAACCTCTCCACAGTTGGTAGTGATGATACTTTGCTCAACCAACACTCTGACAATATTATAAAATCACATGTGATAGCTATTTTGTCCAGTAGTACAGTTAGTTCATCAAAATTACGACTAATACTGCATATATTCATGTGGAAAATATTAAGATTTTTATTGTTCTTAAAACATAAGTACTGTGATTTGGATGGCATTGAAATGACTTTGACGCATTTATACTGTCCAGGTCATCTGATATATTAGTTAGGCTATCCACAGTAATAATAATAGAAATGCTAAATAGGACCTAGCAAGATAAGCGACCAAACCATCCGAAATCGTTTACGTGAATTGGGTCTGCGTTCCCGAAGGCCGCTGAGGATTCCACCTATAGCACCCAGCAATTATAGGTCCCGTTTGCAATGGGCTTGCAAACACAGAAATTGGAAGCAAGAAGACTGGCGTTTCGGTGTGAGACCAGATACAAGACGTACTCAGATTTGGAGGACTTCTGGGTGTCAAGAACGTTTGAAATTTTGTCAGCAAGTTCATTCATATGGAGGTGGAACAATAATGGTTTGGGCCGGTACTTGGATCAGTGGAAGAACCGATCTCACTTGGATCAGGGGCAACCTCAACGCTCAGATTTATGCGGAGAGGATTGTTTCAGGCGTGATCATCCCTTTGCGAAACTCGTTGGATGATCCATTTCGACTAATGCATGACAATGCACGTCCACACACGGCTAGAGTTGTAACACGTTCTCCTGCCGATGCTCGTATCAACGTCCTGCCGTGGCCTGTTCACTCTCCAGACCTCAACCCAATTGAACACGCATGGGATATACTCCAAAGAAGAGCTCTGTCGAGTATGGATGCCGTACATACTACATACCCCACAACAACTTTTTGACTTGTTAGAAAGAACGTGGGCGGCCATTCCTCAAAGTGATTTTGATGAACTGATTTTAAGCATGCCAAATCGATGTGATTGTGTTATTCGTGTCAATGGTGAGATACAAAGACTATTAATTTTTTAATCTTTGAAATAATAATTATAAAAGATCCTCATTTTTGCCTATTTTTCCATTTACTTGAAGACATTAACTTGGATTAATTTTTAACAATTTACAAAAATTTCAAATTTTCTTAATTTTTACAAAATATAGGGATCATTTAATAACTTATACATAGGAATTAAAGTAAAAAGCTAGTCTGGAAGACTAGAGTTGGCAAATATTAATTAGATAGTTTTTTATACTTAAAAATGTACTTGATCCCTAGACACTTTTGATGTGTCTCACATAGCCAGGAAGGTGTTCATCTACATATATAAGCTGACGCTGACCTTTAATGCCAATGGTATCAGTATTAAGTTTCTCAGAGACGTGCGAGCCTTGTTGTATAAGCGGGCAGCGTTTAATATTTGATTTTTAGAAGAAACCGAGTGTAGCTCGCCTACAATAGGTCTGTTTGTGTCTTTCTTACCCGGTAACCGGTATATATCACGTAGATTAGAAGTTTCTATGCTAGAATTGACGGCATTACATATTTTTAGTAAAACAGCTGTTAGGTCGGTGCTTTCCTTTTTGCACTGAGGAACATTCCTTGTCTCAATACATGAGCTGCGTGAGCTTATTTGGTCGTGAACTTTCATCTCCAGGGACGTAATGAAGTTGCAAAGTTCACTTTTCTCTTTTTCTAATATTTCGATATTATGTTTCCTGCTTTCATATTCTTTATATATAAACTCAATTGATCTTTCAATATCATTGTTTGTTTCTTGAAATTTTTTGTTTTGTATCTTAATTTCGGCGATTTCAGATGTTAATTTTTTGAGGACATTGTCTTGGTCCTCCTTCCATGTAGTCAGAAGATTCATAACTTTTCTCAAAAGATGATAAGTTGGGTCAAGGGAGCTTTTGTCTGGAGCTCACATTAGCTCGATCCTGTTAAAGATAAGATAAAGATAAAGATAATTTATTTGTGTAAACATGTGTATACATACAGAAATATAAATGCGTGAAAGATGTTACATGAAGTTTGTCCCAACATGTTTGCCATATTGTATGACGTACAAATATTTGTGAAGTTAATTGTCAAAATTAGCATATGCATAGTAAAATATTATTTAAAATAACACTATTCATTGTTTTTTGTTGTGTTAATTTTCAAAAGAATTTTTTTCTTTTAACCGGTCGTATACCGCCGGCTCGCATACCAGCCGGCAGATTTGTACCCGTCGTAGGCCGGTGGCTCGCATGCGAGCCACCAAATTGGCGCCAAAACGCCGCGCGCCGCCTTCGCTTTAGCTTAAGCTAACGTAAAACCAATTTGGTGGCTCGCATGCGAGCCACCGGCCTACGACGGGTACAAATCTGCCGGCTGGTATGCGAGCCGGCGGTATACGACCGGTTAATAATGATTAAATTTAAACAACAATTCGCCTTTTCTCTTCGCTAATTTCAAGTAATAGTCATAATAGTCAAATGAAATTACAAGATAATAAAAACAATAAATAATTCAATTTGAAATAAAATCGAAGAAATATTAATACATTGGGATTATATTATTAATTAGTATTTAATTTAATTTATTATATGATGAGCTGAAAAGTAATTGACATTATAGTAAGCCATTAGCACAAGTATGTCTGCAGTTTTTTTTAAAGGCTCCAATTTTTAGTGTCTTCCATTCTTTAGGCAGTTTGTTAAATATGACGGGTGTCATGCAGAAGACACTTCCGCGCGTAAGTGCAGTCCTAAAAGTATATATACAAAGCTTGCTGTTGTCGTGTCTATTTCTAGGAACTCTGTCATTTAAATGAGGGAATAATTTGATTTAACGTACATAGCTGTCTCTAAAATATATATGCATAGGAATGTCAGTATTCTATATTTAACGAAGTAAGGTTTGCGACAGTCTGTAATTTTTAGGTTAAACATCGATCTGATACATTTCTTTTGAATTTTAAAAGCCATTTCTTTATCAGTCGAGTCTGTTCGCTGAGGCCTGCTGGTATATGAGGCGAAGATATCGAACGTTCCGTGGCAGCTACCGGCGTACACGGCGGCGATCTTGCTGTTCGTATCATCATAAACAGGTATTGTTTATGGCTATAGAAAGAACACCGCAAAGAAACTTACTTTGTAGCAGAGCGCAGTGATAAACACGTTATAAGCAGCTAACAAACCAGTAGTCGAACCGCGTCACAGTGGTCAGCGCAGGTAAGATGGATGTTGTCACTGCTCGTAACCAGTAGCGGACGACTCATGAGGCGTCACACGCCAGACGGTCGGGTGTTGTTATTATTAATCACCTCTTCGTTTTTTCTGCGCGCCTAGTACTTCACTTAAATATACGTTCACTTAATTTTGCTAATTTATTTAAATAATTTAGCAAAGTGGACATGTCTGGACGCTTTCGCGGTCCAAGTGGAAAGGGGATAATGAGGGTAGTGGGAGATGCAAAACTTTTTAAAAGCAGGTGCACAAGGCTAATCATCGCTCATTCGTTGCCGAACTGTCCTGAGGACGACTAGTGCTGAGGCGGAATACCTGTCGATACATATTTTGAGCTCGGAACGTAATACTCCAAGTTGGAGTAAACGGAGTAAGAATTCTCAGGAGGTGAGTTCTATGTGTTCTAGTGTTATTATATATCGGTTATTATTGTTAACATTGGCGACTATGTCGGACCTAAATAATTGTTGCTTGGTCTACCAACATGGACGCAGATGTTAGACAACAAACGTTAGAGCTAAATAACTGTTACGAATTGTGTAAATGTTTGTTTATTACGCTTCCACGCGTTTACTACTCGACCGATCATGAAATTTCGTATACACGATGTCAGGGGTACAAAAAAAGACATACCTTCTATCCAGAAAAGGTGCTATTCCCGAGGTATAATTGACATAACGTAAATTTATGCAAGTAAAGCCGCGGGAAAAATCTAGTTTTGAAATAAAACTGAGACAGCATCATGTATAAGCAATAGCGATCCTATTATGGCATGCCGTCTTTTAAAATTCGCCAGAAGCTCGTTGGTGTTTCACTGTATTTTTTAACTTTATTGAATGATTGCGGTAATTCTAGTAATGGATCAAGAGTATTTATAAGAAATAGACTTCATTATCATTAGTTATGTTTAGTGTAAATACATTGTTTACTTACTTACTCGACAATGTCAAATTGCAGTACATTACAAAACTATTGGTATTTGATCCGCGACACGCTACGGATCTGTCTACACGTTCTTTGTCCATGCCAATAGCACAAGTTAACACATCGAAAGCCATGTGGTAAACACAATAAAAAATATAGTGTCCGTAGTCATTTGTGACGGGCATGGCGTTGAATGTGCAACAATGCCTATCCCAATCCCATTGTGTCAAATTCAAATCGGTGTCAACACTATCAACTTAACTGTCATTGTCAAATGTCAAAGTAATTTATAGTGTGTCACTTTCTTTTGTTTACAGTTTTAATAATTTTAGAATTTATATTAATGTTTTTAGTGTTCAAACATAGTAACATGAATAATCACTTGTTAACTTTATTATACATTATTACTTCAGTTAGTTCAAATTCAAAAACTTGCAGTAAACATGAAGAGATTTGTTCTGAAAATCACAATAAATATAGTAGAGGTAAGAGCAAAACATTTTACTGGGCCTACATGCAATAATAATCCCGTTACTTAAAATTTATGTTCAATAATGTTTTAGGATTTCTATTATTATATTAATATGCTGATTTCAATATTTTACATGTAAATCAATGTCGTTTCTCTTTCAGAGGCTAATGATTGGGCACTAAAATTAAAAGAAAACATAAATTCAGCGTTAGAACAACACGTACCATGTAAGGCTGCTAATTGTAGCTGTCATAAATCAGTGATAGATCAAGATTTACTACCATTTAATGATGGTATTACTAAAGAATTATTTGATATAGCTAGATCAAAGGGAACAAAATATCAGGTAAAAATGAAATAATTAACTAGACTTTCAAATAGTCATTTAAAGAAACGAAATAAGAGATACTTGTTTTATATGAATATTTATTAACTTAAATATATTTTGCACTGGACAAACATTTGTGGTCCACAAATAGTTGTTTGTAGTCTCGATGTTTCATTGTTTAAATATCTAAAATAATTCTTAGAGAAGTGGTCGTCTTTTTAGAAGACTTTTAGTTGTGGTAAATTACCACAACTACAGGTAAAGTGATTAAATGTTTTAAGTGCAGTGTAATATGTAAATTACAGTTTTAGTAGCATGTTAACCAATATGATACCTATATGTATGAGTTACCAGTCTATAAAAGAAAATAGGTAGGTACACTCATAACGTTACTTAAATCAATAACAATAACAAAAAATAACTACAAACAAATAACAACAAACAAGAATAACAATATTAACTGAGGAGTGCAAGTCGCAAATTAGCCATCCGATATAACAAGAGTCGCATGGATAACTGAACAAAACAAAAGAACGGGCGATGCGGGGTACAGTAGTTGTGGCGGGGAGGGCAAACCGGTGATTTTCCAGGTACCTGCTTAAAACAGGTTTGGATTTGTTGTGAATTGTGACGCTCTGTCTGTGCGGCGCGTAGAGCATCATTGATGAAAATTCTTTCTTAATAGAGAATAGAATTCACTTTATTGCACATCAAAAGGACATACACAGTATGAATAATTGAATATACATGATCAAGTGTATGAAAATAACAACATCATAATACCATTTGTATTGTATTTTAAAAGTATTTAACACCGTAACAGATTTGGTGATGTAGTACAAAATTATAGGAATTGTGTGTTCTATCCGAATATTACGCTTTTATTTTCTGGCTGTTTCAGATTTGGCCTAAAAATGTATGGAACGTGAATGATGTGCTTTATTAACACATATACTGAACATTTACACTTGGCCTGTTCTGAATGGAAACTTCACTAATCATTGCCATGCTTCACAAATGCAGTAAATTTTATGCATTGAAAATTCCAAGTCTATATTTACATATATATATATTCCATCTATGATATAGTTTTACCCTAGTCTCTTATGTATTAAAAACACATTAAAAAGCCCAAATAAAGTAATTACATTTAAAAAGCTCAAAATATGACACTTATTTGTGATGTTAATATTTAGAACAGGCCACAAGGTATAAAAACTTTTAAGGCTAACAGTGTTTTGTATTGTATTAAAATACGTTGTTATTGTTACAGATAATAGACGGAAAATTATATAGAGAAAATGACTGTCATTTTCCAGCCAGATGTGCTGGAGTGGAGTATTATTTAACAGCTTTGGCACCAAAAATGCCAGATTTGGAAATATCACTCAACACTAGAGATTGGCCTCAAATTAATAGCTTGTGGGGACATCCTAAGGGACCAGTGTTTTCTTTCAGTAAGGTCCTTAAAACTTCATATCTTAACTAATAAACATACTAATTCCCTTTCTGAATATAAAGAATAAAATATCTGAATGTAAAATGAAAATATTGAACACCTCAGGAGGTCTTCAATATTTTTATGTTATGCAACACCAGCCCTAGCCCTCGATTAGGGTAGAGCGAGATTCTGTCAGCGCCCTTTGGTCGTCGCCTTTTACTTCACGTAAATTCTACTTCGAATTTATGTTGTATAAATGATAATTTTCAATAATGCACTTAAATTTTCCAATTATGCACTAAATATCGTCTTCGGCATTTAACTTTTTGACGCATCTGACGGCCTCTGGGCCGACATTGATGCTAAGAAATATTCTTTGAAAAGAAAATTTCTGAGCTATAGGATTACAAAGTTGTAGTATTCTAGTTAGTTAAAAAGATTTTCATAATTGTTATGAGTGAAATAAGTTCATCATTTTTCCACAGACAAAAGACTATTATGACATAATGTATCCAGCATGGAGTTTCTGGGAGGGAGGTCCAGCAATATCCCTATACCCCACTGGTATAGGCAGATGGGATAAACACAGAATATCTATATCTACTGCTGCTGAAAAGTAAGTTTAACATTGTATGATAAATCAAACCAAAAGTCTAAAATTACAATTATATTTGAGTTTCCAGTCCAAACTTATCATAACTCTTAATTTAAAGTAATATAAATATCTCACTAAAATTATAGATGGCCATGGGAGAAAAAAGAAAACAAAGGCTTCTTCAGAGGATCTAGAACAAGTGAAGAAAGAGATACATTAGTATTACTTTCACGCTCTGAACCAGACCTTGTTGATGCCCAGTATACTAAAAATCAAGCTTGGAAGTCAGACCTGGTAATTTATTATTTATAAAAATATATAGCATGAACAATTCATAAATAGTTGGAATGTACACAAAGACTGCAGACTCAAGCACACTAAGACTAGTGTTAGATTGAATTAAGTAATTGAAGAGTAGCCAAGCTTTTGAGCATAAATTCAAAGTACCTACTATTTAAAAAGGTATTGTTTACGACTAATAATAATTATTCTACGTAATATTATGCGAATTTAGGCCTCAAATCTGGCTATTTCATCGCCTTTAGTATAGACTAAAGGACTATCTGACTATTAACATATAACATAACATCAATGTGAGACAACTAGTTTTATATAAGTAGGTACATTGCAACTATTCCTGAGCTCTGATTTCTAGATATTTAATTCGAATAATGTACATATGTAATGCAATAAAATATATTAATCACCGTATCTGTATTCAGGACACACTATACGTTCCGGCAGCGTCGGAAGTACCGTTTGAAGAGCATTGCAAATACAAATACCTATTAAATTATCGAGGAGTGGCCGCCAGTTTTCGTTTCAAACATTTGTTCCTGTGCAAATCGTTGGTTTTTCATGTTGGTAATCAATGGCTAGAATTTTTCTATCCATCCTTGAAACCATGGGTCCACTATGTGCCGATCAGCGCCAAAGCTACGCAAGAAGAAATAAAGCAGCTACTTAACTTTTTCAAAGAGAATGATGAATTAGCGCGTGACATTGCTGACAGAGGTTTCCAGCATATATGGGAACATTTAACTGATAAAGATGTGAAATGCTATTGGAGACAGCTGTTGAAAAAATATACCAAACTTGTAAAGTATGATGTTGTTAAAGATCACAACTTGAGATTAATCTTGTAGTATTTTAATACATTGTTTATATTTTGTTCTGTTCCCGCAAAAACTTTATTCTGGATTCCATTAAAAAGATGATTTTGACAAATAGACATCCTGGTATAATGAATAACTTTGCTATGGCGGTACTATAGACATACATTGTACACGTACTGAGGTAAAGTGTAAATAAAACTGTGTTGGAATGCATTTTGTAACATTAGTTACACAAAGTTATACTTTGGTAAGATGGAATAGGCTGGTGCTCGAGACCTCTTCAATAACTGGCAATAAATTAATTAAGAATCTCTATATTTTTAAATGAGTGAATGGTTTATACAAACGATAGCCAAGATAAACCAGTTAATGGAGCTTTAGTGACTAGTATCGCCTGAATCTTTCTCGAGAAATCGCGACGCTACAATTCATTGCACTATATAAAATATTCTTAAGAAGCTTCTAATTTATAATGAAACAATATATAGCTATGGTTTGCCGTGGTTGACTTTACATATTAGTGTTGTTATGATTAAATTCTAATAAAACGAATTCATATTAAAAAATAAATGTCTTTATTTAAGAAATACATATATCTCATATTCTATTAATCTTGAGCTCTTTCATCACATAATGCATGTGATGAAAGAGCTCTATAAATATCTCTGTAAATCTCATGTAGTTTCAACACACATATAAAATCATGTATACAATATATCTTATCAAAGATTTCTGCTTACATACCATACTGCGCAAGCTTTCGAAATGACTATGAAATATGTACATTGATATTCTTCCAAACATGAAACTAGCAAATTGGAAACATTAATCAAGTAAGGCATCAATCTAAGAGGAACAGATGAAAATAAAACATACAATAATTTTGATATAGGTGTATATCAAAATGAATAGCCGTTTTTACAATTTTTGTGACAAAAATATTAATTTTAAGATATACAGCACCAACAAATACGCTACACAGCAATAGGCGCCTTTGGTTATCACCCAGTCTCGAATTCATTATGGCCTTTTTCAGTCTCAACGTTTCACACACTTCATACAAATCTGTATCTTATCAAAATTACGCCAAACAGTTCTCACGATCTTGTACAATTGTTCCAATTTTAAATTACGGTATTATAACATATACAAAAATGAGTACAACAGTCAGTCAGTGAGTATGCACAACAAATACCGGTAACACTGGGAATCATGGTAGGTGACTACAAATCATAAGCTCCGCGGTACAAAAAACGTATTTTAACTAAGTAAATAGTTTGTATATACATGGTTCTTTCATAAATGGTCCATTTGATTTAAAAATAAGATAATATATACACATTAAGCTGTTTATATACCCAAACTAATATCTTTGTAATTTATCAGTAATGAAAGTAGATGATTGTGATTTATGCGTGTTTGTCTAAGTAGATTGTACTAGGTAGAGTTATTTATGCTGTCAATTTACGTTCAAGTTGATCGGCGATGGCTAGAAGGAAGTCCTCTGTGTGTAAGAACATGCCTTCCTTAGTGTTCGCAAGTCCATGGATGCAGATTACTAAATCCTTTGTCATTTTACCACTGTCAATGCACTCGACGCAAGCCTGTAATAAGAATTAATAATAAAACATCTGTAGAAAGTTATCACTCGTATCTACGACTACATGAATTTTAACCAGGATAAACGTAGAGTATACGTAGTACTATTGATTTACTTTGTCTCATTCAAGTAAATAATTTATCAATTTTATGGTGACATATTTGCTTTTATTCCATCTTGCATGAATTGTTCATAAAATAAGGCTGGTTGCGAATCGCAAGTGTCAACGACCCAGTTTCAAAACAAGCTATACTTGTTTATCAGCCTTTAGGGCACGAGACAGCGATCGAATGCCACTTTATTTATTATGTACTCGCTTTTTTGGAAGTACAATCATGAACTATACGTCGTAGTGTCGTATTTAAGTATATTGCATATATGCATAGTTTTACACCTAGGTCTGCGAAAAGCTATGCTGAAGTGAATTACCCACATTGCTTTAGGGTTTTAGATCTCAGGTAATAGAGATGGAGCCTACTTTCTACCGGGCACAATCGCTGATACCCTGTTGCTACTGTACATTTTTGACAGAATAGCTATTTGCTCGATCGCTGCGTAACATATTAGATAAAAGTTAAAACATTATAGGCATCATGTTTCGAAAAAACTTCGTTACAAATTCAAATATTGAATAACTTTATAATGACAAAGTTACCCGTTTTATTTTGTCTTTGTTACTTTGCCTACGTAAATCGGATAGCCAACAAAAAATATTTTGGTGGTTCACGTCAATAAGATTATAATAAATTTTATTAAATTTAATTTAGAAGTTTCTTAATCATATGTCAGGGCAAACAAACTTTCTTTCTAGAATATCTGCACGGGGCAAAAATCAATTACGTAATTACACAATGTCAAGATCCATATCAGCTTTAATAATCAATTGATGATGTTTAGTCCATAAAAATCGTAAATCACACGTACACGACCTAATTATGTGGCTATTAATTAGTTCATTATCAAATGCAAAATTGCAAACTTATGATAAACATGAGATTATATAACTACCTTGACTTGTTTACTGCATTTTGTACTGATAAGAATGTTACATTTTATCTTTGATAGTATCTTTAACTAAATAATCACAATTTGTGTATGTTTAACTTTCAAGGTGTGTATGTGTGTTTCAGCACCTAAATAATATTTTTACACACCAACAAAAACGAAGTCTGTTACTAAATAGACTTGTGTGTTAGGTAGTCTCGAATACAAATGACATATATGTATTAGCATTTTATTTAAACACTAGTAGACCCGGCAGATTTCTTTCTACCCAAGTTGGCTTAAAATAAGAATGGACTCACTCCTTTTAAGTCAACTCTGGCGTTTGGCAATTCATTTGAGTGTGGCCGTTGTTTTTTTTTAAGACTGCTCCTGCATTTTGTATAAATCCTGTTTCGCAGCGAACTTTACAAACATTTGTGTATATTTATACACAAATTGAAATCAAAAAGAGGCTAAACAGTTGGAACCATTTCAGTTCAGTGATTTACACGTGTAAAAGAATTATATAATTATATAGGTACCTATATAAAGATGTACAAATTTATCTTACGGTTTCAAGCGACAACGCGAACCGCTCTAGTTCGGGGGTCCCGTCGAGCTTGGCGCGGTGCGCGAGCCCGCGGGTCCACGCGTAGATGGAGGCCACGGGGTTGGTGGACGTGGGCTGGCCCTGCTGGTGCATGCGGTAGTGGCGCGTCACCGTGCCGTGCGCCGCCTCCGACTCCACCGTGCGCCCGTCCGGGCACATCAGCACGGACGTCATCATGCCCAGCGACCCGTAGCCCTGCCAGACAACACAACCATAAATCAATATCAAAAATCATGTAGGTCACAAAGTAACATTTGTGAACGTCAGAATATACAGGATGATTTTGAAAACGTGTAATTCCTTTTCACCATGCATTCTACTGGTGATATAGAGTAACA
Organism: Catocala fraxini; assembly: GCA_930367265.1. Classification (NCBI taxonomy): domain Eukaryota; kingdom Metazoa; phylum Arthropoda; class Insecta; order Lepidoptera; family Erebidae; genus Catocala; species Catocala fraxini. Next base: position 17,302,812 of record OV884026.1, read on the forward strand.
CTGATCATATTTTTTTAAATTAGAATTTTGTTTTTGGAGATATTAATGTACGAATTTTTTTCATGAAATTGTTTCACATAGTCTTATGTTAACCACCCGACACAAACATAATTTAACTAATTAAAAAAAAATAACATGACAATAACTGATGTCGTAAATAATAAGGGGCAATCAAAAAGACCGCCCTTTATTTACGACATTAATTATTGATATTTTTTTTTATAAGTAAATAATTAAAATTGTCTCGGGTGGTTAACATATGACTATCTGAAACCATTTCACGAAAAAAAACGGCACAAATTTTTCCAAAAAAATGATTCAAATAAAAAAGCATGGTCAGGGTTATTTTATACCACCAGTAGAATGCGTGGTTAAAAGGAATTAAACGATTGCAAAGTCACCTGTATAGGTAGGTATGTGAGTTTACTACGATACTGAAACATTTAGGTTGAGTCTATGAGAAGAATCCTCAATTCATCAATGATTTATTACAAGATAACGGTAACTCTAATAATACATAAAGAATTCACGTCACTGTTAGATTTGGTTCTGGTTTAATAAACTTTTGTATTTTGATATTTGTTAAAATGTATGTAAGTACAACTTTCTAAAAGTAGTATCAAGTTAATATTTATTACCTATACATGGTATAAATACAGATCTTATCTTATAGTCAATAGATACGTCAGGTTAGCAAGTTGTCAGTATTCAAAAGTTTCTTACGTAATGGACGAACAAGGTATCGTTAATTTTAAATATTACTAAACCATTTTTTTATATAGGGTATGATATTATGACTTAATTAAATATAGAGTTTAGAATAGTGTTAATTATTTTTTACAAACTGTTATACATCATGAATTTGGACGGCATGCCCCGCTTTTGGCTGCATTTGTTTTTAATGTTCGATATATAAAAACCAGACGCGGCTGCATCATGAATTTGGGCGGCATGCCCCGCTTTTGGCCGCAATTGTTTTTAATGCTCAATATATAAAAACTAGACGCGGCTGCCATCATCTTCTACGTCATACCCAGACCAACCCACGGGAAGTGATGTTCCTATCTTTAGCTCAAATAACACGTATGTAACATAAAAGCTAGTTTCAAAAACGTAATCTACCGATATACCAATAATAATAAACTAATTTATTTTTACACCACAATACAGTTGAAGTAGGTACAATCGGCCAAAACTTTTGTGTTCCACATTTAATATCAGACATAAATTGTGCGTGTGCGTGTGTGTGTGTGTATACATACATATTGTTACGTGCTGGGTTCGAGGGATAAGAATGTAAACAATATTACCGACTAAAACACGTTTAATTCTAACCCACAATTAAATTTAAAACACAAAACATACTATACTACACTTTTCCACTGTAACTGCTTCAAACTCCGTAGTATTTTCGCTGCCGTTCGCTCCGATGTATACTTGAACGCTTACGATTGTAAACTGCCTTGGCATCATCATCATCAGGGGTTCTTCTCGTAGACCCCTTCAGGGTCTCGGGGTAACCAGACCAGGCCGTGAGCCTGTCTTGGTGGTGGTCATCGCCGCCTGCTAATACAGGTGGGTCACTGGGGTGGGCCCGTTGGACAGACTGCCTTAGCGGTGCGCGTGCGCTCTATTTATACACGGGTAAAGCATTTCTGGAGTTTTCTAGTAACGCCATACCCCGTATGTAAACAGTAAGAAGATTCGAGAATGTGCCAGCGTTCTCTGTACGCTTCGCGTACTACGTAGTTCCGTAAGATGTCAATAGATGGCGCTGTAATAAATTATTAGCCGGAACTGCCGAGTCTTCCCCACAATGCCGAGAGATGGCACTGGGTGTAACAATATTTTATATGGTAATGAATTTGTATGAGTTATGCCAGTACAGATTGTATATTTTCCGTATCCTCATAGCTCAAGCCCTGCAGCCAATAGCTTACCTTCATTTTGCACTTTATTTTGGTGAGGTGGTATATTGAAAGTGTCCTGTTTACTTTATTATAAAGGTAGCCACCAAAGAAGCAAAAGAAGCGGTTACAAAACATGGTAAGATGCTTTTGTTGCCGATTGACGGGGTTAAATCGCCTTTTATTCCGCGATTAAACCAGGTTAAAGCTTAGGAGTCTGTGCTGCTTTAGAATTGATTGTAATATAAATAGTTGTCGTACCGTTAGGACCCTTGCTTCCTTATACAAGAGCGTTATTGCATACCGAAATGGTCAGCAATAAGACACTTTCAATATGACCATTTGCGCACGTTCAATTTAAAAAATGGTGTGTTTTGGAGCGCCACCCCAGGACGTGATGCAATATACCAGTAAGTCAGCATAGTAAATTGATTTTTTCAATCTTTCATCTGCTATATGTAGCAAGGTTTTAAAGACATATATCAATTTACGCAGTCTATTACTAAAAGTACTGATGTGCTTATGGAATCTTGTCTATTATTACACCTAGGTATTTTATATCGTCTGTATGGGCTATGTGACTGCTGGTGCATGTATAAATATTTTGTTTGGAACATAAGTAGGCTACAAGTACAATGACGTTATTGGCGTGGGATTTGTGTTGTCATGCTTAAAAAAAAGGTCATGCATTTGGTTTTTCCGCGTTTAAGGTGATGACATTATTATGAAGCCACTCTGTTACAACGTTAAATCCTGACTGGGCATTTGCATACACCCCACGCCATGAGCCAGCACCAAACAGCAAAGCAGTATCGGCAGCGAAGGTTATTATCTTGCCTTTCGGGATGATAAGCAAGCCTAGTTCGTTGATGTAAATGAGAAAAAGCGTTGGACCTAGCACGCTGCCTTGTGGCACGCTGTAGCTTACGGTACACTCAGCGCTCAAAACATCACCACTTTTGACGCACTGGGTTCCCTGACTTAGATAGTCCTCGAAAAGTTTTAGCTGGACACCCCTGATTCACACTTTTTTCATCTTGCCCATTAGAATGGGAACAGAAACCGTGTCAAATGCTTTGGCAAGGTCTTTAAAAATTCCCAGGACCTTTTGCACACCATCCAAGTTTGTTATAACATAATTAGTCAGATCACGGACAGCATCAGATGTGGATTTACCAACTCTGAATCCATATTGTGTAGGTGATAGAATGTTGAATTTTTCTAAGTAATCCACGAGCCTGCTATTCTTGATCCTCTCTAATATCTTGGATAGAGCAGGAAGCACTGCTATAGGTCTGTTGGTGACAGGACTTCCGTCCCCAGCCTTAAAGATGGGATGAAATACTGATCTTTTTTAACTGACGGGATTTGACCAGTTGTAATATCGAGATTACAGAAATATGTTAGGGGCGGTACAACTATGGTAATATATCTTTTTAGAAAATTACCTGTTATTCGATCCTAACCAGCGGCGCAGTTATTTCTTAATGACAAAATTAGCCTAGTAACTTTACTGTGGTCCGTAGGTAAGAGAACCAAAGATTGGGAGTTAATATCGCTGGCACAGGTTGATGTTTTGCAGGTGGAGTTAACTGTAATGTATTCGGCTAGATTTTGGCCAGTTTCAGCGAAGAATTTATTTGTTAAATTTGCTGACTGTAAGGGAGTATCTGCGATATTTAATAGGTCTAATGGGATGTCTTTCTTTTTAGTTCTATTTGTTTATTGAATTTATAGCTGACCAAAGCTGTTTGGTACTACTACTACCAGCATCACTTATTTGTTTCTTTTCAGTCTTTTTTGTGTTTTTAATTTGCTTATTGCAATAGTTTGTGTATCTAATAAAGGAGATTTTTAAATTTTCACTGTTATGTGACTTACATAATATTGTCTTCTGTTTACGCGAATATTATTCATTGAAATTAAACTACTATATACGGATTTTATCGCGTTGTCTATTTGACACTTTATTACATAATTTTGAAAACTGTTACACTACTTTTACTTTTAAACTTTACAATTTTTAAGCTAATTAAATTAATATTAAAACTATTAAAACTATTTAGATTTAATTTAATTTTACACTTTCCCGACGATTCGGTTGCTTTTCAGCAGCCATGGTCACGGGGAGACTAAGATGGTAGTTGTCTCAATGTTCCAGTGTAGTTATTTCAAAGTACCCGAACATAATTTAATCATTGCTGTTTCTATTTACGCAGAATGAGCTCAAAGTATCATGAAGTCTAGCTGTGGTTTGCTTCTTCTTGGGTTTGACTATTTGTATTACTGGATCCTAAGCTGGTGGTACATTCCAACCATCTTCTCTATTAAAATTAGGATGTTTTTTGATTTCAATAGCCTCGTGAAGCATCCTTGGTAGGAATCGGTGTTCTTTAGCGAGAATCTGTGGTTTGTCAAATCTCAGGTAATGGTTGTTACCCTGTTGCACATGTTCACACACAGCAGACTTCAACGAGCGTCGGTGTTTTACATCAGCTATGTGTTCTTTTATGCAGGTGCCTAAAGTGTCAAATAAACAACGCGATAAAATCCGTATATAGTAGTTTGATTTCAATGTTATGTGACTGTTTAGCTTTTTTATGTAAGTTTCCCTATGCCGGATACATCTAAGGAGGGCTGAGGTCACCCAAGGTTTTATGACAAATTTCCTACTTGGTATCTTAACCGTTTTGGAGCAAGACTCAATCACCCAAATGAGAAGATTTATCATCAGGTCAGCTGCTACATGAGGATTCTTAGTATGATATACCTGTTCAAAGTATCTTGGTTTATTTTGATATCCAACCGTTCATAATTGATACGAGTAATTGTGCGATTTGTACGCACCTTTGTTATTTTCTTGGCTATGAAAAAGAGAATAGTTTCATGGTCAGTTAATGCAGAGTGCGCTATCAAAGTTGAGGCAGGCATTCTTGTTTTCAAAATGATATGATCAAGGCATGCTTGAAGCCGCGTAGATAGTGAATGTGCAGGGAATGTCTACTCCCTGCACATTCACTACCTACGCGAGGCAATAAATTAAGGTAACTAGATTTGGTCGAGTCAAGACAATGCTCATGAATGTTTATATTTATGTCACCGTTTATAATTATGTTTTGATACCTCACATTATTTAACAGGATTGTATCGAGTGAGTTGAGGAAATTTGTAACATCCCTATAACCCGGTGAGATATAAAAATAAAAAATGATAAAAGTATTAAATCACTATCTCGCCGGCCGGCACGTAGAAATTTGTTTATTACTTATGGAATTATTGCGATTACTTCAAGTCTTTAGATAATGTTCCGAAATCAAGACAAGGATAAGCAGTTATCTATAAAAGTAGATCAGGTCAGTCAATCAAATATGCATTTACGATTGTTGATAACGCATTATGTTCTTTCTCCGTCTTTATCGTTAAATTTCTTTCTTTGTTCTTGGTAAATAATACGTTTACGAAAAGCTGTATTTAAAACTGCTGTCCAATTACTCGCTAACACAACCTGAACTTGTACCGGTCTGCAGTCATTATGACAATTACTGTCTTTAGTTGAATGTAAGGCGATTCATTTCAACATAATATTCTAAATCGTCAAAAGAAATCTACTTTTAGATTTATAAATACACTAAATGTTTCCGCGGTTTCACCCGCGTTTATCGTTACTGCGCTGCCCCCATGGGTCGTAGCGTGATGCTATATATAACCTATAGGTTCCTCGATAAATAGGCTATCCAACACTAAAATAATTTATAAACTCGAACCAGTAGTTCCTAAGATTAGCGCGTTCATTCAAACACACAAACAAACTCTTCAGCTTTATAATAATAGTATAGATAAATCAAACTTTGATTGAGTAAGATTAAAAGCAGACGTATATGTGCCTTACCTGGGCGACAACGTCCGACTGTACGTCACCATCGTAGTTCTTGCAGGCCCACACGAATCCACCGGAGCCCTTGATAACTTGCGCCACCATGTCGTCGATTAGACGGTGCTCGTACCAGATCTTAGCGTCCTCGAACTGCTTCTTGTAGTCACTAATACAAAACGAAGAGGCAAATGTATTTTAATATTAAGAATTGTTAATTGCTTCGCACCAGTGAAATAATCGTGAACCATGCCGCAATACCGATCACGTACCTACTGGATCTGATCAAGTGAATTCGTAATTTATTTTTTACTAGCGATCTACTCCGTCTTCGCTGGGTTAGTACAAAATCTTAAGAAATTACACACCTAAACCTGCCTCATGAATCATTCTGTCTACTGATGAAAACCGCATGAAAATCCGTTCAGTAGTTTTCGAGTTTATCGCGAACAGACGTACGCAGCTGGGGACTTTGTTTTATAATATGTACTCGTAGTTATAACATTGCTGTGACCGGAAATAACCAAGATCCAAAATATCTAAGATGTGATATAATAATTAATGAGTAAAATGCAATTCTAACATAATTCAAAATATGTTGTCTTTATATGTTCTCACCTTTGAAATACTTCTTCGAAGATATCCTTGAAGCGACCATCGTATATCTTAAGGATAGTGTTCTTTGTAGACAAGTATAGAGGCCATTTCTTCTGTAACGCCATCTGTTTCAACACAATACTGAGTAATGAACTGTGTTTTAATGAAGAATATTGTTTTATTAATTGTATGCAAGATATAATTACATCTGACACACTATACAATTCCCTGCGACGAAGCTTACCATAATTTAAAGCGTTTATGCCTTGTGGCATACACGCCAACGTTGCTATAGCAGGCCATAAGGCGTTAACTCATTTAAGACAGAGTGTAAAGAATATACATATCGACTCTTAGAGGATAAAATGTTGTCAAAGCGATTTTGGCGAAAATGTGTTATTGATGGAACCTTAGCCAGTTTTTCGAGCTGCGTCAATCTGTGTATTTCAAATGATGAAATTCGCCAAGAAAATGGTTTTCCTGCCCAGAAAATACAGCCGCTTTAATAGTTTGGTAAATAGAAAATATAAAGAATAATGTTGTCAATAATACTTTAACTCGCCACAAATCCTGTAAAAATATATACTTCCATAATTATAGAACAAAAAATGCTACAAAACGATCTTCACTAAAACAAACCAACAAAACTAGAACATTAAAGAGAAAAGTAACTCTTAAAGTAGTGTTTAGCTTTTACTACATTTCATCCTCGAAGGCTCGATATATCTATTAGAAACTTAGGGAACCGGTGATATACCTAATAGTTGTTTTCTGCTTATAAAATATAAGCGGCACGCTTGTTATTTTATAAATAATACCATAAATACCTACAATACGACTCATTTAACCAGTTTTATAAAACATTGGCAACAAGATTCATTCAAGGTTACGGTGACCAGACAATTAAACTTCATCATACGTTACACTGCCCCCAGTACGTCACACCAGTGCGCATTTATTTTTCATACGCTAGACAATAAACAACTTTACAGATTTATTATTGTTATTGATAACATTGACAGGTCAGATTATATTATTTTGTTGTACTTATAAGGATTGCTATTCATATTAAGTTCGGGGCAGCATAAGTGGATGGTAGAATCAAATAGTAATATTCGAAATCTAGACGAATGTAGCCAGGGACCATCGCTAGCCTATGGCCTAGAGAGCAACGGGCAAGCTAAAAAGCTAATATAAACTCTTAGGGGGTCCTCCTACAGGGTAGAGGACAGCCCCTGAGACCTCGTAGCAATACTCAAAACTCAATATATTTATCATATTACACAATGTTAGTTCAGGTGGTAGGTAGGTTTTGGTCTTCACGGACCTTCGTGCTGTCTGGACGGGACTGATCGGCTGGCCGAGTGTGCTGACTCGAACACGGTATATCTATAGCAACTTTTAGACCCAAGCAGACTTACCTGGAAACTGGAGTGTGCGAAGTCACGGATAGACTCATCCGTATTGTACATGCTCATAGCGATGCCAGGACTTTTGAAGTCGAACAACTTGCGCCTTTCTACTGTTCCATCTTCCGCTGTGTACACCATTTCGACCTATTCGAGAGTGAATTTACTAAATTATTATTGCTGACTCCATAGTTTCGTAGTTTAGTAGGTAAGTGGTGGCTAAGTTTGAGCTATATTTGAGACCGATTTTGAGTGCTCTTGTACAATTCCTGGAGTAGACGAATGTTATACGAATAACTTGTGTGCCTGTTCTCAATAGCACCGCGGAGTCATAGAATAAGTTCTAAGTATAGTTTGAAGTCTTCACAATAGTGAGAGTTGAGATTATGGACATACAAATAAGAAGTGAAGTTTGTAAGTCATCATTCCATCTTTTTGTTTTATCATAATAAGCCAATAAGATTATTAGTTATAATATTATATGTTACACTGTGTGCACTGTGCATTGGCTTTATTTAATTTAAAAAGTACAATACAATGCATCATGTTACGCGTAAAACGTTATAAATTACTTTGTATTTCACAGAGTTATTACTTGTTCTAGTGCTCGAATAATGGGACTCTATTTGGTCTGTAAGATAACTTACCTTGCCAGGTTTGGGTATAATCATATCTTGAGCCTTATACTGGTCTCCATGCGCGTGACGTCCGATCACCATAGCCTTGGTCCAGCCAGGCACTACCCGTGGGATGCTCTGGCACAGAATGGGCTCACGGAAAACCGTGCCGCCCAGAATGTTACGAATTGTACCGTTCGGACTCAGCCACATCTTCTTCAACTTGAATTCTAAAGAAAAAGGTAGGTGTGACGTCTTTCTTAATTTATATGAAAACAATTTGCATTGATTGCCTATTGTAATGTAACTAGGCAGGTTACGTTTGTAGTAGGTATGTCGAGTTATGGGCTAATTAAAAAATATTATTGAGTTGGTTAGCGATTGGAAATTGAAAAAGGGAGTATGAGCCTTTGCTTCGAGATAAGCTGTGAACATAAGACATGCAAACTACAGCAACTAACTAAAATTATTGCGAAAGCATGTATCACATATACGTTATATGTGATACATGCGCTGCGGTTACGCGTAATAACATTGGATGAATGTCTCATTTCCTTAACATTAGTTACATTCTAAGTTATAAAAGCAAGTGTGTTTTATTACTCTTTGTTTACACGTTCCTACGAAAGAAGCAATAACATGACGTGGATTTATAAAAATAACTGAACAATGTCTAACAGTATAAATTAGATTTAAAAGAAAATTGCCATAATGCTTCTTACGGCCAAAAGTTTAAGGTATTTTCTAGCGGCTAGCCTATCCTCTTGCATGTCTCCCTTGCCTGTAGCGGTGAATTAAATACATGAAGGTTAACGCCCCGGAAAGGTTTTACCGCGGTGCTCTATTGTCTGTTATCACAAGTAGCTTAAAAGGACCATTACAAAGAACCATAAAAATATTGTGTAAAAATCTATTGATTATTATCAGTGTGGTGATACCACTATCGGTCGATTGCATGCGCTAGCCTTGGCCTACCTGATCCTGACTCAGGTTCCTTCTCGGCTCGGTTACTATATTAAAAAAACGAGTCGAGAGTATTCAAAAACCGGGCCTTCAACTCTCAATTATTATCCTATATTAGTATCTACACCAATATAAGCTTATACATACATAAACATCCACAAATTAGGACTCATTTACAAATAGTAAAATAAAACTTTGAATCTATCCCGCCCAGCGCGTACGAATCCCGAACTGTGACCTACATGCCGGTCACTGAGCCAATGTAGCATTTAGGTCACAGTTATTATCCCACAAATGTAAAATGAGATGAATAGCTACAACAAAGACAACATTAAGCCAACATTCGAATGCACATAATTGCATGGAATGCTTGTAGTTTTCTTGAATGCATGCCTGTCAAAAGCGATATTTATTTATGTGTTATTAAAGCCCTAATTACTAGCTGCTTTCCTAAATAATATTATCAATGCGAATGTTTATTATATTATATTATAATTTGTTTCGCTTTCGCGTCCTAACTGCTCGACTGATGAAATTTCGCATACTTATACGTTGTTAGGGGTACAGAAAGGAAATAGGGTATGTACCTTTAATTCAAGAAAAATTTACTTTTCTCGAGGGATAGAAATTTATTGCAAAATCTACATTTATACGAGCGAAGCGGCGGGCAAACCTAGTATTACATATTTTAAATTACGCACGCCGCGACGCCGTCAACTATTTCTTTTCTTTATACTTACTGCCTATGATATTCTCTGTTTCTTAAAATCCTTTTTTACGTCAAGAAAGAAAGGGCAAATCCACTCAGGCGTATTGTTTTCTTTTAAGACTGCTGTGATTATTACATACCGAAAAATGTCTACATAAAAACAAGCACGCGGCCTCATTCATTTTATCTATCGTTCGTTTGACTGCACTTGACCTCTATGTGGGTGAGCAACTAGTACTTAAAATAGCAAATAGAATTCACTATTTAGTTACCTTATCATATACAATACAAATTATGTAAACATTGCCTTAAGTTATGATGCTTTGTGTATTATCATAACCATTTTTGTTTACCTGCAAACTTTTTATATAAGTGAAATATTGTTGTCTATTGTGCATCAAAAACTACACAACGAAAAGACGTAAAAGAGAACAAAAGTTTAAGTCGGTACAAAGAGGGCAGATATCGTTATTTTTCTTTAAAATGCATCAAAACCAGACACAATAGCTGTTCAATTTGTTGGTCCCTGGGGCCCAGACACAATAGCAATTCAATCTGTTTGTCCCTGGGGCCCAGACACAATAGCAGTTTAATCTATCCCTCAGGACTGGACACAATGCTTTTTTCATTGTCTGCTTGCCAGCTAATTGATAAGTTAAAGTGAAATAAGATATTGTATTACCTTCTACTCTTTGTTCATCAGGGGTTATGGTGGCACACTTGATGCCAACATTGTGCTTGAGGATAGCATGAGCAGCATCAATAGTGACCTGGTCACCAGTGGCATCTCTGCATGGCAGACCCAAGTCATAGTACTTGCAATCCAACTGTTGAAAACCATCATAATTTTGTAATGTGTTTTAGGCATAATTTTGTTTGTTACTAATGTTTATTGTAATCTATAATAATATTATAAAGAGGAAAGATTAGATTTTTCGTTTGTTTGTAAATATTTTACTCAAAGACAATACAAACAATTTAAAAAAAGTTTCACCATTAGAAAGCTATATTATCACTGCAATTTAATTTGCAGTCATACTTTTTACTTGTATTGATGAAAATCTTTGGCCTGATTAGTCAGAATTCTGACACAGAAGCACCATTAATCTATGGTGACTAAGGGTCCTGTGATAAGATTTATATAAGTAGATACATTTAAACAATTTAATTTTGCAACTATATTAGTAATAGCCAGTGTCAACAAATTATATCAAACAATAAAAATAAAAGTATTATTATGTGCGTCAAATACTTGTATACTAAGATAACGAATTCTGTGAACATTTTATTAGAGATAAAGCAATATGATACATGAGAATAGTGCAGAGTATTTGTTAACAAATGAACATTGGCACAATAAAACAGTGATAACAAATGTAAGCACCACTAATACTTGATAACCTGCATTTGATAGTGCCACTTCTGTGCACATAAACTTGCTTTTTTTAACTCTTCAAATAATTGATTACATCTTATGTTTCATCATTGAAAATTACATTTTGTATGATAATTATATGGTGCGATCAAGCAGTGTCAATGTTAACACTACTTTCATGGGACAGAGCATGCTTATACTCTATAATAATAGCCTTTTATGATCAAGATGGTCCTTTGATAAAAGGTTGTAATATTTAAATATGGTATTAGTTTCCATTAATTAATATATAATGAAGAAAAGCAATCAGTGCTGGTCCTATGAGAGGAGTTCTAGGGCTTGATTACTGGACATAGGGCAGATTTATTATATATTATAAATTTTGTTCTGTTTACCTTTACATAGGGAAATATGAGTTTTTCTTTAATCATAGACCAGATGATGCGGGTCATCTCGTCACCATCCATCTCAACAACAGGGTTTTTAGCCACCACCCGCTTAGCAGTTCCATCTACGAAATAATTATGACAATATAAAACATGAAACTTAACTACTGCTACTGTTAAAGGAAATTTTCAACACAAGATTGTCTTGTAGTACTTTAAACAAACTATAAAAAAACCATAATATTGTTTAATTTCAAAATATATTTTAGATGGTTGATACAAATGTGTAATACATAAATTTTACTGAATACTTTGTTCAATCAATAATTATTAATATAATCTTTAATTACTTAAGCCTATTTTCTGTTAAAAGTACATATTTTCTATAAATTTCTATAATAAATAAAATATATACATGTATTGTAACGTCGCTGGTAGGAATCTTAAGTGCGCAAGTTTGAGATAATATATTTGATGCCAGGTACGTTAGAATTAGAAAGAAATAAAGACAGCTAATTTATGTGTTGTAAATAAATCAGAATTTCTAGTCATTCAACTACCAACGGGTTGGTAGCCTTCTGCGCTCACCCAGAGTCCGCGTAAAGTTATAAAGGCCATCTGAGGCCAACAAATAAACGAACACAAAAAGAAAAACAACTACCTACCTAATTTATTACTCGACAGGTTTCACCTCTAGTTGCTAATTTATTGGGAACGAGTCGGGATTCGTTAAAAACATAATAAAAACGTAATTCTTTGACCTGTACTTTGTCTGGGCCAAAGTTCTAAATATATTCTTAGGCAATAACAACAGTTAGCACCACTGTTATATGAGTTATTAATTAAAATAAAGCAATTATTACAAAAACTTGTTTATAGAAGCAAAATTTACTTCTTATGTAGTTTCATCGTAAGTTACCTAACCAACAAAATGTGTGAATTAACTATGATTGCTGTTTACTTACAGTTCCTTGATTGTACGGTAGTAAGGTCTTTCACATATTTCAGTAATTTTCTACTATTATTAACGGCCATTTTTTTAAATAATACGTCTTCTTCGTCTGGAAAGTTGTTTTATTCGCGCCTACAACCACTTCGAACAAGCACAACTACCTACTAAACGGCCAAGCCTAGTAGTAGGCAAGTACGGCATTGGCTTGGTCGACTGACTGGGTGCACAATAGTGAAGTGACTGCACGCTAATATTGTATCGATAGATGTTTTACTACAGGCATAGACATAGACAGTTTAACGACTTATACCTTGTCCGTAGTTTATATTCTTTTTGACAGTTCGAGACACTTCGAAATTAGTGACGCCCTCACACGTTACCGATTCGATTTGAAATAATAATCGATTTTATTTAGGATGAACATTCAATCGATTTAATGCATCGACATATTTTTAGTATAAATATTAAGTATTCGTTTATTCGTTTTTTTTAAACTATGAAAGAAATAAATAAATATATAAATAATAAATAATAAAAATAAAAATATTTATACTTATAAATAATATAACGTATACGCGTATTAAATTCTAAAAAACTTAAATTCCAAGATTTCGACTTAATTCCTTGGAAATAATTAATCATGGAGTCTTAGTCACTATTTTTATTTTGATTAAATTTACAGAAACAGTATAACATAAAATCAAATAATTTTTTTCATATGATCGATTTATCTTATTTCAAGACCTGTTTTATAGTCTGTGGTTGTTTGTTATGCACAGGGCTCTTCACTAAGTGGGCGTTACCAGTCAATAAAGAACGACATTACTGTAGTACATTATTCCGGGGAAAAACCGTAAATTTATATGCATGAGCTGTCAAAAAGAAAATAAACGAATGGACAAGGTATAGGAATAATTTCCCACTTAATTGCATGTCTCAAAGGGAAGAAAACGCCTGTCAATGATTTTATCAAACATATAATTGTCTTATAACAATTAATATAGGTTAGATAAGTAGCAACAAGGTTTTATATTTTATTCGCCAATAGTTTTCGACTTCAAATCTAAATAAGTAAAGTTTTACCTTTTGTGTATGTGTGAAACGTTGTCAATTGTTAATGCACTCTTTGGTCGATCTAGAACAGTAAGTAAAACTTAAAATACAATAATTAATAACCTAGTGTTTAACTTTAATTAAGTTACATTAACAGTTGCTAGATTTAGTCAAGGAATTTAATATATAAATTACAATACAATTCTGCTGAATAGAAAACGTGCAGTAATCTAATACCATATTAAACTCTAATGCATTAGTAGGAGGTACATACGTAACGTGCAAAGTAAGAACCAATTAACGAAGGTGATTCCCTATTAATAAATATATTCTAATAACATTTAACGTCAAAATGATAAGTTTAGCTCTTTACGACTTAGTGACGATTAATATATAAAAATGGATTTCCTATAATTCCTATTCTAAAAATAAAAAAACAAGATTTCATTAAATTCAAAAAAAACAATGTCAAAAACCTTAATGCACAGAAATGAGAAAAGCAAAGTATATCGATATCTTTTGTACATCACTACATTAAAATGTACAGTGTTCCCATTCATAATCCTCTATACTACTATAGTAGAAAAGCAAACCTGTTAGATATTGTAGTTATAAACGACTGTAGAACAATATAATATCATTTTAAATATCAAACATTATAACGACGATTAATTAAAGAAAACAATTACATTAATTAATCGTCCTATTCTTATATTAATTAATTTACTTTCTGTATTCTGATGAATGGGTTCTGTTCAAAGATATTGTAGTTTGTTCTGTTTGCTGGTAGAAGTCATCTTTCTTAGTAAGCTCTGTAGTAAGTTTAATAGGCTGAATTCACTAGCAGCTTTTGTATGTATGTCATCATCATCAGAAAGACGTCTACTGCTGGACATAGACCTCCCCCAAGGTCTTTCACACAGACCGGTCTTGGGTCACCCGCATCCAACTGCATTATATGTATATGTATGTAATACTCCGTAAATATGTATAAATTATCACAAAACACGTTGCTCAAGGTAAGAAGAGAAATATTTTTATTCAATTATTATTTAGTACTACGTCTACAAGTAAAACAAGGATTTATAAAATATAGAGAACGACTCGACTTGACGAAAGTACTCCGAGTAATTATATTATATTTGTAAAAACAAAACAAAACGGAAGAAAAAGTGAAAAGAAGCAAATTAAGCGTTTTCTGCAAATCTAAAATTAATTAGCCTTTCATTTTTATTTCCGTTTAATTTAGTCATTATAATTACAGTACAAATATGTAACTGAAAATTTTAAATGAACAATTAGTAGAAATTCAAATACATAAGTTGCAACTCTCATATAGAATTAATCTGCAATCCGAATTAAGAATTTGCTCGCCGCGCCGACTAGTTAGTCGTTTGGTTGTTTCGCTCTAGCCACTCTTTGGATTTGCCCGGTACTCGACTGATTAACTCCAAAGTTGGCGTTATCGTGATTATTGTGAACAAATTGTGAATGCCAACTCTATCGCAGTACCGGGCACGCCGAGCTGCGGGTGTCGTGTCTGGACATATCGAATAATTCGTAGTGAAATATACAATAATAATTTTAGTGTTCCCATTTCAATTTTAGCTGTGGTAGTTATTCTTAGAGCATTCATAACGTATCTTTTTAATCATATTCAAACACAAAAAGTATTGAGTCTAACGGGATTCAAAATATCCCAGGTATTCATAAAGGAGGCAAAAAAATCTTGGGAGTTCTGCGGCCTCAAGTTACTAGAGCCGGCCTGGACTGAGGTAAATGTATGCAATTACGTCAAAAGACACAGCATCTGTATGATCGAATAAGAGTTATTGAATGGAACAGCTGCATTTTCATGTATGTTCATATCATTTGACCTTTATCATTACGTATCTGGATTGAACAACACAGATCGAATTTGGCGTAAGTCGGCCTTACCCAAGCTGATAAAGCTATATTATTATATTATAAATCATAACATAAGGCGGATAATACAGAACTAATCGATCTGTATTTATGGTAATTTTTATTTTTCATATGATGTCATGTGAATATAAAATTTTTGTGTATGATATTTATTCAAAATAATAATATTATAACATATTATAAACAATTAATTAAAAAAACATTGCAAGTCGTATATAATTATGGTCCAATGTATTTTAGCACTATATTTTAGAAAATAAAATCTATGATAAACATGTTGATTATACTTCATAAACTATGATTATTTTCAAATTAATACATTTCTTCTAGAGAAGATCATAAATAATATTTCAATTTTATCTTTACAGTAGTAAAGATAAAACTGAAATACCTATTATTTAGTGTAAATAAAATATATTTGTGTTGCGATATTGATATGATAATATTAATAATTTATCTAATTAATTTAATTTAAGAAGCATAGTAATTGCATCCTGTGCCAAAATGTGTGTTATCTTATCATAGTCTTATCAATGATTGCATATATGGATAAATAAAATGAGCTGTCTGTAGTATGACCACTAGTGTATCAAAAATCTTTAATTATTCAATATTACATGGATATATAAATACAATTTGGGAGATCTTCTGTTTATAAACCAGGCAGTTTTGCAGATCATGGTATTTTTAGAGGCATTTTTTATTTTTATTTGAACTTAAAACTGCCCGATGATGCCTCTTTTATCACTATACTATTAGTTTTCCTGCGGTCTGACCCGTGTAAGTCCCGTTCCCGTGTGAATATCGGGTTTTACCCCTTTCACCCCTTCAGGGTGGAATTTCCAAAAATCCTCTCTTAGTGCTCCCCTACACTCTCCGACGAACACACATGCCAAATTTCAGCTTCTTGGGTTCAGTAGTTTCAGCTGTGCGTTGTCTGCCAGTCACTCAGTAACGGAAGAGTTTTATATATATAGATTTAAAGAAACAGTCTAGAATACCAAAATTGTTTTCTGAATGCTGTGAAATAATAGAATTATATTCCTCCAGATTGGCAATACAAATTATTATAATATCACCTACCTAAAATGCCCTCTACAAAAGAGCTAAATATGGCCTAAAATATTTAATTTTGTTACAGTTAATCCACTATGAGTGGGTCTGTGAGGTTGCTGCATGTCTGCAGACCAATACAGCGGTCATGGCAGTTTAGATTGTCCAGTTCCTCTGCAGCAGCACCCCCCACCCCTGGGGTGCCATACACAAAACTTAGCATTGGGGTACCTAAAGAAATTTGGGACAATGAACGAAGGTACATACAGTTTTTATTAATTACATACCTAAAGCTCAAGCTCAGTGGGGAGACCAACAGACTGCAATGCAGTGCAAAGTCTCGGGTTCGAACCCACTTCGCGCACCTCTGACTTTCGGAAGTTATATGACTTTTCGAAATTATGTGCGTATTGATTGACAATTATCGCCTGCTCCGTGCCTCGAAGAGCACGTTAAGCCGTTGGTCCCGGCTGCCATGAACATCTATGGCAGTCGTTATTGAGAAAGTCAGTACCCTCTAACATCCTGACACTGGTCTAGCCTTAGGGTATCGTTAGCCTTCGGGTTGCGGAGGTCAGGTGGCAGCCGCTCCGTGTAAAAACTGATATCCAGTCAAATCCGGTTAGACCAGAAAAGCCGACCCCAAGTGTCTTGGGAATAATAAAGGCTAAGAGAGAAGAAGACCTAAAGCTCAACATTTTGAAAATATTGTGCCTTAGGTATGTGAAAGATACCTTTAAATAATGACATTTCCAGTACCACGTATTGCGCGTAAATGCTAACACTGCACTACCTATAAAATATTACGATTTTATTAAGGTCCATCCTATACAAAATTTTTTGACGAATCATTATTTGGCGAGACCTTACTCAGAACTTAACAAACCCAAAAAGTGACAGAGAAAACAGAAGGTGCCGTGTCATATTTTAAGGTCGTATAGTGAACTCCATTAATGACGTGTATATGATGGTGACTTTCATTCGATTTTGAGTTCACGTTAATAACATGAACTCGAAATCTAAAGAAAAACACTTGTAATAATGTCGGCACTGTATTTTATATATGATTTGAATGATTTGAATTATCTATAGGTTTTGGCATCGCTTTGTTATTTGTCACCAATAATGTACGATTCTGAAATATTACTCGCTGTATGAGCAATCAATCACAGAAGAGTTTACGGGAAACTACACTCGTTTACGTTTTTAGCTAATATCGAACCAAATTTTATGTATTATTCTCAGACAAAATCGAGGCTCGACCTTTATACCGTGAATCTTAGCGTTTTAGCCGAAAATAGCCTTAATCGAAATCTCGGTTGGACCGTATTTTAGGTTTTACTTACCGGTTTAAACCGATAAGATTGGAGAGATCCAAAAGAGAAACATATTATGATATTATGCAGTGGTGGGCAAGCTCTGCGTAACAGTTATGTATACATTCTAGAATTCGTATGCTACATAATCGCTCCATTCGTGTGTTTTTAAGAGGCTCGTCTGTATATTTCAAACAAATAACAACATTACGAAAATTATAGTAAAGACTAAAGTAATAAAAATTATTACCAAGTCATCTAGATTCTAGATCATCGGCACAGACCTTAGTAAAATAGTAGTGCTCTAGGTAGTCTCTTGTGCTAAGGTAGGACTCCTTTGATTTCCGATATCGGCAAAGCGCGAAATGACGTAAAAAATAGCGCATGCTCTAGTGAATGTTTGTTTCCGAGTTTTGGTAATTTAATAGAACGATTAAATGGAGTGGAGGTGGACAGATCTGTCATTTATCATATTTCGCCCAACCCATATTTTAACATTAACCTGAAATACTTGAACGTAAATGAATATAGTTACAACTTTAATGACTTAATTGCCATTTGTTGGGTTTCACATTTAATTAACATCGTCATAATTTCAGGGTTGCCGTAGTACCAGCAATAGTTAGCAAATTAGTGAAGAAAGGTTTCAGTGTAAATATTGAAGAGAATGCTGGAGCCTTAGCCAATTTTCCTAATAAGTCTTATGAAGAGGCAGGAGCCAAAGTTACCACCTTAAAGGACACATTCCAGTCTGGTAAATAGTAACTTTTTGCTTTAACAGTATTTTCTTTAATACGCTGTTTGTTTATTTTGTATTTCTTTTACAGATATTATTCTAAAAGTCCGTCCACTAGTATCAAATGAAGTACAAAATGTGAAAGCTGAAGGCACGCTTATATCGTTTTTATACCCAGCTCAAAATCAAGATCTCATTAAAGAGCTAGCAGCTAAGAAAGTCAATGCGTTTGGTAAGGCTGCATAATAACGTGAATCAATTGACATTTATATTAGATTCAATAATTATATTCTAATTAATATTGCTTTTTTGTTGTTTTTAGCAATGGACTGTGTACCTCGTATAAGTCGCGCGCAGGCATTCGATGCGCTCAGCTCAATGGCGAACGTGGCCGGTTATCGCGCGGTGATAGAGGCCGCAGCTCATTTCCCGCGATTCTTTTCTGGTGAGGATTATATCTAATTGACCGCTTTTATGTGTTATCTATCTGATATTTTTCCGATATCGTGGTGCACTTGACTTATAAAAATATTGCGTTTATATTACTTTCAAGTGGCGCAGTGGCTCTATTATATTTATGAATAAAACATACGAGATATTATCATTAAAATATGGAGATTAATCTCAACACATATTTTTTAAATTGGTTAAATTATTAATGAAGCAGCGATCAAGAATTTGTATAAAAAAGAGAATATAGTTTAGGTTGATGTTATTAATATAATAGCAAAATTATAAAGGCGCACATCTAATATATGTAATACACAATAAATATGTAACAACATGTTTACTTTAATCTATTTATAGTTGATAGTAATAATGCCGAATATTGTTTTACACATATTTATCGTAAGCGTTTGACGTCACAGGCATCACACTGGACGCAAGTACAGCTGAAGATAATACTGAGTCCTAAACTATTTTAAAAAGATGGCATTGTTATATATTATCTAGTCTCAAATTGTTTTAAGGCATTTTATTTACATATCGTTGTCGATAGTCCAATACCGCGTTTCTTTCACAAATTTTACAGGAACAGGAAAATACTGTTTTACTATTGTATGTTTTACCCGAGAACTATTTTCCTGATTTGAAACTATCTCGGTTTTATGAACAATTTATTCTTCTTGACCTTAAGCACTAATACTAAAAATCACTAGTATCACTATCGCGAAATCTCAATTTTGCTTTTTATGTACCTACACTACCTACATGCGCGATATAAGACTATGTAAGTTACGCTGTATTTGACTATCAGCAGCGATAGGTTTACATTATGTCTTTGCCTCTCAGGAAGCAAAAGTATGCCATATTTAAATATTACAATCACTTAAAGTGCGATTACGTTTACAATATTTTCTCATAATAACAATAAGAATAATTTATTACGCATTAAAATTATACAATAAATTTTGGTTACCAATGGTCTTGGTACTAAGCATAAGGCTCGTGATCCGAGACTCGTGAATATACTTACACCTTATTTTTTGAGAGATGCCATCCAATGATTGAGATAAAAAGGCATCTACGGTGCTAGGACATGTTTTGGGAGCTACTAACAAAGGGTATCAGTGATGGCTTTTCTAGGGTTTCGTATGTACCAAATTGGAAATAACGGAAACCTTATAAGCAAAGTTTGCTCTAATTTTATTGCCATTATCCTGTAGGCATTATTATTTTTTACTATTGTATAATTTTAGTAGCAGTAATTGATATTAAAATTACTTAATAATAATAATCTTCATTGTACACAGTATAATACGGCTTAGTAAGTCCTGTAGTATACATTTACGTGTATATTTGGAGCCAATCATTTGCCGGATCTGGAAATTAAGTACGAGTCAGGAGTCAGGCAAACGATTGGACAATATGTATTTAATACGGAATTATTCAGTTTTATTGTTAGGTTATTTTTAAAGAACGAGTCTCAATAGACTACAGAATTGTCTAGTCAGACAATTCTGACTGCACGGATGGCGTAGTGGTTAAAGTGGCCGCCTCGCCACTGCCACTGCGCAGAGTGTTGTGGGTTCAAATCCCACACGGACAGTACTTTGTGTGATCCTCAAATGGTTGTTCCGAGTCTGGATGTTTTTGTGTCCGTTGTTTGAATGTAAATGCCCCCGCGATTCAGGAATTATTCTTAAGGGAGTTGTCTTTTTAAAAAGAAAAAATAAAACGTTACTGGGCTCAAGGCTACAAGTTATTTCTATCATAACTAGCGGATTGAGCATCGGTATCGGGCGTTTCTGTTATGAAAATATATTCATAGGCGGAGAGCAGTGAAATTGTAACATTTGTGTGGTACAGGTCAGATGACGGCGGCGGGTCGAGTGCCGCCGTGCCGCGTGCTGGTGGTGGGCGGCGGCGTGGCGGGGCTGGCGGCGGCGGCGCAGGCGCGCTGCATGGGGGCGGCCGTGCGCGCCTTCGACACGCGCCCCGCCGTGCGCGAGCAGGTCGAGAGCCTCGGCGCGCAGTTCATCACTATGGACATGAAGGTATTGCTGACAAGTGACGTCACGACACCCGAGTCGCATACGCAACAAACTGTAACAGTTTGTTACGTATGCGATTCGGAATATTCGGTTTCGTGACTGTAATTATAAGTAAACTGCCCGAAACAAAAAAAAAGAAGAATGCAGTCAATATATTTATAGTTAATATTAGACTGTGTGTGTGTTGTAACGTTTGTCGTATGTTTGAGTTGCGCTGATTTTAAAACCGTGTAACTTTGTTATTTTAAACACATCCGAAAAAGAAAACCATTATTACTATTAACATAGTTATTTTATTGTGATTCAAATACCTGCTATATTACTTCTTGACTTATCGTAAGTTTTAATGGAGTCAATATTATACCGATATTTGTAGTACACATTTGTACAACATCGGTACTCAACTAAACAATTCCCAATAATCCGAAATCTGTTAAATGAAACACATTACCTCAGAGCAAGGGAATTTTATATATTAACATATTTTCTTGATTATTAGAAAAAAAAACGAACTAAAGTGAACAACAATTTAATGCGCCACAGTATGTGAAAATTCACAGCAGAACAATGCGTTAGCGTCTAGAGCACCTAGCGAGTAAAGAAATCTTTTTATATTATAAATATTCTAAGGGAAAACTTACTTTAAATGATAGACGTTTCTTAGTAATATCGTAAGTTTAACTGTGTAGTAACTCATCTAATACAGTACCAAATTTTTTTACCTTCATACTCAGTGTGTAACGAAAAAGTGCGATCATATTTTAGGGTTGTAGTCATGTCAGTCATGTTTAGGTAGTGATAAATAGGATCGTGTGCTAATAAAATGCTCTTTTTGGATAGCCATCCTAAATATATTTATTATCCATTTCATGGAGACACACAATTCAAAATGGAGCTTTTTATGTTTGCATGTCAAGATTACAAGATACAGCTTACACACCAGCGGTTAGTTCCAATCAGCTCGTCTATCTAATATGAAATGCCGTATATCAATATTTATTTAAGTCTAAAATCTGATTCACAAAATACATATATTTGTACTAAAATTATAATTTTTTACACAATTATACATTTGTAGGTAGGTATGACCACGCCATTTTGCTACACGCTGTATACTTAGATTAAAATATATAGATTGCTAGCGCACGAGACGAATTCTCGTTATAAACTTGCAATCGACGTCCAGACTACACCTCTGCAATACATAGCATAAGGCAGTCTGGTTTGGCCGGCTCGATTATTAACCTTTTTGGTACAGACTCAATAAATGCGAACGTAGATAATATAAGCAGTCGTTACACCATCTGAATAAATTCAGTTTACTTGTTTAACAAGTTAAATTATGAATCATGAGAACACCACATACCTCACTGTTTATGGTTATTTAAATAAGGTCTCGTGTCATGACCTACAGACATAATTACGTGTATTATGAAATGAAAACACTATATTATTTTATTTATGTTGGGTGCAGATATTATAACTGGACTGCGGTCAAAGTATATGTGTCACGTAACACGTTTCACATTTGACCGCAGGATTGTTTTATTATAGATAGTTTTATCTCGGATGTGATAATTATGAATGAGAAAAGTCGCGTAGCTAAGATGGTAAAGGTTAGACGATGGAAATGTTCCTTGGTAACACCTAAGCGGTACTCAACATTTTAATTAGCAAATAATTTCGATTTATCACAAAAACTATTGTTTTAAACAATCTCATAGTAAAGACAAGTGAGTTTTAAATTCTCTTTAATATATTATTTGTATTAGTAGTCAGTATGAGTAGATATATTAAGGTTTAAAACCTAGGTTCTAATTCATCTTAAATCCACAAAGCCATCCTAAATTTATATCATCGGTCATTTTGTTAGAATGATTACGGCAACGTCCCACTTTCAGCAAATAGGACGAAGTACCGAGTAGTGTGGGCTGTAATAATTAATTGATTATAATATTAAATGTTCTGCGAGTTACGGAGTTTGCGACTGTATGAAGAAAAATAAAACATAAGCATACGCAATTTATACCAATATTATAAAGCTGAAGTTGAAGTTTGTTTGAACGCGCTAATCTCAGGAGCTACTGGTTCGATTTGAAAAATTATTTTAGTGTTGGATAGCTTATTTATCGAGGAAGGCTATAGGCTATATAACATCACGCTACGACCCACAGGGGTGCAGTAACGATAAACGCGGGTGAAACTGCGGGAACATCTAGTATAAGATAAAAGTAATGGCGTCGAATGCTAAATAAATAAAGCAATAAGTAATTATGTTTATTATAAGCATTTAAATTACGTAGCGATAGCTCAGTGGGGTCTGGGGAGACCAACAGACTGCAATGCAGAGGGTCTCGGGTTCGAACCCACGTCGCGCACCTCTGACTTTCGGAAGTTATATGACTTTTCGAAATTATGTGCGTATTGATTGACAATTATCGCCTGCTCCGTGCCTCGCAGAGCACGTTAAGCCGTCGTCGGTCCCGGCTGCCATGAACATCTATAGCTGTCGATAATGGGAAGCCAGTGCCCTATAATATCCTGATTCTGGTCTAGCCTTAGGGTATCGTTAGCCCTCGGGTTGCAAGGGTCAGGTGGCAGCCGCTTCGTGTAAAAACTGATATCCAGTCAAATCCGTTTAGATCAAGAAAGCCGACCCCAAGGGACTTGGGAATAATAAAGGCTAGGGAGAAGAAGATAAGCATTTTTATAAAATGACTGTAGGTAGACATCATAATAGAGCTTTAGTTCTCTACGTCGGTGATCGTTTAAGACATTATAAATTTGAAAACATGTCTGAGTAACTGTAATAATAAGTAAAATAAAAAAATTGTATTCCATAGGACAAGACATTGAGCCTATATATTAAAATTGTAAATGCGGTGGTATATATATACAGGTTTGCATTCTGTGTCGCAGGAAAATTGTAAACTTATTTCTAACAGAATCTTGCTGTATTTAGGTAGTCAATACTGTCGTGTTTTATTTTTAAAGGCTTTATTTATAAGACCACTTAAATGATTCTTTAAGTGGAAACCTTAAAACTACTTCGTGCTAGATAACTAGTGATCTGAGAAATGAAAATATTTTAAGATAACTATAACTATCTTCTTGCTGGGAGATATATGTACCTACGTAAACGCTAGCGGAAAATATTAAAATGCATAAAGATAACGTTGGGTTAACAGAGGTTACATTTTGATCTATCCACTGGCGTTAAATGTTGACGGAAAAGAAGTTTGTGTAGTTCTACTATATTATGAGAAAAGCTTGAGTCCTATACATTGGTAGAATAGTCACGCTTTTGAGAATATTATATACAACTTTAGGTATTTAGATTTTTCATTTCCTCTGTTATTTTCCATTCACGCTTCTCTTCCTTTGTTGATATTATACCATACACTAGTATCAGGCGGACGATGTGCTTATAAGACTATTTGTTTTCAGAGGTGGGTGTACCCTAATCCTAGTGGTTGGGGTGCAGCGTCCACCCTGGCCTTGGCCGCTATCGCCAATGGTAATTTTATCTAACGACTCGTAATCCTAGATATTAGCTAGTCACGTAATATTTGTTCGTTATATTTGTACCGATTACTTTGGTTTGCTAAATCTTATGTCAATTGTAATGTTGCACCAGTACCTTGACTTTATTTTAAAGTTACATTATTTAATTATGCCGCTCGTATTTCATTTATTGTGCTTTTAGTTCTTTTATTTGAATGTTTGCTATGTCTTTATTATTCAACATGTATCAGAAAAGTGTCGCCCATATTTAAGTATAAATATTCTATTAAAGTGAATTATTGTTTGTCATGAATAAATTATTGGATATTTATGCACAAATTTAATTGTTGAATAATTATCCAATAATATAATACCTGTCGTTATTCGCGGCACTACTTGCATCTGTAGCAAAATTTGTAATATGGCCAGATTTATAAGTAGATGGTGGGTTTTTTTTGGCGCCCCTTATGCTGGCTTGTGAGTTCTATGAATGAATATACACTATATTTAAAATTTGAGCACACCTTTCTGCTACATATTAGGCACCAATAGTTTTTCTTTACAATACATACTATTATAAGTGGTTCCATGATTAAATATAAATCTTTAGGTATACAAAATTTAAAGACTTTCCAAGAAACAAATAAAACTACACTCGCGAATTTTCCAAACAGACTGTAGTTGTTAACGACTTACTTTTCCAAACTTGTTTGAAAGTCGACCTTGAGATTGTATCTATAATTTAGGTATGTATACATGGAAATACCTATCTATATATAGAGAGTACAGATATATTATGATAACAGCATGAGACGCGAATGATACACATTGCACTATAATCAATTAATGAGATGGAATAGATACCCTAATTGAGTGTACGCCGTCTGACATAAATGACATTGAGTCATACGTTCATACAATGTTCATAAACACAAAATATTTGCAATTATAATTCTAAACGTGTGTAGTATAGATGTTTATTTTTATGATTCGTTTAGTAATGACCTCGGCGAGTTGAACAACCGCTTTAACCAATATTTGTTTGCGCGTTTAGGAGGAGGGTGCGGGTGAAGGCGGCTATGCCAAGGAGATGAGCCAAGAGTTTCTGGATGCTGAGCGCGCGCTGCTCGGGAAAGAGGCCAGGACATCTGATGTCGTTATCAGTACTGCTCTCATTCCCGGTAAACCGGCGCCGATACTTATTCTTGAGGTAATGTATAATATAGTTAAGTATTACTATCTACTCGCTGCATTCATGGAAAGAGTTTCAAGGTACGTTTGAACCGCGAGCTTTGGATTCTCTCTTATTATATAGTTAACCCATTTCTGCATGGATTTTAGAATCTTTGTGGAAAAGTATACGTTCAAGTAATGTTCTTAGTAAACCTGGTTGGAGCAATAAAAAAGATAATACAGGGTGTCACAGAAGTCGACGTAAGTATACCACCACGGAGTTAATGGTTTTAGATGCTAGTTTTAGACCTATATCACTATCACTTAATATCAATAGGGTTTCTGGTTAAAAGAGAGTACCTAATTGCGGCTTAGTAAATAAATTTTAGGGTAGGAAATTGCTACATTCTACATGCTCATTTTAGCTAGCCATGTTAGTCATAAAAACGACAACCGTTTAAACTATAAAACAAAAAGATAAGTAGGGGCGAAGATCGAAAAGACAAAAAGATAAGCAGACTGACACTGCTAATGGCGAGAACGATTATGGAAACATTCATTATGTAAACAATGCGACATTATCGCTTAAAGCGATCTCTGGCACAGTTTGGACGGACCTTATGGATAGTTGATGACGTATCAGTTAGTCTGCTACTGCGCCACGTTGGAGCTTATTATCTGTTACTACCTAATTATACAAAAAAAAACAATTATAGTTTTAGGTGAAAAATATATAAGTAATTATGCAGTGACAACACAATAATTGAACGACCTCAAAAAAGTCTTACTCTATTAATCAGAGATGAGTCGAATCATGTCAATTAACTGATCTGAAAAACAATATCTCTCTTAATGACTATTATCCTTATTAATATTACAAATGCGAATGTGAGGTTGTTTGTTTAATTGTTTGTTACGGTTTCTACTCCACCGATGATCATTTCGCATACACGTTGTCAGGGGAACGGATAAGGATATAGGGTACCATTCATCCAGCAAAAAGTACTGTTATTTGCAAAATCTAACCTACATTTACGCGAGCGAAGCCGCGGGCAAAATCTAGTATATTATAAGAGTTCGAAAAAACTTATACAACAGCTTTGTCCTTCCGTCTGTCTGTTATACAACTTTCAACTCAAGAACCGTAAGAGTTAGAGACTCGCGGTCAACGCCATTCGACTCAGCATAGTCGATATAACCCCGAAATGACTATGACCTTTGACCTCTGACCTGAAGGTCACGTGGTATCACGTGACCTTTGCATATTAATTGAACCATTTTTTCGAACTCCTAAGATTTACGGAAATTCATTGCCGTTTGTCACTTGTTATATATACCAGGTATTAAAATGGACAATCAATTTTAGCGCTTCATGCATTTGAACACATTCACACATTACCGCGCTATTATTAAATTCACGTCAACAAAGGATTGTACTAAATTCGTCCGTTCTAAAAATATTATACATTTTCTTTGTAAGAAAGGGACGTTTAAAATTAGTTCTGTTAATATTTTTGACAGACATAATATAATATATAGTCACATCGCTACGCGGAGTGTGATTTGATACCTATCTGGGACAAAACTAATTTATATATAACAAGATTTGGTCAGCGACTTAGTATGAACAGTAATTACTTTTCTTCTAGATGAAACCCTATGTACTTTTTTGTACCCGTGATAAAGTCTAAAATTTCATGATAGTCGGTCGAGTAGTTAAGGCGTGAGAGCTTATCAAACAAACTAACATTCGCATTTATAATATTAGTTGGGATTGTACTGAGTCCGGGTATTCTTTGTGTACGTTGTTTCATACTTTGCAAGAGCTGATAAAAAAACGTTTATAAATATTTATGCATGCCGATTCAAAAAGAAAAACATCACATTGTCGTTTTACGTAATAATATATGTATATGAAAGGTCGGATACATAACTGTGTGTATAATAATTAAATACATTAGGTATGCCACTGAATTTATCATTCAAGTTTAATTTACATCCTCGTTTCTATATACCTACCTACAGAGATAAAACTTATTTGTACGTTGCCTTAATATGTATGCCAATATTTTTATTGAATATATAATATATGCAAGTAGCCTTAAGAGGATATATAAACAAAATATAGAGCGTGCATACTCAAGTCAGAACGTTAGCAGCTAGGCTCAATTTTGAACATTGTTAAACTAGATACAATTTAGATCTAATTACACCCACAAAACCTATTTATTATCGTTGTGGCATATGGTACACGTAGTACAATATATTAGAAAATATTTTAGGAGCAAAATAAAGAAGCATAATAATGTTGTTTGTTTTAGAGTATCAAGTTTACATTGCCAAATGTAAAGAGTCCTAACGTGAATATAAATTTAAATGATAAATTATTACTTTAGTTCAATCTACAGTTTTTTTAGGATTAACTTTAGATCATAAAGTTCAGTGGGGCGCTCAAATACCGTGTCTTACAGGGAAACTTAGCTCAGCCGCTTACGCAATTTGGCAAGTAAGACAGCTTACTGATGTAGATACTGCAAGACTAGTATATTTCAGTTACTTTTATATTGTACAATAAAATTTTTATTCTTCAAAAGCGTGGTATTTATAATTTAGGCCCACGAGTTTCCCTGAAAGATCGAATTAAAGAAATAGGCATACTCTTACTGTTGCGTCGCAATATATATTTGCTAACATTATGTATATTAAACATAATATTCACTTATATAATAAGAATAGTGATATCCATAACGTAAACATTAGCAATAAGCATAAGTTAGTCGGCCCATATCATCGTTTACCTACATAAAGTTCACAATACATTTGCGGGACTCGGTATATGTTTTTTTAATAAACTATCTATTAATGTAAATAATTTACCATTACTTAAATTTAAAAGCGCCTTTAAAATACAACTTATTCGAAAGGGTTATTCAATCAACGACTACTTAAATGACAAAAACTCATGGCACTAGTTGCTTGTTGCATACAGGATTCAAAGATCTGTATTACTTACCTATAAGTCAATTTAGTAATGTAGAGGTACCTCGTGATTATTTGTGACGTTAACAAGTCCTTGTTTCTTAATTTGATTATTATTGGAGAATATAAATCCACAACCGCATTTAGTCACGTACTGCCTTTGCATAGTCACAAAGTGTAAGTGAATGCGCCATCATGCCATCCTACTGTCTATTTTACATTTATATTAAAAAATATACCTTAGCCCAAATTATTTCATCTCTGTATTATTATTAAGTTATTATTGTTATTATCTTTAGTCAGTAGTATATTATGGCATAATGGCTGCAACACCTTGTTAATCTGAGTTGTAAAATACTAAAATTATATTTAATTGGCGATTTAAAAGAGTGGCCGTGAGTTTCTTGCAGGTTTCTTTTCATAGGCTCAACCCTTTGCCTGAACCTAGCAACTAAATGTAGCTTCAGTAAACTTACTAACCTATATATTTTGACGTTCATAAGTGTTACTTTGTGACCTAAATGAATAAATGATTTTTGACTTTCACTTTGACATAGACGTCGATACTTTGCAGAGATAATTAATAATAACAACTGTCACTATAGCATGGTAGGTGGCGAGGGTAGTAGGTACCTATAGGCACACATAGTGAAGGATAAAAGCAAAACGTAAATAGCAGACTTTGTAGTCTGCTTCTTAAGATAAATTCTAAATTGTATATCAATATAACAAGTCTACTAACGTAACTATAATATGGTATAGAAATGGACACTAAGCCTTAAATTATAGTAATTTTAAACTGATTTATTTATTTTTACTTATGCCTAACTTAAAAATATTTTAACACAGGATGCGGTACGTGATATGGCTCCTGGCAGCGTCATAGTAGACTTGGCGGCAGAGATGGGTGGCAACATCCAGACGACGAAGAAAGGCGAGATCGCAACGGTTCACGGCGTCACACACATCGGCCTCACGGATCTACCCAGTCGGATGCCCGCGCACGCATCCACGCTCTACGCTAATAATATATCAGGACTTCTATTTAGTATAGGTTAGTACAATGAAATTATTAATTTACATTAGTACATTACATGTAATAGAATAATTACTGCATATTAAAAACGGCAGTAACGCAGTGTCAATAGCATGGATCCCATACTATTTATTGACACTGCTTTACCCGTATTTTACTTAGAGGATCTAATGATATTTTAGGTTGACCTCCTTAACATGGATTTATTTATCTTAAAAAGGCCTGTAGTGAAAGCCCAAAGAGTGACTTAGTAATCCTAAAATATAATTACATTTATTTACTTTTTGTTGCAAAGCGAAGTGCAAATGCATTCCAATGTATGGACAACATTACCTATACATAAGTGTGTGTACGCTTTGACCATAAACTTCTGCACAAAGCAAGACTAGAGAAGCGCGTAATTGTATTCGAATAATATTCGAATACAATTACGCGTTTCTCTAGTCTTCATACAAACATTACTTTATAATATTTTTAAAGCAGATGGTGCTTATTTATTTTCTTTATAATGAACTTGATTTTACACAGTCGTTTTTCGCACACTTATTAGTTTGTGGCATCATTTCGAGAGTTTATTCCACCTGTACATTTTCTACTAAACGTTTTGCTCCACTACCAGGTACAAATGATCACTTCCACATCAACTTGGAGGACGAAGTGACTCGTGGCTCGATCGTGTTGAAGGCGGGCGAGTTACTGTGGCCCGCGCCGCCGCCGCCCAGTATGGCGCCCGCGCAAGGAGCACCCGTACCGGCCGCTGTCGCCAAGCCTGAACCGCCCAGCCCTTTCAACGAGACTTTGAAGGATGCCTTTATGTATTCTACTGGTAAGTTTTAAAGGCATCTAACTTTTTATGACTAATGTCTTACATTATATCTTATGGCTTGATTACATGATTAGCCGTTGTCGAGTCGAATGTTGTGTTCTCAATATTCCGAGTTACCAAAAACATGTGCGATCTACACATAGTTCGTCCATCTCTAAATGCAATACGCTCAAAAATATTGTTGCTGTTTTATTATTTATGTTCTTTGGTTGACAGGAATGGCCACTTTGATCGGCCTTGGAATAGCATCACCCAACCCGGCGTTTACTACAATGACAACAACACTAGCTTTATCAGGTAAGAAGCAACCCTGCAAGACTAAGACGTCTATTCCGACGCGCCTGCTTCCTGACTTCTTTAAATTTAACTGTATATTTAGGGTTTGTTCCGCATTCGTCCCTCATGTTTCGTCCCAAACGTAGAAATACGCATAACGAATTCGTCCCAACAATTGTTCCTTACATGCCCCTAAATTTAAATAAATATTAATTTCTTCATGTAATACTTTTCTCGTCCCAAATTATGTTCCTGTTTTGCCCTTGTGTTTTTGTAACGGAAAGTTTGTGGTACCCACGGCTACACATCAAGTTAGACACCTTATATACGCATAACTACGCTACATACAAAATAGAGAATTGTCAGAAAGGGACAGTGCATAGTGGTGTCGATGTAATAGTAAGTATAGAGCGTAACAAAAATATAACGCACTTTCTCGCACGATTCGCAGCGTTCAACTTCTAGTAGTTCAAAGTCCAAACAGTCTAGGTTGATGCGTCGCTGTGTGTACCTTCAGCCGACAAAATATATAAAAATTGCTTATTGATCTCTCGGCATAACTTTGGGTTTATGAATGCATGACATCACGAGCCGGACAACGAAAAGATTTAAAATATATTTTTAATCATGCTTTCTTTTGCTAACTATATGCACAAAAATGAAGGACAAAAAGGGAATAATTTAAAAAGAGGGGCTAATAAGGTACATTTTTGAATGTGGGGCGTAATGTACGGACAAATGCGGAACAAATCATATTTAGAAATGAGGATCAAAAATCTATTTACTTGCTACCTTAAATTGGTCTTATCATTCAATCGAATTAGAAAAAGATGAGTCGAGAAGCAACAAAGTGCTGCACGATGCGTATTTCGAATAAGATCTGATGAAAAACCTCGTACTTTGTATTATATTATTTGGGAACGGAATTCTGTTCCATTCCATTTACCACGTTGACGTAACTCTACATGTAATGCACTTGTGGCTCTCAACTACACCAATGACGGGTGTGTTATTTTAGACGTTATTTTTTACAGAATAATTCTATATTTTTGTCACTTACAGGAGTGGTAGGCTACCACACAGTATGGGGTGTAGTGCCGGCTCTTCACTCGCCGCTCATGTCGGTAACTAACGCCGTGTCAGGCATCACGGCGGTGGGTGGACTCTTGCTTATGGGAGGCGGTTATGTACCCGAAACTCCCGTGCAGGTAACCGAAACTACGAATTTAGTCTACTATTTGTAAATACTGTATATTACATATTATATCAGTCCTGTACGGAAGCTGTCCCACTGCTGGGTAAGAGCCTCTTCTTAGTATAAGCAGGGTTAGGAAGGAATACTCTACCTAAATGATGATTAATGATGCATAAAAATCCGTAGCTTCGTTTAGAAAAACTAAACAGACTGACGCGATTAGCGACTTTGTCGTCATGACGTAGCGTAACGTTTTGGTATCTCATAAAATTTGCAAGGAATTTGTTATTGTTTTTTTATAACATAGAAAACATTATAAAACTAGTTTATGAATACGTATACAAATTATATCTAAAGGAAAACTACTACTACGCTACTTGATTAAAATGATAACCAACGGTATTTTACAAAAGATATGCAAGCAGATACGGATTTTCATGCATGTTGATATTTTACTATACATAATTTATTATGGTATGAGTCCACAATAATGACTTGCAGAGTAATTTAACCTTACATTCTTAATTGATTTATTATACCCGCATAAACATTTTGATATCGTTCTCGTTTTTATAATACGAGATATGAATCAGGTTTTAGTACAAATTATAATTTCTTTTCAAGTAGAATTTATATTAAGAGAGTTGTCTGCGTTCACATGAAACTTATCCAAGTATGGCAAAACATGAATTACAATTTTATCTGTGTTTCAGTATTTGGCCAGCACCGCGGCGCTAATATCGTTCATTAACGTGTTCGGTGGATTCTTAGTCACACAGCGTATGCTTGACATGTTCAAAAGGTATTCAGTTCACACCAGTTTTCTAAAACATCAATATGTAATATCAGCCCTGTATTAAACTGTCCCACTGCTGGGCACGGGTCTCTTTTCAGTGTGAGAAGGGTCAAATAAACATCAATAGTATCATTTAATTGTTTAGGATCTTTAACTAAGCAAAACAAAATTCTCATTTTAACCTGTTTTTAAACGTTATGCATGCCTATAGTCTGAGAAATTGAGTGAAAATCTATTTTTATACCCTTTGCCTTACGAGCTTATTAATGTACAACAATAATTTATTTTTCATAGGCCCAGTGACCCACCAGAATATGGCTACCTTTACGGTATTCCCGCTGCTGCTCTTCTTGGTGGTTACATCACCACCGCCATGCAGGTAAATTAATAAACAGAATTATGTCTCTCAACAGCAATATCTAAACGAGAAGGTAGATAAACATTTTATGTGTTCATAGGGTTACCCTGAAGTACACCAGATGGCGTACTTAGCGTCGTCACTGTGCTGTGTGGGTGCTCTTGCCGGTCTCAGCTCTCAGACGACTGCCCGAAAAGGAAACTACCTTGGAATGGTAATACATAATATATTTCTTTATAAAGCAAATTTTCAATTAGCAGCCCTTTATTGAAAAGGCGTCCATAAGTAAAATATTATGGGTACACAAACTAAAATCATGTTCTCAAGACCCGTTCATTGTAATCTTGATGACATTAGTATTAATCTATTGATCATCGTAAAGTCATTGAGACAATAATGAAAGTAAGATAACTCCTGAATCAAATTTTTTATTTATTTTTTATGAAATTTGTGTTGTACGTTCAATTTCATTGATTTTTCTTTGATAATTTTGATATATTACCATTTGTTAAGATACAGTAGTTTTGTTAAATTATGTATAAGCGTCGACAGTAGTTTGAAGTTTTAACTATGCCGAGGTCCCTATATACTTTGCACATATTTCTATTTATCGAGACAACTTAGAATCGGTTCGGTATCTTAATATTTTGATGACACTGATATTATATGAGGCTATTATGTAAGCTTAACAGACAAAATTATGCAATGTAATCATACTGTAAATGTATACAAAAAGTTGTCCAACCTCAGATTGGTGTCGCCGGCGGTATTGCTGCCACACTGGGTGCTCTTACTCCCAGTCATGAAGTGTTGGCTCAAATGTTGGCTGTGGCTGGCGCTGGTGGCCTAATTGGTGGTACCATTGCTAAGAAAATCGAGATTACTAATCTACCTCAACTTGTGGCTGGCTTCCACAGGTATCATCAACAAGAAATTATTACTATTGTTACGTGCTGGGTTCGACGGATAAGAATATAAACAATATTACCGACTAAAACACTTTTATTCAAACACACAATTCAATTTAAAACACAATAAACACTATACCACACTTTTTCACTGTACTGCTTCAAACTCCGTAGTATTTCCGCTTCCGTTCGCTTCGATGAACACTTGATCGCTTACGATTGTAAACTGACTTGGCGGTGCGCGTGCGCCCTATTTATACGCGGCTAAAGCGCTTCTAGAGCTTTCCAGAAACGCGGTACTCGGCGTGTAAACAGCACGATAATAATAATAATAATAATTGATTTATTTCTCACCACAATATAGTAACATTACATTTAAAAAGTACATGTGAGCCTTAATATTATATTGTGGGAGACTGGTGCCTAAGCTAGGCTCGAGGCCTGTGTTTCAGGACACCAGGTCTCCACCCCTTAGTTAGTTACATTTCAAGTAATATACAAGTTGGTCATTACTGCTATATCCTACTTTTTTATAGAATAAAGTAATTAGTTTGTATTACATGTTGTTTCTGTTAGCATTTACAAGTTACACTAGACAAATTTGCATAGATAAAAATAAAAAAAAAGAATACATCGAATAATATTGAACAATAGATGTTAGTTGGTTTATGAGTGTGTATGCGTGTGTCATGTGTGTGAATGTGTGTGTGTGTGTGTGTACATGTGTATGTGTGCGTGTTTGCGTGGGTGTGTGTGTGTGTTTATCTCATAAAGAGTGACCAATTGCCTACACCTTAAACTGGTATGGAAAGCACAGCTTCAGTCTCATCATAGTTTAAACCTTTTAACCAATTAGTAAGAGTTCTCTTGCATGCAGCCTTGGTAAGATGGAATATGGGTATGGTTCGGTTTACCTTATTGTACAAGTAGCCACCCAAGTGACAAAAAAATCGCTTGGAGTACTTTGTTGATAGCCTAATGCGTTGTACGGGATTGTAACGCCTTTTGCCGCTGGACAGCTTAGGGTTATAAGTCAGTTGGGAATGTTGTTTCAACAAGGTGCACAATATGAACAACTGGCGCACTGTCATAACCTCGCTCTCCCTGTACAACAATGCAGTAGGATAACGATATGGCCTAAATGATGAAACCTTTAGGATGGTCCGCTGAGCTCGCTCTAGATCTATTAAAGTGCGATGATTTATGAAGTGAAAAAAAATGAAGTACGATGATTCGAGAAAGTACCAGCATTCTCTCTAAGATTCTCGTACCGTACTATGCAGTTCCGTAAGATGTCAATAGATGGCGGTGTAAACTATTAGACGGAACCGCCGAGTCCCTCCCACAATGCCGAGAGATGTCACTGGGCGTAACACTATTTTGTACTTTATATAATTAGTAAAAAGGTTTCAAATATATTTGTTTTATAGTCTTGTAGGTATGGCAGCGGTATTGACGTGTCTTGCCACCTACATGCACGATTTCCCAGCGATGGCAATGGATCCCACGGCCGCGACTCTGAAAACGTCCCTGTTCCTCGGCACGTACATTGGTGGCATCACATTTACGTAAGTGTTTGTCAAGTGCATATTTTATCATATCAAAAACTAAACATACTTTTATATTTCGTTGCATGCAATGTTTTGACGTTAATCTTGAGTGTCTTTCTAAAATAAATATTGTTGTATGCATTTGAATAATATTTACAAATAGTTAAATGTTCGCGAAGGTGACTTATTTACGTCATTTTATAAAATAATAACTTTAGCCTACGATTTGGTACGAGTAGAATTTGGAAGTAGGTACCTTTCTATATTGTTCGACTTCTAGACGGACTATCGACTACTAGACCTCCAGCAATACAACTGTTAAAACAGCATTCAATTTCATGGTAGTTTTTGCGTGATGGGTTTACAAATATACAAACAGATAGACGAAATTAAAAAAATTAAAAACTGTTATTTGGTTTCTATTTCTATAGCTTTTAAATAAGCTTTTATTAACGTTGACCAGTTCTTATTGTATTATATGTATAGATCAGAGGTTCCCAGACTTTTTTTTCATAGACCGCTTTCAAATTTTAGCAGCTTTCGGTGGACTCTCTGCAGCTACATTTCTACCATATATATTCCTTGGCATTCGTATTTATATTTGATCAAATCTCTACGGGCTAAACTTCTTTTTTTTTCTTTTTAAGTTCTCAGGTATGAATCTATCAAGGTAGGCGGGCTGCCTCTTTTTTCCCCGCTTACGAATTGCGGATCCCCATTTTTTTTTGTCACGTTGTTGTAGATCTCCGTCGAGTTTCCCGTGGAACCCTGGGAGTCCAACTGGACCACTTAGGGAACTAATTGTATAGATTGTGTAATTTAAACTATAAAGTATTCAACAGTAAATATCTATTTCATATTAGAGCTTATCTTTATATATATAAATCTTCTGTGCGTGTGTTTGTAATTACACTCCTCCTAAACAGCTGGACTGATTTTGATGACATTTTTTGTGTGTGTTTAAGTGGTTTCGAGAATGGTTTAGATTTGGTTTTATTTATTTTTGTCGTTTGTACAGGACAACGTCTGTCGGGACAGCTAGTACATACATATTATTACGAATATATGTAGAAATCTCTTGACAAACAGTATTTTTGAACAATAATATGACCACATTATAAGGTACAAAGTGCAGTGCAGCCTAAATCAGGCCAGGTACTGCTGTGTCATGACAGTTATTGACACAAATGGCGACACATAAATTTGTCTGCTCCGGTGATATGCAAAGAGCTAAAAAAGCTGTACTATATATGTAGTCATGCCCAGAGCCGGAAGAACAATCCCATCCTGTCCCAACGCTGCTAATGCGGCGCGGCGTATATTATCCAATATGTTCGTCATTGTGATCGGCGCTGGTGGTTGCGCAGGGGCTCGCTGGTGGCGTACGGCAAGCTGCAGGGCGCGCTGTCGTCGGCGCCGCTGCTGCTGCCGGGGCGCCACGCGCTCAACGCGGCGCTGCTGGGCGGCGCGCTGGGCTGCGGCGCCGCGCTGCTGGCCTGCCCCGCCGCGCCCGGCCTGCCGCTGCTGTCCGCCGCCGCCGTGCTCAGCGGCGCCCAGGGACTCACGCTCACCGCCGCTATCGGAGGTACGCTGCAGTTAAACCCTCCTTACACACCAATAAGCTATAAAGTTCCTATTGTATTGTGCCTGAAAGCTTCTATACTTCAAATGTATTATATATTATTTTATGTTAAAACATTATACACAAAATAGTATATCTGACTTTTGACTGGTAGATAATGACGTTGGCATTAAAATACGTAGGATGATGCAGAGATAAATAGAATTTCATTAACGGTTTCTTTTAACTGAGTAAATGTCTATGTTTTGATGACTATGTTAATTTAAAATAATTATTTTATTAATTCTATATTATTGTCTAGTTAGTTAGTTAAATTGTCTAGTTGCCGAATAATTTACGCTTGATTTACATTGATTACTAAAATCGTGTACACGTTTGTTAAGGAGATCCTTAAAAAACTTAACGTTCTATCATTTGAATATATACAGTACACAGAAACTAAAACAAACTTTTTGTTTTAGGTGCCGACATGCCAGTGGTGATCACTGTTCTAAACAGCTACTCCGGATGGGCGCTGTGCGCTGAAGGATTCATGCTCAACAACTCTCTGATGACCATAGTCGGTGCTCTCATTGGCAGTTCTGGTGGTATTCTATCATACATCATGTGCAAGGTGAATTAAATATCTATACATATAATAAAATTATAGCCGGGCGATGTCTGTATATAGAAAATATTTAAGTAAATGCATATGAGTAAAACCTTACGAAATCAAGACAATTATTTTAGAAGTTTTGTCTGTTCGTTCACATGTGAATCACACAAAAACTACTATGCACGAAATTAAATGCGGATTTCGCAGTTGTATTGGTGGTCTAATTTAAAATCTGATGCATGTTTAATGATGTCGCATAGATTGATCATCTAAAGGATGTAACAACATGACATAGGTATGTTTTATGTACGTAGCTCAGCTGTGTCAGTGTCTTATATGCAACGGAAGAAAAATATAGATATGCACCTGCTTCCAAAAACCAGGCGCACGAAATCTCATGCAAATGGTAGTAATATAAGATGCGAATAAACAGTTTTATTCATAACTTTGCTATCTGTTTGTAGAAATCTTAAAAATACATGTATATTTCTTGTAGGCAATGAACAGATCACTACCTAATGTTATCCTGGGAGGATACGGTGTGACGACTGGCGGATCTGCACGTCCCGCCGGCGCTACACACACTGAACTGAATGTGGACTCAGTTGCTGATCTCATCCATCGTGCTGGCAACATTATTATTACACCTGGTAACTATTATACTAAAAAAAAAATGGTTTATAGACACATAAATTAATACTAATGTAAGTAACTATGTGTCAACAAAAAAAATTCTTTCTCACATGTGCCCAGGTCACATAGGACATATTCCAAACACATTCCGTTTTGCTTCCTAACACTGAGACAAGGCTACACACATTGTTATTTCTAAGCAATCTAATCAATAGATAAACTAAATGATTAATAGTTTCTTACGCTTATATGCGTTTATGATTACTGCTCCGATTCCGTGGCTGGAAGTGTTATGTTATTTAGCCTGAAACCTTTCTCAAGAATTGGAATACTAATTAATGCAAAAAAAAAATGGTTCACATCCGAATGGTCGTTCGAAGATTTCAAATCCAGAGATTAACGTGTTCGAACAAAAACAAACTTACTTAAGCGCTATTATATTAGTATATATAAAAGGTAACAGTATTGACCTTGCCGTCGTAACTAAAACGTTTCGGTAAAATAAGGCAATCATGGCTAACTGCAATGTGCCATTAAAAACTCTCAAATTTTATATTACTTCTACAGTGGGTTTATTATACGTTTAAATGACTTCTTTCAGGTTATGGTCTCTGCGTAGCTAAAGCGCAATACCCAATTGCTGAATTAGTACAGATCTTGAAAGGAATCGGCAAAAAAGTTCGATTTGCCATCCACCCAGTTGCTGGTAAGTTTATATTTTGCTCTTTTATAATTAATTTTATTACTTGCTAAAATTTTTAACATCGACGTTTTGTATTTCCACAGGTCGTATGCCAGGACAGTTAAATGTGCTTCTGGCTGAAGCCGGTGTGTCCTACGACGATGTGTTCGAAATGGAAGAGATAAATGAAGAATTCCCTGAAACTGATTTAGTGTTGGTTATTGGTAAGAGATATTTGTGCTACTTTTATCTGTAAAGCTATTTGTTATACGTGACCTTGTTTTAGCATTTCCTTGAATTGAAATAAGTCCCTTTTGGTACTCGGATATGTTTGTTTATGGTTAAATGGTTATTCTGTATAATATAATATAATTATATCCTACCTATATTTCCTTAGGTGCTAATGACACGGTGAACAGTGCGGCTGAAGACGACCCCAACTCGCCCATCGCAGGCATGCCAGTACTTAAAGTCTGGAAAGCAAATCAGGTAAAATATATTAACCTTAATATATCTATGTAGTAGCAAAACTCCGCGTGAAGATCAGCTTAATAGCTTGTTTCTGTTCTGGTCTAAAACTTACTGACAACATCGCATGCGTGAACGTGTACACATCTAACATTTATTATTCTGCAAGTCTGATTACTTATCGCAAGCGTTTCAAGTAGGCACTTAAGACGGTTGCAGTAAATAGACACAAAAACACGAGTTTATTCGATGTTTAAAACATTATAAATCCTCTAAATCAGCGTCAGCTACTTACGATTCAGGTTTAGTAACTAGATAGGTATTATGGCAGCTCTGAGCATTCGCCCTGGCGAAAGAGGGAATAGCAGGGCAAGAACTGCTGTAGGTATTAAATTGTGGGCTCCAATACATGTTGTATACAAAGAAGTTTGCTACTCAGTAGTTATTTATCCTATTTATGGTATTACACATCTGCTGTTTACTAAATAGTATAAAGTCGTGAATTTATTATATATATACTTCGATCTTTGTTAACAATTTTAGGTTGTGGTGATGAAGAGATCGATGGGCGTCGGTTACGCTGCAGTGGACAACCCTATCTTCTACAACCCGAACACCGCGATGTTGCTCGGCGACGCCAAGAAGACCTGCGACGCGCTTCTCGAACGTATCAAGCACCTCGCTGACTAAGTAACATAGTACTTACATCAAGTAGCGCGACTAGATACGTTTATTTCAAATGTTACTGGGAAAACTAGTTCGATATATTTTTTATCAGCTTAATTGGTAAAGTTTTTTAATCAAATTTTAAGTCATTTAGTCATGATAACAAAATAAGTTATTATAATGTACGAATAACAAGTGTCTGGGCACACATTCACCAAACGACAAAAATGTCTCGAATTCGTGATCCCAGTGTTGCCCTAACTGGCCTAGTACATATTTTTTATATGTATTGACTATATTTTGGAGATTAATATTAGTTTGTACTGTATTGTATATTGTACAATGGTTGTTCTCGAAAGATTACATCACAAAACGTATTCTATAAACACTAGCCATTTTACAGGGAGGACTCGAGAATTGCATAATTTTTATATAAAACTACTTAGACACGACGCGACATTCGTTTAGGTCCCTTCATATATCTCATTAAAATCGGTTCAGCTATTTAGTATTCAGAGTTGAAAGTGTAAGAAACAGAGTTACTGTTGCATTTATAATATAAGTATGGATTAATCAATAAGAACATCCCTGTAGATTGCGTGTTTTTGGGTACTGTATTTTCTATGTTCACTTTAATCTTGAAGGCACTACAGACGGTCTGAAAATAAATTAATAATTAAATTAAACATGATCACATTGCTTATTAGCCGATAGATCAACTAACAATCTAAAATTGCAGACCGTATTTAGTGCTTTTGAACTAAAAGACTGTCAATAATATGACATATTGATTTAAGATAAAATAACATTTGTTGTTTAATTTGTCAATTTTTATTATAATAATATGTTTAATTCGGCATTATAATAATTTCTTGGATCTAAATATCACCTATGTGTTCTTGGCAATCGAGTGTCATAACTATTGAATTTTAGAAACTTATTTTAGGACTGAATAATTAATAATAAGACAACAAGCGTGGCTGACGCCGAATTTAAAGCCAGAAAAGAAAGTGCCTTTAATATTTTGATCATAGTATCTCTTATCAGCTAGTCTAGAAGTTATGTATGGAATTACAAGTTTTTTATGGAATTTTAAGCAAATGGATTGAACATTTTATACATGTAAATATAATATTTGAATTATACTATGTTAAAACGTTTGAGATTTTTATACACCTCTGTATTGTATATTTATTGAGTTATATAATTATAGTTATTCATCATTGTGAGATTATCTCAAATAAATATTAATTAAAGTATGCTAGCAAAACTTTCCATTACATTCCACCTTCATACGCTGGAACTATAAATTTACACATTTCCTACTCAAATTAGGTGGATATTATTTGGGGCTCTTTTATGCAAAATATTTTAACTTCACAAACAAATTTAATATTTCTTAAATTAAATTTTAAAATTTACAAGTTTTATATAACCTTTGTATCTTTATTTCTAAAAGTACACACAGCGACATATCAACCTAGACTGTTTGGACTTTGAACTATTAGAAGTTGAACGCTACGAATAGTGCGAGAGAGTGCGTTATATTTTTGTTATTTTGTCTCACTCACGCTGAACGGGACGCGCCGCTCTGTCCTGACCTTTACCACGGTAATGTTATCTAACAGTATTGTAACTCGGCTCTGTCTTTGAAATAATTACTTACAGCCGCGCGGTCCGTGTATACGCGAGAAGGCTGCCCACCTACAGTATTTCTAGTTTAGTGATTGTAAACATAATATATTTTATTAAAAAAATGTAATTTGTTGAGAATGAAATAGGAAATGATCAATAAAAATCATGTTATGTTTTTTGATTAGTATATTTAATAAAAAAACAATCTTATATATTTGAGACAGAAAAATATTTGCGCCTTGACTGAGACGTACGAAAAGCTTTATTGTTAAATTTAATAGTATAAAAAATACCCGCATTCGAATAAATACTTGATTTAAAAATATATTTGTTTACAATTATTGTACTTTGCCATAATTATTATTTAAGTACTTGTACTTATTTCAATCAAAAACAAGTCGCACGCTTACTGCTTACAAAACCATCACACCGTCCGTTCATCAGTGCGGCGCATTCGCGACTGGTTGCGAATCAAGTGCATACCGGCTTCGAGGCGCGTAGGTATGACTCGCGTTCCGATCGTTTTATGAAGATAGAATACTGTTAGATAACATTACCGTGCCATTACATCGACACCACTATGCACTGTCCTTTGCCGCAAATTCCTTATTTTGTATGTAGCGTAGTTATGCGTATATAGCGTGTCTAACTTGATGTGTAGCCGTGTGTACATAAATGCTAATAAACAATATCATTCCAAGATCACTATATTAAATGTTATAACTATAATCATAATTAAGTACTTAGTTCAAGACGCTAGTAAATGAGTGTTGCTCGTAAGTTCCGTATATCAAAGGCTTGTAATGTTTAACTGAAACAAATTGTTTTGGTTTTTTCTTTTGAAATTACAATATTATGTGCAAATAAAGGATTTGGCTTTGACAATAGCTGTTGTTTTTTTTTTTTACAGTTTTGACATGTATTTATTGCAATCTTCAGTGGTTTAGTCTCTTCCTCATGCTATTTTAAGTCTAGTATGTATAGTAGAAATAAACGATTAGCTATTAATAAATTATTCTGTTGGCTAAATAATTCTAATTCGAAAATATAGAGAATTATAAATAATAATAATATTCTATGACATACACACAACACCATCTAGCCCAAAGTAAGCAGAGCTTGTACTATGGGTACTAGACATTGAATAAACATATATATACTTTTATTTTTGTAAATATGTACATATGTATTATACATAGAAACACCCAGACCAAGACAAACATTCATGTTCATGCACACAAATGTTTGACTTGTGCGGGAATCGAACCCGCAACGTCAGGTGTGGCAGTCGGTTACACTAACCACTACGCCATCGAGGCCGACACCGACGAATAATAATAATTGTTAACTGATTATGTATGTATTACATTTGTAATATATAATCATACTAGAGATTGGCCGCGGCTTCTCATGCGAAAATGTAGGTTATGTCAATTTTCTATCCTTCAGAAATAGAAGGTACATTTTTCTGGTATGTCGTTTTCTGTACCCCTGACAACGTGAATGCGAAATTTCATGATGATTGGTCGATTAAAAGCGTAACAAATAAACAAACTCACATTCGTATTTATAATATTAGTTAGGATTACGATCGTCTCATTGTTTGGTAAATAATCGTATAGTCACGATGCATGCGACTTGACATTGTGTTGCGATATGGTATAGGAAATGGTCTATTGAAGATACAGGCAATCACAAAAATATAGCTACGCTATCAGAACAGCGTTTAAAAGTGAATGTAACGATCGAGTGCGAACGATATTAGATTTTTGATAAGTTGAAACATGAATAATTATTTGTAATTGTTACAATTTCTTATATAACCTGTATTATAGTTTAAGCGATTAGATACTTGCTACTCTCTAGGTGCCAAGTGTTACGGGTTCGAGTCCCATTGAACAGAAATATATGGAATCCATCTTTACGAAGAATAAATTACACTAAGACTATATAGTATTCTGCAGGTTTGGTGTAATTTATTCTTCAACTGATGATCTAACATATAT
This sequence comes from Catocala fraxini, assembly GCA_930367265.1. NCBI lineage: Eukaryota > Metazoa > Arthropoda > Insecta > Lepidoptera > Erebidae > Catocala > Catocala fraxini. The sequence goes on from OV884026.1 coordinate 17,347,045, forward strand.
ATAAGATAAGGGTATGCCTACGAGATGACCTTTTGAAATAAAAATCCTTGCTTTATTATACCTAATTATTTTGATGTTCGTAATTCAAATTCCCTGTCCCTGTCGCTATATATCTTTATCCTTGACCTGATCTTCTTTGATCCCGACTATCTTTATTCCTATCTCGATCTCGATCCCTATCCCAATCCCTTTCGCTATTCATATATCTATCCCTACTCTACCCTGATTCCGGTCCCGATTTCGGTCTCAGTCCGATCCTGATCTCGATCCCGGTCCCTATCCGATTTTATAGCGCGAATAGCGTAGCGGTGTCAGGAATTTAGATAGTCACCAGTCTCGATGTGCCGAATGTTACGGGTTCAATTACGTATGGTGTCTTTGGGACACCTCGCGTAAACAAAATAAATCAACTCGATAGCAAATTGCGTTTATGAGAAACAAAAAGAGAGTGATTGAGAGACAAAGGCTATACTTCACAGCACTCAGCATATTTCGTAGCGGTTACAACTTTTCCGTCTAGCTCCCATCCGCCAAGCGTCTGAAGTGTAACGTGCGATAAGGAACTTCGTTCCAATCTAGGATTCGCAGTTTTTTGTCATTCTTCGTAAAGATACTGTAAAATGCTCCACGACGTAAGAGTATGCATACGAGAAGAAACTTTTGAAAAATATATTCCTGACTTACATATTATAATTATTTTGATATAGGATGAATATTACTCATAGTAAAATCCAAAAGAACCTATGTGATTTATTTTCTAAATACTCTTGGTAGACTTACAAAACAGAATTCACACAAGACTTCTACCAGGCTTTAGAGCGTTGGTTGTGCACAAATCTTTCGAATTAGTGTTAGTGCTAGAATTTTGCTGTTAAATCTTCCATGCTGTAAAACAAGGACAGAAACGTCGGCAAATTGGTTCCGAAAATCCGAACGCTAAACGCACCTAGGATTTTTATCATACAGAAGATAAATTTCACAGGCATGCAATAGGTATTTAAGCGCTTGTTTAGGATATATTAAAATGGATCTACTTCTGTAGTTTCGTACAGCCACAGAATAATGCTGGTGTTGTGACATCATATTTTGTATCTACTTTAAATTGATATATATCAATATATTAAATAAAATTATAATTCTTACAAATATTTATTTGCTTTGAACTATTTTTTTTTTCTAATCCATAGTATCGATTTTTTTATCGAAGTATCTAATTAATGTATTGTACAACCCTATAGTCAACATTTTTTTAAATGTCAGCTGTTATGTCAGTGCCAACTTGCAACTTGTCAAAACTCAAAACAGATTAACAGAATGGAATAGTAAGTTGCGAAACCGCCGCAAAGCAGTAAGACATTTGCGGCATTTTCACGTTAATCTTCATATTCGCTCAGCTGTTACTAGAATCATTAAATGATAAGTAATGTATTATAATTCCTAATATATATTAGAATTTGGTTATGCTTTGTGTGTGTACAGTAGCTCCAATGTGCTAGCATCAACATTCAAAAGCTTCGGTAATAGGTTTATTTTATATTGTTTAGTAGTTTTTGTACGTTCCTCAACAACGACACCAGTCTTTCCAGCATGGTACGTGTCTAGCTGATTCTTTTTTGTTTTTATTTAAAGTTTTAACAATAAATGTATGACAAGTATCAAGTCTATAAATAAATATGACTAGATTTTTCAATGTGGTACATAACGTTTTTATTTTATTATTTTATTTTCTGGTATAAAGATAAAGGTATAATAATAATTATGCTATTTAATGTGATACTGAATTCTTTATAATATACTTTGATCTTATTTCATATAAGTAATAGCTATAATTAATGCCAGTGTTTTCTACATATTTATTGTAATTACATGCAGGCAAGTGATGAGAAGAAAATGGTATCAGCAAGTAAACCTGCCCTTCCGCCAAGCAGTGATGATGAAAATGGGAATGTGTTATCTATGATATACAGATTTTTTAAGAAGGTATGGATATGTTTCATGAATAATTAATGGTGCATTATGCCACATTTAGTAAGTAGTATCAGTATTTTACATTTAAATTAAATGTGCTGGCAGTGTGACTGCATTATCCAAACAAAATAGGATGTATGATGAGTCATTTGTGACCTTGAAGTGTTTAACTGTGCTTTGAATCATAAGACTGCTATTCAACCCACTGCTGTATTTGTTCCTTTTATTCAAAGTATAAGTTTGAAAACTAAGTTAAACAATGATAACATATTTAAACTTACTCATTCAACTAATGCACATCATTACATTTTTATTGCCAGGTACAATTCATGAGTAACAATACATTTTGTAATAATGTTTGCTCTAAAATATAGATAATGCAGAGAAAATTGGAATGCATAAAGCATGAAACAACCATTACTTATCAGCAATTAGTAACTTGCTCCTACTAACATTTTATTATTATTTAACTAAACATGGAAGGCATGATATCAGAGAATGATGTCATGCATTTAAATGTATTCCCAGGGGCTATTATTACCTGGCTTTTAATATAGTGATAATATTTTTATCCTTGTTTCTTAAGCAATAGAATGAGGTAGATTCAATATTACACATTCATGCATTTTAAATTTTAAATGTACATACATAAAAAGGCAATTGTTTTTAATTTTCCCTTATTATATACCTACTTATATTTTAGTCAAATTTCGAAGACTGGAATAATATTATGTCAGAGGATTTGATTTTTATTACTTTTGGTGACAGTCAATTTTAATTTGAGTTCTATGTTCACAATAGTAATGCAAAAAATGTGTGTCATATTATTATTAGACAGTCTCTGTTTTATGCCTGTAGGTAGGTTCAATAAAATGGGTGTGTATGTCCCACCCACTATAAATGGATATTAAGTAAATAGGTTAAGTAAAGGCTAAAGTAGGTCAAAGATTTTTACAAACTAGTTTATGGTAACCAGGCACAATTACATATTGTATCAAAATATGGTACATCAGTAATGATATACATACATTAGAATTACTTAATAACAATTGGTTTTTATAATAACTACGGCAAATTTAAGCTTATGACGCGTTATTTTATGCGTCGTATACACGTTAAAGCATAAAGTAGAATTGATGTGTTACATAAAAACGTTTTGTAGGCGAAATATTGCTTTCTTTATTACCTAGAATTGTATTGAAACTGAAGCATAGTGTGATTAATAACATTGTTACACACAGCGCGAGCGGTAATAAATAAACTGCTATGCGAGCGGTCTCGGGCTCGATACGTGAGTCGAAATAAGTATTATTGACTTTTAGAGTTCGAAAACACTCTTATACAACAGCTTTATCCGTCCGTCCATCCATACATCCATCCATCCATCCATCCGTCCGTCCGTCCGTCCGTCCGTCCGTCCGTCCGTCCGTCCGTCTGTTATACAACTTTCAACTCAAGAACCGTAAGAGCTAGAGACTCGCGGTCAACACCATTCGACTCAGCATAGTCGATATACCCCCGAAATAGCTATGACTTTTGACCTCTGACCTCAAGGTCATGTGATACTATTTTTTCGAACTCTTATATTTACGGCAATTCATGGCCGTTTCTCATTTTTTCTTTTTATCAAGAAATTAGAAGTATTAAAGAATCTTGAATTCAGCCTGGTAGACGCTAGTAGGCTCGCCGCTATTACGTGGAACCATAAACCAAAGCCGGCGAAAAGTGGGTGCAACACACCTCTGGCTTCTATCCCCAAAGGGGTAGGCAAAGGGCTACTCCTTTGGGAATAGAAGCGAGAATCGCTGAGACTATGTATATATTATGTTTACCTATAGGTAACATAGTAACAATAAACAATGAATATACAAACGTATAGATTTTACTATCAACATGCCAGCACATAATGTCATCATCAGTAAATAATAATTTTTAATTTATCATGATAGCATTTCGCGCTCTCGATAAAACAGCGACTAATCTCAAAATTTGAAAGTTAGGCAATTAGAACTCTAATTGTGTGACTATAAATTCTAATATTATGTTTGTGTGAAGTATGTAATTGCAATTTGTTAAATCACAAATACTCAGATAGGTTGCTGTTTTATTATTAGTGAGATTTGTGATATGCTATCGCCATGTGAATATTTTACACGGTTTACTAACCATTGCTGCAGGTGTCTGTTGTTGGCGCGGTGTACCTCGTAGGTTACATGCAATGGAGCGTGGCCTGGTTGATCGGCCCCGTTGTATTGTCAGTGCTTCGCGACCAGTGGCGTAAGGAGAGCGAGTATCGTCGTAACTTGGCCAAGGCTACGGCACAGTCGTCCGAAAAAGATGTTGTTTTGGCTAAGCTCGACGACTTGCCGGCGTGGGTAAGATATACCTATCTTCAGTTTGTATAATAATATTTGAAAGTGCGAAAGATGAGAATTACGCAGCGTTAATTGCACAGCATTTTTTTTTTTTTGGCAAAGCCTTATCTCTAGATAGTTAACTAAACTAAGTACACAAACGACACAATTTTGATAACATCTTGTCAGTTGTTGTACAGAAGTAATTTTATATCTGCTATTTCCCACCCTTCTGTTGTCAAAATACTTTTTTAGAAACGATTTTGTTGGTCAATCATCTTGTTATAAATGATTATACTATTTAGTATAGATCTTAAAAACTAATGGCAACTTCTCATTCGTAGAAATTGCTTAGTGTTTAACGAAATTACAACCGCATTTTATTTCTTTAATCAAAACAAAACATACTGTTGCCGTGATAGTAGGTACAGTGGTTTGTTACGACAGACGTGATAGCCACTTCCAAAGTAGTGGATGTAGTGCCGTCCGCGTCGATCCACGCCATGGACAAGAATTAGAGCACAAATATGTTCTTGCTCTACCTTTATTTTCTTTATGATTGCCTTAAAAAACATCAACAAATATCCCTTATACGAAGACAAAGCACCTATAAAAATAACACAATCTAACTGCCACTATATAGGCGAAAAGTATACAGGCATTCATGTAGCGTCCGTTGTTTCAAATAAAAAATATATAGGCGTGACATGGTTACGCTAATAATTGAAGTAGTCGCTCTACTCGACGGCGCAAAACAAAAACATTTCCGCGCGCAGTACTTCTCATACACATAAATATTTTCTTTAAATCATTGTGTCGTTCGATTCGACGCGTAGCGAGTGCTACATTTGGTTGTTTTTCTGTTACGTTCGTATCGATTATGTACCGGCAAGGCATTACGCAATAGGTCATTGCCACCATTTACCATTACGTCCAGTGCAGATGTTAACTAAACGTTTAATTTGATCCGTCGCGGTCGTGTGGTTTTCTTGACATACAGCCTAGTGGGTCGTAGTACTTAATTCGCTTTATTTATAAAAGAACAATGATAATAAACTTTTGGTACATTAACATATTTTACTAATTTATTGTAATAAATTAGTAAAATATGAAGAAAGAACCTAGAACTGCATTCATAGGTATTTTAGACTCAACCAAATATTCGACTTAAATTTGTAAAACGTGCAATATTTGTTAACATTCACTGCACAGATCGCTCAGTAGGTTCAATGGTCCCTTCGCCACGTTCAATGCTTCTAGTGTTGTGTTACAAGGACAACAATTTTAGAGATCTACCAACTACTATTTAGCTGATTCGATTCTGGTTGTCATGTCTTTGTTTAAATGTTTATAGTGTTAGTTGAAGCAAAAGATTACCCGATTGTCTTGAATATATCCACTTAATATAAAACATGCTTATAATATTATGGGAGTTCACCAAATTTTGCAGTATAAGCAATTAAGTTTCTATGGCGTTGATGGTGGTCACCTTTTTTGGGGTAACGGTCAGCTACTTTCGATGCTTATCGAGGTTTAGCTTCGTATACGTAAGTATATAGATTTCATCGCTGATTGTACCAAAAATTGTTTACAGCTGATGTATCTATACAATAATTAAAAATAGTTATGCATACATTTAAACCGGTTTAAGAATATTTCGTCCAGAATGTGCGCATTAAATTGTAACTTGTTTATGACGCAATCCAAATCCGTAGAGACTTTTTATGAACATCGGCCATATACCGAAAGTGGTTGGGGCGGATCTAACTTCCTCTTTATCAAGATTAGAGTTGTATGTTATTAGGACGAAATAATTTGGCAAAATGGGATTCAAGATTACCGGACACATTGACGACCTTTCTTGACCTGCCACTACTGAAATTTGGCTTATACTATAAAAATTCTTGAAACATGTTTATTACGTATAGCCTATAGCCTTCCTTGATAAATAGGCTAACCAACACTAAAATAATTTTTCAATTCGAACCTGTTGTTCCTGAGATCAGCGCGTTCAACCAAACAAACAAACTCTTCAGCTTTATAATATTAGTATAGATTTATAATTCGTTATCTGTAGTTGTGCTTATTTAATAAATAAATGAATATGATTCTTCTTCATACGATACGATTTTCGATACGGAAATTGAGAGATTACCATAAATTAGACGTTAGATCCTCATGATTTCGATAGTTTATTGACGTTTCTGCGAGAAGTGCTTTTATAAAATGGATTATGGAAGGACATGCTCACTAACAAACGTATCTAGCATCAGTAAGAGCTAGAAAAACTTGTAGGTAGATTGTTTTGATGAAAAGAATTAAAAAGAACAACTCGCATGCAAAACTGTTTTGGCCTTTTAAAGTCGAACTTTACATATTCATCTTTTTTCTTCCTTGATTGCGTAAACGGCGCTAAAGAAAACGATGATTTAATAATCGCATATTACAAGAAAAATCTATTTTATTGCTCATATCGTGATTGTATAATAACGATCTGCTAATAAACCTTGCTCCGAATTAACATGATCTATTAAACTAAAGATATCAAATATTTTCAGGTATTCTTCCCTGACGTGGAACGCGCCGAATGGCTGAACAGGGTATGTAATGTAACCGTAATCATTTATTCAATGTGTTAACTAGCTGCCGCCCACACATACACACGGTATAACCCATTTGATTTCCACCTAATTTAAGGAATACGTCGGCCGCCTATTGTTTAGTTCACTAGAACTGCAATGCATAAATCTTGTGACAATTTGATAGCCACCGTTCAATAAAAAGTAAAAGTGAGAATTGCTGGCAATAATAATATACAAAACAGTGGTTAAATATATATGTATAGTATATATGAATAGGCTAATTAAACATAAAGATAAGATTTTACGGTGCAATGTCCGGATTTGCAAAGAGTTCTGAGTCAGGTGATATTATCTTCGAGCTCTCCTCGTCCTCCATTACAGGCAACCATAACATAACAGGCATATGTAGTTTTGATGCTTTCTGCCTAACTCTACGAGGATATAAAGCGTTGGTAGCATGGCTAACGCGATGGACCACTAAAACACGCGTTTTGTTTCTTAGCTGGAAGAGTCGACAAGAATACTCGTAAGCTGTAAGCCATATCACTAGTAAAAATAAAAGCCTAAACTTCACCTCGTGACGTAATTAAACAGCCGAACTTTATCATCATGAGTACATTTGTTTGTGTTTTGGCTTTTATTGTGGATTTACCACGCTTGCTCTTAGTAAGATTAATTCGATAGCGGCTATCGCAAGATAAGGTGTATACTGTGGATATTATAATAGAAAACGACTTTATAGCGAATTGCCGCTAATAAAAGCATTTGTTCGTAACAAAAAAGCAAAGGTACATACCTGCCTACATTGTCGTCAAATGAGTGAAAATAATTTTAAAAAGAATTTCATGAAAAAGGATATAGGGTATCCTTGCTTGGGATTTAATATAATTAATATTATCCAAAGGTTGTCAACGCACGAGTATAAGCTCTGGTGTTTGCGCTACTACCCCTGACACTGTCAGGCCGCCGGTATTCTTGTTTGGTTGTTTTGCTAACCATGTTTGCTATAGCATTGTGAGTAACTTACATCTCTGCCTACCCACCGCCAGTTTTCATGCAAAGCATGAAGCCTTACTATCATCAAAGGGTTAAGACAATATTAACATATACATACAAATATCAATGGCTAAACATGTGAATACTTCATGTAATACATATATTGCCTCACCTTCGCTAAATGGGCATTTGAGAATATATAAGTTTTATAAGCATATAAGAGTATGTATTCTGGCAGATAAAATAAATAACCGTAGCTCTTAAAAGGCTGTAAATAATAATGTGTTAAACAGATCCTGTTGCAAGTATGGCCGAACGTGAACCAGTTCGCTCGCAACATTCTGAAGGAGTCCATCGAGCCAGCTGTGGCCGAGAGCTTGTCCAACTACAAACTTAACGGGTTCAAGTTCGAGCGGATGATCCTCGGCACTATTGTAAGTGTTGCTATTAACAAACGCCGACACTGGAAGTCATTAATAACGTTGTAAGCACCTGCCCACCTCTACCTGTCCGCTCAGCTAACCGCGAAATGCGAAACAGGGTTGTCCCTATTTGATGAAGGCTGCCTCAAGCGCTCGATCCCATTGGTTTTTGTAAGGCGTTTGCGTTCCCCTAGCGTTTTACTAGCGCCGACATTGCGCGCACGCTGATGTTATACGGGACCTTAAAGTAACTTTTCTTTAAATATTTATTACTTAATTGATATAACGATCAAAAATAGGGTGTTAGCGCTTTTTATGGTTCCGTTTACTTTGACTTACACAGCGGACTAATATAAGGCCGAAATTATGGCCTATCTTTCGATTGTTTGAAGGAAATTTGACAGAAACTCCACAGTAGTTATGTCAAATATCTACCTCCTATAGGCCAATCGAGCCTTTAGAGAAGCACTACGGCATATTCAACGAGAAAAGTAAACCGATAAATTCAAAGTAGAAATATGCATGCTATGTTAAGTAGTTTCATTCAAAGCATAAAAATCATGTTTTATACTCAAGTTGATGACTATAATTACAACTTGAAAGTAAATGTACCGTAAAAATTCATAGAACAACGTAATTTCTACTTAAAACTTGAGTAATCTGTTATGTATGGATGCAATAGAATAGTTTAAATTAACGAGGGCATTAATATTCACAGGCGCCTCGCGTCGGCGGTGTTAAAGTCTACGATAAGAACCTCTCAAGGAATGAAATCATCATGGATGTTGACCTATTGTAAGTATTTACACTGATTATTGTCGACCATAATTATATGGTGTCGCGTCAGACTTTTTTTACGCAGATAGTAACCAGCATATTTTGATAACAGTTAAATATTTATTTGTTACGTTTGTATCAACTTTATATTGTCCTGTATGCCTAGTAAACAGGTTTATCAAGCATAGCGCAAAGGTTATCTTATCAAAGCTATTATATACGGTAGCGCATAATTTCTGTATGGCTATCAAAGGATTGATTTCGTTTTAGACGCGCCAGTGATACAGTACACCATGAGTTAAAGAAACTACTATTAGTTACTACTATTATTAATGCCTTTAGTATTCAAGTTTTAAGAGTGTTTGTAAATATAATATTTATTCAAATATTATCAGTGTATTTGTTTGTTTCTGCGTGATCAAAGTATAACGACGCACAGTATAAACGTGGTATACCTATATTGGTCTAATAAACTTTAATGCATAGCTATAAAGCATTATGTATTACAGTTACTGCATGCATTTTATTACTTTCCAATATCCATAGATTTGAAGTGAATATTGAATGAAGTTATTTATTTTACGACTAATGTTGATGGCTTTTTGTCATTATTATGGTTGCCAACTTGACTGCCTAGTTGGTTAGGTGGCAACAGTTTGTACTTATTGTTTTCGGCTAATTGTATGATCCCGAGTTCGATGCGGGCGTCGAGTAGTGTTATTGTTTTTCTGGTACGGTATCCTCAATAACACCAAGGAATCAAAAAAGTGGCCTATATTCCCTAATAGGATTCCGTCTATAATCGAAAATATAACTGGTGAAACCCTTAGGAGTTATATATTATTATATACTAAGTATGTACTTATTGTTCCAGTTACGCCGGAGACTGCGATATATCTTTTGTTTTACAACGAATCCGTGGCGGCATCAAGGATCTACAGGTAAGCATATTGGATATTTCTATAATAATATTAAATTAACTGGCAAAATGTGGCTATAGTGTTAGGATGAGAATTAATGAAACAAGAGAGATATGCCAAAATCGTAGCTATTCGGGGGCTTTGCACTGCTCTGCCCTGGTGCCTAGGTAGCACACAGTTTTGTCTTGAGCATAGAAAGTATACAAACATTGTATAAGCATTACTTGAAAAATTAACCAGCCATGGTATTATTCTACTTTAAAATTCTTCTCAAACTTGATTGTCGCTTTGCCAGTAGGCATAGTAACCGACTGTTGTTGCCATGGTTACTATATAAAATTCAAATTATTACAGCCAACTCTGATGTGAGTTTGGTAATGAGATTTAACGGAATTGCGCAGCTGTGCTCTTTATACTGTCTCATTGCTCCCTTGTCATAAGTTTTGGATTTTTATGTGAAGAAGCTCTCAGAAGCAGCACAGAGTCTGATAATCCAAATACACAGCAATAGACTCGCTTCTCTTAACTACCTAAAAGTGGGTATAAAACACCTCTGCCCTTTTCTTCAGGTATGTACCTACAGCGTGGTTTTGAAATGGTGTATTTTCTTTAAATCACATATTCTATTATTACTGATATAGAATATAACAAACCAGGATATCCCCGTGATTAAAATGGATTTTTTGGTTTTGAGAATGAATTTAATGTACCATTTTTATATACGATATCAAATTCACGTTATTAGGCCAATGTTTTTTAAATATCTTCAATGAAAGTGGCATACTACTCTTTTATTATTTATAACAATTTATCAGTATATGTGTATATTGCTGGACAGATCCACGGAATGGTGCGCGTTGTGATGAAACCCTTGATCACCAAGATGCCTTTAGTGGGTGGCCTTCAGATATTCTTCTTAAATAACCCGTCTATCGATTTTAACTTGGTCGGCGCTGCTGATATATTAGATATGCCTGGATTTAGGTGAGTTATTCTGTGGTGGTTTATAACTAGGTGTTCGATATGTTCGACTTCACAGATGGCGTAGTGGTTCAAGTGATGGCCTCGCCACAGCCACTGCACTGAGTGTGGGTTCAAAACCCACACGGGACAAAATTTGTGTGATCCACAAATAGTTTTTCGAGTCTGGGTGTTCTTTGTGTCCGTTGTTTGAATGTCTGTATAGTCCCGCGCGATACAGAATATTACCTAGTGCGAGAGTCGTCTCTAAAAAAAACATTAAATCAATTTGTATCAGTATTTTATGAATGAAAATGATATATTATATTATTTACAACAGTAATAGTACGACAAGTTATATTATTCGTACTATTATTAATAGTTATATTATTCGTAACTATTCGTACGGCATTCTCATTATTGTGGAGTGTGTGAGTCGATAAACATTTGTGATACTTAGAATTGCTTTATCATAATAAAGCAATTCTAATTATCACTTATTAATGTCGCTAATTGTACTAACGTAGGAATATACCTGGGTGTGACACAATTTATGGCATGTACTGTTGGACAACTTCCATGTTAAATACATCATCCTACTTGGAGTGGCTTCAATTTCTACATTCTATATAATACTTACTTAATTCTATATACACTCGCGTGCAAGTAAATCGACTCAAGCCTCAAGTGCGCATAAAAAGTGATATAACTTAAAAATGCCTTATTATACCTCTATATAATGTTTTACATAATTAAAGCCTAGTAATTGAGCTTTAAAATGGTGTAAGTTGCATGAAAATCGATTCAGTAGTTTAGTAAAAAAGGTTAATGCCAATGATAATGTAAAAAATGTTGAAAATTCATACAATTTCATAGTATGGTGTTATTGTGTTTAAATGAAACAAAATGTGCGTAAGATAAAAAATTTATTCGTGTCAATATTTGGTATTTCCTCCTCTAGCTCTGATCACTGCTCTCATGCGATTCTTCATCGACCTTATCAACTTTTTAATGGATGATTGTGGTATTCGACCCCACTCTTCTACCAACGCAGTCTTGAGCTCATTGATGTTTGTCGGAGCTGGATTCCTCGCTCTAACTTTCCTTTTGAGTTCGTCCCATATGTGCTCAATGGGATTTAAATCGGGGCTGAGCGCTGGCCAATGCATAGTGTGAATTCCAACTTCGTTTAGGAAATCACGTGTGGCCCGAGCAGTGTGACATCGGGCATTGTCATGCATCAAGATGAAATTTTCCCCAATAAAGCCTTGATAAGGGACAACTTGATCCAGTAGAACATTTTCAATGTAACGATCAGTGGTCAGACCTCCTCCCCGGCCTCCCCCAGGAACGAAAACAAGCTCCGTTTTGCCTTCTAAGGAAATTCCGGCCCACATCATGCAAGATCCGCCACCATATGCAACGGTTTCCACAAAGCAGCACTGTGAAAACCGTTCACCGGGACGACGGTATACCCGACCTCTCCTGTCGCTGCCATGGAGACACATCCTCGTCTCATCTGTGAACAGGACTGACTGCCATTGCTCTATGCTCCAATCCAAATGCTCTCGAGCAAAGTGAAGGCGTGCTTGACGATGAGCTGTGGTCAACTTCGGGCCTGTAGCGGGTCTTTTCGGAGTAAGGTTAGCTTCTTTCAACCTTCTTCTAACTGTCCACTGACTGACAGTCACCCCGCGAACTTGACGTAGCTCCTGCTGCACATCTACGCCGGTAAGGTGTCGATTTCGGAGAGAGGTCGAGACCAAAAACCGGTCGTCACGCTCCGAGCTGCACCGGCGTCAGCTGGTATTAGGCCTCCGAGTGAAGGCACCAGTCTCTTGAAACCTTCTGTATACTCTCGAGACAGCGGACTGACTCATATTCAAACGACGAGCGACTTCTCGCTGGTTCAACCCTTCTTGCAATAGGGCAACGACTTGAGCGGCTTCTTCAGGTGTTGTATCCATAATTTTCTTCAAATGACGGCTTTAATTTGCAGAGATGTGTTCAGGTCAACGTCTAATGAGCGACTGATAAGAAAAAACGATTACAGAGGGTTTTTATAGGGGGTTGTGTCGCGCAAGTTGTGTATAGAGCGCAGAGCAGTTTACGGGAGGTTGCGTTCAGTTGCATTCTAAGTACAAGTGTTTATTTAAATTACTGATATTATGCTACCATTTGAAAGCCTAATTACTAGGCTTTAATTATGTAAAACATTATATAGAGGTAAAATAAGTAATTTTTTAGTTATATCACTTTTTATGCGCACTTGAGACTTGAGTCGATTTACTTGCACGCGAGTGTACATACATACTACTAACATATTGTACTTTAAAACAGCATAAATCCTTACTAATATTATAAATTAGAACGTAAATCTGTCTGTTACCACGTCACGGCTATACCACTCAACCGACTTGGATGAACACAAATACAAAACACAAAAACATAGTTTGACCTGATAAAGAACATAGGCTACTTTTTATTGATGCGGATACCCTGTGGACGGCACCGCGTGCACAAGCTAGTATAAAATAGTAATATACTGCTTTGAATGAAGCCTCGGTTTCGAATTTCGATGACACACAGGAAGTGTTAATATTGGGGTTTACTATCGTAAGAAATTCAAAGTAACAGTACCGAGGCTAGAATTGGGTGCGGTAGACGACAATAGGCTTGCATCCTAATAATACATTGGATCTAAGCTCATACCTTAAGCGAAACCTATAAGATCCGGGATCGGTTTACCAGCTCTGTTTTCATTGCCTCGGTTCTAAATGTCCTACATGTAGTACTTCTTACCAGGTTTCATTTAAATAATAATAATAATGGTCTTAAGCCATGTAGGTTGTAACTGACATACCGCCCTTTTCAGTGACATATTACGTCGGTGCATCGTGGAGCAAGTGGCGAAAATGATGGTTTTGCCGAACAAGCTGCCCATCAAATTGAGCGACGAAATACCCACTGTCGATCTGAGAATGCCAGAACCGGAGGTAAGGACTCATCGATCTGTTCATATCCTCTCTACTGCCCTTACAGAAAATACCCTAAAGAACTCCTTACATATAAACTATCGAAGGTGTTGGCGCCAGTCTGCAAAAAAGAGATCTGAGAGAAATATTTTTAATTAATATATTTTTAGTTCAAAGGCCTAATACGTTATCCTTGATCTAAAAAGCATATAATAAGGTGATGAGAAGTGGACTTTGATCGGTGCTATCGATGTTTGGGTTAAACAACGACAGTCGAGTTCTGAAATCTCTTTAATTTTATTTTATTTTACTCGCGTATGATGACGCTAGTTTCTTTTCTTCTACAAAGTAACAATTTTACACCAGGATTATATATATCACATATTTTTAAAGGCTAGCTTATTAGAATTACATAATGTAAGCCGATAAAGAAAGTTCAATAAACTGTAAAATGTCTGGACGAGTTACATTTATGTTTGTTTTTCAGGGTGTGCTCCGAATCCACCTCGTCCAAGCTCAGAATCTTATGAAGAAAGATGTGTCAATGCTTGGTAAGATTGTTTATTCTATAGTAAACCGAATAAATAACAAGATAGCGTATATACATGTATATGTTTAAATATTTTTTGGTTTGTGTATTGTGTTTTAGCACCAATCAACATCAAAAGATATTTCTGAATTGGTGTTAACATTACCCGTCTGTCCATTAGACAGATATTTTTTATCCAACTTCAAACAACTGTCTATATGACAGACAGGCAAATATTTTCTGACTATGAATCATTGGGTTAAGTAGTAGTACATGATAAACCAATGCGTGGTATGTGTGTGTAAAAGCAACGTTATAAAAAATCCATAAGAATAATGTACTTATCGCTGTGAAATTTACATAGGTTACAACTTGATTACTTTATGTTGCAGGTGTAACAGCATAATATTTCAAACGGTTCTATTTTTGTTAGTGTAAATCTAATGACTCACATGAACAAAGAGCACAGCTAGATATTTCTGAAGTCAATAAAATTATTCTTTATAAAAGATTCATATTTATAAATATTTAGATTTTAAGTGTGATAGATAAAATCTAGCATACTAAAAGAGTAATATTTAACGACAGTAGGATTTTTAAAATCTGTGCTAGTTTATATTACAATTTTAATTATGCATTATTGTTTAGCTATTATTAAATTTTGTTTATAACGCACCATACGTGTTCCAGGTAAGGGTAAGTCTGATCCGTACGCGATTATAACTGTGGGAGCGCAGCAATGGAAGACGAAACACATCGACAATAACGTCAACCCGCGATGGGATTTCTGGTGCGAGGTGAGAACACACTTTAACATCTGTGCTTCTATTTTACTTACAGCACACGGGTCATTTTATATTCTTAGCGGTAGTTGTGTTAACAGTGAAAGATATATTTTACTTAATTTTGTGAAATTACTTAGGTAACTTTGTACAATGTTACTAAGAGCGAAATCTGTATTGACCAGTCTTTCGTTACTTTTTTACGGTATGGTCGGTACAGCTATAATGGCTCGCGGTGACATAGTGCAATTAGATTTTTTAATGTTGGTATTTAACTTTTGAGATGTGCTTGCTTATTTTTATTAATTGGGGTATACACTTGGTAAGTAGTTTTATTGCTGCTCATTTCTGATTTATCAATTCATTGCAAATGTTCATTGCAACTGTGTATATAATTATCATGAATGTTGTATATAGCGGGTTAATTTCTCTTCACGACGAGAATTGCCATTTATTCAAAAATCTGAAATAATAATGGAATTTAAGATAGCAACATTAGCTCTATATAAATTACTATATATATTCCTATATAAAATATTGTGCCATATCTTTATAAACTTATTACACCAGGTAATACTCGGACTCAACTCCGATTAGGAATAGATAATCAACCTAATATCGATCATAAAGGTAACCTTACATGTATAAGCTTTAAGAAAAACAATAGCATAGTTCGAAATGCTGTGATTGTAATGACGCAAAATTGTGCATAATCGCCACCGAAACACGTATCCACGCAATAAGATTTTAATCCATTTTCATTATACGGAAGGACGTTACAAAATAATGTTTGATTGTGATCCGATAGAGAGTTTTCAGAACTTCTCTAGTAGCCCTTGTGATCAGTATTCTAGTCCCTAGTTGCTTATGATAAACTATAGTATTACAAGCGTCCATAAGCTAAAAGTAAACGTTTACCTCGTCACATTAAACGGCCCACGTAATACCTAACAAATATGTACACATATATATATAATGTAGGTATACTGCTGTATAAAATCTATTATACACTTAAAATACGTATACGCAGAACAATATATGATATGGCACAGCATGTAATCAAAATGGTGAATCAATATTTTATACAACAATGTTGCTATTTTATTCCAAAATCATCAGGAATGAGCATGAGCAACCAAGCATTTATATCACTTTATTCCGAAGTATGTTTACTGTTCACACTGTGACGTTTGCAATCTCTTTGTCACAATTGCGTCAATTTATTATTAGTGCTAGCTCAGTGTCATGTTCAATGGTAGTTCGGACAGTAGGCATATTTAATTCCTTCGATTTTTCTTCTACTGACCCACGAGGTCAGAGTCAGAGGTGTCGGTTGACTGACCATACCGAACCGATCTCATACTCCGTCGACCATTGTTGTTTTCGTTTTTGTATCCGAAGCAATTCAAGCTATAGAATATCCTTTAAATAAAATAAGTCAAGTAGGTATCCTATAACCTGCCTGGCGTCAATCGTATCAGTAGCATAAACAGATGCTACTGATACGTCCCTTACTAGCAGACGGACGGGATATACGCTTATTTGACACATACAACTTATCTACAACTCATCAAGTGTACAGCAATGTAAAGAAATGTATATAAACTTTTTCATCAGAATTTCGCTGTCAGAGCACGATGACTGAACTGCCACTGAATATGTCAGTGATATCATTGCACTCACATGTAGACATACAATAAGTTAACATACTTCGTATATGTAACGGTCTTATCGATGTTAATAGTTATCCTATAATCCCATTTTTGTAATAAACTCAATTTACATTGGTGCAT
This sequence comes from Catocala fraxini, assembly GCA_930367265.1. Lineage (NCBI taxonomy): Eukaryota > Metazoa > Arthropoda > Insecta > Lepidoptera > Erebidae > Catocala > Catocala fraxini. The sequence continues at coordinate 17,364,103 of OV884026.1, forward strand.
GATGGAATTTTAAAAGATGACCATAATATTAAACCTAAAATTAATATATTTCTAATTAAAAAAATGGAATAAAGCGACAACTTTATAGACACAAGATATTTACCCAAATTCCCTTTTCTTGAATAGGTAATAAAGTATTATTAAAAATTGGCTGCACATTAACTTTGTGTAAACTTGTGATGATCGATAAAAAATGAACTGTCCAAGTAAGTATATAGTTATGAACAAGATTTTGTTTTCCTCACTTATGTTTGCTTCGGACTATCCGCGTGTGGCATAAAGGCGCGTATAATGCAATCTCTGGGACAAGCGTTGGAAATCGAAGTGTTCGACAAGGACGAAGGCAATGATGACGACAAGCTCGGCAAGTAAGTACGTGCACGGGTGGCGGGCGGGATCGCGGGGCGGGGCTAGGCGCTGGCGGCTAACGGACTAGGTTGTGCTACGTGCTACGCTGTTGGTTGCACTCGCTTCACGCATCGTAACCGTCCCGCTTTCGTAATGCGCGTGAGTCGCGACTGCGTCTGATAGTTGATAGTGCTGAACATATCCGCACTGTTCTCTTGATGACATTATATATATGTTCATACAATAAGACATTAACTCAATATCGTCTGGTATCATTCCAAAGAGGTGAACGAGAAATGAGAAGCTAAAACAGAGTATGCCTAAGTTACTAATCTTACATAGTTATAACTAAAAATCTGTTGTAAGCCTCTCATTTCAAGTATCACATAGTTTAAGGGGCATGTGTAGATCATAGTGCATGTGCAAGCTATTTCTAGTTTTCCAGGTACAGGTGAGTTATTTGAATGTCTTGTAATTTATAATAATTATTATATTCAATTACTCTTTAGTCTCTTCCAATATTTCTGTTAAGTAATAGTATAGTCATGATATAACAACAATATAGAGAGTGCTTCGGCATATTCTTTATTGTTGCATTACAATAAATTAGATATACTTGCCAGATAGTCAGAATATAGGTCAACTGGTGACGGGGCCGCCCACCTTTTGTTTTCAAAATTCAAATTAGATTAAGGTTTTTGTGGCACAAAACTAACATGTCCATATATTGTGATTTTGTCCCAAGGCGATAATAAGTTCAAGGAAGAGTCAAGTGCTGCAGTGCGAGCTGTGGGACTGGGACCCGGGCATGGGCATTCAGAACGATGATTATCTTGGCAGGTCCGTCTCCGACGCTATCAGTGTATTGTCACATTAGCAACATTTCATTGCCGTGTTTTCTTTGATTTTTCTTAACATTGACTCTTATTATCACCGTTCTTTACACGTCATGTGTTCTTGCGCCGGTGATGATAAGAATCATTTTTTAATTTGACGGTGTTTTTACTACATTGGTGTTCTGTTTGATATCTACAGCTAGTGTGTGTAAGAAGTGTTGTCGCCTTTTTCTTTTTAACGTTCTAGAAATACCTACAAGACACATAGGGGAAAAAAACGAGTCATACTAGGTATATCTGACGTGGCAAGTTTATTTATCACTGTTTACCTACTCCTATGTATTATACAACTAAAATATTAATTATATACTTACAAATACCTAACTGACACCCACATATATTTTTTATTATGATACATAACTTATGCAATAACCCACTGAACAAATTTGTAAATATCAACAACACTAATATCTGTTAAAAAGAGCTTTATAAGTATGTATGTGTGTGTAACATGGTGGGTTGTGACAGTCTGTGCTCCGAAGCAGCGCGGCGGTAATGGTCATCAAGCTTTTCGACTGGGACCGCACAGGCAGAGATGAAAAACTGGGCAGGTCGGTCACTGCCACCACTTGCTATACAATATGTATACTAGACAATGTACATATCACACTGTATACTAACATACTTGTCACTAAAAGCGACTACAGCCCATCCAATCGTCTTGACCGCACACATAATGCTAAGATAACCGCCACTTATATCATTAAGCTACAACGCCACGAGAACGCACTTCATAAAAGCGTAAATCACAAGGTCTTCTTATTTTAGGAGATGTATACTAGTCCCTAAATTAAACTGTTACCACTAGGTATGTTGCCGCAGCTAGTTAAACATTCATTTAGTTATAGTACATTTAACACATACATTAAGACGCTACTCAATGTGACGTTAGCGTATTTCTGAATGTTGAGAAACTTTGTCAATTGAATGTTCCTTCTAATTCTATTTTTCAGTTAGGGTTGCCAAACAGTTGTGTCGCTTCGAAATACCAAAACATGTTGTTTATGCCAAAGAAAACATAACGAAATATAACAGATACTTTGAAATTATTTTGTACCATTGCTTATGTTCAGTTACAAATAAGAATTTTACAGAGTCATATGGGACAGTTCTAATCTTCACCTCGAAATATTATTACAGGTTTTGCTAATTAACCAGCTTTTATATAATTTGTAAGAAAATGCGTATGGGCTACATCCATCTGCTTATAGAAATAACTGGGAGAACTACATAAGGATGTTTTTGAAAATGGTGTTACTAGACTGATAACAATAGAACTTGTGATAAAGTAAATATTTCTAGACAAGATTTAACAAGATCGAGCAATGGCATTCCATATAAGGATCTTTTAAAATTTACCGATCTGGCAACCTTAATTTCAATATTTACATTCCTACACATACTTGTGCTTTAACCTCACTGAATGATGTGTATTGCACCTTTTTATTAACTTTTAAATATCGAATGTTTTGACATATCTTTGTGTACTAACCTAAATTCAATTGTTACATATTATCTATGTAAAGTTATAATAGAACTTTGTAGGTATCTAAATTTATCCAAATTTCAGGTGTTCGTTAGATATTTCGCAAGTGGTGCGTTTTGGTCGTTTGGACACGGTAAGTTAAAAATATCTAGGATAACATGTAACCGATTTCAAAACCGGCCGAAAATTAGTAATTTGATAAATATTCATGACTAGATTTTAAAATCTTGACCAATACTGCTGTCGCCGGTAATATAAATAAAAAAATATTGCGCTAGTTTGTTGTACATCACTGAGGAAATATATGGAGAACCCGCATGGTCTTGTTCGATGTCATGTTTATGTCCTTTCATCAATATTGTATAAATATTTATTATAAATACATTTATATCAATACAATCAGAATTTGATAATTCATTTTAAAATTAATCCGCTGAGTTGTTTCTCTGATATAGCTGTAGCACCCTTATTGTAAATAGTGTGTTCTGTTCTGGGCCATTTCGGAGAAACAAGATAATTAGATATACTGATTTAATCATTGAAATTAAACTAGTTTATACGGATTTTGTCGTAAAACGTAAGACAATATTATGATTTAATAATGTCAGCGATTCAGATCATATGGAGAATTTAATATTTTGAAGTCGGTTAAAACACTTCATAATTTCGTTAATTATTGATTAATTGGTCATAATTAATTTTATTTCTATTGTAGTGGCAAACTCTTCAACAAGCTAAGCATGGGAAAGTCGAGCTTCGTCTGTCATGGCATCGTCTAACTACAGACGTTACGGAGCTCAGTCGTGTAAGTGACGTCATTGTCCACAATCCGTTGATTATGTGTTCAATGGCTTTTATTAATATATTTAATTGATTACAGGCGCTGACCGAAACATTGTTAATCAAGACAGGAGACCTTAGCTCGGCAGTTTTATCCGTTTACATAGACTCGTGCAAGAAGTTGCCAGTAAGTTAGGTTTTTTTTATTAACTGGCCACAAGCCACACCTAATAAAATATAATGGGAATGTAGATGGCTCGGGTATATGTATAACCCCGGATTTTCGAAATATCGATACAACACATATTCCATCCGTGATATTGTCATTTTCTACCACCTTTTTCCTATAACAGAAGGTCCCTTATTAATTGAGATTTCCCGGAGCGGTTTGGGACCACAATACCGCATTTGTTTTGTTGTCAAGCAGATATGCGTTATGTTTTGTGTTGATGAAAAAGGGACGCAACATTTCTCGTTGTGACGTAGGTAACTGCTATTTAAGTACAGGCATTTGAGGGCGATGGTAAGACACTACATTTCCACTTTTTCTGTATAAAGCGGCAATTCTATCATCAGTAATGACTCTCTTACTTCTTAATACTAGTGACCATGACTTAATAAATGTAAAGTATAGTAGACATCCGAATTATGTTTTTAAACAATATCATTTTACTGTTCATCTAGTATTAAGCACCATTAATGTTTCTGACAGAATGCGCGCGCACAGGCGAGGCCTGACCCCTACATGACGGTGACTGTGGGCAAGAAGACAGAGAACACCGCCGTGCAGATGAGGACTGACGACCCAGTCTACGAGATAGGATACTCTTTCCTCGTTCAGAACCCAGAAATTGATACTCTGGAGATTAAGGTGATGATATTAACTTTACTTGTTCAGTGTCATACAGCAGGCGGTATAGATATTTAGTGCTAACCGCGTGACGTTATGTTATTGCTATTCGTTGTGTTAATGCGAGGTTTAAACTGAAAAAGTATTTCTAGATATCGCTTTAGTATAGTTAAGAGGACGCTAATTACATTATTAAAAATGGCTTATCTAATACTAAGAAGAATTATTAACACAAAGTTACTCAATTGTGTCAACTTTATATACTTTTTACGTACCTATTTATTAACATCACGGAATAAATCACGCGTAATTTAAGTAAGAATTTACAGTACTTACTTAAGTTTCTTATTTCTTTTTAAGGTTCTGGACTCTAAAACAAACAGCCAGCTTGGTCAACTCTCATATGGAATCTCATCGTTGTTAAAACAAAAGGACTTGAGCATGATCACTCAGCCGCTCATGCTGCAGAAGTCGGGCCCAGAATCTAAGATTATCATGTCCTTACAATTAAGAGTAAGTATCTAAAACCCATAAATACAACATACAAAAATAGAAATAGATTGAGCACCGCTTAAATGAAAACACATGATTAAGTTTGCTCATGTGAATTATAGTAAGCGAGGACAAGAGACAGTCCATGAAACGGCATGTATACTATGCTTCACGGACCGTTTATTTGTAACCTCGACAAATGGTCAAATCGCCTTACTAAGGTGTTAATAGGCCTACATAATAAATTCTAACTTTTCTTATGAATAAAGCTTTTTATATTAAGATTTCCATATGTTTGCTTAGATTTTGAAAGAATCTATCAGAGAAGAAGATATAGTGGAAGAGGAGGAGGCGGCCGAGCTACCTCCAGCACCGACCCCGTCACCTCCGTCACCGCCCATCACTCCCACGGCACCACCGCCACCGGTGCAGCCCTCCCTCGAGTCGGTGGATGGACTTATGCGACAACCATCTCCTACACCAGGTAACAACATCTGCCGCTCAAGTAGTTTAGGCATAAAAGAGAGAGAGTACTCTCATCGCTAGTAGGAGATTGCACAGATGTTAATTAAAAGTCGGTACTTAGCAGCTGGTATGAGTTCACTAGCAGAGCAAGTCCATCAGGACAGTTTTTAATAATTATTTGTAAATAAGGGCTAATAATGCGAAGTAACGAAATCATCCTTATAATATTGCTTCGATGTTGCTTCATTTTCGTTTTATTATATTAACAAAAATATGTTACTTAAATGTATTTAACTATATAGGAATACGCCAGTATTTTCATATAACGTGTACTATTCCACGTTACAGTCTGCTACTAAGACTGACCTTACAGAAGAAAGACGCTAAGTTTAGCTACAATAAAAGGCAAACCGCGTGATGAAGTTACTAATATTGACCACTAATAACCTATTAAATACAATTGACAAAGGCAAATTATAATATACTAGATGTGCCCTTGGTTTCACCTGCATTTATCGTTACTGCGCCTCCCTCGTGGGTCGTAGTGTGATGTTATATAGGCTTTCTCTCTCGATATATAGGCTATCCAACACTAAAATAATTTCTCAATTCGAAGCAGTAGTTCCTGAAATTAGCGCGTTCAACCAAATAAACAAACTCTTCAGCTTTATAATATTAGTATTGTTACGCGCTGGGTTCGACAGATAAGAATGTAAACAATATTACCGACTAAAACAAGTTTTATTCAAACACACAATTAAATTTAAAACACAACAAACACTATACTACACTTTTCCACTGTAACTGCTTCAAACTCCGTAGTATTTCCGTTTCCGTTCGCTTCGATGAATACTTGATCACTTACGATTGTAAACTGACTTGGCGGTGCGCGTGCGCACAATTTATACGCGGGTAAAGCGTTTCTAGAGTTTTCTAGTAACGCCATACCCGGTCTGTAAACAGTAAGAAGATTCGAGAATGCTCTCTACGCTTCGCGTACCCATACTACGTAGTTCCGTAAGTGTCAATAGCTGGCGGTGTAATAAATTATAAGAGGGAACTGACGAGTCTTCCCCACAATGCCGATAGATGGCACTGGGCATAACAGTATAGATTAGCCTGTTCGCACTGCAAGGCTAAGGCTTACCTCTCGCTTTTCTATTCTCTCTATTATGCGCTAATTTGCACCAGTCTCTCTTATAGCTGTCTAATTAGTCCCGCCATCGTCGCCTCGGTCTACCACATTGCTAATACATTAATTTTATTTGTATTCTAAAGCTCAACTGATTGAACCTGAATTGAAGAATATTGATGATGGAGTAACAGATAATAGCTCCCAGAAGTCAGTGCCGGTTGAACAAATCGAAAAGGAAGTTGGTAAGTTATCTGAAATGTCGTTTAAATTAATTAATTAATTTCAATTTCAATACAATAAAATCAAAAGGTATACAAACGGTTCATTGACATGACTATAGACATTTTAGTGATATCCAATTGTAGCATCAATTGTAAATCAATTAATTACTTAATCGTATCATTCGATTTTATGCAGCGAATGACTTAGAAATAACATAAACACTGCTTTAATTATATCTTACCGCGCTATAATTGTGGCCATCATTCGATGTCCGCAGTTCACCAAACAGAATATAGTAGATATACAGTAAAAAACATTTGCAAGGTACATAGTTTGACATTGTTAAAAAAATTGACGTAAGGAATGATTAGTAATTATTATTGATAGATTAATTTAGATTTTAAATTCCTCTAAATACCGTGTATTGTATTGCAAATTAATTTTCACTTTCTTTTGAACAAATTTCGATTAACTAATAAATAACTAAAAATTTTACGACATAAACTATTTTTTTTGTCGTACAGCCTTATGCAATCGTAAATTACAGATATTTTTTTCATCTGACCAATAACCTCACTTTTCATCTAAGATTTTTCAAATCAAATAATTATTTATTAATCAAACGCCAATTGCTTTAAAATACATTATATCATGTAAAAACGTTGAAACTATGGATAAATGTGTTACTTATTCCATTTAGTAAGTAATTATGTGATAAATTGAACATCAATTTGGTTTGTATACATTTTCATCTTAACGGATAGAAGTCGACTATAGTATATCATTGTTATTGTCAAAGCAGCCTAGTGGGAGTCCGTTGGACTACCTAGCAGATATCTCGAGTTCGATCTCAAGGCATGCACCTATGATTTCTATGCTTATCAAATATTTTACTATCGCTCGCTTCAACGGTGCAGGAAACATCGTTGGTGAAACCTGCATGTCTGAGAGTTCTCCATAATGTATTCGAAGATATGTGAAGTCTGTCAACCCGCACTGGAGGAGCGTGGTGGACTATGTTTTGAATCTTCTCACATTGAGCAAAGGCCCGTGCCCAGCAGTGGGACAGTTTATATACATGATATTATATTACATATATATATCATCGTTATCTATATGTAATTGTATTTGTTTTAGACGTGCCTCAGGAGTATTCGCCGCCAGCTCAACGTGGCTCGCCAAAACTCGTCCATAGAACGTCTTCCTTGACTACGTAAGATATCCTTTACTTACAAATACGAAGCTCCAGTAAAATATTATTCAAACCGCGAAATAATCTGTTTATTATATAAGACAAATTTAAGAAATCGCGCCGTGTGGGTTTGCTTTTGTAGTTAGATTGGTAACCGGCAGCGACAGGTCTCCTCCCACAACGTCTTGGAGTACACGGCGCTGCACCGCCCAAGCAGGACATTGCTCGAGCGTGTGCTGCGCCGTGTCCTCCTCACACCCGCAGTGGTGGTAGATGGGACTCGGTTTCCTCCTAGCGACCTTGTGCAGTACTTGCCAAAGTAGCAAGTACTCGCAGAAGGAGGCAGCGGAGCGGATCCGTGAGGAAAGTATCCTTGCGGATCCGAGCCGCCGCCGCCGAACCGGGCGGCGATGGCGCGCATATGCGCGACTTATGCCGCCGTAGTGAAGGCCGCGGGTGAGAACGGGGATCTAAATTTTGCCACCCCCCTAAAAGTCACGCCACTGTCTTTACCTGTAATAATTATTTTATAAATATAAACTTCTTCATGCAGGTCGTCTGGGGAGGCTGGTCTGGGCCGCATTTTGCTGTCACTTCGCTACAGCATGCAGAATCAAACGCTGTTTGTAGTCGTACACAAAATTATGTAAGTATAACAACAATATGATAATATATATAAGCATTTTATTATTCGATTCATATAATATGTTCTTTTGATAAAACAGAAATTTACCTCGATATTTGGAAGTTAAGCAATTTAAACTCTAACTTGCACTTTAATAAAGTTCAAATTGCCTTACTTCTAAATGTCTAGTTAAGTCTTTGTACTTTTATTAAGAGAACAATTTATTTATAACTACACTTAATTTAGAAGAAACGAGCGAAGGTAACTTAAGGGAAAAATCATAATTATTACAAAATTGGGGCAGTTCACAAAATGAGAAGTTCTAATAGCCGTAATACATGATTATATTTTATAATTCTATTGTTATTACAACATAACATTTGTTTTTAAGGCATATACCACTGAAGGATCCAGCCAATGTGCCTGACCCGTATGTGAAATTATACTTACTGCCCGGGCGTTCTAAGGACTCTAAACGTAAGACAGTGGTAAGTGCACATCAATCCTCTAAGATCATATTTCAGACATTAATGAGCAGTGTAGCTCTAATATCCTGCTAGCATTACTCTAGTTAGATTGATCTAACAATATATATACATACATATATCTTCTAATCGAACGAGATAATGAAGGTACTTGCGTTTACGCGATCGACTGAATACGCACTAACAGTCTTATTTAAAAAATGTCGAAGCCATAGCATATCTGCATAAGTTTCCATCGTATCGTGAGGTTAAGAGTTCGATTCGAAGGTGGAATAAAATGTTTTAGTCCATTCACAAGATCCTAAATAACAGATCAGACTCTAAAGTGCATAGTATACGACAATAGGCTCGCAGTCATTAAATTCGAACCATAATTATAGTTGGGTATAGTGCGGCTACCTATGTACAAGTCTGTGTCTATGCATAAAGGCATACGTTATATATTTTGCATTCATTGACACTATGAAGCCAGAACAACGTTATATAATATAGTAACTGCAGATCCAAAAAATAATATTACGGCACGACATCGTCAATGCTGACATGACTCTTTAAATCATTAGTTCCCAAAGTGGTCCAGGTGGACCTCCAGGGGTCCATGGGAGACTCGACGAGGTCTACGTTAGCGTGACAAAAAAATTAGAGTCCACAATTCGTAAGCGGGGGGGTCCATGAAAATTTATTTGCTTTCGATAACTAAAATATTGGAATGACTTCACCTATCACTGTAGGCAGATAATATTTTAAGAAGCTCAACGACTGTTACTTGTAAAACTTGTAAAAACTGGCATATTCCATAATCAGTAGCAGTGGTCTCGAACCTACCGATAGTTCGGTAAAGAATTTCTAAATTTTGAAAGTGTTCTATGAGAAAAAAAGTCTGGGAACCTCTGCTTTAAATAATGATAAAAACAACTTGACCAAATCATCAATTTTATTTTTGTAGGTGGTAAAAGATAGTTGTATGCCCGAATATGATGAGCAGTTCGAGTGGGTCATCCCATTAGCGGAGCTGCACTCGAGGCAGGTGGAGGTCACCGTCGCCACGCACAAGGGCTTCCTTGGAGGCAGCCCGGTCATAGGACAGGTACGTCATCACTTATTATATACAGTCAAAACCGGATATAACGACATTAAAGGGACCGTATAACTTCGGACGTTATGTCCGATAGTTGTTATAAGCAATATACACAAGTATGTAGTCATATTAAATTGTCATATGTATGTTTGGAATTTTTAAATATGTACTATTATGTGGTATGGGTTAGGTTAGGTTAATTATATAGGTTGGAGAGGGAGCGCTTAAACCCTCTCCCCAACCGCAGAACAGGGCGCCGGAGGGCGCGAGATGACCTCCAGCCACCCTGAGGTTTGACCTGGGGGTGGTGGGCTTCGTGGGCCTGCCCGCCACCCGATCAGCACCAGGTCCAAGAGGCGGCGTGCGTGTTCCCACGCGCGCCTCTGAGCCGTGTTTTTGTCTCCCTACAAGGGGACAGTAGAGGGTCTATTATGCAGTGGCCTGCCGTTTCACACGGCGGGCCGAAACCTCGGCGGGGTCGCGATTGCATGTGAAAGCGATTCGCGATTCGCGCGGCCCCGCCGTCTATGGTTATGTCGAGGAACACCGTGGTAGGTTTAGTATTACCGGGGTATTACTCCCCCGGTGAGCCCGACATAACCTCTCCGTCGCCCCGCGGAGAGGCATGCGTCAAAGCATTCCCCCACGTAAAAAAAAAAAAAAAAAAAAAAAAAAAAAAAAAAAAAAAAAAAAAGGTTAATTATATAGGTTATGCTTAAGAACAAGTTTCCAATCCGTCGTTATATTCGGTTTCGACTGTAGTTTCAAATGTATTAAAAGTTTTATTATCACGATATCACTTCGCTTTTTACGCACTACAATAGTCCGTTTCAAATACGAAGTCCCATTTGACAGATGATCGTTGGACAGCAATAGTGAACATACCGTTTCAATCGACACATCACGACATCGATTACCGATTAACTTGCCAAACAAACTGTAATCGTGGGTTTGGAATCGAAACAGAAATTAAAGAAACAGAAAATCTAAATATGTACAATCCATTTTTGACATAATATCGAAATAATAGTTACATCAAAGTTATATATAACGTATTTACTTGTAAGAAAAAAACATTGAGCTTATACTTGATTAATTCCTAGTATGACATACTTACTCCATATTCAGTATAAGGGTGAAATGAATGCGGTTTTTTATACTTTGTTTTATTTTTTATTAACAGATTTTAATTGGAAAGAAACTATAAATTTTAAACCATACGTCCAATATCGCATATTTCTAATCCATTTATTTGATAAATAAAATATACATATTAAGCGTTTGCAAAATGGAGTTTAAGATACGTAGCAACCTCACCATAAATAATACCAAATACAAATTTACAAAAGTATTTATCGGACAATTGTTTTTACCTCGAATTAGTTCGATTTTATCAGTCATACAGTCGCATCACTATGACTGAGAGTAAAAAAATTACTCTAGTGCGTAACCATGTTATTGTAATAAAATGCTATTCAAATTATTTAAGACTTATTATTACCCAGCGATTATAATAAGTATCCATGGGCATAAGAAAATTGCAATAGTACAGATCGACGGTTGGCCATATGGATAAAAAAAACAAAAATTCGAAGGCAAATTAAAGATAATTAGGTTTTAGAGTTAATTAACCATTGATATAGATTGATTATTTAATTACGTATAAGCTCTACCCAAATACCAATTTAGATATCACTATGCATTGTTTACAATGGGAGAAAAACAAGTGTGCACCATTCGCTGCCGTAATCGTCTTCCCGTCATAATAATCAAATATAATTCGCATCCTTAATAAAACAGAGACTTATCTCAGTATTTTGGATTAAACAAATTTGAACTCTATTGCAAAGATTTAACACAAATATAATATTAGAATTTAACATATACAATTAGAGTTCAAATTGCCTTACTTTCAAATTTCGAGTTAAGTCGCTGTTTTATTAAGAGTGCGATATGTCTTTGAAGTTAAAATTACGTTTCCAAACGAATTTCATCGACCAATGACAATTATTTTATTTGCATAAACACACTCGATAGGATACACGACTAATCCAACAAATCAACTTTCGAATATTCTATTAACATTTTAATTGTAATCAGTAACGACGAACTAATCATTATTCGAATACTCATACGAGTTTCGAATATTCGAATGTTTTCTTCGTAGCAATTGCACATCGCCAATATAAATAGCTGGTTGCAATGATTGGTCTTTTACCAATCACATGTACCTATAGGTTTAAAGTTCCGGTAAAGAAAATATTTGCGTGAATCGTGCAAGCAACCAGCATCATATTTCTGAGCCTGATCTGCGTATCTGGAATAATATCGCAGGAGATTTCTTCTGAACAATAACAATATTTAATTATACTAATTTCGCTTACTTTTTAATTGCAGGTAGTAGTACATCTGAATCAGTACGACTTCCGCGAAGCGAAGACTCTTTGGTTCGACCTGATGCCCGAGACCTCCCCTAGAGACTAGAACACAAGTCACAAATCGCTAACAGATTGATAAACGTTAATTATGAAAGTACTTATGAATCTATTTATATTTAGCTATTTGCAGAAAGTCATACAACAGATCTGATAGACGTTCGAAAAAGATGCATGTAATAATGCGTTATGTGGCGTGTAAACGAAAGTTATGTTCTTATTGACAGAGATATCAGGGGCCCTAGTGCGAGTTGTTTTTACGTTAACGCGATCAAAACGTTCACCGCGTTTGGCTCTCACATTGGTTAAAATCTTGGAGCGGGTCAATCGGAGCATCGGACGTCATAAATGTGTCGATACGTATGCTGACGACCTTAAACTTCTTAGGGCTATTAAATCTAATAACGACTGTTCGTTACTGCGCAAGACAATATAAACAGGCTAGCTCAATGGTGCGTCCTAAACAAAATGACGTTAAACATAGAAAAATGTAATTACTTCCGATTCACAAGAAATGTTAAATTAACATCAGCCATCTATACAATTAATGACTCGTTAAGGGAGGTAGAAGAGATTCGTGATCTCGGCATTGTTATAGATTACCAATTGCGCTTTAACACACATATAAATAAATTAGCCACCAAAAGCTTCAAGCTGACTTTATTAGCGTAATTGTAAAAAAAAAAAATTTGCACGAAAATCACGCTTTTTAATACCTTTGTCTGGCCGCCCGGGCTTGAATATTGTAGTCAGGTGTGGTCACCTCATTATGAAGTGCAAGTTAAAACACTTGAGAGGGCCCAGAAGAGATTTATGTATCATTTATCATATCACTATAAGACCAAGGTGCTCAAAACCTACGAAGACCGCCTAACCTTTTCAAACTAGCTAGTCTTAAAGTTCGCAAATACCTTGACCAAGTGTTTTTATTAAGCTTGTGAACGGCGTCCTAGATTGCCCTCAACTCCTAGAACGGATTACATTTAACACAACGCTGAAATTTCTCCGGGATCTAGGTACTCTGTCTTTGTGCCTAAAAAAGCTAGAAGCGATCTGGGTCACTATTCACCAATTGAATAGGTTTCAGTCTTAGTAAAACACTTTTACTAAATCTAATAATTATTGTATTGATATTTTTGGACAAAACATAAATAAATGTAAGGCCACAATACTAAATACAGCTTACAGCAATGTTAAAAAACAATAAATTGTATTCTCTAAAATAATTATTTAAAGTCCTGCCTAATTTCTTTGTTTAACTTATAATATTCTATAGTATTGTTTTGCTATATTTAAGTATTATTATTATTATTATATTTAAGTATATTATATGTTTATAATCTGTTTCTAACTGTATACCTAATATGCATGCCGTGGCAACCTTTAAGGTAGCACTAAACACTAGCTATAAGTATTAGACATATGAACATGTTACAGTGTAAACCTTGTTGGTTGTCCAAATCAAATAAACAAAAACCGTTAGTGTAAATCAAACTCACACTAGGCACTCTGATCAAAGAAATAAAGATGAAATGTCAGATTATGTGAGGAAAAATGATTGAAATTGGATTTTGGAAAATGTAGTTTATATGTCCACGTGGAAGGACGTTATAATTTGAGCGCCATATTAATATGAGCCTGTGTCTGTAACACGCTATGCATTGTACGAAGGCCTTTTGTAGTTGTGTTACTGTTGTATTCACATACTGTCTACGTATATTATTTACACTCGTCGTTGAATTTATAGGAAATCTATATCTGTTTATATACACTCGTTTATAATGTTATAATAGATGTTGTGTGCTTTCAATGTTTTATTAATGACCGATAATGATTTAATTTTTGCTTAAGTATAAATGTTGTAACTCGTATAAGTTTAGCATATATAACACGGTGCATTTATTTCGAGACGAATATATTTTGTGAAAATTGTTTAACATACTATAGTTTTGACCATAATGTTGTTTTTGTTACTTTTATATTGCATTTAAACATATTTTTCTTGAAATAAACAATTCAAAATATTAGTGACTTACTTATTTTCACTGTTTAAATATTTATTAATTTCTGAACATTAGTAAATACTAAATACATTAGTAAACACAGTAATCGTTCCATCTATAGGACGACTGTAGGTACTTTAGACACAGTTTACAATCTCCAATATTGATGACCTTTGACCTCAAGGTCACGTGATACCATCTTTAAACTCAAGAACCGTAAGAGCTAGAGAATCGCTGAGACATGTTCTCTGACATTCTCATATACACATTGGAGCATAAAGTCACATTAAGCTACAACGGAATTTCTTTAGTTACATATTTTAAGTAAAATACGTGTTACGTAGCGTGAACGAGTAAAGTCATTAACAGGTAATGAGGTGTCTTACTAAGCTTATATATTTATCTATGAAGATTAATCAATTCCGTCGAATGATAAAAAGTTTGTCAAAATAATGTGAAACAAAATGATTACTTATTTATTTATTTGCGGCTTAACCTGGGTAGATTAGCATTTTCTTTTTCTTTTAAATAAAAGGCAACTCTCGCAGTAGGAATAATTCCTGTGTCGCGGGGGACTTTACGAACATTCAAACAACGGAAACAAACAACAGCCAGAGACTCGGAACAGCCATTTGTGGATCATGAAAATTATTGTCCCGTGTGGGGATCGATCCCACAACACTCAGCGCGGCGGCAGTGGCGAAGCGACCACTTAAACCACTACGCCATCCGTGCAGTCAACACTTCCACCACTGCAACATCTGTGTAGCCAGGCTTAGCAGAGATGACTATAGGAAAAAGAAAAAAAAAACATAGAAATTAGCCACCCGTGAATTCCCGGTAAAAACGTGGATGACTGTCTTGGAACCCACAACGAATTTAATAATAAGTGGCTAGTTAAAAGCAGAAGTAATCCAAGTGACTTATTTATCAAAACAGAGTTAAGTCAATTTTTGGCCTCTCTGGGTCTAAACTTAGTGCAGAAGTAATCCAAGTGGTATGCCATTATATAACCATTCCGAACTAAGTCCTATGTTAGACATTTCTGCATAGCCATTAAAACAAAACTTGTTAGTGGAGTTGTGATCCAAGTGACTTGAATGCTACTTGGATAACTTCACCAGTGATTTTGACTCAGCGGAGAAATAATCCATGTTCATTGTTGACACTTGGATCACTTCACAATAAATGTTATTACAGTGCAGAAGACTTAATCCACGTTCGTAGGTGTTACTTGGATCACATGTTAGTAACAGAAAGATAGTGCTATAATAATCTATATTTTTTGCGGTCACTTGGATCACTATAATATTACTTTTTTATTTTCAAAAATCTGTGAATTTTTCTATTTTGGATATTTTTACGGTCTAAGCTGAACAGTGATTTTGCAACACAACTTTAAAAAATAAAGCTGTATGGTTTATGGTTTGACAGCTGTTTGAACGTGATTTTGACCGTTTGACGGCGTTTTTAGAGTCCGAAAAACTCTTATACAACAGCTTTGTCCGTCCGTCCGGTTCGTCTGTTATACAACTTTCAACTCAAGAACCGTAAGAGCTAGAGACTCGCGGTCAACGCCATTCGACACAGCATAGTCGCTATATCCCGAAATGACTATGACTCAAAGGTCATAGTCATTTCAGTCAGGTCAAAACCTCTGACCGTAATACCATTTTTTCGAACTGTTAGATTTACGGCAATTCATGGCCGTTAATCACTTTTTATTTCTTATTTGGTTTTCAACTGAATAGTTTTCAAGAAAACTAGATAAATGATTTCACGGTCTAAAAAAATTGTGCAAGCTCACTGCACAGTAATAACGATTACTCGTAAAATTACGACTCCGTTGATTTAGACAAAGGAGGGAACAGAGACCTATTTCTTAATACTCTGAAGTCTTTCACTCCAACGGAAAAAAACATATTAAAAACCACTCACCTATCTAAAAATGCAAGACTCAAATAAATTCTGCACTATGTACCGCCTTGTCACCATCAATTTTATCTGAATTTAGGTACCTCATCATAGTAGAAGGAACAATGCAGCTGAAAATGGAGAGGATGTGCTACTGAGTGTAGGTGATGAAAGTGATTAGGTATAAGATACTATGCCGTTTTTATTACAAAATAAAGTGATTTTCTTTAATAACATTATAATATTTTATTGTAATAGCAGAAGTGATCCAAGTTCATAAAAGTGTCAATAACTTTATAACTATTGGAAATGACACCATAATATTCTAGTGAAGATTAAGTTAGGTTAATATCTATCTTAAAACATAAACACTTTGCAACCAATATTCAAATACTCGTATAATCAATGAAAACGCGTTTTGATTAATATCTCAAAAGTCACAAAATGTCTCTTGGATTAATTCTGCTCTCAACTAGCCAAGTATAAAAGAGGATTATTTTTTATTATTATAAACACCAGAAAAAATAAGCACCATGGACACGAATAATTATTAACCTGTAAGTCTTCTTCGAAGAGGTTAATGAAAACACTGTGTGGGTCTGTGTGTTAGTGACAGGCATAACTCCGGAACTACTGGACCGATTGACTTGTAGCTTGGTGAGCAGACATCTTGGGGTCATCCCTCGGTCAAGTTTGTATATGGGCCTTGGAGGTCAAAAGATCCCCGAGATACACGGGTCACATATTTTAAATGGAAAAATATTGACTTGTAACTTGGTGTGCAGATACCTTGGGGTCATACCTCGGTCGAGTTTAAATATGGGCCGTGTGGGTCAAAAGACACCCGAGATATAGAGGTCACAAGGTCACATGTATTTTAAATGCTTTTACCTTTAAGACCTTGTAACTTGGTGTGCGGACACCTTGGGGTCATACCTCGGTCGAGTTTGAATATGGGCCCTGTGGGTCAAAGGACCCTCCGAGATATAGAGGTCATTTCTTTTTATTACTTTTACATTTAAGATGAAGAGGTTGAATCCTGGGTTTTTACACCCATCTCGTTTAATAATTGGAAGCTTGATTTCAGAAATATGTACGGCAGTAACATCTAAATGCATGAATATTAGTTCTTTTTGACACAAGATGCACATAATATACAACCCTAGAGGTGATTTGTAAATAGTTAGTCAATATTTTGTTCATTAAGCCAAATACTACACTCCCAAACAACATTGTTGTTGGTCAATCAAGTAGCATAAATGTCTCATTTGGCTCTTAAAGTTGCCCTAGTCTGTAAGAAATTGGGAAACAGTGATCCACCTTCAACAAGGACACTTCGTCGATGTATTTTAACGAGATTTGCCATTCGTTTATAGGCTCACCATAGACATCAATTTGTTGGTTAAATAACCTAGTGATTTTGTAGTTGTCGCGTTGTACCAGAAAGTTTAAATCCATGTTTTCGCGTATTAATACATTGCTGGTCTTTGGACCTCGCGATCAACCGAAAGAACACCTGAGAGTAGGTACTGACAAAGTTTCGTTGCTGATGTCCTGTAAACCGTGCAAAAGAATATCTCATAACTAAAGCATTTTATGCCGTACAGAACCGATAGTAGCTCCATCGGCCCATACAGGAGACCATAAGTCATACATCCTAAATAAGTAGTACTATATATTACTCTTAAAGTATTCAACGTTGTAAACTTCAGAAGTGTGCGCCCGGGATCGAACTGGAGACCACAACACGGCAGTCCGACTGAAAAACGTAAGTCAGATGTGTCTGCCGCGGTATCGATCTGGAGACCCCTGAATACCAGTCAAAAATTCAAATTCAAATTCAAATTCAAATAATTTTATTTTGTGAAAACAGGTTTACAAGATGTTATACAATCGTTTATATAGTGCGCTCCATGTCCCGCCGATAGGCATACAAAATATTAGATGGCAACTATACACATTTGACAAAAATATTTGCATTCCTCACACAAACAATGCATTCTAAACCAACAAGTCTTCAAATTAACATCTCGTATTTAAGATTTGTACAAATATTTCATTGCATTTTGCATTCAAAAATTATGCCCGAAGCTTCAGCTGCAAGGCTCAAATGGAGTTGGGCAGGTCATATCTGCAGAATGCAAGCACAAAAATACACAGATATGGCAACTTGGTGGACCAAAAGAGCCGAATATATAATACACAATTGAAATCTATTCATTTATAAATATTTAAACTTAAGCTTTGCTTTAGCAGAAGATTGAAAGAACACTCTCGAGCTTGCCTTTGTGAAATAAGTCTTACTTTAACTAAAAGAAAATTAAAGAAAATTTGGTAAATAAATGCAAGATAGTAAATAATATTCCGTGCCTGCATGAACATTTCGTAGAAAGCCGCATCCGAGGAGTCGAAGAGCCGCATGTGGCTCGCGAGCCGCGGGTTGCCGACCACTGCTTTAGGTCAACGCGGAAAAATGTTGGCGCGATAAACATCCATTTACAAAGGACTGGCAGGATATAGCAGGAGACAAAGATGAGCGGGCTTCCAACAAGACAAGAAGAATGACACAA
The DNA here is from genome assembly GCA_930367265.1 of Catocala fraxini. Taxonomy (NCBI): domain Eukaryota; kingdom Metazoa; phylum Arthropoda; class Insecta; order Lepidoptera; family Erebidae; genus Catocala; species Catocala fraxini. The sequence continues at coordinate 17,383,079 of OV884026.1, forward strand.
TTTATGTGGAATGAAAACTAGATGAAAAATATTAAATACATTCATTTTATTTGGCATTCAGATGTAGTTGAATGTAGTCAGTAGTCACAGTTATTACAATTAACAGTCTTTCAGGAAGTTCTGCTTCTTACACTAGAGTACAGTATATTCACTTCATGTATAATTTGTTTATCAGCGTTCCATAGGAGTAGGAGTGATTTTTTGTGCAATGATCTTGCCATAACCACCTCTGCCTCCGTCATAATCAGTTCTGTATTCATCTCGAACCTGAAACATGTTAGATATTTAAATATAAAAATCAGAATAGCTTCTCATATATTATGACTACATTTATATACATACATAGGCAAGCCTCTTGACTCTGGATTCATGGTTCTGAAGGCGTAAGCAGAGGCTCTTCAGTATTACTATTACATGGGACCTAAATACATTGTAGGCTAAATGTGCCAAGTTACCATGTATGATGTAATAGTCAGCAAGCCTATTGTCGGCCAGGCATATTGCCAGATCTAATGCTTCTACCAAGTATCTACTTACAGAAATACCCAATTACATTATGCCTGATGCAAGACTATGTCGCACACAATACATTAGCGCAAACTATGTCTCAGGGTCTTTAAGACAGTACTTGTATTATTTTTAAAAAGCAACTTTACACTAACTGTAAATTCTGTATTGCAGGGACACTTTAGAAACATTAAATAAAACATATATGAAGAACATTCGGAATAACCACCATTTGTGTATTAAACAAACTTTGTCTTGTGTGGGATTCAACCTCACAATAGCCGATGATGAAGTGAATGCTGTTTAGTCCTTACAATGTGTGACTAAAGAAAAGAGAAAAATATTTTTTCTATATCTATTTGTTTACAATCTATAAATGGCATATTATGTCGGGACATATAATGACTGGATGGCAGTGTCTCATATCCCGGTACATCTGTAACACTAGCTCACAATTTAGTTTTAAGAGCACTTCAGACCAAAGAGCTTCCAAAGGGGATTGCTTGATTATTCAATCATGTAACAATAAGGCTTCATGTTTAGGAACTTTATATGATTTCTTAGCCCATTATCACTGCAGTACCACTTGACTGCTCTTTAGTCATGAAATAAACTATTTGGATAGCTGTTCTATTGAGATATCTCAATAGAACAGCTATCTAAATAGTTTATTTCAAAGACATATGTCTTTGCTGTTTATTGTTTCTACAATTATTATCAACCTGCTGTGACACGGGTATGATAATAGGTGTATGAAAAATACATACTACATATAACATTGTACTTATCTAGTGAAGTATTTTAATATACATAGCAGTATTTATAGTTTGGTAGTCACAATAAACTTCTAGAGGATGTTTAAACTCACCTGTCCACCAGTTTTGCCTCGCCCATATTGCCTTCCTTCTATAAAACCAGCATCCCAATCAGAACGGATAATTCGGTCATCCAGTCTAGTACCATTTATATATCTGTAATATAATTACTTTATCCACCCACAAAATTAAACAACGAAAACTTATAAGGTCAGTTGGCTAGTGCGGATTTGGGACAAGTGCGGTGAGCATCATTATACAAAAAAATTGCAATGATATTGATAAAATCGCAATCTAGTAATGGTAAAGGAAACAAAATTAGTTCCGGGAAAAGAGATTGGGGACGTCACTTGAATGAAACAGGATTTGATGCCATTTTTATTTAACACTGTGATTTCTTTATGGTTTGAAGTTGACACGTGTGCGTTGTTGTGCTAAAACTTTCGGTTTTGCCAAGAAATGCTCTGATCTGTAATACGTAAGCGTTTTCTTTGAATCCTAAGCTTCACATTTACGTAGTTATTTTATTTTTATCTAGCAAAATACGCTATCATTGGCGGTTTAAAAACCTAACCTCACATTTTTTTGTTTGGGAAAGTGCAGCTACCATGCTTGGGGCAAGCATGGTAGTGTGCACTACGACGCACTTGCCCCAGGTCAGAGGTTTTCAACCTTCATTTTTGTCTCAGGTTTTTTTAAATTTCTAGACCTTTCGAAATTATTTAAAAAAGACAGATGGACCGAGCTGGACTCAGGAAACTTTAAAGCTTTAGCGGCTATCCGAAACGGAACTACATTTTACGCTGCTAGTATGTAAATATAAAATTCCAAGAGCAACGTTATTTGATCATATTACGTCTGGTCGACGAGGACAGAAATCGAATAGCTTGGGAAGACCTGTTGGTCTTCCCAAGCTATTCGATTATTCGCTCTGACCGCAGATACTGAAAAATACTTGTCAATCTCATTCGTATTATGGAAAAGAACGGGTTTGGACTATCACGAAAAGTGGTAGAGCTTGTTGCAGAATATGTTTAAACAGAACAACATAAACCTACCATTTAAAGACGGAATTCCTGGTTACGACTGGTATGCTGGTTTTGTTAGTAGACATAATCTATCCATAAAAAACCACAAGCTGTCGAATATGCCAGAAAACAGGCTGCAGATCCATTTGTGTTGGATGATTATTTCAATATTCTCGAAGAAACTATACATAAAGACAACTGCAAAATAAACCCCACCCAATATGGAATATTGACGAAACTAGCTATTCTAATGACCCCAAAAAGACTTAAGTTGTGGGTGAACGGGGATATGCGTCGACGAGAATAACTGCCACTATAGGAAAAGAAAACACAACTGTGCTCTTTGCCAGCAACGCTGCTGGGGAAAAAGGACCACCATTCATTATATTTAAAGACAAGAATGTGTGGCGCGAATGGACATCACCTGAGGCTTATCCAGGAACTCTGTATACAGCTACAGAAAATGGCTGGATAGAAAGCAATGCTATCGCTGAATTCTTTTCAAAGAATTTCATATCAATGCTAGGCACAACAGACGAACCAACTCTGTTAATTTTTAATGGGCACAGCACACACATTCAGTTGGCGGTAATAGAAACAGCAATACAAAACAATGTCACAATCATCAAACTACTTCCCTATACCAGTCGTTTGCTGCAATCACTCGACTTGTCGGTATTTAAGCCGTTTAAAGACAAGTGGGACGAGATAATGATGAAATGGCAAAGATGCAATTACGGCCAAAAGCTATCGAAAAAGGAGATTTCGATTATTGTTGGAGAAGTTTGGCGCAGGTTAGACCAAAAAATATTGATAAATGGTTTTAAAAAAGGTGGAATATTTCCTTTGAATAGAACAGTTGTATCAGAAGATAAATTGGACTTAAGCGCTCTGAAGAGATGGAAAAAACACAAAAAGTATTGCCATCGATGCTACATTAACGATTTCAAGCCCCTCAACGTTGTAATCAATAGCTTTGAAAAAAATGTAATCAATAGCTTTGAAAAAAAAAAACGTGCAATGACGCATCGGTAACCCAACATTGTCATGTCCCAACAATTCCGTCTGCTAAGTCGAGGGATTTGATTAATATACCGGTAATGTCAAATAAAACTTCATTCAAAAACTTACAATAAAAAGACATACAAACATACACAAATACAAAAATTGTAAGAGATACCATATTTATTATACATTTAGATGTCATTAAGAAATTGAAGCAAAAAGAAGACGAAAAACTTAAGAAGGAAAATAAGTACAAGAAGAAACAAAAAAAATACAGCTATAAAAAATAATTTGTTGAAAGTAACAGGAAAAACAATCAATTTTATATCTGGGACAAAGGACTCCTTTCCTGATTCTGATAACCCTGAACCGAGCACTTCAAATCACCAATTATCAATGTTAACATCTTGCGTGAATCAGGAAACAAAAATGTATAATCCGTAAAACATAATTGTTACATCAAATATATAGGCATAGACGATAGCAGTAAATTCTTGAAGGATTTAAATAAAGAAACAATGAAAAATATTTGTGATAAATCTATACTACAATTGCAGAAGATAAGGCAAGACACATCTCTCTCTGAAAAAACTGCAAATGCTCAAAAAAAAGGTTTAAATAGGATGAAAAAAATATACAATGACAAGTAACGGAAAAGGAGGACTTACAAAACGAAAGAAATTAAAATAAAACACGAATCATCAACAGACGAAAGTAATTTCAGCGTGCACGATGTGTCAGATTATGAAAATGAAAATTTTGATGATTATATTAACTTGATACTAGTCGACAATGACTATAATCTTGATTTGAGCATACTAAATCTTCTGCCAAATGTTGTATAAATGATTGGGATTTAGTTAAGCTCGCTTCAAAGAAAACTAAAACATTTTGTAGGACAGGTTAAATCAATAAACAATGGAGTGCCAATTATAAAATACGCAAGGAAAATTCACAAAGCCAAAAAAGATTCTATATTAACTTATCCAATTATTGATGACATATGCCACTTGAAGCACAGCAAAAATATGGTAGCAGTATTACCTGAGCCTGAAATATCTTGACGTGGTCATATAATCTTCAAAATACATTTTGATACATACAATGTGCAGTAGTAAAAATACCTTATAATCACAAAATTAGTTAAAGAACATAAGAGACTGAATACTGTTAGAATAATGTGACTTAGATTTGACTACTATTTTTGAAACCACCTCAATATTAGCTTCGTAATTTTTCTGTTTTGTTTCATATGATTATTTCATTATTTCTTATAGAAAATTTGAACAAGCATGCTAATGCTTATGTATGCACTGCATTGGTAGTTAAGAATTAAGTATAGGTACTTACCACCTTCACAACAACCAATGCAATGTAACACATTCATTCAATCAATCCTACATAGACACGTTTTAGGCTGACTGGTTGAATCTGGCGGGTAATTGCACAGTTTGGAAGAAGTTGGGGAAGACCTTTGCTCAGGAGTTGGACAGGGTCCGTGGTTACAGCATAATTATGTATAAAATCCTATGGCACTGCTGACATTGGGACGAGTCTAACTACACCTTACACATCAAAATTGGTCAAACCTTTTAATCACTAGGAAGGTACAAAAGAACATGCAAATGACATAGGTACATAACCTTAACCTTCCTTTTTGGGCAGTTGAGTATAAATGTTTAGCACCCCTGTCCTTAGGAAATGTGCCGCACTTGCCCCATTTTACAATGAAAAAGAAGAAAGTTTTTTTTTTATATGAGCCTTATTACTAGGATCTATGACTGGAATATCGTCTTCTATTGTAACGTTACTCTAACTGATATTCACATTGAAGTTAGAGATTATAGTAGTTTACTGGCATTTTTTTACTACTGCTGCTCTTGCCCTGTGTTGTTGGGAAAGTGCAGCTAGGGACAAGCTTTTAAAAACCCAATGAAATCCAAAAAAAACGATCAGGTTGCTTGAAATGGTAAGTTCCTTATGGAGATTATTCACCAGGCAAAGTAGTACTAAAAATTATTAAAAATTTGTCACAGTATCAACACTTTCCAAGTGCAAAGTGACCTTATAAAATATTGCGCCGCACTTGCCCCAACTGACCTTAACTATAATAATTAATATTTATTTATGAACCTCAAAAGCGTAAGTAGGTCATGTCTAATTAGTAGAAAACATATTATTAATAAAATGTATAGTTTATAATAATATGCTTATTTAAACAGCAAGACATCACGAATATATAATGTAATAATAAAAGAACTCATAAATAAAACAATCTGGATGAAACTCAACTAACCTCATACAATTTTCGGAGTCCAATCTTGTGTAATATTCGACGAAGCAAAATCCACAAGGAGTCTTTTTATACTTATCTAAACCCATTATAACTCTTCTTATATCACCGCATCTTGAAAATAGTTCATAAATTTGTTCTTCTGTGGTATAGAATGACAAGTTTCCAATATATAGCGTAGATGACGCTCGCAATAACTTCTCCTGCTCGCTTCTTGAACCCTAAAGTATGATCAAATTTAAAATGTTATTAGTTTATAACAAATTATAGATACATATATTAAAATACAAATATACACACAGGCGAAATTTATTGTATTCATATTTACAGAGCAATTAATTTGCGAACAGTATAATAATTATTATCACCTTAAAATGTTGATCACGGTATGAACTTATTTCGACTGCAGAATTCATGGCGCGATCAGTTCGTTTTATAATAAGAAAACTCCGTCATAAACAAAAGTTCTTAGAAAGATTTCACGTACGCAGACACTTACAACGCAGGTTATTAGCATGAGAAAACGAAAAATCCTAACAACTCAACAACAATTTTATTCATGACAAGTACATTGATAGGGTTGCCATTTAAAGATTTTAAATCAAATAGTAAGCTTGCAAATAAATTAAAGCAAGGCATTCATGTGCTGATAAGCATTCATAACAATCTTGTTTTAATTAATTTATTTTGTGACTAAAGCAGAATACCAATTAGTACATAATTTATCATGTTTGCTGTTGCTTTATAAATGTTATTTATAGATATCCGCAAAATGGGACCTTCTCCTCGCGTCACAGAACCTGGATTCCAGATGTCCACAAGTCCAGGCACTCTCAGGTCTCTTTGTGAAAACGAAATTTGAGGATAAATACTAGTTTATATTTTTATATTACAATGATATACGTAAACCATAATAATATAAGAAAACTCTAGGGTGATATTTAAGTAAAATCTCTGAACAGCTTAGTGCAGGTATGAACATTGTAAACACTTACTAATATACCTAATTAGAGTCACAGAATATATTTATTTCCATTTGAAAGTTAGTGATTTATACAAGCAGCATAACGTATCAAATCGGTTTTAGTAATATAAACAACAGAGTAATTATTTATTTTTTAGTGCACTTTAGTACATACTAAACTGGTCACGCAATGCATTAGGCCACGAGTGCATGCTCTATTTATATATACTTCTCTGACTGATTTGCTGCGACATCTATGTCTAGGTTACATCACATACGTTTAACTGCTCTGCCAACAACTACAATAAGAAAATACATTGTCTTAAAATTACAGGGTTATGGCTGAAACTATCTATATGAACAATCGCCTAATGAAATACTTGGATATCAATATACATTCGAATTATCAATATGACTTTAGAAACAACAGGTCCACAAATGACGCAGTTTTTGAACTAACTAACCATATTGTTAAGGCTTTAGATAAAGGTAAGAAAAGTGTTGCAATCTTTTTTGATATGGCTTAGGCCTTTGAAACGGTCTCCATTCCCAAGCTGATTGTAAAATTGGAGCGTATTGGTGTAAGAGGCCAGCAATTAAAATTTTTTGAAAGCTGTTTGACTATCCGTACACAGTGCGTAAAGATCAACGAATACATCAGCAAAGAGCTTCCTATTGAATTCGGTGTGCCACAGGGAAGTATACTTGGGCCCATGCTATTCCTAGTTTACGTCAATGAAATGTGCAAACTTAAAATTAATGATGGCAAATTATTAGCGTTTGCAGATGACACCGCACTTATTTTTTTCCCACAAAAGATCTGTACGAATATTGTGAAGTTCTGACAGTACACTAATTGTTCATTCCGCAAATTATAATGAAACAGCCTTCAGTGTGCAAAATAGACGAGGCATCATCATCATTCTTACGACCCAAATTGCGTAGGGTAAAGCTGCCGCCAGCTGATAGCCATAGGACAACGTGCAGCGAACAGTGTTCCTTGGACGATTCACATATACCAAAATTAATAAAGCCTTAGATATAGAATCAAATAATAAATACCAATATTAAAATTAAGTAATAAAATGAATCTAAGAAACTCTCTTATGACGACACCGAAAAACTTATACGTCCAGTAACGTAAGAAACTAAGTTAATATATTGTTACGCCCAGTGACATCTCTCGGCATTCTGGAAAAAACTCGGCAGTTCAGTCTAATAATTTACACCGCCATATATTGACATCTTACGGAACTACGCAGTAGGTATGCTTACGAGAATCGTAGAGAAGACTCTGGTACTTTCTCGAATCATCGTACTGTTTACATACCGGGAATTGCGTTACTAGAAAGCTCTAGAAATGCTTTACCCGCGTATAAATAGGGCGCACGCGCACCGCCAAGGCAGTTTACAATCGTAAGCGGTCAAGTGTTCATCGAAGCGAACGGAAGCGAAAATACTACGGAGTTTGAAGCAGTACAGTGAAAAAGTGTGGTATAGTGTTTGTTGTGTTTTAAATTTAATTGTGTGTTTGAATAAAACGTGTATTAGTCGGTAATATTGTTTGCATTCTTATCTGTCGAACCCTGCACGTAACAATATTTAATATTAATAATCCCATGCAGATTTTATATCAATTGCCCAGACGCACACACCACACACACTCACAAACACACACACACCACACACATACACACGCACGCACGCAGGCACGCAAGCACGCACGCACGCACTCACGCATGCACGCACGCACTCACACACGCTCGCACGCACGCAGGCACGTACGCGCGCACGCACATACACACACACGCACAGACACACACACACACGCACACACACACACACACACACGCACGCACACACACACACGCACACACACGCACGCACGCACGCACGCACGCGCTCACGCCCACACACACACACGCACACACACACACACGCACACACACACGCACGCACGCACACACAACATACACGCAACACATATTATACTGTGTGTATACAAAGCCCTGTCCGATCCATTAACGGCGTATTGCTTCCTTGATAAACATGCCAAGAAAAAATTAAAAAAAAACCTATATCATCATAAAACGTCAACATACTATTTTTTTACCCAGTATCGATCAGCAATTTTACCCTTGAAATCCTGAAATTTCGCACAGACTGGCAACACACCACTAAAAAGCGGCTTCTTTGATGTGTTTATTTTTCTATTAAAAACCGTCGGCTTTGGTCAAAGGTCATGTTCGGCGCCTAGTTAAACAAAAACGCAGACACCGCCAAACATACCGCCTTATGCACAGCGGCACCGCACGAGGGATGTGATTATCGATCAAATAAAAATATCGAAGTATGTAAATTCAAAGAAAAAAGTTTCTTTATATGTTAAACCATTAAATACAATGAATACTCTTACTTACAAAACTCAACTTCATGTACTTGTGCGTTTTTTTTTAAAATTTAAAATTAAATATAAGGCGTACTACATAGTCTCACGCCAGTATCCGCGAAAGGATAGGCTTGGGTGTGTTATTACATCCACGTTGCTATGTTTGAACCCCAAAAATAGGCATAGGCGTTGGTTCCTACGCCTATGCCTACCTTCTTTACGCCTAATTTAAAAGGTTTGATTTTGGGTTATAATAACTGTGTGCTTGTGTGATATCGATATCGTCATTTTCATCATTCATGTTCATTTTATCATGAAGAACCAGGACGTCTATTTTGTCACTGACAGGCCATATTAATCGAAAATATCGATTAAAATTTAAATCCTTGTTTGCATCCCTAGCTATTATTATTGTTTCTTAGGTAAAATACGTGCTTCATGCGTCACTTTCGTTCGGACTTTCGCCATTGAGTATTTTCCTTGTTAGATAATATGACGTATTCAAACCCTAAATACTTTAACATGTTGATGTGCTTAGGTAGGAGCGAGTGTAATTATGCAGCTGCGCGTAGAGAGTACGAGGAACGGTTCTCTAGACCACAAGGTCTAGTAGTCCCGTCAGAACGCGCTTTTCAACGGCTTCGCAACCGCATGTACAATACAGGAAGTGTTCGTGGAGAAGAGCCGCATTACATCGATGCTAGCAGACTGCGCAATAGCGATAGTATTGAAGAAAAGTGCTAGATTTTTTCGCAGCGTACCCTACGCGCTTTGCACGCTGTGCTGCGCGTAAGCTCGGCACCAGTCACATGCGAGTGTGGAAAGTACTATCAGAAGATGGAGAGCATCCTTTCCACTACCAGCGAGTTCAATCACTTCTGGCCTCAGATTATGCAACTAGAATTCAGTACTGCACTTGGATATTGACGAAAATCGAAGCAGATGATGGATTTTTGAAGCATGTGCTGTTTACGAATACGATTACGAATGTTCATTCGTGAGAACGGGTGTTTTTAACTGCCAGAATGAACACGTATGGCAAAGAATCACACTTTCAACATCGTTGGCGTATTAATGTGTGGTCCGGTATTCTGGGTTATCGTATTATTGGACCATATTTTCTTAATCAAAACATGTACGGTAAAAATTATTTTTTGTTTTAAGGGACCTACTTAGCGGTGTATTAGACGAGCTACCGTTGAATTTCCATCGATCTATGTGGTTCCAGCATGATGGCGCGCCGTCTCATTTCTTACGTGCAGTGCTTAATTACCTTAATTCCCAGTTCCCTAACAAAGGGATAGGACATGCAGGACCAATCTCGTGGCCGCCGCAATCCCCAGACCTAACACCATTAGACTTTTACTTGTAGAGACAGTTGAAACAAATCGTGTATACTAAAATTTGTGACTCGGAAGTAGAAATGCGAGCTCGGATTGTGACAGATTTCGAAGAAATAAAATCAAATTCAACTGTATTGCGTAGTGTTCGTAGTAACTTAAGAAAACGGTGCCGCATGTGTGTTGACATCGGAGGTGGACATGTGGAGCACAACTGACAGAGCTTACAACCAGTTGATATTTTTTTTTTACTAAATGTATGTACTTAGATAATTATGATAAACCAAATAAAAATATGATAAGATTACAGTCGAAATGCTAACAGCTGGACAGGGTCTCATAGCAACTCAGTTGTGCCGCCTTTTTAACTTGTGCTGGAATACCGGCCGTGTACCAAGTGATTGGTGCAAGGCCGTCATAGTACCTTTATACAAGGGAAAAGGTTCACAGCAAGATTGCAAAAGCTATAGAGGCATTAGCTTGCTCAGCGTCGTCGGTAAATTATATGCGAAAGTGTTAATTGAAAGGGTTGTGAAAGTAACCGACGAGAAAATATGGGATGCACAAACGGGATTTCGAAAGGGTATGGGATGTACGGATCAGGTCTTTTCCTTACGGTGCATAGTCGAGAGAGTTTTGGCCAAAGGTCAAAAGGTCTAATGCGCATTCGTGGATCTAGAAAAGGCTTATGATAAAGTGGTGAGGAATGAACTTTGGTCGGTATTGTCCATGTATGGAGTGAATAGCACCCTCACGCGAGCTCTGAAATCTCTTTATGATGATTCCAGAGCTTGTGTTAGGATAAATGGGACCTACACAGAATGGTTTAGCATCGAAAAAGGTGTTAGACAAGGATGTGTAGCGTCACCTTGGCTGTTTAACCTATACATGGACAATTGTTTAAAAGATTTAAAAGATTGTGAATGGGGATTAAGAATGAATGAGTTACTTGTCAAATGTCTTCTTTATGCCGATGACCAAGTAATACTTGCGTCATCAGCAGAAGAGTTGCAGGCGATGGTAACTATTATGCATGGTGCTTTTGGGAGTAAAGGAATGAAAATAAATGTAAGCAAGACGAAAGTAATGATATTTGAAAAGGAAGAGTGCGTGACGATGTGTAATAATATGATTGATGGAGAAGAAAGAAGAGATATATCCTATTTTAAGTAACAGCAGAACTTTATAATTAGGAATTTTTACTTAAATTAAGTTTTTTACTACTATGTACCTACTTGTATTTTTATGCCACTAAAGAAGTTTATTATTATTATTATTTTATTATCTAATTTTGTTCCTGGCAGCACTGTAAAATAATGTCATATCAAGTAGCTCGGCTGTCATTTAATTGTATTTCCCGCGACTTTAATCCTTTCAAAAGTTTTAATTGTCTTCAACCAATGAGATAGCAACATATTTTGCAACTTTGGGTCTTCGGATAATTTCGACTTGGTTTATTCTTTAAAATATCTTTTCATCCATCATCATATAAAAAAGATTTTAATAGAAGTTAATTTATTATTTGTTTAACACGTTTGCCCTTAGTCGCTGTCGTAATCTACAGCTGATATTTACAAACAGCAGTAATGGCTACGACGAAAGAATTTGAAAACTTGGATGCTGAGGTGAGAGAGCTCTTACTAAATTACAAACACAAAAGGGCTACTGTTTACGAACCCTGTACTCTCAAAAACATCAAGGAGTGTCTGATTGGCCTTAGTGAAGTAAGTATCTCAACATTGTGTTGTAATGTGAACGTTTTTTTGATTTCATTGATTGATTGTTTTTATGTTCTTCGGCACAGGAGTTTGGTTTACTTAACATAAACTATATTTTCAATCCATACTTGGACGTTGAAGACAATTCGTTAAGTCCAGAAGCTCTAGTCAACCTTATTAATGCAGTGTGGACACTGTTACACTCCTATAAAAACTTACAACAGAAAATTCAGAGCCTAGAAGAGCAAAATCATATACTACACCACAATAATAAGCAATTGAATGTAAGTATTGTATTTTCAGAAACTTCTAATGAATTAGATTATAACTTATTAAGCATGTTACTGATTGACTGTTGCAAATAGGGCTTAGTTGGCAAATTGAAGGAAAAGATATATTCAGAGAAAAGTGAATCTAAGGCTTGTGTGGCATCGGCTCAAAGGATTGCAGATCACTCAGATGGAATGTTGCAGAAGTTAACAGATACTCGAGCAAAATTGTTGCAAGTTACCAAACAAAAAGATGCTAATGAGAGGAAGCTGCACAATGAAATAACTAGGCTCAAGCTACAAAATGACAAACTGACCGATAGATTGAGGGACAAAGGTAACTAAAGCTTACAAGAACCAAACCAAGCATATTGTTTAAAAAATGGAGATACATTTTTGTTATCTAATTTTTGTATTAAGTAATCAACTTGTTCAATCTTTTTAGATGTTCATACTCATTCCTCAAAGGCCTCTTATGCTGCCTGCAAAAGTATAAAATCAGACAATGAAGAATACATTAAACATTTAAAAGGTATTATTAGTAAATTGGAGAAGAATAATCAAATGTTGCTCGAAGAAGTTATCAAACTTAAGGAGGAACTTATTTTCAAGGGCATGGATCAATTTACTTTAGATGAGTAAAGATCAACATAAATGTTTCATTAATATTTTTAAGTTACTTATCAAGCTGTAAGACTAAATAAATTAATTGTTTAAAAAATCAAATTGACTGTTAAGTCAAAATAATCATCTAATTGATTGGAAAGGTTTAATTGTGATGATCAATCAGTATTATATTTAACTATCACTTAAGTAATGTACAAACTAATAATAAGAATGTTATGTACTTAACTATTACTACTGTTGGGACATACCCTTTGTTACTAACAAAGAGTTGCTAATTTTATAATTATTACCCATTAAAATAAATCCCATTTTAATTATGTACTTTTGAATTCTTTTATTGCCTATCCATTATGTATTAATTAGCTATTAAAATAGGCTTTCTAGATACATAAAAATGTTATTCACTTAAATATAATATGATTTTAAAAGTTTAGTACGCAAATGATGACGTTCAATGAACCGAATAGTAAACAATATCAGATGCGTGATGTTAGCTCATTTACGGCCGAGGTTTGTACGTAATACGTTCATGGAATTAATTAAGTGGCTTAGTGCGAGCGTCCGCGACAGAAGCGCGACTCTGACGCTATCAGTCCGCCGCACTCGCGTCCTACCGCAGCGCCGGCCACTGACTACACTCCGTGCGCTGAATTGATTCACAGTTCACACTGCTTGTGGACACTCGACCACACTCGGCACTCGACGACGCAACTTTGCGCGCGCGCCTTGTTTCAATCGCATTTATTTTCTTATCATTAGTATTTCTTCAAGATTGATAAGATCGTTACATCACTGAGTGATAAGATTCAAGGACCAAGTTACGGGTGATCAGTACTCAGCTACTCGCCGCGTCGACAGCTGTATTTATAACTTGTGTGAAACAATAGACTTTATTGGCCGGTTAGTGTGAATACTGTGTTTAACAATTTGTCGGATGTCGCGGCACGCACCATGGGGACGACGAAAAGACTAAAGATAACAGTGGTCGGCGATGGTATGGTCGGCAAGACCTGCTTGCTCTACGTGTACACGAAAAACGAATTTCCAGAAGAATATGTACCTACGGTGTAAGTATTAAGTTAAAATTCTTAATTAGTTTCCGTAATGCTTGAGGTGACAGGTACAGGTCTGCTATGTCAATAGGGCGATTGGGACAGGTAAGCCCGACGTAAGACTGAATTAGCGAGTCGGTGCGGTAGCATCGTTATCACAGATCTAAGTATACCTATAAAACTGTGAGCTCGACACACTGCCTGTTCAGTTGAGGATTTTATTATATTTTCCTATTGTGGATTCCGAATCATTGTATTATGGTTATCATTGTAGCTGACTCATAGTTAAATATAGAGGATTTAAAATAATAGTATAACAAACAATTCTTATAAGTAGATGTGTACTTTTTACATAGGTAGGTACTTAATATTTTGATATTGTGCGCGTAGATACTTTGCTAAGCCTATAGTGGAAAATTATGTAAACACGAAAAATACGCGCAGACAAAACCCGTATTTATCCGTATATTAGCGTACAATATGGAAGTATGATGAATCGATTTGTATTACGTCATTCAAATTTGTTCAATACTATTGAATTTTACACAATGACTAATATGCCGTAAGGTGTATAAAATAAATATGACACGTTAAATTTATTTGAAAGACATGTTAAGAATACGTTTTGTTGTGTCTAAATAATTTGCTTCGAATAGTCCGTGGTAAATGGTTTACATAGCTCCCAAGACCCATATTCCATTTAGGAAATAAATAGTTATATGTAAGTCAAATAATTAAATACCTACTTTTTGCTGGCTGCCTCTGTGGCACGGCTAAGGGTAGTCATTGCGATTTCTGTGCATGAGATCTCTGGTTCGATGCCCGGCTTCAACACAGTGTTATTCAGTTTTCCTGACATGTAATTGACTTAACACTTTTTGTGAAGAATTGTGCCTAGAAGATGGCAATTGGCTTGCTCCTATTACGATCTAATACCACAACTAACGATGTGTGACCCCTTTTAGGATATAGGCGTATAATTATGTATGTAAATAAATATTAATATCTTTAACACCATAAAAATATAGTTTCTAACCTTTAAACACAAAAACCACATCAGTGGTAATGTGATTCCTAGTTCGAATAAATAGTGCTAAATCTTGAACAAGACCTTTCTGCAAACAAAGTTGTAAGTAATTCACCACGTATTACATGAGACCTTCATAACTTGTGAAATAAAAGTACGATACACTTCTGAAAGATAGCAGCAGTATCTATTGGCAGTTATGTTTCGTAGGTAGGTACCTTTGTACAGGTATACAATCTGCAAAATGTTATCACATCAAACTTTTTTAATTTATGACATTAACGGCCTTATCGCAATTATACAATCCAAGTACTTACTTAGTTTAATTAACTATTGGTATAATATTAAAGTTAATTCCCAACATTTTTAATGTTGTCCATATATAGGTAGTGGTCTTCCCGATGTGGTAAACTTTAAACTTATATTTCCGAATGAATTTTTTTGATAACTTATTGCACGGATTGCGTTGTGGTTTACGTGGACGGCGAGCCATTGCAGCCGTTCCGAGGTTCGATCACTAAATGGGACAAGAATTTGCGTGACCCAGGATAGTTGTTCTGGGTCTGAGTCTGGGTCTTCTTTGTGTCGGTTGTTAGTAATTTGCGTTATTTGTAAAGTCCTCGCGCATTCCTAATGCTGGAGTTGTCATCCTAACTAATAATATAAATGTCAATGTGAGTTTGTTTGTTAGGCTTTTACACCTTAACTAATCGACTGATCATCATGAAATTTATACACGTTGTCAAGAGTAAAGCTAAAGCAGCATGTTACGCTTACTTTTGACCCCACTACTCTCACAAACAAGCGTCGAAAGCAAGCAAAAAAATAAATAAATAAAAAAAGCAGCACTTGTGACACTTTAAATGTTCGGTGGAACACAGCGTTCTCCGCGAGATATTTTGGTTTTCTAGGAGGATACTTATATAATAAAATAAATAAAGAGATCAGCATTTATTCACTCACACGCTTTAATTGTAAAAAGGTTGTCACAACTTGGCTGAAATCCCTTGGTTACGACGAGACAGAAAATCTTTTACACATTATTTCCTTTATCTTTTTTCTATTCTTTGCCTATTGACACTCTCCCACACACGCGCACACACACATTCACACGCATACACACACACACACACACGCACGCACGCACGCACGCACGCACACATACATATACACATACACATACACATACACATACACATTCACATACACACACATACATACACACACACAAACATACACACATACACACACATTCTCATTCTTAACTTATACAGTATACATACTGCCAATTGCAATTGGTAGTAATGCTTAGATATACACGCCCACCGGGACACTTACCTGGATAGGCTGGTAATCTGTCATACAGGTCGAGCCTAGTACAGATACCAGTCTCTCACATAGTTGCAAATATGTATATGTCTAGATTAAGTTTCAAAATCAAAATCAAAATCATATTTATTTGCCGAAATACTGTGACAAATGGTGTTACAAATAATGGCATTAAAGGTGCAAGTATTTGGACCAGAGTAGTGGCATGCAAACATTGATAAAAGTATAATAAATTAATTATGTCAAGTCGAAAAATAAGTCATTTTATATCAAAATTCAGAAAAATTTAATAAAATGTCATACAGTAAAATATAGTCAATTGTAGAATAAAAATAGCAATTAATGGATGAATAATTAATAGATGTCCAGCTATTAAAACTAAAGCAAAAGAATAAATTGTAAATTAAATTAAAATTGTGTAATAATAATAATATAAATTTGTTTAAATGTCATTGTATAATTTGTCATTTAGATAATCAGTAACCGTATAATAGCATTTATTTATTAAATATTCACTTAATTTTTCTTGAACAAATTAGACTCAGATTCTTTGATTGGCATTAGGCAGTTTGTTGTAAATAAGAGAATACATCAGAGCAGTTTTAGTTTTAGGTATACAAAGTCGATACACATCTCTTTGACGTCTGTTGTAAAAATCTGACGCTAACATAAACAGAGTTGAATTACATTTGACAAATACAGCTACTTCGAATATATATAAGCAGGGTAGAGTTAAAAGTTTATGTTCTATAAAATATGGACGACAGCTATCCGTCGTTTTTAAGGCAAACATAGCTCTAATACATCTCTTCTGCATCTTGAAGATAATATCTTTATTTGTTGAATTGCCCCAGAAAATTATACCGTACCATAGTATCGAAACGACCAGACCATGGTATGCAGTAACAACAGAACTTACATTTGTTATTTGAGCCAGCTCATGTAGTGCGTAAACAGACTTACTGACTTTTTTGCAAAGTGCATCAATATGTGGTTTCCATGTAAGTTTATTGTCGATTATTAGCCCAAGGAAGTTTGTAGTTTGAGTCTCACATACTGATTGATTACCATGACAAATATTTAAATTAGTCTGAGCTATACGTTGACTGAAATTCATGAGCGTAATTTGCCAATATTAATTCGTAAATTATTTGCATCTAACCATTTAATTACATCGTCTAAAGTGTTTTTTATTTCTTGTTCTTAAGTGTCAGTGTTATTACATTTTATTGTTACTGTGATATCATCTGCAAATAGCGTTATTAGATTAGATGTGGCTTTTGGGAGGTCATTTTAGGTTCAGGTTCATTTAGGTTCACAAGAGGCATATAAGTGGCCCCAGGATACTTCCTTGTGGGACACCGAACACAGTTTGGCGATGTTTGGAAACGTAAGAAACTTCTTTTTTAGTGTTTACATCAACTTTATCCAGTTTTGTATACTGCGAGCGGTTTTTGAGATATGATTCGAAGAGTTTAAGAATATTACCTCTTATGCCGTACCTCTCAAGCTTGGTTAACAATGTTTCATGGTCCACATAGTCAAACGCTTGGGTCATATCCATGAATATTGCGCATATGGGTATACGATTATCTACATTAGACATCACGACTTTTAAGAAATCGTAAATTGCCATAGTTGAAGACTTATTACGCCTAAATCCCTTTTGCTCTAGTACTAGAATTGCTTGCTTTTCCAAATAATTATAAAGAGCCTCATAAATATATTTTTCAAATATTTTTGAGAATATTGGCACCAGGGCTATAGGTCTGTAGTTACCAATATCCTCTTTACTATTTTTTTATGGATTGGTTAAATTACTGTTATTTTTAATTTGTCTGGAAATATGCCAGTTTCTATAACTAAGTTTAAAATATAGCTAAGGGGTTGAGCTATAATATGAGCTACCTGCTTTATAACCCTAGTGCATAGTCCGTCATAGCCCACGCTCATTGTATTTTCGAGTGAGTTAATTATGTTTAATATATGATGTGGGTCACTTGGTTGCAATGGTTTCTTTTGTGTAATTTCTTATTATGTATCTATGTAAGAGAGAAACAATAAACTATTATTACTATTATAAAAAAAACAAAAAAGAGTAGAGAAAAGGACATAGGACAAATGACATCCAGAAAAAATTTGTTCCTGCGGGATATCTTTTTTTGACAAATATACATTAGTGCGAGCGAATCTGCGGGCAAAATCTAGTAATAATAAACAGAAGAATTTAAGTCGCACAGTTTGTATAGGTACTAACTGTTGGGAACAATAACGACTTAATTACTTACTTTTGTATATATTAACCTAAAATGTATTTTATAGTTACACTCTATGATCATAAATAAATACCTACCTACTAATTCGTTAACATCTGTAGATACATAAACACCTTTTACAGTAAATAATCATTTTACTTCAGTTTATCTTGTTTGTCCAAAGATAAGATTCCAATATATTATAGTATTTTATTTTTAGGAATATCGTCAGCCAAACATTTATTATTGTATTTGACCGTGAAGTATTTTACTAATTGATCTTTAATGTGCGTTCGGCCGCTTTGTCGTTTTAGAACACCCGAAATAAACTCAGTGTCTAAAATTGTCGTACGTCGCTTTGAATGTTAATTTTGCCAGCAGTGTTCGCTAGTGATGCACAGTGGGCTAACATAACTGAACAGGTAGCTACCTACTTAGCATTGCGTGCTGCACTATTTATAAAGTCAAATACGTCGCGGCATTGTTGTATTGTATCTACACATTGTCGCTTCCTCCTTAAGAAACTGGACGCACGCCTACGCCAACTTGATTTCCTTGCGGTCCATCTCTGCTGTAGATGACACAGTTTCTGTTTAAAGGGAAGTTTAATATCATTAAATTTATGTATATATTAACGTGCTTTTTAAATCTATGGGTAACCATAAAAAGTCTTGTTCTCTTAATCTTTTCTAATAAAAAGCCCTGTAAACGATAGAAAAGAGAATATTTTTATGTAAAAAACCTTTGTTCGTAATAATTATTTTGTGATTTTCGTCATTGAGACGCAATTCTTTCGCTTCTTTTCAAATAAGTATTTCTTTGGTTTTTATACATCAATGTTAGTCCGTGATAAAATACTACAAGTTTTTAAAAACCTAACACGCTTTTTGTTTTACCAATAGCCCAATGGCTCCACTTCAAAAGCACATATCATACACACATAGAGCATGATTTTAATAATTCAGTTGTAATTCGCTGATAAAAATGTTAACCGTTTGTTTGTCTTATATTATTGTGCCTAATATCTGCTACATAAATATTCTACACAACATTAACAAATCTACATTGGCCTACTGTGAACTAGTGGCAAAGCAAAGAACATAATATATAGGTTCACTTAGTTTCCTCGAATTGGTAGGTTGCATACAGGTTTATTCCTCTACGGACTACCGCTAACTGGTACGACTTACGACAGACGTAACTTGTACGTCAATGTCACCCTATATTACGTTTATTCAAGGGACTTATCGGGACTTACATTTGTCATCACGTCGCAATGGAATTGCTGTAATTCACAGAAAATAAGTACGAGTAACTCATTCCATAATAGATATATGCAGGTTTTCCTATTTATCATTAATGTTATGTTAATTCTGACGGCAATCTTCCAAGTGATGTTAATATTCCTTATTTGTGAAAAAGTGTAAAGTCCATAAACAACATCGCACGTCATAGTCTTGTCAAGTAAACATTCAGTTTCCTCAATCAATCCGGCAATTTAAGAGGGAAAATGTTACTACTACCTGAATATGATGTAAGTATTTACTTTTTATAGGCTTTTTACGGTGTCAACTTATTACGATCAATTTTATTGTAAATACTAGGTAGTTAGGTACTATGCTGCACTATCTACTGAAAATTAGGATTTACTGCAAAAGAAGCTAGCTTCCAAAATTTCCTAAACGTTATTATTATTTAATAATCTTTATGATATGATATACCTATATTTAAATTATGTTAGGTGATATTTATTAATAAATATCACCTAACATCATTTAAATAGTGGATAGATGACACGTATCTAACTCTTCAGCTTAAAAGTCAAAAAGAAGGAAAATGGTCTAGGGTCTGTAGTCTGACAATCAACTTCAACTCGATTTTCAAACTTATTATTAAATAAATTCTAAAATGCCAGGTTCCAGTTCAGTTCAATTTAATAAGCATGATATTATCATGTCGTGTTTTATCATGGAATGATCATCAACGCGGCATTAGGTAATCCATCGACTGCAGTGTTGTCCTAGGTAGGTACATATTAAAACAAAAACAATGTAAAAAGTACATACAAAGAAAGTATTAGGTTGGTAGGAAATAATGTAAGTATCTTAATAAAAAATATTACTGATTTTATTGACTGTTAAATAGCTTGTCATTTTCAAAGCCTTGTTGCACGGTTGTTCTATCTGGAGCTCCTAATTCAATACTGTTCGTAATTCAAATAACCGTTAAAGGTCTGCTAAGCTTTACTCATTATAAAACAATAACAGTAATTCCAGTAGAACTACTGGCCGTAACAGCTAATGGATTAAACAATGTTCTGGGCCTTACGAGACTAGAACAGAATTATAATGTCATAAAAGAGCGGAACTCTACCTATTTAACTATTTGATGAATGTGGGCTGAATGTCTGAGTACAACGTATTGCATTCTTAGGATTATTTTTATTAAACTCATGTCGCACTAGACTGTCTTCTTTTAGAAGGTAATATACAAATCTAGTTTTGAATTGTATGCGTTGTTGTTAAGAAGGTCACACGCTTAACTATTCAGTAGCTCTAAGTACATTTTAGGTTATAATTAACGCTGCTGTTTGTTACAGATTCGACAATTATGTCGGTCACATCACCGTTGACGGTGAAGAGGTGGAGATGGCGCTGTGGGACACAGCTGGACAGGAGGATTATGAACGATTAAGACCTTTATCTTACACACATGTAAGTAAACTTAGTATAATACACGTACCCAGTAACTGACCTATATTTCACTAGTTATTCCACGTTTATGATTACTGCAACGCTCCCATGTCTCGTAATGTGATGTCATAAAACCTTCTTAAGAATCGGGCTAACAAATGCAAGATGAACTTTTCGAATCATGACTAACACATTGAAACAAAAAGGCAAACAAAACCTTCAGCTTTATTATAGACTAGTTTTTCCCGCGGTTTCACCCGCATAAGTCCCGTTCCCATGGGAATATCGGGATAAAAATCTGCCTAGCGTATGTGTGAATGCAGGTCTCCAGCTATCTACATACCAAGTTTCATCACAATCG
Source organism: Catocala fraxini (assembly GCA_930367265.1). NCBI lineage: Eukaryota > Metazoa > Arthropoda > Insecta > Lepidoptera > Erebidae > Catocala > Catocala fraxini. The sequence goes on from OV884026.1 coordinate 17,404,751, forward strand.
GTCCAGTAGTTTTTGCGTGAAAGAGTAACAACCATCCATACATCCATACAAACTTTCGCGTTTATAATATTAGTAAGGATATTATTAGTTTAAATAACAAATGTGCAGCAAAGCTATCACGCAGCTCTTTAGTAAGGTAAATCACATAGCAAGTGACTATTATTTGTCATGAACACTGACTGGTTTAGAATTTCCACTCTGGTTTTCCTGTCTAATGCCAGTTTGACTACTAGCATTTAAAGACACATCCATACTTTTGTGTCTAAACAAATGGTATAAAATATACCTAAGTATAATGCATGTACGTTGATCGAGAAATTCCCCTAGGTGTAGTATGTTATTGGGGCTCTCTGTGAATGAACATTGAGCAGCAGCGTAGAAATGGCTACAAGACGACAACAGACATAATCTATTAGGTACGCTACCAAATTAAGTCTAGTAATTTACGGAGATGCAGGATCTGTATCTTCTAACACCAGTCGTCACACTAGCGACGCATCTGTCTGTGTTCTCTGTTAAGTAATATAACTTGAGAATAGGTTTAAAAAAGTATAAGATTCTATTATTATTTTTAGGTAGGTACTGCGCAATGCGATTTGGTATTCGTTTTAACAGATTGCATTTATAATGTGTTAAATAATTCATATGTTATTGTTATTACAGACGAACTGTTTCCTGGTATGCTATTCAGTGGGCACTCGCTCGTCATATGAAAATGTCGTCCACAAATGGTATCCCGAGCTCAAACACTTCAGCCAGTCAGTACCTATTGTTTTAGTTGGTGAGTTGAACACTTATTAATACGTGTTATATTATTGTATTACACGCATTTATAATTTTGATCGTAGTGTCTTCTTGTTCGTATAAGTAGCTATAGGTACTTACTACTTATTGGTCTCGTGATGAGTAAATTCAAGATTAGGTAAATAAATATCGTCATATCTTAAGATGAAATGGATCACGCAATCATTCTAACAATGCAAACAATACTATTAGAATGATTATGACAAATTGATTACGACAATTGACACGAATAGCGCAATGGTTTACGTGGTTGTCTTCTCTGCCAATGCGCCGACAAGTTTCGTGGGTTTGATCGCAACGAGGGATATAAATTTGTACCAACCTGACAATGATCCTAAAAGAAAGAGAACATTTTCACCACTGTAAGCTCACTAGATTGTCCTATGCTTAATGTAAAATATTTATCGCCAATTATATTCCGTTTTATCGGCTCTTGACTTTCGCCCCTTTCATAGGAAACGGAGCCCTGCTCCGCGGGCCTGCTATTTTTGGGTGTATTTTAGGAAGAAACCTAATAAATACCTATAAGGGGGCGAAACTTGAGGGGCGAACGGGCTCGTAACTGTTTTATCATACATATTATGTATGTACCTATACCTGTTGGTATCAAAGACGCGACATTTTAACGCAATAGATTAGTACAAGATGTCTTATGCACGTATTAGCTATTAACGAGATTAATACGTGTTAAAGGTATTTAGGTGCGCAATTAAATAACTGTGCTTAAGCTGATGTTTGTTGCATAGGTACTTATACCTAATAAAGTTTAGAGCATAGAACGAACTATGGCGAAACCACGCAATGTGTGAAACATATGTTTGGTGTAAATACGTTACGTTGATGCGGTTAGGTAGGTATGTATATGGCCAATTATATTATCCAATTCTGACAGTTTCTTTCGCGTTCATGAGTACTTACGGAACCGTATTCGATCTTCGATATTGCAACAGGTGGAACCCTATCAAAGGAAATTTATGACACAGTTGTTAGTAGATACTATGTATGACGAATACAACATATTATAACATATACCTACATAGCACCTGTCTTGTTTCTAATATTGTAATAATATATTTTTAATTCGTCAACAGATTTAAATCCGTTACCTAATGAATTAAAAACATTAAATATGATGTCCTAAGTATTTTAATAGGTAGATATATACCGAACACGGTATACACATTGGATGGATCCTGTGATTATGTAATCATTGATATGATTAACTTGCATAAAAGCGCCGACTAATAGTCTGTTTAGGTACAATTTTATAATATGAAGATGTATCCCCAAACTAATTTACCCATAGTTCTAAAAGGCCATAGTTAGCCGGCCATAGGTACATGGAAACCTATGAGTTATGTTTACAATAATATATTTATTATACCTAAATGGAAATGCCAGTTTTGTAAAGTACCTACCTAACCACTAACCACGGCCCGAAGCTATACAAACATTGCACAGGACACGACAACAATTCGATTCACCACAACTTAACTTCATAATTATAAATTATACATCCAATTTATTATTAGTAATTTTCTAAGTAGAAAGGGTACTGTAATAAAACAGACTGTTAAAAAGTTAGTGGCGGCTACAGTTTTTTTACAATATTTGCTAATTATGTTCGCAGCAATTTGTGGCTATTAGCTGAATGAGGGTTAATAAGGAAGAACTTAATTGTTACTTTAGATACTATATTAAACTCGCAGTTAGTAACACATGATTACTCATAGTGGCTACCAAATTATTTTATGGATATTACCTATTATTCTAACAGTTAATACCTACAATGTAGGTACCTTATAATTAAGATTTATTCATTAGAATTAGGTGTAATATAGATAAACTAACAGTTTACTACATATTTGACATTCAAATTATAAGTTTTAAGTAGCCTAATAACCCCATTGATAACATAATGTTAATACATTAAACGCGAATTAAACCGCAGTTGATAACACAATCTATATTTTCTTCCTGGCTAACAATGATTTTTTTTGTTTCAGCAACTAAAATAGATTTGCGAAATTCCGACCAAGCAGTTATTACGACGCAGGAGGGAAAGAAACTAAAAAAGAAAATTCGGTAAGAGTCAATAGAATGTCAATATTTACAGTTGATAACTGAAGTTAACAATCAAATAGAAATTGAACATTTTTTATAACGACACAAAAGTGACAAGGGTTATCGTGCGCTCGCGCCGCCGGCAGCTGCGCTATCGCCGCTTATCACTCGCTGATAATGCCACGACAACTTGCGATATGACGACACAGGAACAATTTGTTAAATAAATAAAGCGATTTAATCACTGCACCATTTGTTTTAACAATGTATTTTTATGTAAATTGTTTTGTGTATATCATATATGGTGCTCATTGATAGGAATTCATTCTGCTCAATAGACGAGATTTTAACCCATTAACAGTACCTATGATCGCGAATCCAACCTTTAACATTAAACTGCCGCTGCCACTGCTAGACTCTTTTTGAAGGCATAAGTCAACAACACATCAATGATGAAATTAAACAAATATAAGTAAAGTGAGCTGATATTGCATATTCAAATATTAGACACTTTTTAGCTAGGGCCGGCTTTAAAGGTTTGGTGGCCGTAGTCATAGAAGTGGAGATACCGAATCAATTATAAACAAACAAGACGATTAAAGAATGCCATCCTCGTAGTAATTTCAGTGACATCCTCTGTTGCCGTTTAATCAAACCGGCTACTTATTTATTGTGTTTCCTAACTCCGTATGTATGTTTCAGGGCTGCTCAACTGGTGGAGTGCTCAGCGCTCGAGCGAGTCAATATGAATGAAGTATTTGAGGAAGCGGTGCGGGCCGCGCTTCGCAAGAAACCTGTCCATAAGCGCACCTGCCAATACCTATGATTCCTGTCATTTACCTCAATATTTTCAAACAAAGCGACCAGCACAGAATTCTATAAAATAACAAGCAAAATTACTTACAATTTTAATGACTATATTTATTTCGGTTATTTACTGAAGGTGTCTGTTGTGTTGTAAGTAAATTGTTTAAATAACAGGCAAACTTTTCAGTATGTTATTAAAGTATTATTAGATATTCACAGAATACAAAGTAGGACGACTAGTTGGATTAGTTAAATGCAATGTTTCGAGATTTTAGTTAGTTAGTTAACAAATTGAATTTCTATTTATGAGACGTTTGTACAAATATTGTTACGATGAATTTCTAAGGCAGAGGAAGATGTATATTATTTGAACAATAGATGTAAATATATAAATAAACTAAATTAATTTTAAATAATAAGTATATTAATTTGCTGATTTTCTAAAGAAAATTGTAATATATGATTATTTTATTCATGATAAAAATATAAATTATTACTAAAACGACATGGAACCTAGAAACTTAAATACCTAGTGGTACATTATATACCTACTTACTAATATAAGAAGTGAAACACTTTGCAAGCTATTAATTTGTATGATAGAAGACGAGATCCTACAGCCCTATATACCTAACAGTCGCACTGTTGAACGCTAGCAAGTTTACTAAGTTCTATGTAGTAGGTAAGTTAGACGGCAGAATATTTGCACTAAGCATTTATCACTAGGTCGTGCAATATAGATGCCGATAGTCGAACAGTGTTACAAGATTTTCCAGCTGGAAATTCTCATTAGCAATGCGAAGATAGGCTCAATTCTAATTTAGATTGGTCCTGGTAGACGGGGACAGGTTCTTCCTCTATAGAACCGGACCTTAGATGACGTAATCCTTACCTATATATTTGCCTAGCCATTTGGTGATATACTGGCAAGATGCTATGTATGTATGTATGTGCAATAAAGTCAACGATGACGTCATCAATCGCAATGTCGTTGAGTGGTCATACAGTCTAGTTCTATCGATACAGTCATCGGGTGGCTAACACGGATTTCCCGCAGCACACCTGGTGACTATACACACTGCTGTGTAAATGTATTATATTTTATATAAAATTTGACTGAATCAGTATTTATCTGGCACAGGAAACGAGTAATACACTGTCAATACCTACTAATATTTTGTTGTAGAATTCAGTTCTTATACATAGGTAATGGATGTATTCATAATAGTTTGAAATGTATAATTATGTACTAAAATGCGCTTTATTACTTAGCTCGCATTGTCATTGGCTCGTCGAAATGTAGCATAGATTGTAGAATTACCAGGCAAATGTAAGAAAACATGTACTTACGCTGCTGTAAAATGTTAAGATCATGTTTATCTTATATTTATTTATAATGCTTATCGATAAGCTGTCTGGTGTTAGAGATTATATCAACCATCATCACATACCTGAAAGAGGACCAAATCATTTGTACATTGAATGTTAAAATTGTTTTACCAAAAATCTCGATGTTAAGCAAATAAATGTGTTATGAAAAAATAATGCTTTTGTTATTTGTTTTCATTGATGTATAAAAAACCTATACTCCATTTGGTTAGGTACTTAACTAAAGGTAAACAATCTTGATGTGATTTTTACACAAACGCATATAAAAAATAAACTACTGCTTAAACAGACGGTTCAATTGATTTAGTAATCGTTATTGTTGTATTTACATTGATCTTCAGCAACATTTTATTATAAACTGAGTTTTAAGATAAAAAGACATATCAAGATTGCTTATCTTTAGTTAAGTACCTAACCAAATGGAGTATAGATACACAATTCCATACGAATGTAACACTTAAAACTGTCACCAGCTGCTTATAAATAGTTATATTAACTATATAAACCTTCATTGATGCAAATTAAACCTTACCGCCTTAACTTAACGTTGAATATACAAGACTATTTCAAAAAGTAATAATATTTTACGAGCAGAGATCGCCGATCGAATAAGGAATGGTCGAATATTGTTTTTACAAATTAAGTTAATAATCTGACGTAATTATGTGTAGTTTAAAAAATATGCATGTGTATGTGTGATATAAACACATATTTACTTTTATCTGTAGATATTATATCAAGGTTGTGTCCTATGATGTTCAATAAAATAAAACTAATGAACTTATTGCCATTATAATTTAAATATGGCAGCTCTTAAACAGATGGTAGAAAATCTTTTATTATTTTACCAGAAATAACAGTAGTACTTATTTAACAAAATAGACAAGATAAGTAAAACATTTGTAAAATAGCAAATTTTTAATATATAACCGTAATAGATAATTAATACGCCCGTAAATTATATTACGAGTAGCTATGTTTCATTGCTGTTCATATACTTGGCTGCCACGACCGGACGCGATGGGTACCGTTTAATCACGGCCCCCACCGCGCCTAAAAATCGTTCAAACTCGGCGAGGCACCGGTTCGCAGAGAAGTACACCCCGATCAGAACGGTTCCCTCCCAATCAACACATACATAACTCTCGCCCCTGTTTGTCGTCACCAGGAGCGAGGGTCCAGACGAAACAATAGCCGCCGAGCCTCCGAGGTCCCCAAACCAGTTGTGTCGGCTGGGGATGCAGTAAGGCTCGGCGACCACGGCGATGTCTATTGACCACTTCGCTATATGCTGAAACAAGATATCCTGCGCCCTGGCGGAGTGGTTAACATTCACCTGTAGGAGGCGATGGACCATAATTAATTACGTGTCCATCGCCTCCCTACTGCTCCCAGTTTGGGAGGGGGCCGGGGCGGCCGGAGTCCTGGCAACTGCCCCTCTGGCCCTACGTGTCTTTGGTGGGGAGCAAGATTTGCTCCCCATTCGGTGCTCCGCCGGCTTTCCTGCACTTTGAAATTATACGTGTTTGAACATTACGCGACTGATTGTACTTACAAATTAAAGTAACATAAAACAATGAAATGAGAGAGAAAATTGAAATTTCAAATTTGAAAAGATACGACATAATAAGGTTTTTAATTTCCTTCAAATAAATTGAGTTTATTGTATAATCTTCTTTTTGACGGATTTAAATTTTGCCGCATCTTTCTTTGTTATGTACTTAATACAATCTTATCTTGATATATCTCTCGATAATAGATTTAATAGTCTTATTTACATGATTGTCATTTGTTAATATAGCACTCTGAAGAATATAAGCTGACTCCCAAAAATGATTATAAGTGTTGTTGTTGCTGAGCTTGCTTGTGATTGTTGCTGTGCTATGACGGATATCCATTTTGCACATCGCACGGTATCTCTAAGAAACCTGAAATCCAACATAGGTATGTAGATACAGTTTATAAATATCGCACTATAAGGATACCGTAAGGATCATATAAAAATTTAAACGAATACTATTATTGTTTGTAATAAAACAAGTCTAGTAATAAATAATATGTACAATCGCATTATCATTTTAAACCAAATAAAATATATTTATTTTAAAACGCAACAGCTTCTCTTTTTATATTAGAACAGAGTCAACATGTTACCTGGACTAAACAAGTGGGTGGCGTTTAGTAAGTGTTCATTTAATTGAGCCGTCTTATATGGTCGCATCCTTTTTTTTATTTGTTTATTTCGTAACCGAAATAAACAAATAAAAAATATTTTACGTTGATTCCTTGACGCAATAATAATTATAATAATAACATTATTACTTACCGAAAATATGAAAAATCGCCGTTTTTTTGTGACCTGGAAGTGTGATTTTATAAGTTTTAAACGGCAGGGATGGGTATAATTAAATTACGTTGTAATTGATTTATTAATTTAATTACAAAGTAATGTAATTACAACGTAATCTAATTAAATTGTATTTAGTTACATAGTAATTATAATTACTCAGAATATATAATGTAACGTATTATTTTGTAGTTAATTACAAAGTAATCTGATTGTAATTAAAATTGTATAATATATATAAATAAATGTAATTAAACTACTTTGTAATTCAATTTTATTAATATAAAAATTCAATAATATTTTTAACTCAAATTTGGCGCTATCAAGTTTCAAAATAAATTAAAAAAATCCTAATATTAAATAATATTAATTATCTAATTAAATTAATAAATAAATTTAAAAAATTATATAATAATAGTAATAATGTAGAATCAGACGCTCGATTGTTGATGAAACAATTTATTTGATATTGCAATACAATAGTATGAACTTAGCAGTGCACGGTCCGGAAGGTGTTCGTGTGAACGAAGCGCCTCCGTTCGCATGCGTAGGCCCTATTAGAGCTACGGGTCCGGCTAGTTCCACTTAGTTGCGGAAGCGTCGCTGTGCGCAATAACACTGAGACGTCTGAGACTGTAGGCCAGGACAGCTGCTTATACAGCGGCCGGTTCGATGTGTACGTCGGTGTGAGCGCGCGTATACCGGGACGCACTGTGTGCGCGCGTGCGTTGTTGTTGTAGCTCACAGTTAGTTTAGGTACGTTATGGTTTCAGTCGCGGGCGCTCTACAATCGACGCTATCCTGCGTGTAAGGAGCCTGGCGGAGGATGCGGTGTCCCGGGGCGAGGTGGTCCTCGCAGTGTCGTTGGACATCGCGAATGCCTTCAACACCTTGCCCTGGAGTTGTATCAGGGAGGCACTCATTTTCCATAGAGTGCCGACCTACCTCCGCCACATTGTCGGGGCATATTTATCTGAAAAGGTAGTAGTCTACCCGGGTCACAACGGTTGGAGTCGGCGAGAGATGTCGTGCGGTGTTCCACAGGGATCGGTTTTGGGTCCGCTCCTGTGGAACATTGGTTACGACTGGGTGCTGCGAGGTGCGCTCCTCCGTGGCGTCGGCGTCACTTGTTACGCCGACGACACACTTGTCACGGCGAGGGATAAGTCGCACCGGGCGGCGGCCATACTGGCGACCGCTGGGGTCGCACAAGTCGTTGGTCGTATCCGGCGGTTGGGCCTTGAGGTGGCCCTGTCCAAGTCTGAGGCCGTTTGTTTTCACGGCCCTCGGAACCGGCCACCTCAAGGGGCCTACATCATGGTAGGAGGGGTCCGCATCGCTGTCGAGCGAACCCTTACGTATCTGGGTCTCTTGCTCGACAGCCGATGGGACTTTGTAGCCCACTTTCGTCGTCTGGCCCCCAGGCTTTTGGGCGCTGCAGGTGCGCTCGCACGTCTGCTGCCCAACCTAAGGGGGCCAGGCACCTCCTGCCGGAGGCTCTACGAAGGGGTCGTGCGGTCCATGGCCCTTTATGGGGCCACCGGTTTGGGGAAATAACCTGACGGCCCGTAATATATCGCCGCTCCGTGCGCCACAGCGTGCAATGGCCGTCAGGTTGATTAGAGGCTACCGCACGATCTCGTTCGAGGTAGCGAGTCTCCTCGCCGGATCGATGCCCTGGGACCTGGAAGCGGCACTTCTGGCGTCGCTCTACCGTTGGCGTCAGGAAGCGCTAGCTCGGGGCGAAGGACCGGGTCTTCCCGCTTTAGAGGCGGCACGGTCCGAACTCCGCCAGGTCCTGGTGGAAGAATGGAGAAATCGACTTGTGCACCCCAGTGCCGGGCACGCCACAATCGTGGCGGTAAGTCCCGTTTTAGAGGAGTGGCTGGAGAGGCGGCATGGCGCCCTCACCTTCCGGCTGACACAGGTATTGACGGGCCACGGTTGTTTTGGCCAGTTCCTGTGTCGCATAGGCCGGCAGGCGACGCCCGGATGTCATCACTGCGGCGACTGCTGCGATGTTGTTGTGGACACGGCGCTGCACACTTTGGCGGATTGCCCCGCCTGGGCATCGCCGTGAGTTGATCGCGCCAGCGGACTCGTTGCCCTCTCACTCCCGGCCGTGGTTCAGTCTATGGTCCGGAGTGAGAGATCGTGGAACGCCGTCGCCTCCTTTTGTGAGGAAGCAATTTCCATCAAGGAGGCGGCGGAGCGGGAGAGGGAGCGCTTAAACCCTCTCCCCAACCGCAGAACCGGGCGCCGGAGGGCGCGAGATGACCTCCAGCCACCCTGAGGATTGACCTGGGGGTGGTGAGCTGCGTGGGCTTGCTCGCCACCCGATCAGCACCAGGTCCGAGAGGCGGCGTGCGTGTTCCCACGTGCGCCTCTGTATCGTGTCTTTGTCCCTCCCAGGGGGACGGTGGAGGCAGTATTTCTGTGTAGTAGCTTGCCGTTTTACACGGCGGGCCGAAACCACGGCGGGGTCGCGATTGCATGTGAAAGCGATTCGCGCGACCTCGCCGCCTATGGTTATGTCGAGGAACACCGTGGTAGGTTTAGTCGGTATTACCGGGGTATCAATTCCCTGGTGAGCCCGATATAACCTCTCCGTCGCCCCGCGGAGAGGTATGCGTCAATGCATTCCGCCACGTAACAAAAAAAAAAAAAGGTACGTTACAATAATATATATACAATTATTTAATAATAAGTTGCTTATTTAATAATAAGTTGCTTTTTTCAATATTTTAATTTATTATTACATTTAATTTAATTATAAAAAAAAACTAAATAATAATTTTAAATAAAATAAAATAAAATAATTAATTTAGTAATAATAATAAATAAAATTATTATTAAAAAATAATTATATATATATTATTACTATCATTATTTTTTATTTATTAATTAATTTAATTAAATAATGAACATTATTTAATTTTATTATCTCTTTTTTTTAATTTATTGGTTATTATTTTTAATTTTATATTATATATATATTTATTATTTCATTTATATTTATATTATTATTAAGTATTTATTTGATCAACTTTAATTCATCGATATTCATATCGTGTAGAAATAAAAGGAGATGTTATGATTAATTTATACGGATAAAAGAGACAATAAATAATTTAGTTTATTTAAAAATGTTCAATAATTACAAAAGTAAATGTAATTGTTAATTTGTAATTTAATAACTTTTTGCCCATCGCTGCTCTGCGGCATGATTACTCTCAGAGCGATCGAACGGTACTAAATTAAATGAACCCCCAAATGTTCAAGTGGGTGCTCATTTGGTGAGGACGTTTTTGGACGCTGATTGTGTATCTAGGATTTTTATACATCATAAACTTTTGTTTTAAACAATTCTTCCTTTTTATGGGTATTAGATCAAATTCTAGGTATGTAATTCCTTTTTTGCACAAAGTAAAACAAATATAGCACTAGACTTAACTTCAAGACACTTGTCTCGAATAAATAAGCTTTAAGAGGAGTAACTGCGTTTCGTCTTGTAAAAAAGAGAAGTTCCAGAGTTTCACATAGCTACTTCTCCTATTCCTTCAGTCATTATCTTGCTTCTGGCAATACGTCCATGCGGGTCCGTTTTCTAGACGCTACAAAGCATTGTAGGTACGATCCACAGATATTATTCATTGTATAATTTAAGTCCAGGTATTCTATTAATAAGTTATTGGATATTTATGATATTCGCCGCGACTGAAGGATTATCCCTTGGTCGGGAATTCCTTAATAAAAAAAAACAACATGACTTATGTAAATTAGAAGCTAAGCATAGGCATTCTAAGTGTGTGGTAATATTCATTATACATATAAGTCGTTTTTTGAATTATCAAGTACCTAAAATAATGTGTTATTGTATACCACAAATATTACTCAAATGAATCAACTTGTATAATAAAATGACTAATCAATAAGAAACAACAAAGGGAAAATAAAAATACACTAATTAGTTTAAAATGTATAATGCGGCATTAATGGCACAACAGCCCCGTAGAGAGCGTTAGTCTAACAATTATAGTTATTATAAGATGCCTACAACGTATTTGCACATTTCACGAGATAACATTAATAATAATTAATTATATAGCTTGGCAGATATATTTGTGAGATTCGCTCAAAAGAAAGCAGTGGCATATATCTTCAGTTTCAGTTCAAAGAATTCTTACTATAGTATTGTCACCATATTTATTATTCTTTCTTGCCAAAAAGAGTCCTGGTAAATGATAACGTCGATGTCTATCTACTCGCTATGAAATTTAATGTAAATAAAAACCACAGAAAAGTTTCAAATGAACTTTTCTGTCCAATCGTTCAGTACATGGGTGCTTACGACTTCGAAATTTGAAATGTGTTAGTATGGTAAACAATTAAATGATGTTGCAAAAAGGTTAGTTTGTGTCTTCGATACTAAAGCGCCCAGAGATGCATGAGTTACATAAAAAAATTAAAATAACGGTCGAGTTTGGACCATTTGTTCGCACGAGAAAAAGGTGACCGTTATTATAAAATTCACAAATATATTTGCCAAGTGATATGATATCGATATCGCTTCAATAACATCTTAACAAGTATCTTACAAAGATCGGGGCATAAAAAATAGAGATTGCTTTTGTTTCCGAGATAAATTGATTGTTCGCTGTAAGAGTTGGTGAACAGTTAGTTAGTGCGAACACAGACGAGGTCCATCCACCGCGTGCACACACCCGCCGGAGATTCTTTACTCACAACTTGTCATTTCTTCTTCGAACGGTCTGTCAGTTTACTCTGCAAGAAAACACATCTATTAAAACCCGTAGAATATTCTACTAATTAGACATTGGAGTAATATTGTACTAATTTATATAATATAATTTTATAATGATTGAAACGACGACGCGCGCATTGGTTTAAGAGTTGGCATGCGCCTAGTTACCGTTATTGCAACAACAACAACAATGTTATTACAACATTTTATTTGAACCAAAGATATTTATATATATGTATTGTATGTAAGAAGCTATATATGTATGTAACAAGGATAATACCCATCGACTTTAAAAAAAACAGCTATCAAATTAAAAGTGAAAGAAGATAATTTATATAATAATAATAATAATAACTTTATTTACACAAAAATGATTGTAGGGTTTTTACAATAGTAGGTTACATCGATAGTACAATTTGGATTTACAATTTCGTGGGAGGAGTACTGTTCTCCTACATAGGCTACAGGATAGCCTGTATTTAGGAGACACAGTTTCGATCTCCTAGTGGCAGATATTGTATATTAAAATATAACGTGTACATATATTTATGTATGCTAAGTGCGTTAGTTTGTGTAAATAGGTACAATTTAGTACCAATTAAAATTTTAAAGAAAATAAACATTTTGAGCATGTAGTGTTGTATGGTACTGTGTTCGTTCGTGCGAGTGTGTGGATCTGTTTGTGTGAGGGTGTGTGTGTGTGTGTATGTGTGCGTGCGTGCGTGCGTGCGTGCGTGCGTGCGTGCGTGCGTGCGTGCGTGCGTGCGTGCGTGCGTGCGTGCGTGCGTGCGTGCGTGAGTTTCTCGGTGTCAATTTAATTGCAGGCGAAAAGTTCGAACAGTACTTTTGCATATGAAGTACGAAAGGCCAAAGATTTTGCATATTGCGTTAATTTTGTTATAAAGGGAGGGAGCACGATATACAGAGAATCTTTTTATGAAAGATGTACGAGGATGGGGTATTGTGCAGGCTCTATCTTTCCTACGCTTATTAATTTACCGATAAGGTATTCTAAAGCGTTGTCGTAGAACAATGTGAAAGGTATATATATTGTTGTCTAACATTAAGCACGTTACAGGCTTTATACATTTCTGTAGTTGGAAACAAGATTGGTCGAAATGTAGCCACTTTAAGTATTGCTCTGTGCGCGATCACTAGAGGTTTTAAAGTTGTTTTCGCGGCACCTCCCCCCATACCCGAGCGTATGTTTTAGTGTTCTTGGGCAAGGGTAGGAAATAAAGAAACGGCTGGTCTGGTAACTTAAAATAAAATTTCAAATTCTAAGCCGTTTGGGATTCACCAATTACAGTATTAGTTACATTATGGATACACACACATAAGTTTTTAAACTATTTATTTGTATCATTACTTCGGCTTGCTTTTCAGATTATTCGGATAGATTAGGAAAGCGTTCTATTCACGATTCGCTGAATAAAAACAACGCTCTGCCATAATTTTATTTATCTATATCAGTTTTGGTTTTAATTATACAGATATAACATATCCATTGAATCACCATTTAAACCTTTAGGCTGTTATCTAAATCTCCGATTAATTTGTGAAATTTGATAATAAATGAATTTTTTTGGTAAGCATAATAATTTCAGATTCCATTTTTTTGCCTGTACTACCTGTATGAATAAAATGTAGGCATTTCGGCAAACTTATTATAAATAGAAAAGAAAATGTCTTTGAAAGTCTGCAGTTTTCTTGTTGGATTATGAAGGCATACATACAATCTTATAAAACAGCCACTTTTACAAACTTTTGAATCAGATGTTTATTTAGGCTTGACCAGTTTTAATTAAAATCATATTTTATTACTACAGAATATAAATGAATACAATATTCTGGCATATTGGATATAGCCCCGGCTTCTGAATTAAGAATTACATGTTCAGAATTACTCAAAATCTACTTAATCTACTTCTCAATTTTTTTTTGTATCTGTTTGATGTTTCCTGTAATAAATTTGAGTGGGTACTTGAACATCTTATACATAAAATAAATGCTCAATTGATATCAGTTTAATGAAATACGATTGGATGGAAAATATTTGATAATACTAAGTTGAGATTTGCTATTTTTCTCAATTCAGATACCGAAGAATAGACATTTATACTTCATTAAATACATTTATACAACATATAAAACATGTTTGATCATATTAAAAAACTTTTAAGGTAGACTCGCAATGACCTCAATATTAATAGGTTTTAAAATGGTAAAACAATTTATTAATTTATATATTCTAAATCAAAACATTTCCGAGTGCATAATATAACTTAAATATAAATTTACAAAAAATAAACCGGTTGAATTTTAATCATTTAACAAACACTGTTTAAAATCTCTAACTGCATTTTTAAAAATAACATTATGGCTATTTCCGACCGTAATTCTTAGCAATTAGGTCGAAGTATAGAATTACATACCATATCTATTGTACTTTAAGACCTTTGAGACCATTTAGAGTCTGAATATATCTATGGAAATATGTATGTGACACATGTTTTAGGGAATAATAAACGTGATGTGTATGTGTACTGGAAACTAAAATTTCTATCTATTTTGCGCTGGAATTATGATTTCGGCCTATTACGATCATTACAACCTTATTACATTCTTCACGCTCTACGTCTGTTGAGGATACCCTTGACCGATGTACTATTTACCCTATTGAGTGTCAGCGACACAAACGGCCAGACACAATAATTATGTCTGGTTTTCCAAGACTAGACTGGTTAATATATTGAGATGAATAGTACCTTGGCTAAGTTGAGTCCAATCTCGCTGAGTCGTTTGTGCTGGTAGGTGAGTGGCTCGTGCAGTTTGGCGTCACCGCGCTTGTAGAAGTCGCTGTAGTCGAGGCGGAACGCCAGCGTCTGCAGTGACACCTCGGCGTGCAGCGCCAGCTTCAGTATCAACGTGGTCACGTGACCCCTGCAATAACATTCCACGTTAGAGTTTGATAATACTTGTTGCTTTAAAACTAACTGCAGTTCCGCCATATATTTAAGGTAAATAGACAGCCTTTTTATTTATTTTAATTTTTTTTTACGTGGGGGAATGCATGACGCTTACCCCTCCGCGGGGGCGGGCGGAGGGGTTATGTCGGACTCGCCGGGGTAAAATAAGATGTTAAGATGATAAAGTACCTCCCGGAATACCGACTAAACCTACCACGGTGTTCCTCGACAAAACCACTATCGACGAGGCCGCGCGAATCACTTTCGCATGCGGTCGCGATCCCGCCGAGGTTTTGGCCCGCCGTATGAAACGGCAGGCCACTATACGAAAGACCTACCCTAAAGGCACTTCTACCACTCCCTACTGTCCCCCCTAGAGGGGAGACAGCCTGGTTGAACCCGGCGCATCTAGGATTGGCGTGCAATCGTGAGTCTCGAATTCGATTGATGATGATCCTGGATCACACAAATAATTTTCAGCTGTGGAATTTGATTCCACAACACTCGTTACCGGCGGTAGTATCGAGACGACTGCTTCTTTGCTACGCATCCTTGCAGGCGTAGTATATACCTACATTTTTTTAACTCTCATGTATATTGAACCCAATCATGTATAAAAACAACGTAGGGACTATTTAAACCATTGCACAAACAACAAACTAGGTACGACATCTCGTCTAAAATATTTAACTACTATTGACATGGTAGAGTAACATTTAAAACTTAAATCTCCGTGGCAGGTGTGAAGGTCGGGATCGTGCGTAACATTATTGGACGTAGATAATCTTTGTTAACGGTAAAAACGGCGAACGCAAGCAGTAATATTTATATTATACCATGTTATCCGTGATGTTAAATAGTATTTCTTTAAAACGTACCACACGATTTAAGCTATTTTTATAACAATTTGTGTGGCGACTCTGCACAGACGAAAAAGGTCTGCTTACATCCAATATATAGTGCTAGATACAATAAGCGCTTAAAATGACGTTTTCCATACAATGCTGAATCTCACAAGTGGAGTTTACCCAGCGACTAAGTATATGTACAAGTTCCCGACATCAACCGTCGGGCCGCAGCCCGCGAGGATCCTCCCTTTGTGTTGAAGGGACATCACACTCTGTTCCTCCACAATTTGCAATCAATAGTTCAGCTATCAAAACATACATACAGTAAAAGAGATAAAGTTTTTCTTGAACAATGTTTAAGAAAGGGTAGTATTTAAATGTTCCTAAATTTTTTGCCTTTCTTTCTAAATATTTTAAAGAGATCAAGCTAAGTCGACGGAGTCCCGCTTCGCGGGGCTCTTATTTTTGAATAGGTTTAAGAAGGAACCTAACATAACCTAACTCTTCCGAGACGGAATGCAGTGATTTGAGGCGTATAGGTGCTCGTTATGATATATATTTTAGTAAGCATATTTTGCTGTGCAATTAGTATTTTTGATCGTCATTATATTTAATCCCTTTACGAAATAGTCAAGAAATGTGCCCATTTCATTTGAATTCTCGGCATGGTAGCGAAGAATTCTCCACCCTGGGCCATAATGATAACTGGCAAAAAATATTATCAGAAAATTACCGAAGCATACTTGACATGATCATAAGATCTGTCGTGTATGGTAGATGTCTATCATTACAACAATAAACCACATGTATTTAATTTTCAAACTTATGCCCCTTGAAGGCCTGTAGTTAACTGTCCCTTGGTCAGCAAAACTGCACTTCAAAATGTATATAGTTCGTTATACTGGCCATGTTTAGGTCGACAGATTACACTCCATTAAAAACATAAGACGTAACTCAATATTCGTCATGATTTAACAGTAACACAACCTTAATGGTAATAATTTTCTTACATGGACTGTCTGTGGTATCATCACAAGGCACTTAGCCGTCGTTTTGATTGTAGATTGTATTATGTGGACATTAATATTGTTACGCCCAGTGACATCTCTCGGCATTGTGGGAAAGACTCGGCAGTTCCATCTAATAATTTATTACACCGCCATCTATTGACATCTTACGGAACTATGTAGTAGGTATCGGTACGAGAATCATAGAGAGAATGCTGGTACTTTCTCGAATCATCGTACTGTTTACATACCGGGTAAAGCGTTACTAGAAAACTCTAGAAACGCTTTACCCGCGTATAAATAGGGCGAACGCGCACCGCCGAGTCAGTTTACAATCGTAAGCGGTCAAGTGTTCATCGAAGCGAACGGAAGAGGAAATACTACGGGGTTTAAAGCAGTACACTGAAAAAGTGTGGTATAGTGTTTGTTGTGTTTTAAATTTATTTGTGTGTTTGAATAAAACGTGTTCTAGTCGGTAATATTGTTTATATTCTTATCCGTCGAACCCAGCACGTAACGATATTGCAAACTAGTTGTCCTTCGCGGTTCCAACCACGTTTATGATTACTGCTTCGCTAACGTGGCTCTTAGTGTGATGTTATATAGTATAGGGTACAGGTTGCTTTTGGATAAAGTATTTCGTTTTCTAGTGGTAAACTAATTTTGAAAATCGATTCTGAAGTTTGGGTTTATTAATTAGAAATATACATACAAATCATAATAATATTAGTGTAGATAATGAAAACTGACCTGTAGGTGCGTGCCCAAACATTCAAGTCTGCTTTTCTACTCGCTAAGAACTGGTGAAAGATTTTCCGTTTTTCTTTGTCTTTCGCCTCGTCAGCAGCCGTGAACGCGTACTCGCCTGAAAACAACTCATTTATCTTTGAAAGGAAAAATTTATATTATTATAAGACTTCAATAGCAAATAAGTTTATATACTACCACTGCCGAGCTATAGGAATACAGTAAATAAATTATTACTTCAAATAATAGAGGGCCGGTACGTTAATTTGTGGACCTGCCAAGATTACAAATAAATACTATGCAACATGTTATGGTTTTGATAAAGGTACACTGCCGGTCAAAAGTTTGAGACCACCTACATCAAAGTTGCAAATGGATGTAAAACTCAAAATAAAAAGCTAAACATGAAAGGATTTATTGTGATATTTATTAAGTATGGCAAATGCAATTAAATATAAATAAAAAATATTAAATATTTCGACAATTTAACTTAAAATATATGTTGACAAGCTAAACAGCTTTTTCATCAAAAAACCCTCCCTTGCATTGAATCACTTTGTTGACAAGTCTTGGCATGCGGGCAATCAATTTGTCGATTGTTTCTTGTGAAATATTGTTCCAGCTTTCTTGCAATGCTCTCCACAAATCTTCTTGTGAGCTGGGACAACAACTGCGCACGTTTCTGTCCAGCTCTTCCCACAATAGTTCTATAGGGTTAAGGTCGGGGCTCTGAGCGGGCCACACCATGTTTTTTAACACCCCTTCTGCTTCTTTTGTATCTAAATAACCCCGGCATAATTTGGAGCTGTGTTTAGGGTCGTTGTCTTGTTGGAAAATAAAGCCATCTCCAACTAGCCGAAGTCCCGATGGTACAGCATTACACTCCAATATTGCTTTGTACTGCTCCTTTTTCATAATTCCTTCGACTCGTACCAAATCTCCAGTTCCACGGCTCGAGAAACAACCCCAAACCATAACGGAACCACCGCCATGCTTCACTGTGGGCAGGACACAGTCTGGCATCATCTTTTCCTCGGCACTCCGCCGAACAAAAACACGTCTTTTGCTCCCAAACACTTCAAATTTGGACTCATCTGTCCAAAGAAAGACCTTTGTACGATGATTACATAAAAATAAATAGAAATAATGACTTCGAAAAATAGTTAAATATCCATTGTATATGCAGGTGTTCAAATTAATTGTTTATCATATGTATTTTTAACAAATTTTATTGTGAAACAATATTTTAACTTGTGGTCTCAAACTTTTGGCCGGTAGGGTATCTTATATGCAAGAAGCGAGCCTAAATCAGTCACAGGATTGTTCTGATGATAGATTGTCCGGTTGCAAAAAGAGTGACCGTATCCTGCCCTGGCTTCTCAGACCATTGATGCCGCCCACTATGTCCTAACACCTTCTTACCCCTTCTTCACTAGTTTCTTATCACTGATAGTAAGATCATTATTAATGGTTTTTTCCACTTAATGCTTGACCCAACCAGCAATCTGCCAGATTGATATTCCATTCGGAAATATGAATATATTTTAAGAATGAAATATCAATTTGCTTAGTGACAGTATTAAGTATCTTATTCTGAAAGGGCAAAATCGACTTTCCTGAGCCCGTTCTTAGAGAATGATTTAACGTCAATGTTATTGTTAAATGCATTTGCTGAATCTCTGTGTTGCCGAGACATTAAAAAACATACTATTAATAGACACATGACCACTGGCATGACTACAACTTAGGACAATACAAATATTGATCAGCGCTCATGCTATGTCCTTACCTCGAGCCACTCTGTCAGCTTTCATTTGTTCGATGGCGTCTCTTCGTTCGAGCTCGGCGTTAATACCAGCGTGTAGGGTCGACTCAAAGCTTCGCAAGGCCAACGTCTCGTTTAATACGTTTCCCAGGTAAGATTGAAGTTCCTGAAACAATTAAATTTTTATAGTACCGGGAATTTCGCCTTCCACAATATTTTTTTGTTTGTTTGCATAGTGATATTTATTGTATTGAAGCGACCTGGTTGATATACGTGGCCGCTTCTAAATAACTGCACACGACGCAGAAATCGAACATTGATATGCGTGATAGGTTAGGTACTTTATTATGAGCGGAAAAGCATTCAATTACTTTATTTATAAATATACTAGAATATACAAGCATAGCTGTGAGCAAGCGAAAGCAAATACAGAATGTAAATTACAAATGCGAGACACGGTGTTTATAGGTAAACATTATTAATAATTATGGTTCGTGTTTGACACGTTTACTATGAGTTTGACGCCCACAATATGGTCGCTGACCGATACAATATACAATAGAATAATGGGCGGACATCTTGCTGCGCCCGCGCCGTCGGCTCAGGAAAGCAGTAGCATGTTGAAAGTGGTGGCGTCTAAGGTTGGATCACAACAACATCACGCCATATGACGTAGGGTGGCGTGATTTCTTTGTTGGGCCTCAGTTTATAAAAGCGGAAGCGGTTACGGTAGCGGATATTGCTCGCTAACGTATTTTCTACATAGTTTAAATTTGGACTAAGGTCCCTACCTCACCGAGAAGCCATGGCGACGTCGCCAGCTACATATCTTTCAATTCATATTAAAACGTACGGCAATTAACTCACTTGGCAACATTTTGGCAAATTCGCCACTTTGGAAACGTAGCCACGACCACACATATTTTGGTGGGCTGGCGACCTCGCCGATCAAATGAACACTAGCAAGGTGCGTCACACTCACTCAGTGTCCAACCGGTCGCCAAGACAGACGCCGTACACGTGTTTTTGTAGAAAACTGAGAGAACTGGCTGGCAGATGGTAGCCATTGGCTACTCCTGGCTACCGTATGTACGTACGTAGGGAGCAACGTCGCCATGACTTATCAGTGAGTTGGAGCCCAACGCCTTTTCGCCAACAGCTGTCGCCACGCGGGCTCGGCGCCGACGCCACTCGCCACCCGCCTCCTGTATCATGGTGTACTACCTGCGTGGTGTGATGTATCATGGCGTGTATGGAGTGGCGGTCGAGCGCGCTGTGGTGCAGCCGCAGTAAGGTGTCGAGGTCGGCGCGCGCCGCGGCGGCCGCCAGCAGCTTTCGCCACGCGGGCTCGGCGCCGACGCCACTCGCCACCCGCCTCCTGTATCATGGTGTACTACCTGCGTGGTGTGATGTATCATGGCGTGTATGGAGTGGCGGTCGAGCGCGCTGTGGTGCAGCCGCAGTAAGGTGTCGAGGTCGGCGCGCGCCGCGGCGGCCGCCAGCAGCTGTCGCCACGCGGGCTCGGCGCCGACGCCACCGGCTTCTTGTAGGGCTCCACAGAGACGAAGCGCTTCTAGCCGGAGACACGATACTCGACGCATTAGGCTCCATACCTCTGTATACAGATAATATAAGCCTTATCCATATAGAACTGATCTTACATTTGGCAACAACACGCTAAAGAAATTTAACACCTGCATGAATGAAGCAATAGAGGTTTTGTCATGATCATGGCAAATGGAAATTCGTATCTCATTGTCTAAACTGACGTGAGTCTATACATGAATGCTTACATGACACTCTACATACAATTTTTTGAAAATATTTGCTTGACCGGTTCCATACCCGTCACGCAACATCGGATTGCCCACTTCAACTTTTCCAATAGAAAAGAATTAACCATACCGAACAGAGGTTCGGTATAAAGGATAAGGGACTTGCAGCATTCCGCTCCAAACACAAAATATGCGTCAACACGTGTTTCGCCTCAGCGCGAGGCATCCTCAGTACAATTTGGCAACAAATGAGCGATGAGAAACCGTGCGCGCCTGCTTTTATCTTATTTCTTTTATAAAAATCTTATATTTTTGAAACGTAGATGTTTTTAATTAAATGGAGGAAAGAGTGCCGATATTTCCTTAATTATCCAAGAACTGAAATTGTATGGTGAAAATTAAATATATAGCTAAAATAAGGTGTATACATATCTACCTGGCATATACTTCAATCTCTTCTGTAGTATGGCGTGTTCGCGCCAGGCGTCGTGCAAGCCGTACTCGATGCGCTTGACGCGCCACAGCTGCGTGAACAGAGCGCGGTACCGCGCGGCGCACGTCGCCGGGAACAGCGTGCCCAGCGGCCCGTCCACGCGGTACTGTAGCGCGAACACGTCCCAGCCGCAGTCGTCGCGACCGTCGCCTACAACAAAAAGGATATACTAAATCACATGTTTATAAACATACCCATTTAGAGACGACATAGTCAGAAACGGCACAGCGTACTTATACTACAACTAGGAAACGCGGCAACAGTATATATTTCTGAATGTAAGGCGCAACGACATTGTCGTTGCGCCTTACATTCAGAAATATGTGTAGGTATGTAACATTTCGTGATGATCTGTCGTTAGATTAGTCCAGGCGTAAAAGCGTAACAAACAAACAAACTAACTCACATTCGCATTTATAATATTAGTTATGATAGGATATGCGCTAATCACATAACCATAATAAATCGCATAATTCTTTCTTTTGCTGTCTGAACTACTTTTTCTAGAGCAGCGATAGCTCAGTGGGGAAACCAACAGACTACAATGCAGATGGTCTCGGGTTTGAACCCACGTCGCGCACCTCTGACTTTCGGAACTTTTATGACTTTTCGAAATTATGTGCGTATTGATTGACAATTATCGCCTTCTCCGTGCCTCGGAGAGCACGTTAAGCCGTTGGTCCCGGCTGCCATGAACATCTATGGCAGTCGTTATTGGGAAAGTCAGTACCCTCTAATATCCTGACACTGGTCTAGCCTTATGGTATCGTTAGCCTTCGGGTTGCAGAGGTCAGGTGGCAGCCGCTCTGTGTAAAAACTGATATCCAGTCAAATCCAGTTAGACCAGAAAAGCCGACTTCAAGTGACTTGGGAATAATAAAGGCTAAGAGAGAAGAACTACTTTTTATTGCCAAAAGGTTAATACAGCATAAATATAATAGTAGAAAAGGATATCAACTCTATTGTCTAGTCAGCATTATTAAAAGATTACTATGTTACACAGGTTAGAAACAACATTTACAAAAAAATATTGTGTCAAATACATGACATATCACAAAATACAAGAGGTAAGATCTTTCCGTGACGCTATGATAGAACAAAACATGTGTTTTAAAGAGGCACTGCTCTTATTTAAGCAGCGCTAGTGAGCCGATAACTCCAAGCTATGACGTATACACATGGTGACCTTGTATTCGTTAATGTGTACGTGCACGTATACTTACAGTTAGGATAAAGGTTGACGTGCAGTCGCGCGAGCACGTGCGGTGGCTCGAACTGCGCATTAGTAGCGCGCACGGCCGTCTCCAGCGTGCACGTCAGATTGTGCACGTACAGCGAGCTCGCAGGCTTGTTCAACTCGTCTCTGTACATACAAGTTATTGTCCATGAACAGCTTTACTAAATATTATACAATGTATATTATTTACATGATAATATTATTCTTTTTATAAATTACATATAAATTCAGTATTCTATAATACAGGTTGTGGCGTAAATAATGGATAACTCTGAAACTATCTATTGGCCAGATTATCATCGATCATTTACCCCACTTATATCACCATATGCCAATAGATGACCAAATTATTGATATTTTTGATATTTTAAATAAAAATCGTACTTACTCATACAAAATCGGCTGCCATTTCTACAATTAGCGACATTTTCTCGTTTTGTTTTTTTTTATGTCGCTCCTTAATACTTGTATCATCAGACCAGTATTAAGGTTTTTTTGTTACAATGTAATACAAATTCGCAAGAAATACTTATTCTCAAATTTTAACATGTTTTCTAAGGAATTAGGCATTTTAGGACCGCTGAATAGAAAAAAATTTACTACACAGCGAAGGCCCATTATTTAAAAAATTGCCTATTTAATGCAGATTCTAAAATGGTATAATAATAACCAGTATCTTGATTAAGTAAAAAGTTATTGCTGTTCGAATTGGTGTAGATCTTATTTCTAAAAATAACGACAATGTCTTAAATTAATATCTTACTTCTGGTGTTACAAAAACGGTTACGTCACTGTCTAACATCTTGTTATCGTGTTATGGGAGCGCAGAAATTTGATTCAGGTAAAAAAAACTCACCTCACCCGCTTTTATTGGACGACTACCTGGAATCCTAGTCCTGTTTGGTAAACAAAAGAGTATGGTATTATTTAATGCTAGTAAAAGACAAACTACATTTTTTTGTAAGAAAGAAAGAAACGGCCTATGATTTTTTGCAAATAACATTCATCCGTACAAGATAAAGCGCATTTCAGTGCACTAACGTTCTCGTACATAGTCGCACGCATCCGTATTTCGTCGCTCTCTCTGTGTATTGGACTTGTGTTTTGAGTGATCTCGACGACGTTGCTGTTAATAGTAATATTGTTACTGACGGACACGGCGCTTTCGGTTTTCGGAGTTCTCAGTGTTCGGCTCGGTGACAATGCCTCAACGTTAC
Source organism: Catocala fraxini (assembly GCA_930367265.1). NCBI lineage: Eukaryota > Metazoa > Arthropoda > Insecta > Lepidoptera > Erebidae > Catocala > Catocala fraxini. The sequence goes on from OV884026.1 coordinate 17,428,985, forward strand.
ACACCGTTAGAATATTCCAATATGCACTACATTTATGGTGAATGTAGAGATAATGCTAACTAAGCTGTTACACTTTATCGGGAGAGATATCCAAATAATCGCCACCCCGATTACCGAGTTTTTATTCGTGTACACAACGCATACTCTGAAGGCAGAATACCTGGCAGCGGTGTGTGCGGTGCGAGTGAGGGAAGATCGCGTATCAGCAATGACGAAGAAGTGTTGGATATGGTGAACGAAGATCCTAGCATATCAGTTCGTGTGTCATCTCGTCGTAATGTCATGTCAACCAGAACGGTACATCGCATATTAAAACGACACTAATTATACCCGTACCACTTTCAGCGAATGCAAACCTTAGTTCCAAGAGATTATTAATTGCGAGTAGTATTTTATAGAACTATTTTAAGAAGAATAAGAGAGGAACCAAATTTTTTCAAAAAAATATTCTGGAGTGACGAATCCTCGTGCCAGAGAAAAGGATATTTAAATCTACATAACCTTCATAGCTGGCAACTGGAAAACCAAAAATTAATTAGACCGATCACAACACCAGTTCAAGATTAATTTATGGACTGCCATCATAAACGGTCAAATTGTTGGACCATTTGAACTACCACCGACTCTTACTGAAGAAAGTTATTTGAATTTTTTACAAAATTATTTGCCTGTGTTGTTGGAAGATGTACCCCCCGAAGTGCGTGAAAACATGTGGCTGCAAAACGACGGCTGCCCCGCAAATTATGCGGTAAGAGTACGACAGCATCTTAACGAAACCTATCCAGAGGTGGATAGGACGTCTAGGGCCAATACTGTGGCCACCTCGCTCGCCAGACCTAAAACCATTGGACTTTTTTACTGGGGCTGCTTAAAGAAGAAGGTATACAAAGAAGAAATCACTTTAGTTGAACAGTTGCAACAACGGATACGTTCGGCTGCTGTAGAAATATCTTCAGTAGGGTTTGCGCGCCGATTGAAACGGTCCTTCATAAGACGGTGTAGAGCTTCTATAGTAGTTGAAGGAGCCCACTTCGAACATCTTGTATGATGATATTTACTAATAATAAATTTTATTTATTAGTTAAAAATAAAATTTATTTATCAATAATTTTTAAACCATAATGATCAAATTTTAAGGAAATTCTCATTGTCTTTGAATCTAAAATTAGTTTCAGCAGTGTTAAAGTAATTTAATAACCTGACGGACCGTAATATATCGCCGCTCCGTGCGCCACAGCGTGCTATGGCCGTCAGGTTAATTAGGGGCTACCGCACGATCTCGTTCGAGGCAGCGAGTCTCCTCGCCGGATCGATGCCCTGGGACCTGGAAGCGGCGCTTCTGGCGTCGATCTACCGTTAGCACCAGGAAGCGCTAGCTCGGGGCGAAGGACTGGACCGGGAAGACCTGGGTCTTCCCGCTTTAGAGGGGGCATGGTCCAAACTCCACCAGGTCCTGGTGGAAGAATGGAGAAATCGACTTGTGTACCCCAGTGCCGGGCACGCCACAATCGTGGCGGTAAGCCCCGTTTTTGAGGAGTGGCTGGAAAGGCGGCATGGCGCTCTCACCTTCCGGCTGACAAAGGTTATGACGTGCCACGGTTGTTTTGGCCAGTTCCTGTGTCGCATAGGCCGGCAGGAGACGCCCGGATGTCATCACTGCGGCGACTGCCGCGATGTTGTTGTGGACACGGCGCTGCACACTTTGGCGGAATGCCCCGCCTGGGCATCGCAGCGCCGTGAGTTGATCGCGGCAGTCGGACTGGTTGCCCTCTCACTCCCGGCCGTGGTTCAGTCTATAGTCCGGAGTGAGAGATCGTGGAACGCCGTCGCCTCCTTTTGTGAGGAAGTAATTTCCATAAAGGAGGCGGCGGAGCGGGAGGGGGAGCGCTTAAACCCTCTCCCCAACCGCAGAACCGGGCGCCGGAGGGCGCAAGATGACCTCCAGCCACCCTGAGGTTTGACCTGGGGGTGGTGAGCTGCGTGGGCCTGCTCGTCACCCGATCAGCACCAGGCCCGAGAGGCGGCGAGCGTGTTCCCACGTGCACCTCTGTATCGTGTCTTTGTCCCTCCCAGGGGGACGTTGGAGGAAGTATTTCTGTGTAGTGGCCTGCCGTTTTAGACGGCGGGCCGAAACCACGGCGGGGTCGCGATTGCATGTGAAAGCTATTCGCGCGGCCTCGCCGTCTATGGTTATGTCGAGGAACACCGTGGTAGGTTTAGTCGGTATTACCGGGGTATCAATTCCCTGGTGAGCCCGACATAACCTCTCCGTCGCCCCGCGGAGAGGTATGCGTCAAAGCTTTCCCCAACGTAAAAAAAAAAGAAAGTGTTAAAGTAATTTAATAAAATAATCAAATTTGTCTGAAAATTCTCCTTTAAGATTCCAACAGCAAAAACTTTGTACTTTATCAAGATACTGGTTATTAATATACCATTTTAGTATCTGCATTAAATGGGCAATTTTTTAAAATAATGGGCCGTCGCTGTGTAGTTCATTTTTTTTCGTTACAGAGGCCCAAAAATGCGATTTCCTTAGAAAACATGTTAAAATTTGAGAATAAGTATTTTTTGCAAAGTTGTCTTAGATTGTAACAAAAATCTTGATACTGGTCTGATGATACAAATATTCAGGAGAGACATAAAAAAAACAGAACGTGAAAATGTCGCCAATTGTAGAAATGGCAGCTGATTTTGTATGAGTAAGTACGATTTATTTAAAATATCAATAATATGGTCATCCATGGGCATATGGTGATATAAGTGGCGTAAATTATAGATGATAATCTGGCCAGTCGTCAGTTTCAGGGTTATCCATTATTTACACACCCTGTATAAACATTTATGGAATAAGGACTGCTGGTTAATAGGGTCGAAGGTTGTTGAGATTGTATTATTAGGTACTTTCGTAAGAAAATTCTTAGGAAATAGAGGTTAGTTTTTATTTGTGAGACTTTGTCACCAGTCCTAGGTGATAGGGAAAAATGGTAAGAAATCACAGTACATACGCGAAGCAATTACGGCTCGACAAGCTAAGGTCATACACTCGAGCCACTTATATTAAATCTAATTGAAAAGAATCCAATTAAACAGCCTTCTGCACTTATAGTATAGAAAAATTAATAATTGTAAATACTGTTTATCATTCGAATGCTCTCGAATAAATGGCATATATTTCAATATTAGCTCCACAATCGCACATCGTTAATCTACACGAAACTAGCGAAATAATAATATGGTTGCATAGAGGCAGAACAAGGTGTGATACATACTGGAGCAGGGACTGAGGGACGTCACACGTTATGATATAGAACAAGATAATATGTAACATACTGCAACAGTGTCATGAGATGGTGCACGAAGTCTCCCTGCGCAAGCAGCAGGTAGCGGCGGTGCGCGGCGAGGTGGTCGAGCAGGTGGTGGTGCTCCGTGAGCGCGGCCAGCAGGCGCGCCGACGCGGCCGCGTGCGCCAGCGACACGCCCTCGCGCAGCCCCGCCGCCTCCCACCACGCCAGACCCTCTGCGTACTCGCCTGCAGATACATACTACCCGTCAAGGCTACGCCACGGTTGTGTTATGATATGACTTATATACCTAGAGATAGTGCGAAATCGACTCACGTAAACATAACGCTACGCACAAATCGGCTCACGTAAAGATAACAGTACGCACAAATTGGCTCACGTAGAGATAACGCTACGCACAAATCGGTGCACGTAAAAATAACGCTACGCACAAATCGACTCACGTAGAGATAATGCTACGCAGAAATAGACTTATTACGTACTTGTCCGGCATAAACTGACGGCGCTCATTCGCTGTATCAACTCAGTGTAATATTTTAACTTTCAATGAAAAACGCACGCGCCCTGTACCGCTTCTGAAACTCTACGTACCAAATTTTGCGTATATAATATTAGACCTGTATTAAACTATCCCAGTGCTAGGCATGGGCCTCTTCTCGGTGTGAGAAGGGTTAAGCCACAGTCACACGTTGGTCCACTGTGGATTGGCAGTCTTCACATATCGTCAAGAACATTATGGCGAGCTCTTAGACAAACAGATTTCCTCACGATGTTTTCCTTCAGCGTTAAAGCAAGCGATAATTAACTATTTAAAACGAACACGACTTCGAAATGTCAGAGATGTGTGCCCTAGGATGGAACTCGAGACCTCTGCGTTGCAGTCCAACGGTTTCCCACTAAGATATCGCTGCTTTCTTCAGTTTTCCGTATACACTGTTAAATGTTGTGGCGTGTATAGTTACCGGTGTGAGGCTTGAGCAGCGCCTGTAGGTGGTGCGCGTGGTCGCGCTAGTCGGGCTCTTCTTGGCATGTGGCGTGTATAGTTACCGGTGTGAGGCTTGTGTAGCGCCTGCAGGTGGTGCGCGTGGTCGCGCTGGCCGGGCTCGTCCTGGCACGTAGCGTGTATAGTTACCGGTGTGAGGCTTGAGCAGCGCCTGCAGGTAGGGCGCGTGTCGCGCTGGCCGGGCTCGTCCTGGCACGTGGCGTGTATAGTTACCGGTGTGAGGCTTGAGCAGCGCCTGCAGGTAGGGCGCGTGTCGCGCTGGCCGGGCTTGTCCTGGCACGTGGCGTGTATAGTTACCGGTGTGAGGCTTGAGCAGCGCCTGCAGGTAGGGCGCGTGTCGCGCTGGCCGGGCTCGTCCTGGCACGTGGCGTGTATAGTTACCGGTGTGAGGCTTGAGCAGCGCCTGCAGGTAGGGCGCGTGTCGCGCTGGCCGGGCTTGTCCTGGCACGTGGCGTGTATAGTTACCGGTGTGAGGCTTGAGCAGCGCCTGCAGGTAGGGCGCGTGTCGCGCTGGCCGGGCTCGTCCTGGCACGTGGCGTGTATAGTTACCGGTGTGAGGCTTGAGCAGCGCCTGCAGGTAGGGCGCGTGTCGCGCTGGCCGGGCTTGTCCTGGCACGTGGCGTGTATAGTTACCGGTGTGAGGCTTGAGCAGCGCCTGCAGGTAGGGCGCGTGTCGCGCTGGCCGGGCTCGTCCTGGCACGTGGCGTGTATAGTTACCGGTGTGAGGCTTGAGCAGCGCCTGCAGGTGGTGCGCGTGGTCGCCGGGCGGCGCGTCGCGCTGGCCGGGCTCGTCCTGGCAGGCCTCGCGCATGAACACCACGCTCTTGCCAGTCGCCAGGATCTGCGCTGCCTGCTCGCGGGACATGAACGATGGCACCATCCATTCTCTGCAAACGAACCATGATTTTGAGTTTGACGTACCGCGACAGTGGTGTTCGTAGGGTTCCCAAACTGCTAACTGCTAACTCCTTTTTCGTTCGTTAATACTTTTAACTGTTCTATCAAAAAATTATACCAAAAAGTGATTTCGTGACTGCTGATGTTCGTAGCTACATATATGGTGGCGCCACACCGTAAGCATTACTCTTAATAGTGCTCCTCATAAATTTATTAAATAAAATAGTAATAGTTACTCAAAAAGTAAAGAAAGTGCATAAAAGTGACAGTGGACACACAAACCTATCGTGAGAGTGTTATTGACGCTTTATATACAATCCGAACCGAAGTATAGTGAATTTCCAAAATACCAAACAAAACATTAAATCAGTGCTAAAACTTATATAAACTAACAGCAGAAAACATAGGTAGTGTTAAAACCGATATAGACGTGGTTGACTTTCAAAAATGAACACAATTTTTAAATTTGGCTGTAACACGTGGGCCTTGAAATGGACATGTTCCTTTTGTTTTAACTACATTTACACAGTAAATATAATAATAATAAACTCACTAACCCCTTTGACGTTCATAAGTGTTACTTTGTGACCTAAGTAAAAAAAAACTTTTTGACTTTGACTTTCAAACATTAATATCTCTATTTACATTTCATAACAAACCAAGTTCTGTTTTTTCCATTTGAAATACAATTGACGGCGCCCAAAATGAACTAAGGGATACTTACAAATGTTGCAATACTAATTACTGTGTTACTAGACTAATAAATGATAATCAATTTATAGACAGCGAAATTACTAACAACGCCATCTAACCAATACTTTTACAACTAATTGACACAATTGTCACAGTTGTTCCAACTGATCAACAAATTGGGTACTTTTATTAACTGTGTTCGTGGCCGAATGGATAAGGCGTTTGGTTGAGAGTGACGACGCGGACGTCGAGGTTTTAAACCATTTCACCTACGTGCTGAAAGTGGAATTTGTACTTTAAAATACATATTCTACTAGCACGAGTTAATTTGTTCATAGTTTGTAAACGAACTTGGGCCTAAGTGAATAATAAAATTATTGTTTACTATAAAAGCTGAGTAAGAAAGTACTAATATGCCACTTAAAGGATTGTCACCGAAAAATGATAAACAAAAACCGATAATGTCAAAAACTGAACAGTCTAATGTGACAAAGAGAAAGAAGCAGATATCTTAATCTGGCAATGACATTTCGGCTTCTAGTACGATAGAGGACGCAACGCAAGTGTAATTTGTGAACAGCGTGACATTCAACTTAACGATGATTATACTTTCGAAGTTTCTATGGATCAAACATTATCGCGCAGTATAAATTACATAGTAGGCGACTCAATTGCTCTACAGAAAATGCAAGAAACTATAGAACAACTTCAATTACAACTTAGCAGTTTACAAAATGAGTTAGTAAACATTATATTCGAAAACAATGATCTCCGCAAGCAAATCACAAAATTAATAACTAACGTATCCACCAACATGGCGCCTCCCACACGCTGCCAATAGTCCTACTGGAAGAGCCATACAGTTGATTAATAAATTCTTACAGAACGTAGATGCAGACATATTCTTTGACAAATTATGTATATTAATGCGCAATGTAATGATCCATTTAAATACAATTTAATGCCACTTATCACTATCCTATAAATGTAAAATAATAAAATTATTTATTGTCATACCATGTACCTACTATTTAATATAATTTTTATTCTTGTCTGTTTTTCTTATACCTATTTAAATTATACTATGTCGTAGTCTATGTACTTTTAAGTTTCAATAATCTATTTGTATTGTTTGTATTATGCACCTAGATTTAGTATTTATAACATGTAAGCGCTTTGGTCTGAAAACTGTAAGCTTATATTGTCACCAATAAATGAATAAATAAATAATGGAACTTAAAAAACGCAAGAAGATCGAAAAATATGTCTTTGCAACATAAAAATAAAATACTGTTTACTTTTCTAAAATACTGACCATATTCTACTTGTTAACTAGTTGTTAGTTTTTTCTTCAGACTTTCTTTCTCCTACAAATAATTTTAAGCCCTAGGTGTCCGTATTCGACCATAACTATTTATGTATTAAAATAGATAGATATAAAGTATTTTATAAACTCTAACAACTAGTTAACATGAACAATAGTTATATATACATACCTGACTCTATATTTGTCGTGCCACATTCTGTCTATGGGGACTCCACTTCTGCTTTCAATGAAGAACTCGTTGAATCGATCGTCGATTTCGCCTATAATTAGTAAGTAATCATTTATATTTGAATACCAAAATTCAATCAAAATCACTATGAGGTAAAATTAAACACTTCATTAGACTAAGTATTTAAGGATCTATACAAGGGTTGACGCAATCATGATTACATTATTCATAAATTGGTCTGCGTGATCGACTGTGGACAGTTTTTAAGTAGCTAATAGTATGGTAATGTTTTCGTACCGTGTAGAAGCCACCTTGTGAGCATGAGTAACAGTGGATAAGTGAGCGCAGTAAGTAGCCGCCGCGCTAGCGTGGCCACGCGCTCGTCGCCGTGACGAACGAACTTGTGAACGCACGACGCTAGCTCGCCACCTGTAACAAAATCAGTTCATACATACTGGACACCACATTAAAATATACCACACACCATTTAAAAGGCACTGCATAGAAAATTCGTGAGGGTAGAAACTTTATCTATACTAATATTATAAAGCTGAAGATTTTGTTTGTTTGTTTGGTTAAACGCGGTAATCTCAGGAACTACTGGTTCGAATTGAAAAATGATTTTACTGTTGCATAGCTTATTTATTGAGGAAGGTTATAGGCTACACAACATCACGCTACCACCCACGGGAGCGGCGCATTAATCGTAAACGCGGGTAAAACCGCGGGCACATCTAGTAGTATTATAAAGGTATATTGTGGATAATGTGATTGGAGACATAGTGTACTGATAACACAAAATAGTGCAGTTTATACTAACAGACACGAGTGGTAACACACCATTCACCATTTAAAATACACCGCATATGCTATATAGGTACTTTGCGAATAATTTGAATATAGACATAGTTGGTAATACTATATCTAAAGATAACAATAATGTTAGCTAGGATGGATTATATGTATATTATCTTACCTTACAGTAAAAGGGCAGTAAACAAAAGAGTAGTTAGAGATAGAGACAAAGAGAGAGGGGGAGAGAGGGACCGAGACAGAGAGATGAGGGGGTCGGCGGGAGGGATAATGAGATGGGAGGGGGGACGGACAGCGGGAGGAGGAGGGAGAGAGAAAATGAGTTACTGGCATGTACCTAATAAACCTTTTGTTAAGGCGAATTAATGTAAGTAATACAGTCTATAATATAGAAGTGTACCTTTCTTATGATGCGCGGCGTGCGCGATGTTAGTGAGCCACGTAAGGCGGTGCAGCGGCTCCTGCGCCCACACGCACACACGCCTTAACGTTCCACCGCCGCCGTCGCCGTCACACGCCTGTTATACAATTAGTTAGAACATATATTGGCAACACACACACATTATAACAGCTCTAAATTTTAGAAGTGGGCATTGTAAGAAGAAAATTCCAAGTGTGTAAATCATGACCACCTTTAAAAAAAGTACATGTCATACCTGTGATTGTAGAAGAGCAACGCTTCGATAGTACTCAGTAAGCTCGTCTCTGACAGACGCTACAAGCCCTTCGCCCATTAAACCTGTAACAACAAACGTGATATCAACCCTGACTATAAGAAAGCACTTACAGAAGTTACGTCTTGGATTGATTAAAGTGCTAGTTATAAAATGTAACAAAGGACCCTGCCCATTTTGGTCCCCGATCGGTGAGTGTAATGAGACGTTTGTAGCTTAAAGTATGATAAATTATAATAAAAATACGATAACAGAATGTTGTTACCATGGGAAAAAATAAAATAAAATAAGTAAAACATAAGCATGGCAATATTAAAATGTTTAATGCCGAAATATTTTATTATGAATAATTTAATATTTTTAGTCTATGGATTTGGAGTGTAGTCTATATGTATTTTTTTTTTGCTAGTTTTGTGACGAGCTTTTACATGTTGTAATTTATCATTTGTAACTCGCATGCATCCATAACTCGAAATTATTTAAATTATCAAGAAATAATTATAATTGGTTGCACTGCTCATATGGGACAGAAACTTCGTATAGGGCTGAAATTAATATTTCTGTTTCATGATTTTCATCTATTTCTATTCATGTTTTTAATTAGTTGTCCAAGCGGCCAGTAATAGAAATTCAACTATCATTCATATTTAAACTCTTTTAATAATTAAAGATGGAACAGATTTCCTTTTATGAGTTTTTAACTCATTGACTATATTCTGGCATAGTTAATAGTGATTTAATCTATATATTTTTTACTCATAACGATAGCTCATTCATTCTGTGTTTACCTAAGTTTTATGTACTGTTTCTAATTATATGCCCAACACTGTAGGTATTAAAGATGTTAGTCTTCTTAGAGCCAAAAGAAAATCCAGGCATATAGGAAGGAAAATATAATTTATTTATATTTTAGTAAAAAATGAGTCTTTAGGTAGGGAATCAATACTAGAGTATTGTTGTAATCCAAATTACATCCAACGGTACGACGGTATCGTTGGATGTAGTGTACACATCATGACAGTGGTCTGGTATTTATGATGGGCAAGGCTCGAAGTGTCGCCGGTCTGCAGTGACTGGCCCCCACATAAGATAGATAGATAGATGTAAATTCGTTCAGTGGCCTAGCGTGGTATCAAATAGGAAGAGTTATAGTCATTTGCAATATTATAATGATATGAATTCATCCTTTTACAAATATTATGTACTAGTCGATCGGCGCTACTCCGTCTGCTTCACGTAAGAGAATTTTTCCGTTTTTGCAACATTTTTCATTGATGCTTCGCTCCTATTGGTTGTAGTGTGATGTTACATAACCTATAGCCTTTTTATTTATTTATTTATTTATTTAAAGATTTGCCTACAATTGTTACACATTTTTCTAGTAGATTAACATGCACAATATAGTAAGTCCGTTGTGTACAATATCAATCGGCAAACACAGCTTACAATTAAAATACAGTCCGAAACTTAAAAAAAAAATAAAGAAGATTAATGCTAATGGGTTACAGTGTTGTGATTATAAATTAATGTTGACAATTTCCTAAACATACTTACTTAAACATGCTTTTATGATATAAAATTTAGCGATTTTTGTCCGAATTAACACAAATTGACATAAAATAAAGACACAAAATACTTTTCACCGACATCGTCGCGAGAAAAGTCGCAGGCTGAAACTGTCTGAATTATTCTATGTTGATCCTATGAACTTGGTTTCTGTAGTTGTTGAGAGTGGAGCCAAAAATATTTAACTGACTGTCAAATTTATTGAAGAGTCTACAAATTCTTGGCACTGGGGAGTTATAGCCTAAAACAGTTTTCCGATGGGGTGGATAAAATAACTTAATAGGTTTCCGCGGATATTTGTGGGGGATATTGAAATTAATTCTAGAAACCAGTTCCGTACAGTCGATTAGATGATTCAAAAGCTTATATAAGAATAGAAGATCAAGAGAGTCCCTTCGCGTTTCAAGCGGCTTGATATTAAAGAATACTAATCTTTCATCGTAACCACGTATCCTTCTAGAGATACCTTTCGAGTAAGCCAGATGATTCAAAAACCGCTTCTGTACTCGTTCTAACCTTAGAGAGTGTGTCGCGTAGTGAGGACGCCAAACAACCGAACAGTACTCTAGTACACTGCGAACGAAGCAATTGAACAACAATATTTTAGTCTTAGGTTGGGAGAATGGTTTAGCGTTACGGATGATAAAGCCAGTGGCTTTCGCAGCTTTTTTTATTGTAGCATCCACGTGAGGAACAAATGTCAGCTTTTTATCCAGAAGGACCCCTAGATCTCTAATAACATCTACTTTATTCAAACACTGACCGTTCATGATGTAATTTGACTCAATGTATTTATGCTTCCGAGTAAATGTAATTTGGGAGCATTTCTTTATGTTAAGTTGCATGCTATTTTGTTCACACCATTCCATGAGCCTGTTTATATCATCTTGAAGCAATTTAACGTCCTCAACTGACTTAATAGTTCTAATTATTTTTAGATCATCGGCAAATAAGAAAGGTACAGTGTTATGCAAATATTCTGGCAAATCATTTATAAAAATAATGAATAATATTGGGCCTAGGTGGGATCCCTGGGGTACACCAGATGTAATTTCAAAGATATCAGACTGATACCCATTTGCTACCACGTAAAAAGATCTTCCAGTCAAATAAGAGGAGAGCCATCCAACAAAAGAACCAGCAAAGCCATACGCAGTAAGCTTATCGATTAGTACTGCATGAGAAACTTTGTCAAAGGCTTTGCAAAAGTCTGTATAGACTGCGTCTACTTGTTCATTAGAATCAACATTTTCAACAACATGTTCCATAAAAGAAGTCAGATTGCTACATGTAGACCTGCCAGCTATGAATCCATATTGATGGTTCGATACAAACTTTTTAAAGTAGCTTTGAACGATTGGGCATATTAACGCTTCGAAGACCTTGGCAAGATTGCACAGAATTGAAATAGGCCTATAGTTGCTCACCAAGTTATCGTCATCGGCTTTGAAAATTGGTACTACCTTTGCCAGTTTCCATCGTTCCGGGAAAACACCAGTACTTAGCGATTTGTTAAAAATGATATTAAGGGGAATCGTAAGTTCTTCAGCACACCTAACTATAAATCTGGCAGGAATTTGGTCATTGCCCGGGCCCTTAGTGATGTCAAGTGATTTTAGTTTTTTCAGGATATCTTCCTGTTTAATGTTAACTATTGTAAAAGATTCCGAATTTTTTATTACGTTTCTTGGGTTATTAAATGGACAATTGACATGTGACTGACTAGTTGGGGAATAGACACTTGAGAAATAGGACCCAAACATGTTGCATATATCGCTTCCTTTTCTGGCTGTAGTTAATCCATCAGTCATAGCTGCAGGGTAAGACTTCGAAACGCCACGTCTGTTTTTTATGTAGGACCAGAACGACTTTGGGTTAGCTGAGATGTTTTTTTCTATCCGTTTTATATAAGCATTATAACACTTTTTTGATAAATTGTCGCACTGTTTGCTACATGTTTTAAAAGCAACTTTATCCATCGGATTTTTATATGAATTATACCTTTTTCTATATTTATTTCTTTCACGTATTAACCTAATAAGACCTTTACTAAACCAAGGTGGGTGTGAATTATTTTGAATCTTAATCAATGGAACGTGCCGCTCAATAGTTTTATTGATGACGTTGTAGAAGATTTCAACTAAGCTATTGGGGTCATCTATACAAGAAAATAGGTCATTCCAGTTAATGTTACCAAGTTCTACTTTTATAGAAGAATAGTCTGACTTTTTAAAATTATATCTCGGGGTTTTGTCTGGTTTTAAGTAATTTTGTGAACCGTAATGTAATACAATTTCAAGGGGAGGGTGGTATATATCAATTTTGCTTAAAATCTAGGAAGCTTCTGTAACGGTACATTCCGGATAGTCTACAAGAACCAAGTCCAGGATCTTTTTCTTGATGTTGGAAACACTGTTACATTGTATAAGATTATTAATATGAGTGAAGTCAATAAATGTTCGGTTAGTTTTGGTGTTCATACCTGGTGGTGCAGAAGTGCCAGAGTCTGCGGTACCATTTACAATTTTCCAGTCTATACTACTTAAATTAAAATCTCCCACTAACATAGTGTATGAATCGTTTTTATCCGCTACCATGTTATATTTATCCAGAAAGTGTTCCAACATATGATATTGAACTGGAGGTGGTAAGTACACTGCACAGATTGCTACTTTGAAACTGGGAGTCACGTTTACGGTCACCCACAGATCCTCGCACTCGCTTTCCCAAGCACACTGTCTATAAGCAGTGAGATTCCTGGCAACAGCTATTAAGACACCACCACCATCTTTAGTTTTGTGAAATCCAGAAGTTTCCCTGTCGCGTCTAAAAACCTTATACCTTCTGTCAAAAAGCTCACTACTAAAGACAGAGTCGTTAAGCCAGGTTTCGGTTAGCACCAAAACATCATAGTTGGTACAGGCCAGGTCACGATAAAACTCATTACACTTTGATCGCAGTCCTCGAGTATTTTGGTAATATATATTGAGACAACTGAATTTTACAAACAAACAATACAAGACGAACTTGCCAAAAAGAAAAATTAAAAGGAGTTTATGTTATTGTTTTTAAGGAATCTAGATCTTTAATTATCTTATTTTCAGAACCTTCGTTTTTTTTAATGTAAATACGTCCTCCTCGGACCCACACATATTTGTAGCCTTTTTCCTTGGCTTTGAGGCGAGCCGCTGCATGTAATGCTTTGCTAGCTGGACTCAGATGCTCAGTGATGTAAATTGCAGATTTCTCACCATCAAATCCGAGATGCGAAGTATTTAATTTATCCGTTACAGGTTTTGATTTGTTGTAGGTGATTGATGCGGCCAGAAATGTATCCCTGAATCTTGGAGTAGTGAATTGAATAACGATTGATCTTGGACGATTATTCGAGTTATTTTGTCTTATTATGCGCGTACAGTTAGCAATGTTTTCCTCAATGATATCACAATTTATTACCTTACCCAGTTTTTTAACAATGTTTACCAAGTTCTCGTTGCTTTTCTGTGGAACACATTGGATCTCAATGTTATTAGCCCGAGCATGTTGTTCTAGACTGTTAATACGAGTTGTCATAACTTGTACAGTTGATGTTAACTTAATATTTTCATCTTGTAGGGCTTTTATTGTTTGTGTCGTTAGCTCTTTATCCTTTACCATGTCATCGTATTCACTGCTTATGAATGCAACGGATTTTTTCAAGCCTTCAATATCTTCACGCATGACGCCTAGTTCCTGACTTATTATTGCTCGCATATTCAACGTAAACTTTTCCAGCATAGAATCCATTTGTGACTTCACCACTTCCTCAACAATGGTGCGAACACTTTCCTCAGTTACCGGTAGATCTGATGCACTTGGTGGGGATGGGGGTTGTAGTGCCTGTCTCTTACTGGAGCGCATAGTGACCTTTGAATTTGAATATCGAGCACTAATTTGCCCCTTATTTATGCCTTTATCTACGCACAACTGGCAACGCCACGATGGCAGTTCGCTTGAGGGCTCAAGTTCCAAACATTCATAGTGAAAAATTTTTTCGCAAACTGTACATTGAAGAGTACCTCCACCTCGGTTTACCTGGGTACAACATCCCCAGAAAACTTTTGGTTCACTCATGTTTGAGCTGAGTTGACCAAAATCTATAAATGTTATCCTCTCGTCAAAAAGTCCACACAAATAAAGGCCCTTGCGTAAAGCCTAGTTGCCGGGGCACACTAATAAAGGCTCGCGGATGTACTGTGGGCACTGTCTCGAGTCTCAACGCAGGAACTCGCGACCAAAACGTCGTATGTTCGCGGTATACGGCGTCGCTTACGCGTTTGCACCAACTATTAGATTATAAATGTTATGCGGGTATAAACACTTTAAGTTCACAGATTTTAAGTTTTGTCAAGTTCGATTTTGTCCTAAATCAGTTCAATTATGTACTTATTTTATAACTGTTTGATAGTACACTGTTTTAACTATAGTTATCAGATTAACACTGCACCATATGTTGTTTTTAGCCACGATAAAACTTTTATTTCAACGGAGCGTTAAAAACACAACTTATCGACGTATGACATATGTATTCTACTACCTGCCTTCCTCGATAAATGAGCTATCCAACACTAAAATAATTTTTCAATTTGAACCAGTAGTTCCTGAGATCAGCGCGTTCAATCAGCAATCAAATATATCAGCACCAGCTGCTTTTCTTGATGAGATTTTTATAGGAATATAAATAATATAAAATATATAATATGTTTTATTTTGAGAACTGACTTTCCTTCGAGGTCAAATGTCTACCAGTTGCAAATATCTAGAACCTGAACGATATAAGTCACACAAATATTTATTCCTATCGCTCCTATAGGGAATTGAACCCAATTGCATTTGAATAATTTTAAATTGCTATATTTGTAATAATATTGAATAAAGGATCTGAATCCTGCGCCTCAATATAGTCTAGTCAACAAGTGCTTTTTTGGTCAACTTTTTCCAGCAGTCTCGGAAAAATATTAACTAGGTGTGATGTTTGAAAAATTCAAGTTCCGCTTGAAAAATTGCCAAAGTTATAAACAATTAACTAAAAAAACGGGGTTTAGTTTTTTACAAACATCTCAAATACCAAATACAAATCGAGATTTTTCAAATGTAAAAAAAGATTCAAATAGAGGAGGAATTTCCTAAAAAAATCTTAACTCCCGGAATTGTAGGACCAATATTTATAATTTTCCATCTCCTTTGTTATAAACTAATGAATTATAATCTTATATTTTTTTCTCATTTTACTTAATGTAACAAAAACAGGCAACCATAGTTATGTAGAGATTGAAAAAGTTAAAAAAAAAATTCGGTTATAAATTTAAATTTTAAATTTTGCAGCTACCAAAAATGTTAATAAAGAAATAAAAAATATTTTCTTAAATTTTTCCATAGGGTATCTATTCTGAAGCTTTTCAAGAATAGCTACAAGAAAGGAAAAATCTAAAATTTATAGTTTAACAATTATCAAACTTGCAATGTTTATTTTCAAGCAGCAAAAATTATTATTAATTAAGCTATAGCATAAATAATTAAAAATTGTGATTAAAAAAAATCCGGCAGATTATTGTTCATTTATCTATCTAACAGGCCTCTGAACTTTTTCATTTCTCAAATTTTATATTTAATATGTTCAAATCATTTTTATTGATAAAGTGTCCGAAGTAGGCGTGGCTAGCGCAAGCCAGAGTACCCGTTTTTGGCCGTATTTTTATCCCTCTTGGCAAATTATAAATATTGGTCCTACAATTCCGGGAGTCAAGACTATTTTAGGAAATTTCCTCCTCTTTTTAAATCTTTTATTACATTTCAAAAATCTTTATTAGTTTTTTGAGGTATTTGCAAAAAACTAAGCACCCTTTTATTTTAGTTAATTATTTATAACTTTTACAATTTTTGCAAGCGGAACTTAAATTTTTGCATAAATCATGTACATGCCATTCCAAATCGAATGACACCTCGTTCATTTTTTTTCGAGACTGCTGACAAAAGTTGACCATAAAAGCACTTGTTGACTAGACTAGTAGGCATAATCATAAAACACAGAATGTGTCAGTTTTATTCTCGTTCTCATTGTTATTGCTCCACTCCCATGACACGTATCTTGATGAAATCATCAAGATACGTGTCATGGGAGCGGCCTATAGCCTCACGCAAAAAGAATTTTGCTGATCGGACCGGTAGATCCTGTAGATTAGCACATGTAAGATTAGGTAGGTACCTACTTAAATACAACTTTTGGGCACAATAACGGTTATTAGACTAATACGCGCCACGCATATGCCGAGTTTTAGGTGTTAAAAATCATTATATTCATAAAACTGAGGTAATTAATAAATTACCTTAATATACAATGGAGATTAGCAATTATTACAAAAAAAAAATGAAAATAAATATCAATGTAATTATTTCACAAGACAGTAGACACAAGCCAGTGGTATTGTCAAAATAAAAGTGAGTCAGAAAGAAAAAGGATTTTCTCCATTTTCCCATGTTAGAAAAAAATTATAATAATATATTTAGGCTCTAAATATTATGACGAATCCAACGATATTTTTTTTTACCGACCCCCCTTTTCTGGGGACAGAGCAGTATTCATATGTAATGGAACCATAGATCAAAACTACAGCGAGGCCCTGGTGACCTGTAACACAGGTACCCTGATACCTATCGCAGGTACCAGCCTCTCACAAAATTCAATGTGTAACTTGTTACCAGTTCCATGTACCTCTTATTTGTAATTTTGTGGAGAGAAAAATAAATAAATTATTATGTTTCTTTATTATTATAATTATTATTATGTTATGACGTACGTACGTATTTTGTTATGACGTACCTTGCGGCATTAGTCCATAGGAGGGGTCGATGAACTCCTTGAGGCGATCGTGCAGGAAGCCGAGGTGCGCGATGCGCGCGTGCAGCGTGCTCTGCGGGCGCGAGCACGTGTAAGCGGCGCGCGCGCGCACGCCTGTGGCCGCCAGCACCGCTTCGCGCACGCACACGCGCTCTGTCGTCCGTTCTGGGTCACACACCAGCCGGCAACATAGATATTAATCACTGCCCCACACATAATATATACTTAATTAACAAGATAAAAATTTATTTATTGCATAACTGTGTACGGTAACTGAACGTATTAATAAAACATAAAACATATCGGACATGCAACATATAAGGACATAATAAGGCAACAAAACTTAAATATTATAAATATAAATACATTTCATATCATTACTTGATATTATTTGACGACCTCGATGGCGTAGTGGTTAGTGTAACCGACTGCCACGCCTGAGGTCGCGGGTTCGATTCCCGCACAAGTCAAACATTTGTGTGCATGAACATGGATGTTTGTCTTGGTCTGGGTGTTTCTATGTATAATATATATGTATTTACAAAAAAAAAAGTATATAAGTATGTTTATCCATTGTCTAGTACCCATAGTACAAGCTCTGCTTAGTTTGGGCTAGATGGTGTTGTGTGTATGTGGTAGAATATTATATTATATTATTATATTATATTATATTATATTATTATATTATATTATTACTATTTATTTCCAAAAACTCTTGAAGGTTGTACAATACATATTCAATTAACCACTTTTTTAACTTATTTTTAAATATCATTTAAATCCTTTATAGCTGTTGGTAATTTGTTGAAGACACGAATAGGGGTGATATGAGTCAAGATAAACCATTCTAAAAATGAACGCCTCTCTACTACGGTTACGCTCACATGCAAAAAAGGTGTATGTATTCAACACTCATAAATTAGTATTTGTCATTGGTTGCTCAGTGACCGTCGAGACATGAAAGTGGAACCACGCGTCGATTTCACCGCAAAAGTACAGTCAACTTGTCAACGAAAAAGCATCTTCGCAGTCAGGTAAATGTTTTTTGTTTTAAATTATAAACTAAACTGTTTTCAATAATGCTTATATATGTAGTTTTAGAGTTTGTAAATCGTAATAATTATTTATATGTTATTTTACAGGGCAAAGAAATTATTGCTAAAGTTGGTGAACTGCTCAAGCTGTTGGTTATAGTGAACACACTATATCAAACATATTAAAAGGAGAAAGACAACAGGCAAGTTCCACCGAAACATTAGTTAACACCACAGACATGGCACAGAAAATCTTTAAGTCGACCTCAAAACGAAAACGGATGTGTCCGAAATCAACGTTAGACGATTTTTATATATCTGTGCTACGAAGCACAATAACGTCATTTCATGTAGAATTTAATGCAATGCCTACATAAAAAAAACTTAGAGAAGTTTTATCGGAAAAATTGGTTTCGACGGCTGTACAGATTTGCGTAAAATTTTATGAGAATTTGGCTTTGAATGGTCTACAACAGACGACAATCGAAAAATACTCGTTGAAAAGCATGATATACAAATGTTGCGCTTCAAGTATTTAAAACAACTTAAAAATAACATGATGAAGGTCGATACATCGTGTATACGAAGGCTATGTTCACACAACACACATACAAAATAAATGCTGGAAAACCGTGAAAGGTATATCACCACTTTAGAAAAAGTTGTCAAAAGGAATGCGGTTCATAATTGTTCTTGCCGGAGGATGTCAAGGGTTTGCTTAATATATAAAGCAAACTCAACAAGTGGCGATTACCATGACAACATGAATTTTGAAAATTATAAAACTTGGCTTACGAAACAACTGCTGCCTAAACTCCCAAAAAAAATCTGTCATAGTTATGGATAATGCTTCTTACCACAACGTTTTAATAGAAAAATGTCCTAATTCAAATTCAATAAAATCATTATGCAATAATGGCTGACTCAAAAACATATTCCATATGAAGAATCCATGAAGAAAATAGAACTCTATGATTTAATAACAAAGAATAAAGACAGGTTCAAAAGTTTTGCAATCGATGAGCTAGTTAAGTCGAAAGGTTTCGAAGTTCTACGATTACCTCCTTATCATCCAGACCTGAATCCTATAGAAAAGATAAGGGAAATACTAAAAAACAACGTGGCTAAAAAAGACGTTGGACAAAACTTGACGTCTATAATCGCTTTAAATATGTGACGAATTGAAATGATTGATTATACTATGTGGGAAAATACATGTCGACATGTTAATGATATCGAAAAATAATATATGAAAAAATTTTACATGGATTTTGAATTAATTATTAATGTTGAGTCAGATTCTGATGAAAGTGATTAGGTATATTGATGAGTGAAGAATTGGTTAATTAATATTGTATTTCATAACGTTTGTTTATATTGTGTAATGTTTTATTACGTATGCATTAAGTATAATATTAGTCATATCATAAGTCAATAAATGCTTGAAATAATAATAATTTCAACTTTTATTTTAAGGCAACAATTCACAGACTACATGCAGTAGGTACATAGTAAATAAAATGACCCATATTAGATAAATACCTTACGGACTAACATACAAAAAAAATATATACACAATAACACTGATTTACGCACGCACACAATTATTAAAGTGTTGTTGCAATAATTATTTATTTTCACACATTAAAATAATCACGTTTTGTGGAGGGGCGCTTATTTTTAGAATAGTTTATCTATACTCTTATAGAACATCATATTATTTATTGTGGGAAGATTTATAGTGTCCTTATATCTACTACGGATATTGCTCCTTGAAGCAGATTTAAAATAAAAATATTGCATGTTATTTTTCACGAATAGGCTTAATTCTAGGATGTAGATACTAGTTAATGTAAGGTAACCCTCAGTTTTAAAATATTTCGTAAGGACTCTGTACTATGCATTTTATACACCTTTTTTGGAGAATATTATGGATTTAATGATTGTCGAGTACCCCCAATAGGTTTATACCATACAGTAATAAGGGATAAAAAATATGCATTTCTGGTTACATTTGTATTTGTTGTTTCAGACAGGATCGATAATGCATAGAAGGCGCAGGATATCTTTTCGTTTATTTTTTAATAAAATTTAAGAGTTTTCTAGTAACGCAATAACCGGTATGTAAACAGTACGATGTTTCGAGAAAGTACCAGCGTTATCTTTACGATTCTCGTACGCATACCTACTACGTAGTTCCGTAAGATGTCAATAGATGGCGGTGTAAATTATTAGACGGAACTGCCGAGTCTTTCCCACAATGGCGAGAGATGTCACTGGGCGTAGCAATAGTATAGGAGTAGGAATGTGCTTTCTCAACTTCGGGGAGAGTGAGGCCAGCGAATGCTGCCTCAACTCCTCTCCGTTTCGAGACTAGTCACACTCCCATACTCCAAACCAACCTCCAGCATAGCCTCGCTGCAACGGCTTCCCTACGCAGAACGCTAGAGGAAAACCCCAAGACCATAGCCCTAATCCAGGAGCCGTGGATCTGGAAAGGCAGAATCTGTGGTCTTAACAACATCGGTGGAATCTCCTCGTGAACACCACCGTAAGTAACTCCAGAACCTGTATTTAAACATGCCAAAACACTTTTGATAACCAAATTCTGTTCTAGAGACTTGACAGCTTTCCTTGACAGGTTTCCTGCAGCAATCAATAATCAGGCCTGTGATCTAGTCCTAGCGTCCGCTTACCTGCCAAGCGACGAGGACATACCATCGCCGGCACTGATGTCCCTGGTGGAATACTGCGCAAAAGAAAAGCTGGAACTCATCATATGCACTGACTCTAACGCGCACCTCACTTTGTGGAGCAGCGATAAGTCAAACGCCCGTGGAGAGGAACTGGTAACCTATCTTTTTACTACTAACCTCCTTTTAGTCAATAAAGGTTCGGAACCGACATTTGTAAACGTGAGAGCACAAACTATTATAGACCTTACTCTATCGACAGACAAAGCATCCCACTCCATTACCGACTGGCACGTCTCCAAGGAGGCGTCATGCTCGGACCACAGATGGATACGCTTTAATCTTTGTATAGCCTTACCCACACCACAACCTAGGCGCGTCCCGCGTAAAACGGATAATTTAAAATTTGTTAAAACTGTTAAATCAGCACTCGCTACCGCCAACACACCGCTGTGTATGGCAGAAGTCGAAGACATTGAACAGTATGTTGATACACTCACTTGTATCATTACGAAGAGTTATGAACAGAATTGCCCTCTCGTGACGCCCAAAGCAGGCCCCAAGCGTCACTGGTGGGGCCCTGAATTGCAGAAATTACGTCGCAAAGTAAGGGGACTGTTCAACAGAGCAATAAATACGCGACGACCAAATGATTGGGAAACCTATCAAACCACAAAATCAACCTACAAGAAGCGCATACAACTCCGTAAACTTGAATGTTGGAAGCGTTTTTGTACCAATATTGAAAACACCAGCCAGGCAACCAAAGTAAAGGGCATACTATCAAGTGTACCTGAGAACATATTAGGATGTCATAAGAAACCTGACAACACCTACACTAAATCAGATGCTGAAGCCAGTGCACTACTGCTAGAGACAAACTTTCCCGGGTGCCAGATTAGCGACACTCACAATTGGGAAGTGTATACTCAACGAGCATGCAGTAGTCAAGATTGGACTGTAGCCCTGGACCTCATCAACAGAGAGAAAGTGTTATGGGCTATCAACAGCTTCCTTCCTTTTAAATCCGCAGGGCTGGATGGAATCTTCCCCGGCCTACTAAGATGGAGCGGCGATCTCCTAGCAGACCATCTTGTTAACATATTCAGAACATGCGTCGCTCACCGATACGTACCACGGAAATGGAGGCAATTGAGAGTAGTATTCATTCCAAAACGAGGCAGGAGCGACTACACTTTAGCGAAATATTTTTGGCCAATAAGTCTCACGTTGTTCCTCCTCAAAACACTATGTGCTATGTGATAAAGAAATAAGAGGAAACACTCTAGCTCACAAACCTCTACACCCACATCATCACGCCTACAGCCAAGGCAAATCTACAGAATCGGCGCTCCACAGCGTTGTATCGCGAATTGGAGACGGACTAACCGCAAAACAACCGACGCTGGGCGCCTTCATTGATCATATAGATGGAGCTTTTGACAAAACCAACTTTAACAGTAACCAAAGCACTAGAAGCTTATGGGGTCGCTCCAACGCTGTCAGAGTGGATAAACAATATGCTGAAATACAGAGCGATACAACTCTCAGTTAACACAACAACCAGGGGAATTGTGGCCAGAGACTGCCTACAAGGTGGTGTACTTTCGCCACTCCTATGAAACATAGTGGTAGACGACTTAATACGAAAACTGAACGGCAGAGGGCTCTTCACAGTGGGATATGCAGATGACCTTGCAATTCTCGCGACCGGATGCTTCGAGGACATACTATGTGACCTCATGAGATCTGCCTTCAGAATAATCGAAGAATGGTGCATAAGCCATGGTCTATCGGTCAACCCGACAAAAACAGAACTCATAATGTTCACTCGCAAGAGAAACTCAAACAACCTCAGACTACCGAAACTTTTCAACACCGAAATAAAACCTACCAACGAAGTCAAGTATCTAGGGGTCATACTAGACAGCAAATTGCTGTGGAACAAACACCTTGACTACAAATTATAACGAGCATGCGCATGCTTCTTCCAATGCAACAGAATGCTCGGCAAGACATGGGGACTCTCCCCAAAAATAACACTGTGGCTATACACCGCCATAATCAGACCAACAATAACATACGGTGCCATCGTATGGTGGACCCGGACTGAACTCAATACCGTCATCAACAAGCTGCAGAGATTCCAGAGAATGGCATGCTCAGCAATAACAGGATGTATGAGAACAACACCGACAGCCGCCCTCGAAGTAATTCTAGGGCTGGTCCCCTTATACCTCTACATACAACAAGAAGCGGCTATGGCCGCAATACGGCTGAAACACCAGGGCCTTTGGGGAACCACTAGGAGCTCGCATGCATCGATCATATTAGAGCGAGCTATAGCTCACGAACCACTGCTCGCCGCTCCGTGTGATAAGATCTCCAAACAACATATATTTAAAAAAAACTACCATGTACAACTTCATGAGGAACAGAGAGATCATTCGGGAATCAACGAGGTCCGAGTCTACACCGATGGCTCAAAAACCGTACAGGGAACGGGCGCGGGAGTTCACTCCCTGGATCTCAATATTAACATATCTATGACACTAGGCTCACACAGTTCTATCTTCCAATGCGAATGTGTGGCCATCATGGAGGCCGCCACCGCGATCGATAGGAGAGGGATTGAAGGCTACTGGATACGAATCCTCTCCGACAGCACAGCAATACTTAGAGCCCTAGAGAGCAATGGCAAACAGCAACTCCAGGCTCGTTTACGAATGCCAACTTGCTCTTGAAAGAATATCCATAAAAAACATTGCGACCTTTCAATGGATAAAGGGGCACAGTGAATCGCTGGGCAATGATGCTGCAGATGAGTTGGCTAGAAGAGTGTCGGGAACCACCACGGAAGGTTCACATCCATTCCTCCCTCTACCATTCTCACAACTAAAAACATGGATGCGGCTTCGCACTCAGAGCCAATATAATAAACGCTGGGCACGGACAACGGACTGTAGACAGTCGAGATGCACGTGACACACCGCCTTCTCAACCTACAAAGATTGGACCTTCGGACCATCGTGGGAATCCTAACAGGACACTGTCCCCTGAACAAACATCTCTACAACATCGGAGCAACAGACAGCCCACTCTGTAGGGGATGTCTGACCGAAGAAGAATCTGCTGCCCATGTAGTCCTAGAATGTGTGGGAGTAACAGCACAACGTAAGGAAATCCTCAACAACCCGAGGTCACTCCGCGAAGCCTGCGAAGACCCCAGGAAACTTCTGTGCTGAGTTGGGCTGACTATCTCCATAACCGGCCGACTCTCACGCATAATGGACCAACTTAGAGTTCAAATGCGGAAAAGGGAGTTCAATTACATTACATTACATTACATTAGTATAGGTCTACTCTTATAATTTCTGAATTGTATTAATTTTGTTTTTGATAAGTTAACTTTTAAATTCAACGATTGAAGCCAGTCAGTTAGTTACTAAAGTATTATTTATTTCATTTTGAAGAAAATACATACATTTTTTACAAATCTATATATAGAACAATTAGAATAAAGAGTTTAATATTTAATTTAACCTGTCTTTTAAAATACCTATGTTCCAATGATAATAGAAATCTTCATTCTACCAAACACCTCATCTTACTCTGTCCCTCCCATACATCTGGTTTCGTGCATTCTTCCTTCCTCATCCAGTCCGTTATACTATGCAATGAGCTCCCTCACGAAGTCAGGATGACCACAAACAGTTACACTTTCAAGGTAAAAGTGCGTGCTATTCTCCTCAACAGCTTATCGGATTCATCTCATCAGTAATATAATATGTATGTATATAGATATCTATGTGTGTATGCATGTATCTATATATGTATGGATATATATTTTATTTAGATTATATAATATGTTTATTGGTATGTATATATTATGTAATATTTATATAATTACTATTGTAATATTCTTTAGTACATGTATGTTTCACGCTACTGTATGGCACCTACTTCTTTTTATCTCTGCATCACCCTAAGGTTGACTGGTAGATATAGCCCTTAGCATTAAGTCCGCTATTGTACTACTTTTCGTTGAAATTAAACTACTATATACTGATTTTATCGCATTGCTCATTTGACACTTTATTACATAATTTTGAAAATTGTTACTCTACTACTACTATTAAACTTTACTAATTATTAAGCTAATTAAATTATTATTAAAACTATTTAGATTTAATTTAATTTTACACTTTCACCAACGTTTCGGACTATGACTTAGTCTAATTTTATATTATAAATTAATTATTTTATTATTATTAATAAAAATTAAATTTTATATTACAGTAGCTAAACCTGGCTATGGCCAGGTTTAGCTACTATAATATTATACTACTATTACTGTAATATAAAATTAAATAACAAACCGGTGGATTGCAGTGCAACAACCATGTTGCTGTTGTTGTATGGCAGACTCTGGTTGGAACCGAGTTGTTTGGGTGCTCGGCTGCCTGAGCTTATTGATCCAATTGTACTCTTACTTGTACTTGATTCAGGGCCAGATGTATGTGCACCTGATTTCTGAAAGGTTACCAAAATATAATACTAAATAATTTGTATATGATTATACAAAATATGAGAATGTACGAAGATATCTATCTCTACTAAGGACACTCTTACTCTAAATCTATTTTTATACAATTGTTTCAGAACTTTAAACCATTGTCTGCAAGCATGTAGCATACGAGTTATAAAGCCCCTAGGCTACAAATGCAGCAATGTGCAAATATTATGAACTGTAAATAATTAAAATTGTAATTCTATTATAAAGAACCGTTATGGGTAAAATCTCATAGTAGTGGTGGTAAAAGGCTCAATTCTGTACCTGAAACTAGCAACTGTCCTAAATATAATTATGATAAGCTCATTAAACACAAAACATTAAAGTTCACAAGTGTTACTTCATGACCTATGTAAATAAACAATATTTAACTTTGACAGTATAAAAAAATATACCATCCATCAGCATAGAGCATGAGACATATTTACACAAAAATGGAAAAAGTATTATTCACTTACAGTAGTTGTAAGATGGGGTATTGGAAATAATTGTTGTGTAGATTCAGACTGTTGTGGTGTCTCAGATAGTGCCAGTAATAAAGCCAGCACAGACACTCTCTGCTTCAAAATAAACTGAAAACATAATTATTATCATTTTGTGTTGACCATTATGGTACATTTTAGCTTGCTGAACATTTAGCCCGTATAATATAATATATAAAAATATACTTATACTTACAGAACCTTTTAATTTAGAATAACACTCATTGAACTTCTCAGCATCTCGTGCAGATATACTAGCTAGTCTTGAATGAATCTTCTGACAGAGAATTCTTTCATCCTGAACAACTCGTGTTTTCTCTCCCATGGAAGACAGATATGACACAGCCAGTTCATATGCACCATCTACATAAAATACTTTGCTTTAAAAGATCTATAAATATTCAGATACAACAGCATATATTGTTACTCATGAAAAAGCTTACTGTTGGGATTATTATATTTGGAAACAAAAGATCTCATGTGATCATGTATAGTATTCATAAATAAACGTCTAAACTTTGTTATGTAATAGACACAACAACAATATACAAATATCTGAAACGTTTTATGACACTTTGTAAATATACCAAAAACAATTACAGGTTTTGAAAATAGAATTTACCTGGATCTAGTGACAGGCCTGAACACAACTTCTGAAGCAGGCCCGCTAAATTATTGGATGAGAAATCCATTTTGATTCAACAAATGTATCGTGTACAAAAACTAATAATAATTTATCGTATATTCATATGTTTACAATAGAATCGCCACAGGCATTATAATATTTACAAAGTAATTTTCATTGCAACTTTTAATCTGGAGGATCTGTGCAGAAGTTCGGCCTGTGTATTCACATAGCAGATAATCAACAATTATCTTAAACAAATAGACTCATTTGAAACTGGTGTATTAGTAATTTACTAGTATGACTATGAACTAATTAAAATAAAACGATCAAATTAACGAAAAGTTCATCGAATTGAGTTGACATGACAGTTATTGTAGGGTTACCAACACAGAGAGCATTACTATTGGTTGTGCTTGACTTTAATATTTAATCAAATATAATTATTTGTTTTAGATGTAGAAAATTATAATAATATATGTATCTATCAAATCATTCAATATCAATGCATTTTATTTTGTGTATCAAATATCGGTCCGTTTTCCTTTATTTGCCAAACAAAACGCTGAAGCTGTCGATCAGATTATGCAAATTGTATTGATAGCAAAGATATTAATTTTGTTGGCCACAGACATCTTTTTTTTTACTGTGTTATTGTTTATATTGTTACTCAGTGAACAGCGAGACTGAGAGAAGCCACTTTTACCTTATTGTATAAAACAATGAAATGCTATACTATGTTGTACATAATAAAAATATCTATGTTTTTATATTGTTGAATATATTAGTATTACATAAACAATTTAATTTACTAGACTTACTTAGGTCAAAAATAATAATAATGTCCTCCAGAATGAATTTTTGTCACGCCGGTCTGCCTCTCCGATTTCAGCAGGATATGTTATATAGCACAAATTTGTACAAACAGAAATATAAAATAAAGTCGACACAACAATATTTACTGAATAAACATATTGATTATCATATTATTTATATTAAAATAAGCAGCTGTAAAAAATTAATATTATCATTATTATTAAAAGAGAAACAAATAGAATAATTGATATTTTTCTATCTTCCTGCCTATTTATCCCACATGGTGGTGGGTCAGCTTTCTCTATTTTCTTCTTCCACTTTGCTCTATCCCAAACGTCATCTTCAAAAGCATTGCATACATGTCCACGTGGTCTTGGGTCTTTCTCTAGTTCTTGTTCCGGGGACATATAGTTCCATTGTCTGATTGCCAACGTAATCTGGTGTTCTTCTCTTTATATGTCTTTACTATCTCATCTTGCTCTCCCACAGCTTCTCTGCTATGTCACAGACTCCCACGCTTCCATGCACATATTCGTTCCGGATCTTATCGAGCCTGGGTAAATAGGATAATTTATATTTATAATTTTACGTTTTATTTTATTTAAATTTTAGTTTGATGGACGTTAATCCGTTAAGACTGTAGAGAAATTTGTTAATTGATCAATGTCAACTCCTAATTTCGGGTATTTTCTCTAGAATTTATTGGCAGAAAATATAATTTTCAGTCAACAAATTTTACCTACACTGATTTCGAAATCAAGAACTGGCAAATCTTTATAAAACTGGACTTTTAATAAGTCAAGGGTAAATATAGCCTTAGCGAGGTTGTCGTTAGCATTTCTCTTCTAGTCTTATTGCTATGTACCTACTTGGCCAGTTTTTAGCCTATCTGAGTATACGTGTTCTGTGGTTTTTAGTGTCATTGTGACACGATATTGCTCGCATTTACGAATCCCTATGTATTACAATACTCCACAGAGTACATTTGTATATAGAGAGATAGAGACGTTACTTAATGCATTGGCGATAGTAGCGCTAACTGGCGTTCGGTTTAAGCAACTTTTTAAAATACATACATATTGTGGGTATATATATATATATCTATTATAATGATGTAGTGATTATAAGTGAATTTTCATTGCCATCAGCGGCAGAAGACCTAGTGGTCCACATGATGGAAAGTGGTAACCGCTGCTCATGGACAATGTCAGGACACAGCAAAGTCACTGCCTACCGTGAAAGAAGAACTCTCTTTAAACCTCGTTTGAAGAAGGACATATCATAGCGCTCGGGAAACACCGAAGCAGGCAGTTCATTCCAGAGCTTGCACGTACGTGGGAGAAATGATCGCTGGAAGCGTACCGTCCTGGATTTGAACGCTTCCATGTGTTATGGAAGCGTTAATCATATAATGCCAACTTGAGGCCATCTAGCTCATATTGGTATGCAAGATCTAGAGAATTAGTAGATATGATTGAAGGATTAGGAAGCCCAACAATATTTATGACATTAAGTGCAGTAGACTTATATTGGCCAGAGCTGTATTGTATATTAGATCCTGACTATCATTATGCCAATCTTAATCTGTTGAGAATTGATCAAATGACAGTTGATCTAATCCAACCTTCACACCTTTCTTTTGTCTTTTATATAGAGTCAAATTAATGTGACAAAAAAAGAACAAAATTGAATGGTAAAGGCAAACGAGCTCCAAATTGTAATCGATAAGTTTATAAAAAGTGTGCAACAATCCGACGATTGTATTGCGAGAGTTTTGTTCAACAACAAGTATTGTTAGAAAGTTCAAAAGGTGTGGTATTTTCTCTCAATATTAAATTGTATTTTCACTTTAAAATAACTTTTCGCCACATACTAAATTCTATTCATGATTTTTTGCACAGGATTGTTAGAATTGTAAACAAACAAACTTATAGAATTATATAAAGTCATGAATGATTTTCTTTATTAAAATTGTTACAATTAGATATGAATTATTTTGAACCTTCGACAGGTACATTTTGAAATTGAGATTGAATAAATTCAACAAATTGTAAACTCTGGTCTCGTCATTTCTCAATCAGGAAACCCAAGCACACTCAAAATAACAACATAAACAAAATAGTGAATTTTTTCGTAAATTAAAATTATTAAATTCAAATCCTATGATTGTTTCTTATTATTTTTATAAGCGATTAGATTGTTTTAGGGATCACTTTGTTAAAAAATTCTTCAACGTCACAGATTTTTGGTTCCATATTGAATTCTAGCACCGAGCTAGTCCTCACATGCATGGTGTTTTCTGGTTTGAAAATGCTCCTGATCTTAAGAATCTCCAACAAGATGATATTACAATAATTTAGGAAATCATACTATTTTGCCGAATGCATATCTACATGGCATCCAGATCCGTCTCAAACTTATGTTAAACACCCATCAAAATTACATATCTCTGATGTACCTGATGAAAATCTTGAAAAAGTGAAAATATCAATTGTTCTAGAAAACAATAATAATTCCCATTGCAATTTCCTTTCGCTATTATAATAATTCACAAATCACAAGGCTTAACATTAGATAAAGCTGTTGTAGATATTGGGGAAAAGGAAGCATCTATTGGACTTACATACATAATATGTCGCGTTTTCAAGAGTGAAAACACTTAAAGGATTAGCATTATATAGACGATTGCCCTTTGATAGATTAAGTAGTATTAAAATTCATATATCGCACTCATAATAAAACAGCGACTTAACTCGAAATTTGAATTCTAATTGTATATGTTAAATTCTAATATTATATTTGTCTTAAATCATTGCAATAGAGTTCAAATTTGTTTAATCCAAAATACTGAGATAAGTCTCTGTTTTATTAAGAGTGCGATATGTTAAAATGTAGAAAGCAGAAAGAAATCCGTATGAGGAACCTAATGTCACAATTAATATAAGTACTAAGCAATGATTAATAAATAAAAAAATCTTTGACAATGATTTGTCGTATGAATTATTTACCGATGCCCAATCAATAAATAAACCTATATGGAATATAATTATTTAAATAAACTGTCTTTAAAGTTATTACCAGGTAGAAAAATTACGCAAGCCCTCACAAAGCTCAGCTTTTTGCTAGTTATTAGGTCTGTGACTAGCTTTAACCTCTGTGATTGTACTGAGTCTGACAAAAAGCAAATTGGCAACACTTTTTTATATGTCTGCTGTCATAAATGTCACAATCGCTGTTGATTCTGTCTGTCAGCCACTCTCGCTGATTGTTTTCGCCCGATCTTGTTGGTGCCAACTGCTGTCTGCCAATCCAATCCAATCACATCAAAGATTAAAGTAATATAGATGTATCACATCCTTTTGTTCCAACGAATCTAACGTTTCAACATCCAGCTTTCAATCCATGATTATTATAGGTTATGTTGTTTGTTTATGCGTCAATAATTATTTAGGATTCTAAAACTAATTTACGAGTCCAAGTATAATCAGTTGCATTCCGCGGATGTCGTAATTGGTTGTCGCGCAAACTATCGAGGTTATGCACAAAAAAATAGCGAGATTGTAAACAATGAATCCTAAAAGTCCAGAAGCGCGAAATCGCGATGATAAACCCTTTGAGGGTATGGTTATTGACAGTGCAGAAGAAGTAGAAAAACTGACTAGCCGTAGTGCGTGCCCGCGATGTGGCAAATCTCGTATGTATTTTTGTTATACTTGCTTTGTTCCAGTAGCACCGCTTGAGGGAAGAATCCCAGTGTGCAGGGTAAGGCAGCATAATTTCTATTACTTAATATATCTTTATACTTTAGAACTAAGTTAAATATTCTTTCTAATAATTAAAAATGTGATTTCATTTCAGTTACCAATAAAAGTTGATATTATAAAGCACCGTCGCGAAATAGATGGCAAAAGTACTTCGGCACATGCAGCAGTTCTAGCTCCCTACGATGTAAATGTATATACATATCCAGATGTACCAGAATATGCTCTAGATGGCCGAACGGTTTTATTATATCCAGGAGCAGAAGCAAGCACAGTAAGAGAGCTTTACACAGGCAAAAGAAATGCTCCCAGTTATTCTGAACTATTACTAGCTGAATTACCATCAGGATATAATGTGGGTACACTTATGACAAAAGTTTTAAGTGATATTGAAGATGATCAAATATATCATGTGGCTAAGTTGCCAATAGATAGAGTGGTGTTGATAGATAGCACATGGAATCAAAGTAGAGGGATCTATGCTCATGATAGTCTACAAAAAATTCCTAAGATAGTGTTACAAAATAGAGCTTCACAGTTTTGGCGTCACCAACACGGTAGTCCACGGTGGTATCTCTCAACCATAGAAGCTTTACATCAATTATTGTTAGAGATACATCTATGTGCATGGGGCCGCAGTGAACACTATAGGGGTCACCTCACAAATCACTACCCAGTTCATAGCACACAAGAGAGACATTCACAATGTCAGCCTTATGAGGGACAATATGATAATCTGTTGTATTTCTTCAAATTCTTGTATGAAAAGTTACATACTTTGTATCAACATGAAGATTTATTAGCATATAAGAGACCAATGACATAGCATTGTTTTGTAATTGTTGTCTATAATACAACTAATTGTATTGCCTAATAAATTAGGCAGAGAAGTGTTCTATAAATGAGTAAAGAGTTACTTGTTGGCAGCACTGAATCTCTTATTCAGTGCTGCTTGAAGTACAAATTATTTTGAAAACCATCTGAATTGCTCAGGTTAATAAATAATATATTCAAATAAAAATAAATATACAAATAATATTTATAGCCTTTTATTTTTTGTAAAATTATCTCTATAATTTATTACACAAGTAACAAAAATTAAGTAATAACATAATATATGGAAAAGTGTGGACATTATTTTGTAACATACACACATCCACCCCTGTTTCCTGGAGGGGTAGGCAAATAATACAGAATCCCACTTACTATATAAATATACAGCAAATATTTTTCACATAATCACTATTATAAATTCAAAGGGAATTTGTTATATGTGACAAGCTATGCCAATTTGTAAAACTACTACAGACATTATATTACATACACTTACAGGTGTGCACATTATTAACTGTGCCTGCAGATATTAATATTCAGTGTATCTGCAAATTATTTGCTGTTTATAATTTACAAACAAATTATAAGTAGACAACACACAATAAATTGACAATAAGTAAACAATACATAAATGTGGAAACAAGATTTAGATTCAGTGTGAATCATATTGAGTAAGATGACTGTTTTTTTTTATTGTGTATCTGTTTGTAATAAATATATAGTGGGCGATATTTACATTATCATGCATGGATATCTGCAGATACACTTAGGAATATAAATATGCACATCACTATTGCTTAGTTTGTCATTTTCTGATACTTTATATTCACAAGATATTTATTTTATACCATGTACTAATCTAAACATGTTACAATTCAAACAATACATAAA
The DNA here is from genome assembly GCA_930367265.1 of Catocala fraxini. NCBI lineage: Eukaryota > Metazoa > Arthropoda > Insecta > Lepidoptera > Erebidae > Catocala > Catocala fraxini. The sequence goes on from OV884026.1 coordinate 17,462,015, forward strand.
GCTATATACTATGGTAGAGCAATTTTAAAATTTTGATTTTTATAATGCACTTCATTTAATAAACTGTTTTACACTGTTTTGATATTTATCTATTATATTTATTGCCTTTCATTTACAATTGAATAATCTGTTAATTTTAATGTCCTTTTGTCTTGTATGTAACGCTTATCCACGGGATAATTAATCATTTTCGGATCTTTTTATGATTGAATATACAAACAGTATCCCTAATGGCCGGTGAGGCCTGTTGTTATAGTTTACGCAAATCTAACACAAACACACTGCCGTCACTAGCACTAGCTCCAACCTTTGTACCGCGGGAGTTCCAGCATACCTCGAAGATACCTCCAGTGCCTTTGTATGAGTGCACAAGTCCTCCTGTCTGAGTGGACCAAATGTGCACACACTTGTCAAATGAGCCACTAGCAAGGAACTTGCCGTCAGGGGAGAAAGCCACACTGTAGACGGGTTCAGTATGCTTTGTTAATGTATGGATACACACACCCCTTTCCACATCCCATAAGCGCACAGTGGAATCAAATGATGCACTGGCTAAAATTAGATTCATATTTGGATTCTGTGTTCCAGGGCCAGTGGGTGACCATTTAATTGTGTAGATTTCCTTGGAATGGGCTTGTAAGTCATGTACACAGGTGTCCTGTTTCATTGACCAGATCTTCAGTGTCATGTCATCTGAACATGATGCTAATAATTGTCCCTGGGGATCCCATTTGATTGCATTCACTTCATTCTGGAATAAAAAAGACAAATTGTAATCGTATTGCCATCTACAGGTACTGTTACAAGGTCTGCAAGAGCACATAGATGAAATTTTAAGTTCATCCGTAGTTGTTGCGATCGCATTTCCATCGCAAAGTAATAGTCTAGTTTAGATTTAACTACATAAAATCTAAGTAAATGAAAGCTTGAAAATAATAGAAGTCAAACTCGAGAGCAGGCTCCCACACAGGAGTAGGTCAGTTTTAATGTGAGCTGATGTTGATACACACAGTAAGAATTTATAATACTATACTTACAGTATGCCCTTGGAAGCTTTTGATTGGTTTGTCAGCATTTAATTTGCAAACATGTATGCACTGATCTGTAGAGCATGATGCAAAAGAAGTATTCGTCTGCCAGTCGACGTCCAATGCTGGCGCTAAGTGAAAAGAAAACTGTTGTGTGCACTGTCCTGTTGATGCATCCCATATAATTGTAGTTTTGTCTACCTGCAATACAATTTGGGATATATAAGTCATGGTGTTACTGTATTTGTCACATTGTCAAAATTAAATCTATGCAGCTGAAATCATTGCGATCCTTTAAACAAAAAGATTTAACAGAATGATGGTAGATCTTTTAGCAGTCATCATTCTATAAAAACTTGAAAGATATTGCAGTTTTGTATAGAGAAGTCGACTTATTTCCGTATCTATAACACAGATGATTCTATAAGTAGTAAAGTTAATTGTTTCATTGGTTAGTCATAGATTTAAAAAAACGCTAGTGACTGGCAAGACACATTGCAGACATAAATATATTCATATTTACCCCAGCACTTAAGATATAGTTGCCCCGTTTATTCCACTTCAGTGCGAAGATGGGACCCTTGTGTTGTCCTAATGTAGACGCCAAAGTCCCATCTGTGGTCCAAATGCGAGCATAGCCGTCATATGACCCAGTTGCTAAAAGATTGCCATCACACTGCAAAGAAATAATAATAGTTACCAACTTAGAGACCATGAATAATACAAAATGATAGGATTAAAAATCTTTACAAAAGTAAGAAAACAATCGTTAAGCTTCTAATTGAACGAAAACCTTGACAAGTCTCATAGGTTCTGCATCTTTATTGTGCTGAAATTTGCAACAAGCAAATGTATATTCACAACTTCTGTAACTTTAATGTTCTCTACAAACAAAGCAACTGGCTGAATGGCTAATCTAAATCTAAGTCTATTATCATGTCACTGACGTAAAGGCCGTCATCTTACCTGGCGATCGGATCTCTCAAAAACGACTTTTGAGATATGGTTAAATAGGATGTTTCTTACCCTATGGGATCAAGGGATTTATTGGTATTTGAGTATTACTTACATTCCAGTCCAAAGATGTAACATCTTTGTTACTTGGTACCTCAGCTCCACCCTTTTGAATGCAGTGTCTCAGCACCAGTTGATTGGGAGTAGTTGCTGGATTGTCTGACATGTCCCATATTCTGAAATTAGCATTTAATTTTAATATCCCAATGGAGACTAATATGAATGCTTCAGATAGGTATGTTTTTCTTGCTAACTAGACATACTATAAATAGGAAGTTTTGTTGTTCTTTATCAATACTTCATATCTGAGGATAGTGACCAGTGTAAATCTGTCACTTATTTAATGTAACATAAGAACATTTTCACTGGGTTAGTTAGACAACATTTAAAAAGAGATGATTATGATACCAGTTTTCATATAGTATACAACTACATAGTCAATACAGATTTAGAAATATATTACCTGGCAGTACTGTCTCCAGATCCGCTGGCTAGTAAATCTGTGCTGGGGTTCCAAGCACATATAAATACTTCAGATTCATGACCTCTTAATACTGTCGCCTTACTAGCAGGGATCTCAATAGACTGGTCCATGTCCATACTCTCTGGAGCACTGGGAGTTGCTGCACCACCTGTTGTGGTTGCTGCACTGCAGGTTGTGCCCTGGTAAGATTGTAATGTAAGTATGGAAAAGATTTAAATAATCTGCTGTAATACATATAACAAATACTAGTTATTATTTTAAGGACTTTACAAATAATAACAATTTTGTTGCAGGTGTGGTTCATAAAATATAATTAAATATAGTACACTTACATCCACCCCATTCTGTTCACCACCAGACCCAGGGTCTGTCTTGATAGCCTGCTTCTGTGCATTGTGAGCATTTTGTCTTGCAGCGACAATATCAGGTGTGACTGCATCAATCAAACTTAGACTCTCCGTCAGACGTGTTTCTGTGCCTATAAGCATATACATATAAGGTGTATTATATGTACCTATGCAATAATTCAAATAGTAGTTGTTCAGTGAATATGAGGCAAATACTAGTAAAAGAAAATCAAATATTTAAATATTAATTTTAATGACTGTTGTAATAGTGTTCGGCTCGGTTTTAAGAGTGTGCATTCTGTTAGTTCATACTCTATCCAACATTGAGATAATATTCTGAGCATAAATTTACTCAATAACTCTCTTTCTTTTCTGGATTGCTTTTTACAACAGCTGACAATATACTAGTAATATTATTATTTTAATTATAATACATTTTAATTACAACATTAAATACCAATATTTGGAGCAAAAGTGGCTTATAAAGGTTATGTGATAACCAAAATGTTCACAACATTGTTTGAACTTGTGTTCTCAAATAAGAAACAAAGATGTAAATTGATGTTTGATTACTAAAGTACTGACATTCTAATAATTATTTAAATTAAATCTTTACCTTTCTTTTTTGTATTTATAAAAGTGGTATTTCCTGTTATTTGCTGAATAAAGTAAAAAATAAATGTCTTGTAGGAAGTTAACATTAACTTTAGAAATTAAACATGGAAAATGGTAAGTTGATGCTATCTGAGGACACAGATGGTATAACACCCAGTTCCTACATGTAAGACTAGATTTTAATGTCTGTAATATTAAATTAGATGAGTACTTTGTTATGGCCTTATTCCTATTCACACATGACAGGGGCAACTTAGTATGTATTGCTGTTAAATTTGTCTCTAAGGGTATCAGTGTTAATGATCTTGATTTTTAGGAAACAGTGTGATATTAGAAATGACAATACTTAATTTTTTTAATTATATGGACAATAATAATCAAAAATGTGATTGAGAGTTGATGTCTGGGGTTTAAATAAACAATGTGTGAATCATTAGATTCCCAAATATGTCATCAGAAGATGCAAGTGATGTGTTTTGAAGTGCTAACTAAGCTTTGCAATGATGTCATTAAATGGTTAAATCTGAAGTCTATATTTAGCAGTACCAATCATATACCTATTGAGTTGTAAATATGGTATAAGTGTGAAAAGAATAACAGAATTACAGGTCTTATAGATATAGACTTCAAATTACATATTATCTGGCAAGTAAAAGCGATATATTAGATTGTATTTAAATACCATCTTCTCCAATAGTGATTTCTGCTTCTGTGTATTGCAAGCCTTTTTGCAGTATATTCAACAATGCTGCTGGTGGCACCAATGCTCCATTGATGTTACTTTGAGATATATGAGACTCAATACCAAAAGTATAAGCAGAGTGATGAAAACCTGAAATGTTACTTTTGCTATTATCTTGAAATGTTACTTTTCATTACAATAGAACTGATCTGTCTGTCTATAGGTGTTAGCTGTAATAGTAATACCAACAAATTGTAATGTACGCACATTTATAATTTAGAATAACTATTTAAATGATTATCCAAATGAAATGTAAGGATACAATGTAATATTTAATAAGTATTATGAAAAAGAAACATAACATGTAAAATCTGAATGGTAGCGTCTGAAAGTTCAATGAACCATACCCGATTCCTGTAAATAACGGTACACAAGGAAATTCACTTCATCACTAGAAAAACTCATTTTGTATAACTATTTCATATATTCATGAGAAGAATATCCACGTCTAATATATAAAGAAACACAGGGAAAACATCTAACTAACCCCGTATATTTACTTCGTAAATTACACTAGAGTGAGCGGTTACATTTTCATTCACTCTTCTGTCTCTTACATTGCTCTATTGTCTATGGTGGTGTCGTATTCTCGGTGTGCTCAGTGCTATTGATAATACGAAGGTGATGCTGACATCAAGTGATGTAAATATTTTTGTCTATGGACTACGGCGACAATTTGTAGAGCTGAATTGAAAAATGTTGGAGAAAATTAGGAGAAGGAAGGCTGTATCTTAGTACCTTTGCCTAGCAAATTGATAGGAACTGAAACAAATAAAAACTATTTTCGTTCTTAGTTATCTTACGTCAAAAAAAGTGTTAGTGAATTAAATTTGGTGGTTTATTACAAGATTTTTCTGTAAATTGAATATATGATAAAAGTAAAGGTAAAATGTTTGTACATTTAGTATTTTTCATCAGTCTCTACTTCCAATAGCAGATTTTATATATTTTTTGCTTTGTCTTGTTTGGGATAATGACGCCATTTTGTCGCGCCGGCTGATCTTATGAATTATTATTTTGTAGATCTTCTCCTGTGGGTAGGGCAAGTGTTGTAATTCTTTATTATTAGAATACTTCTTTATAGTAAGACTTATAATTAGCACACATCGTTAAAAGGATCAAAATTACATAAGCTTTTAAAACTTTAGTGAAAAATTGATTGATTTATCTATCGCACCAATATTGCATTATATTTACTATATTTACAGTTTTATACGCATATATTTTTGATAAAATCGGTGGTGTTCTGTTAAATACGTATCATTTTCAACATCTAACATAAATTGGTCTAGTCTTGCGTTGTAAGTCAAAAGTTTATCACACAAAAGTGTGGGCTCAGATGAGTAGATGACTCGCACTCGTTTTGAGTCCTAAATTGTAATCGGATCACAGATGTAGTTTTCCTATTCCTTTTGTTGTGTGTGTAATATATGCAATATTTAATATCTGTTTGTATAGAAGCAATGTATGCTTTCTTATACCTGGACTTTTTTACATAGCCATTCTATACACAAATCGATTTACGAAATGTATACCTAAATACTTGATTAGGGATGACAGCATAATAATTTATAAAATTAGGAGAAACATTCGTGGGCTTAAATCACCATTAAATACTTTATTCTATGAGAAGATAATTTGCATTAGATTATGATGTATATTAATTTTCAGAAGGGTGCAATGATTAATCATATGTTTAAATAATGACTATATCAATGAAAGAACAAGACCAAATGCCAGGGGAGGTGAGTATTCTTTTTAAATTTAAGTATCTGTGTAGTAGTATATTATCCATAATTACATTACTTATATTGTTATTCAAATGCAATTTTCCTCTCAGTGTTAAATATTTGTCAAATAGTAGTATGAGGAAGTAGTACTCTATAACCAAAATATGACAAAACATGCATGATTTTAAGACTAATTAAAATTTAATTTGGTCTGATATTTATCTGATTATTTCAATATTGTTCTTTAACTTGTAAGCTGAACCATACCAAAACGTCATGATAAAAGCATAGTGTCTGGACTATATACCTTCATTAAAAGGAAGAAACTGATACATTTATATTATACTGATATATAACCAATGAATGATGATAGCCAATGCCTTCTTCACAAAGGATAAATTAAAAAATATATTTTAGATTTGTGATAGTTAACTTATTTTAGGTGCAAGCAATTGATATGTAATGCAATTATTTGGAAATGTTAAAATAACTTATAGGAATATTACAGAACAAAGAATTTCTATTGAATTTATTTTAGATGGCATTCCCCGAGGCCAAGTTAAAGGCACTGGAGGAGAAGATTTCACATCCCCGTTGGGTTGTGCCTGTGTTGCCAGAACAGGAGCTGGAAGCATTGCTTGTTGCTGCCACTGAGCTGGCAGCAAAAGGTTAGTGTAGTGTGACTTTCCTAGAGGTTAACTATATGTCCTAATTGGTTTATGTACTAAAATTTTTGTTCTGACCCTCATTTAATTTTTAAGCCAATCAAATAAGATTATTGATGGGCAATTATATTTTCTAGTAGGGTGTGGCAATGACATCTAGAAGGACATTTACTATCACAGTATTATTAACAATGCTTCTACAACTTGATTATAAATTATAGCCAGTCTATCTGTGAAATGTTTTGATGATATAGTTATTAATAACCTCTGGTACGGTAGAACATATGTCTATGTGAGATCCAATGTTTTGTCAGGTTTATTAGTTGTTAATGATATCTATAACAGGTAGCTTAAAAATAACAGCTAGTGTTTATTGTAATAATACACATGTCTGTTGCTTGAAGAGATAAGCATAGACTACAGATCTGGACATTACAATTATAATTTTACAACTAATTACATCTACTTCAAACCCGTTCTGTTTATATCTTATCATAAAAATAATTTAATGTTATTTATTATCAAATAAACATATCTGCTACAGGTGAAGATAAAAACAACCCAGCATGTCAGAGGTTTTACAATGACGCCCTCACAGTGTCCTTCACAAAGATACTAACAGATGATGCAGTCTCATCTTGGAAGAACAATATACAACAATGCGTTCGGTCAAACTGTGAGAAACTTGTCAAACTCAGTGTTATGAAGCTGGATGATCCAAGATTTTTGCATTTACTGTCTATGGCGTTTAATCCTAACAATAAGTAAGAGACTTTGATGTTTAATAACTTTACATGTATGATATCTTATTTATAAAATTGTCTACTGCTGACCTTATCTCGGTATAGGGAAGGGTTAGGTCATAGTCCACCAAACTGGTTAAGTACGAGTTGATCATTTATTATAATATATGCATCACCCTAGCTTTTTTATAATCTTATTGCATATTATATGCAGAAATTTTTCTATTGATATAAAAAACAATAAGTTGTTCAAATAAAAGATATGTTTAATTTGTAGTAGTTGTGTTGATTTTCTTATATTCATCTGTGGCAGTATCTGACACATGATAGTGCAATATATTTAATAACAATTTTAAACCTCAACATGATAAGGAATTAAATGCATTTAGCCTTATAATCCTTATCATGTTATGGTTTAAAACATTTGTTCACAAATAAGGTTTCACCAAATATATGTATTTTTGTTAAATAACTATTATTCAAACTTCTACTACTGTTCAAACATTAAGCAACTCTGTAGAACGCGCGTTCAAATATTTGGCTTATAGAATATAAACATACATAAATTATACATGAGTTATTGATGTTTTCAGATTTCATACATTTAATGCATCTAGAACAAGTGAAGGTCTGTCAGTAACATCGCCTGGGCAGGGCACTACGCAGGAGGCTGAGGTGTTTGCTAGGTCGCAGGATCATCGCACACCTCGCGGGTGGCTGGTCCATCTTGTTAATGTGTATGTATTTATCAATCTACTAAGTTATTTCAAAAATGCAGTCTTGTCATAGGATTTCTGATAAGTATTTGCTTGGCAATGTATGATATTATATTATGTTACCTACGATTATAAATTTAAAGAATAATTACTTTACTGTCCAAATGTTTAAAACCATTAAGCTATGCACCACCTCAGGCATCTTAAATACCAACTCAGTACCGACTTTATATAAAATTTGATTAAGCAGTTGCTATATAAAATAATTGAGGAGGCATACTTACAAAGTTATAATTAACCATGCATTTAAAGTGCCTTGTAACTTAGGATATGCATAATTTTATTTAACAGGTTTGGGCAAGCAGGTGGCTTTGTAAAACTTCGTGAACGGTTTGAAACAATCATGGGGTTTCAAAAGTCGGATCTCACAGCATCTGTTAACTCAGAAGAAAAGGTGTCTGCAGAAATAACAGAGAAGGAGAATGAAGAAAACAAATGTGATAAAGTTGACAGTACTGAAAGTGCCCCAGTGATAGCTGATAATGGTGAAGTAAGTATTATTTAGACTCCATTTTACTTTGGATAGATAGTAATTCACATAAAGTTGAGTATTTGAACATTTATGTCTACTTACATATACAGACGCACACATATATGTTGGCGTATATCGATCTCGTAGGAGAAGGTCGGGAGTACTGCTTCTCTTTTCGGTGCAATTTTCTTATCATTTAAGTATTTGGAAGCTAATGACTATCGATAAGCATAATGTAAAAATTTATATTATTATATTGATATATGCAATGATTATCGATAAGCATAATGTAAAAATTTATATTATGATATTGATACATAATTTATAAGAATTGTCATAAGAAACTGGCCAATTTAATATGTAGTATAATATCACAATTTGCTATGTCTTATATGTATGGCATGTCTGTTGTCTGTAATTCTATATGTATTCTTTACAAATAGGATTCAACATACATAGACAGACAATGTTGCCTCTAATCCTCGAAAAAGATGTAGGCTGAGATTTATAAAGCCTTGCTAGCTGTGTAATAAGTCACAAGTGTAATTGGAGGGTGAGTCTATCGCCATCTAGCTTGAGAATATTCTAACAGAAAACTTAATATTATTGCCGCCCTACGAATTAATTTGGAGCTTCTCGACCGGTCGCAAACATAAATGGTAATTATGACATTTCATCTATGGCGCAGTCTTATAGTGTCATATCACATTGAAGCCAAAAACATTGCTACTATTATGATAAGTTTATAGAAGTAATATCAATAGGTATCTCAATTATCCCTTAAACCTTGTTTTTATCAAGGCGGAATTAAGAAAATATATAATATCATTTATTTATACCTTAATTTACAGTGCTCTAAAATTAAATGAAAATACACGATTACGTTGCGCCAGCGACTTCTTTAGGGTTCTCTAGGGATCTGGTTTTATGTTATTGTAGTAGGTGTATAATAGGTATAATTATAATATAGTTACATAATCTATTTTATTGTGCTCAGTTTTCATAGACCGGTAGTAGTATCATCTAATCTAAAGTATTGCAAGACATTGCTTAAAATGGAAGAAGAGTCTTTATCGAAATTCACAAGTCAGAATATATATACAACAAAGTACGCAAAAAAAAAATTTTTCAATAATAAGCAGACACAAACTTAATACACTGTTACAGATGCTATGGTGTACAGAAATACTTCTGGTGTACAGAAATACTTCAAAAAAAGAAGTTATTTCTTATTCTACTTGTCATTTACCTAACATAAATTACTACGTTAGGAGACCGCTTGACTGAACTACCTATACGTTACGTGTGTTCAAGTGTGTTTATATTATTTCTCGATCATTGCAATATAATTATTTTCCTTAACTTCTCTTAATACGTAGTACCATTTATATTTAAATCAAAACTAGATCTTTTTTATGTAACTTTTATTATAATTACTTTTTCTTTATTATATTAATTTCTTCCTAAAATGTCAAAATAATAATTTACTACCTGCTATCGATAATAATTAAGGATGTTTCTAGATAGTTTCACAATTAACGTTCCCTATACGTCAGAAGCGAATGTAAGTTATTGCATAGCGCTTGCAAGATGTGGGTAGAAAGAAATTAAAAAATATATTTAGAAAAATAAATAAAATATATTTCAAAAAATAAATAAAGTATATCACGATGACCCATGAATCATTTGTTGTTTTATAATTATATTGTAAGTAGCTTTGCTTGTGAACGTTGTGATAATAAAATTGACCTGAATGACGATCCTATTGCAATTCTGGAAGGTGTGGACGACTAACAACATTTATACCTGTTTCTGATGAAGCTTAGGACACCGGGGTCCGCTATATCTAGTCTAACCAGAGTTGGCACAATTCCTGTTTTCAACAGAGCGACTGCCGTCTGACCTCCCCAACCTAGAGGGCCAACGGTATCCTGATGTTAGACTAGATTGGGACTCCGGCACTCTCACTCACCGAACGAAACGCGACGGTATGCCTAGGTATACTGCCACTTCACGTCGATTTTATGTGAGAGGGTGGTGCCGTTCCCGAATGAGCCGATCCATTCATGCTGAAACCATTGTGGCTCTACTACTGTATTCATAGTTAAATATATTCTCAATTTTTATTCTTGTAATCGAAATGCACGCTAGAGAAGCAGCTGGCAACTAGTATTATAATTTTAATATCGATGTTCCTTGTGCACAACACTATCTATTCCATACATTAGTTCAGAAAAGGCACAATACTGACGCCATGGACGACTAAAGAAGTTGCCTAGTGATGTCAACAAATAAGTCTTATTTAAATATTAAAAAAGGTATTCTGGCGTATTTCCTTTTTGTACTGATTTAACACGGAGAAAAACGTAACTGAAGTGTATGATAATGTGTATGAGCAGTAACAGAAACAAATAAAACAAAATATAAATACGGTTTGTTAGCTTTTCATATATTTTTTTCGATAAGGATGTCTCAACCCTATCGTCAAAGTGCCGCCGTTTACGCGAAAACTGGTCGCGGCGTAGCTGGCACGCTTGTTAGTTTTTCTTGCGGCATTCAAAGGCTTAAAGAAATAGTACATATTGAATGAATGAATTTATTATTTCACTGATCATAACATACATGAGATACAATTTTAAATGCAAGCATATCAGTCATGTTAGGTACAAATTGTTTGCGGCTGGTACTTAGAATAGGTAGAACCTGTGCCATAAGTACCAGCAACCTTCCAATTATACAGTAGATTTATAAAACTGACATATATAACATAATGTTGAAACAATGTGGGTACATTTACATTTACTAACAAAATTATCTATAAAAGACTTCCAAAACAAATCAAACAAAATAAACAACAATTAAAGGAACTGGAGCATAATAATTTACTAAACCTGACTAAACCTTGTGTGTTAGTTAATATCTTTGTGTGACAGTATGTGAGTGTATGTGTGTGTTAAGTTATTGGATGAAGAAGATTCTCTGTAAATTGTTCTGAATAGAGTGGTGTTATGTGTGTTGTGTTAGTTGTCGTCGTCGCTGGAGCAGGCGCCGAGCGGCGAGACGCGCGTGGCGGCCGTGTGGCAGCTGCTGCGCCCGCTCGGCCTCTGCCACGAGCTGCTCACCTCGCACACCGTCACCGCCTACCTGCTGCCTGTACTTGTAAGTCACTTATACACTCACTAATAATTCTCGTTTTCTTCATTCAGATATTGAAAAGACAACCAAAAAAAAATATCCTTAATTTAATGGTATCTAGTTAATTCCTAATTGGTCCGTGTGATAAAGTATTGACTAATCTCGCGCTAAACACCGGCTGTAACATTATCCAGCAAATTCATAGATCTTTTGACCAAACTATGTAATTGGAGTGCAGCATACCTGTTCCACAACCAAACCTGAGTTTCTGAACACCAAGATGAGTTTACAGCATATTAACTACCTAGCAAGACAACCAGTTTGTTATGTGAACAAACTTATTGCCTTGTATTGTGTGGGCAGTAAATTTGCCGTATTTAAAGGATGCTTTATTATTATTATTATTTCATTCAGCAGCCATGGTCACGGGGAGACTCCCCGTGACCATGGCTGCTGAAAAGCAACCAAAACTGTAAAAATAACTTAAATCTAAATAGTTTAATAATCATTTAATTAGCTTAAAAATTAGTAAAGTTTAATAGTAGTAGTAGTGTAACAATTTTCAAAATTTTGTAATAAAGTGTCAAATAAACAACGCGATAAAATCCGTATATAGCAGTTTAATTTCAATGAATAATATTCGCGTAAATAGAAGACAATATTATATTATTATTTACTTATGATTTAACTAATTATGTTAGGATAATCATAAGTAAATAATATTCTATCATGTTTTTTTTTTTTTTTTTTTAACGTGGGGCAATGCTTGATGCATTCCCCTCCGCGGGGGCGTGCGGAGGGGTTATGTCGGACTCGCCGGGGTAAAAGAAAGATGTTAAGAAGAAAATGTACCTCCCGGAATACCGACTAAACCTACCACGGTGTTCCTCGACAAAACCACTATCGACGGGGCCGCGCGAATCACTTTCGCATGCGGTCGCGACCCCGCCGAGGTTTCGGCCCGCCGTATGAAACGGCAGGCCACTACGCAAAAGACCTACCCAAAGGCACTTCTCACAATAGTATCCCTACTGTCCCCCCTAGAGGGGAGACGGACTCGAAACAACAGAGGCGCGCGTGGGATCACGCACGCCGCCTCTCGGACCTGGTGCTGAACGGATGGCGGGCAGGCCCACAAAGCCCGCCACCCCCAGGTCAAACCTCAGGGTGGCTGGAGGTCGTCCCGCGCCCTCCGGCGCCCGGCTCTGCGGTTGGGGAGAGGGTTCAAACGCTCCCTCTCCCGCTCCGCCGCCTCCTTGATGGAAATGACTTCCTCACAAAAGGAGGCGACGGCGTTCCACGACCTCTCACTCCGGACCATAGACTGAACTACGGCCGGGAGCGAGAGGGCAACCAATCCGACTGCCGCGATCAATTCACGGCGCTGCGATGCCCAGGCGGGGCAAACCGCCAAAGTGTGCAGCGCCGTGTCCTCAACTACGTCGCGGCGTACACTAACCACTACGCCATCGAGGCCGACAAAATCATCTTAGGCTGCGGGAAGAGGTCGAGAAATATGATTAGCTAGCTGGGCAATATTAATGCTACTTTTTAATTTGATGTAGATTAATTATTAATGAACTTTCACGTAATTTTAAATTATTGTTAATTATAAGTTTACTATTACAACAACAGAAATTGCAAAAATCAAAATAAGTTTTTAAATTTTAGTGAATTAAATAAAAATGTATACTTGATTTATTCACATTATATCTAAACAAACTGCAGTAAATATTAAAAAATTCCAACAGACAGTAGGTACAGTGAGTTCTATAATGGTATAAGCCGGTAATTGACGCCATCTTACGGAAATCCATACAAGAACTGTTAAGTAGTTTATTTATATCGTAATAGTCGGTGGTGCACTACTATAAAATAAAAAGGAGTGGATTTCATAATAACTAAATTTTGATAAATTGACTTTCAACATTTTTTTTATCTGTGTTCATAATAGTTTATTTAAAAAAAAAACACATTTCAAGGTAAACATGAAGCAAACAAATGGATTTATAAAGGGAAATGCCCAAGCGATTAAGGGAAATAGTATCGGTATAAATATTACAGTGTCAAGATGAAAACTACTGTTTAAGATTCGTATTAGTAAGTAGTTTAAGAAAAATAAACATCACGTATGGAATTTGCCGGGTTTCAGAATAATATACATGTGTGAATTTTTTTAAATAACAGTAAGATTAAGATCTACTTAAGCTATCGCTTACAGAATATAATTACCTATATAAGTAAGAGAATACAATTTAAAGACTAATGCCCGTTTTCACTCATAGGCCCCTAAGCTCCACCTAAGTAGGTGTCTTTTAAGCTAGGGGCATCCCTTAATCGAATACTTAACTAAATTCAATTTCACCATACTAGGTATCACCTACGAAGGCATTCCCTAAGTAAGTTTCAGTTAACGTTTTCTAAAGTCACGTTACTGACATCGATGTTATATCGATAAGATGAAATTTCTATATTTCTTTTCAAATGAATGGTATTAACAGTAGTATTATTAATATATTGAAAAACAATACTTTTTTTACATATTTTGAACTTTATTCAGTTTAATTTCAAAATAAAGATATTTTCGGTGCATGCGTATAGGCTGTAAGACCCGTGTTCCTTTGCTTTTTTTGGCAAATGAACGAGAAACCTTATGTCATTTCTTAACATACGTCGTCGTGTGATTATTTGGAACTCCTATTCGTGTTAATTAAAGCTTACATCTTTTGTTATCTTTGAATTCTCTCAATTTTTCTAATAAATATAGAACACTCTGTTTAGATAACCTATATCTCATGAAAAAGTCGACATCGTCGTATTTATCGAAGTGGTTGACTCTTTCACGGTCAATGCGTGGTCTTTTTACTATTTGCTGAATGTTCTCTAGAGTCTCAATAGCTTCTAGACTCTCTATAAAGTGCCCTAAATCATTTTCCATGATAGGAAACACGTATGTCGCGTATGGATAAACAATATTCTGTTACCTAAGCATAAGAGTAGTTTAAGGAGCCAACAATCGGGCCCTTAAATATAAGAGCTGCTTTAGAGACTTAAGTGACACCTAAACGTTGGTGAAAACGAATTTTTTTGTTCCCTAAAAGCTGCTAAGGGATACTTATTTGTTGGTAAAAACGGGCATAAGAGACTTAAAGTACCTACGGAACTTGCCATAGTGGTGATATTTAATGGAGTCTCTATCTCCCAATCTCTATTCACAAGGAGTGTCTGTCTCACAGTTAGCAAAAAACATACTACGGAGTCTTTTTCTCAAAATACATATAGTTAATATAGCAATTGAGCACAATAATACACGAAAAATAACAAATTCAAACAAAACTGAACATACAATCTCTTTGTCAATTATTATTACTAGCGCCAAAATTGGGCGCCAACGACACGATTGACAAGTAAGGCTAAAGTGTTGCTAAAAATAATAAGAAAAATAATCGATTTACATTTAATTAAAAATCGATAACTAGCCGCCATCTTGAGCCGATTAGTTCCTAGTGATTCAAAGCTAATGTTTTATTTAATTGGTACTAGAGCTTCGTTTAGTTAGGGACCAATTAAGTTTACTGATACGATACATACAGGATACATACAGGTAACGATTTTTTGGCAATAAATACTATTTTATTCAATATTTTTTCATTATCAATATTTATTTTACTCGTTAGTTTTAAATATTATTATGTAATAACAATGTCGACTGATAGTCATATAGAAAATCAATTAAAATCAATGTGTCTGTTTAATAATGTTTTTATTTTTGTTTAAACAAAAAATCTGTAACAGAAAATTATGATACAAAATAAAACAACTAATATTTCACGTTTATTTATTTGGCAAATGTGAGACTCCATATTACGTTATAAAATCATTATAATTATGAATAAAAATTATCTATATTATAGACTTGTGTCACAGCTTAGATTTTATTCATCAAGCGATACCGCATATGGTCATTCCCCTTCATAGTGGGTAGTTTATTTTATAGATACTTTCGATGACTCGCTATTCTGTTCGTACGCAAACATTATTCTATCCCTGCGTACAACTGTCTTTTCGGTTGAGATTATGATTTCTTATAAATTTCACCTATTTGCTGAAATGAGTACGCGTTGCAATATTTATAAAACAACGCCATCTAGTTGATTCATATTCATTCTAATTCGAGTATTCACAGGATTTTGGACCTTAAGATATCTATGAACTTTTACAGGTGACTGTACATTGTTTCCCAAAGCTTTGCTGACAAGCTTGTCATTTAAATATTGGATATGTGCTTGTAAACAATGATATAATATATAATATTGTACCACATACATACAACACCATCTAGCCCAAGCTAAGCAGAGTTTGTACTATGGATACTAGACAATGGATATATATAGTGGTGGACATATAATTAGAAACACTTGCGACGTATTTCACATTATACAAGGCACATTGCCGTAAAGCTTTTTTTGTTGGAAATAAAGCAACAAAATGCATAGAATACGTTCAACAACTAATAATTCATTAAAAAACAAATAAATATCCAAGTTTACAACTACCATTTAGATATTTAGTTACGTACAAACAACTAAACGACATTTTCAGTACCATCCGTCATGGACAAGTAATTAGAAACAATAAAGAAATGAGGTAAAAATCAAAGTTATTAACGTGTTAACGTCATCAATTTCAAATTATTTATGTAAAATTATGGTTGGCTTACAAAATGTCTTAAAAAATAATATTTAGTTGCATAGCCTTTGTTATTAATGACGGCTCTGCAACGACGTGGCATTTATTCAACTAATTTCATACATTTATCGAGTGTGATCGAGTTCCATGCTTCAACAAAGGCTTTGTAAAGTTCATTTTGTCTGGACGGAGTATTGTAACGGAGACTTTTTTTTTAACGACGTTCCACAAATTTTCATTCGGATTTAAATCGGGTCTATTTGCAGGCCAGTCTAACATGGTTGCTTACTAAGCAAGGATTTAACATTGCGGGAAGTGTGTTTTGGGTCGTTATCGTGCTGAAAAATCCAGGTCACAGGCAAATGGTCGTCGGTGTAAGGAATCATTGTCTCTTCTAAGATGTTTTTGTATTGAAATTGATCCATTATACCTTCAATCTTACGGACGGGTCCAACTTAGCAACCAGAAAAACATCCCCATACTCTAATGTTACCACCGCCGTGTTTGACTATGCTCCTCGTGTATTTATAATCAAAGGCATGGTTTATTGGACGTCTAACGTAGCGTTTGCCGTCTGAATACACCATATTTATTTTTGTTTCATCCGAGAATAACACTTTTTCCATTCTCGTACTTACGGTCCAGTTAAGATATTTATTTGCAAATAATAATCGCTTCTCTCGGTGTTGCTTGGTAAGAAGCGGTACCTTTCGAGAAACTATCCCGAACAATTTAACTTCCACTAATCTGCGGTGTACCAGTTTAGAGGAAATATTCCTTGGGTCATCAGGTGGAAAAACTTCATTTCTAATCTCGTTGGAGCCTTTAAACGGGTTTTGTTTAGCTACACGTATAATTTGCAAATCTTCCCGGGTTGACGTTTTCCTTGGACGAGCCTTTCTAACAACACTTTTAGTAGTTTCGTTTCTTTTATAATGAGCAATAGCGTTGAAAACTTTCTTCACAGAACATTCTAGATGATTAGCAATTCTTCTATAAGTCCACTTTCGATCTAAATGTAATTTAACATTAATTGCCTAGTTGACTCGTCACAACTCTTATTTTTACCCATTTTTAACTAAACTTATTATTCACGTAATTCCAAATTGACGTTTAATTGCCGCCGAAACTACAGAAAAAGATAGAAAGAGGTTTTTTTTTAAATTTCAAAAATTTAACGAACTGCATCCTGTTCCTTATTAGTTTTCCAAGCGGCCAGTAATAGAAATTTAACTATCATTCATATTTAAACTCTTTTAATAATTAAAGATACAACAGATTTCTTTTTTAAATATTTTATGCGTTTTTAACTCATTGGCTATATTCTGGCATAGTTAATAGTGATTTAATCTATATATTTTTTATCCATAACGATAGTTCATTCGTTGTTTACCTAAGTTTTATGTACTGTTTCTAATTATATGTCCACCACTGTACATTTTTTTTAAATACATACTTATTATACATAGAAACACCCAGACCAAGAGAAACATCCATGTTCATGCACACAAATTTTTGACTTGTCTGGCTATTGAACCCGCGACCTCAGGCGTGGCAGTCGGTTACACTAACCACTACGCCATCGAGGCCGACAATAAAATAAGTTGTGTCTTAAGTTCTTTTATCGTCATTTGCATCGTAATTGGACATTCACGTGGATATTCGTTAGCGATGTATTCATACGCACTTCTGTTCTTTTATACGATACCGATAGTAATATTTATAAAAATATTATTGACGATACCGATAACGATGCGGGCACGGCAGTCGATATAATTTGTGTAATTTTTATTTAGACTGTTAACTATACAAAAACAAAAGCTAGCAAACAAACAAAGCTTTAATTAAAAAAATAACCAATTGGATAACAAAGTTCATATTATACAGACAGAATCTTTTGTTTCAACGTCGTCGTCATTATTATTACCTAACTTTTGTATTGTATTATGCTTATGATAACATAGCTAACATATACATATTTAGTGAAAGAACTGGTATAATCACTAATAACTACAACTAAGAAATTACTTTTTTATTTTATTACACGATGAAAACAAACAACTAGTGGAATGAAATTATAAAACGCGGGGATTCCCCGAGCGTAAATAGATTGTGACCCATGATACGCATTACAATCTGTTTACGCATTTACGCGTGCGTGTATACGGACGACTAAACGCGATGATGGCGCGTTTTCATGATAGATTATTTATAGCGCGGAATTTAAAATGTATCGGTGTATACCGATATACCGGCAAATCCACTATATCATCGATATTTCAGTATCGGATACATCCCTAATCTTCGTTCCGTCTTTTAAAGAGGTACTGGCTCCAATAAAAACATAGAACATAATAAGGATATAAACTAACTGCAACTTTTTACAGGAATGTATTCCTACACTGCTGGAAAGTCTAACTGACGAAGAACTTAAGCGGGAGGCGCGTGGTAGTGAAAATAAGACTGACACTGTTTCTTGTTTAATACGCGCGTGTAAATACGTCTCAGTGAAAACACCCCACCATCACAGTTTGTTAAAATGTAAGTACCGATCTTATCTCACTTAATAAATACAGGAATTACAAACTCGCCTCAAGATCGATCAATGATATCAAGAGGTACAATGTTGTTGAGAGAAGATCTTCGCTTGGGTCGGTAGTATACCCTGTAGCTGCTAAGGGGTGTAGTTCAGTACCTCCCCTGTGCCGCTACACTGTATGCTATTGATTCCAATTCGCCAGTGAACAAATCAACGGAACAGCCATCAAGCAATTTCGTGTATGTAGTATTTGACTTCAATTTGTGTCTGTGTCACATTTATTTAACTATAATGAATAGTATTAAATAATTTCCTGTAATTTAAATTTACTGGAATATGAGGAATAATTATCCGCAAAGTAATGGGATTCTAACAAAGAGGCATAAATATTTGCTTTTTGTCTTCCTAGCTTGTAATGATAAAATGTTATTCCCACTTGACTGTTGAGCTTACTAGTAATCTGGCAACCTCAGAACAAACACCTTATGGAAATAATATTTGTATGATCCAACACTTCTTTAAAAAAATACATCCGGATCGTGTTTACTTAATATAGATATGAAATAATTTTAATGAATATTTATGAATGTTACTATGTTTTCAGCACTAGAAATGTTTCGTTTAAAAATGATTTTACGATTACTACAAATGTCGTCATTCAATGGTAAAATGTCGGCTTTAAATGAAATCAATCAACTCATCAGTACATTTTCCCAACAACCGAAACCAGAATGGCTCACACCTGCTGTCATCACAGTAAGACAATTTTGAATAACTTATTATTACAGGAATCAATTTTAACTTCTTCCAATAACTAAATGCGTTTTAAGGGTGAATTAATGTTATATTTATGCTAAATTCGGGATACAATTTTAAAAACTAGCATCTATCAAACTAATTAAACATGAAGAAATAAATCCGGCTTAGTTAACACCCAATAACTATTAAACTTCTGTATCATATGTGTTATAAGGCCAATTAATATTATAATGTTGGGTAATAATTACTATTGCAAAAGTATATCGTATCTTTATCATACTAATAATTTTAGTTTACATTTGTTTGTTTACGAAGATTCTACATTGACATAAGCATAGTTCTCAGCATCAATAAACCTTGTGAGGATGTTCAAATTTTTATATCTAACATTAAATAATTGCGATATCTGTTTCAAGTTATTTATGTGGTATCCTATACTAAATTCTTTGTCATATTTACAGAATTGGATCCGTGAAAATAAAGTAGTGGATATAGTGTTACGAGATTCTCTTCACCAGCCCCAATACGTAGAGAGGTTAGAGAAAATGCTTAGGTTTATGATCAAAGAGAACTCACTCACAAGAGATGATCTGGACGCGATATGGAAAGCCCAACATGGCAAACATGAAGCTATTGTGAAGAACTTACATGACTTACTAGCGAAACTCGCTTGGGACTTCACACCGGATCAATTGGATCATCTCTTTGATTGTTTTAAGGTGAGTTACTACAAGTATTAGATATTTTCTTGTAAACATAGTATTCTCTTGGTTGCCAGCTACAATGGTCAACGAGTACGATGATATTCATCGTTTACTTCAAAAAGCCGAGTGCACCAGGAAAAAAAAATTCTATGTTTTGGTATTCTTTAAAGCCATGGATGAATGTTTGTGAAGCCGCCGCGACACAGGACATTCCTAGTGCAAAAAATGACTTAAAATCAAAAATCGAGAAGCTACTACATGCATATTACTTTACAGGCGAGTTGGGCTACATCAAGCAAAAAGCAAAGCGATAAATTGCTAGAGGTTATAAGAAGACTTGCAGAAGATGACAAGGATGGGGTAATGGCAAACAAGGTAATATTTTTGTATATTTTAATAATGTTATGAATAGTTGGTTCTTACAAATCTGTTTCTAAAGAGTTTTGTACTCCCAGCAAAATTCGTTCATTGAATTTTAGGAGATACCAAAGTAAACTGACAGACAGTCAAAATTCTAAATGCATTGATTTGGGTTGACATGTTTCTAAATTGAGAAAAGATCGGTAATTTATTTTTAATTCCTTTTAAATGGTAATTTTGTCCCTGCACATTTGTACCTTCTATAACGGTCCATGAAATAAGCAATTATTGCCACGTTTATCGAGATTTATCAGTAATAGCAATCTTATTTCTTTATCTATTAATTATAATTTGTAGGTATTAGTACTTTTTTGGAATTTGGCGCATTCGGATGAAGTTTGTACGGAGATATTGGACGTAGCATTAGCTAACCTCATCAAAATACTGGACTACAGTTGTAGTCAGGACCGCGACGCACAGAAGACTCTGTGGTTGGACAAGTATGGCTCCATTCCTTATTATTTACATGAATTAATAACTTTTAAACTTTTGCGTTGCATGATATATATACACCGTGAATTTATAGTCGTTTTGGAACCGAAACGTGGTAACTTAGGATAATTAGTAGTATCAATAAAAAATAGTAAATTAATTGTACTGTGTATAGTAAAAAAGTTGGAACATGAATAATATTTTTCACTTATTCGAGTTAGATCGTAGTAACGCACGGACAATTCATTCACAAACGCATGCACACGTGTTCGCGCGGCTGCGAACCGTCGTCGGCGGCGGCCGGCGTTGCCACTCAGTCGCGTAGGTACTTATGAACGACGCACGATAACTACGTGTATCAGCTGATGCCTACACAGATCGACGCAAAAGAGCCGCGTGTATCCCGACCGAGTCCTATGCGCGATTTAAAAACTAGTGACTACACAAGTATTAATAAAATTAAGTAAATGTAATAACTACGAAATTGATAATAGGCATATCGCAGTTCAATAGAGCCAATATCAGCTGATACGAGGCAATGCGTTATCTCCTTTTACTATGAAAAACCCTGCATTGTGAAACATCACAATTAATACGTAAATGGATACTCCAATTTCTCCTTCATACTTTACACGGGCTTAGGACCGTCGGAAATACTTTATCTGAACATTACTCTTCGATAAATAGCTAACTTTATTTATGATCTAATAAAAATAATCACAGGGTGAAGGAACTCTGAGTATTTCAGGCGTATTTAAAAAATTGGAGCTATATACAAAATAATCAACTTACGTATCTATGGACAGTTTATTTACAAATTATTTACACTTTCCTGTATCGAAGCAACTGCTCGAAATGAAGTCCGCCACGTTCAATACACAAACGAGCACGTTTGATACCATTGTCTTTAAGTTTTCTTAATGTGTCTCTATCACTTTTAACTTTATCAAATGCGTCCACTACGTAACTCGTCACGACTTTCATGTTCACGAGAATACACGAGTCTTTTTATTTCCGACCACAAGTAAAAATCTAGAGGCGTTAAGTCCGGGCTTCTCGGCGGCCAAGCCACGGGACCGCCGCGCCCAATCCACTTATCGCCAAACTCATTGTTGAGGTAGGCACGTACTGAACTTGCATAATGAGCGGGACAGCCGTCGTGCTGGTAGTACATATCGTGTATAATCGATAATGGTACTTCCTCCAATAGCTTGGATATTACTGTTCGTAACATTTCTAAATACGAGCTACCCGTTAGATGACCTTCAATAAAAACAGGCCCTATTAAACGGTCGTTTACAATACCGGCCCAAACATTCACACTGAACCTCACTTGGTGGTGGTCTTCCCGTATTAAGTGAGGGTTTATAAGAGTCCAGTAATGTTCATTGTGCACGTTGTACAATCCCACTCGAGTAAACAATGACTCATATGTCCACAGTATGTTCGCGTTCGGATTATTCAACAACCACTCACATAGGGCGATCCTTGCTGGTGCATCATTGTTATTTATTACGTGAGCACGACGAAAATGATAAGGGTGTAACCCATTGGTATTTAATGTTTTCCATATAAAGTATTGGCTAACATTAAATTCTTGAGTCGCCATTCTCGTGCTTCGCCGCGGATCCCGCTCGAAGTACTCCAGAATATCCTCTTCGATCTCCGGGGAGTCATTAAGGCGTCCTCGGCCATGCGCATGAGTCGGCGTACGGAATTCTCCATGGTCGAGAAGGCGCTGAGTTGCAGCCAAGATAGTGGGAGTGGATGGCACTTGAGGACTTTCAATTCCTCGTAGCTGCAGCGCATTCAAATGCTCCGGCTGGGAGTATAAGCGTCTGGCCTGTTCCAAATTGAAATTGGCAACAGCATATAGCTGTACCATTGCCAAGTACTCAGCGTTAGAATATTCGTATTGACGACTAATTTTCGCGTGACAATGAATAATTACGTTACGACCATTACGCGCGCGAGTTGCTGCAGTACTGAAGGGCGGGAAGGGGTGCGTGCGGGGCGCGCTTGCACCAGAGTCGGACGGGAAAAACCGCTCGCGCTCGCTCTGCCGGCGCCTGGGGTAGTGTGCGGGGATTGGCGGGCGGCGCGGGCGCGGCAGTTTCTGTGTTTTTATTGGCGAATGTTTTAAGTTGTCAAACATGAATGATATCGATCGTAGTGACGCGTAGGTAAACGTAGTACGTGAAATTGAGTGGCGTTACTACGAGTTCTCATTTATTTCTCGTAAACGACATTAAATTTATTGTTTCTAAAAAAAAACATTTTATTTTATTAAAATAATGAGTTTAATCGATTCTATTATTGATATAGAGTATAAGGTTTTCGGTTCCAAAACGACTACAAATTCACGGTGTGTATATATATATATATATATATATATATATATATAATACATGACGGGTATTACCGTGATCAATGATCAGACATAATGTTACATAAACGTTTTACAAAAAGCACAGAGACTTAAATTGACGTTACTGTTTATTTAGATGTGTTGAAGAATTGAAGACCAACGAGAAATGGGTTTTACCAGCACTTAAAATGATGCGTGAGATTTGCTGCCTGTACGAGGCGGGCGGCGGGACCGGCCTGCGACCACACGTGACACGACAGGAGCTCATCGACAGATTGCAGACGCAACACTCACTCGTAATACTCGTCACTGACTCACTTACTCATTATATGGATGCAGTCAGGAATAAACTTGCAGGTAATATCATTTGTATATATCGTATTTAGATTCTTCAAATGTACTGTACTGGAATGCCATCTTAAAATAATATTTCATTTGAACTGGATAGACTGAGGATGTACCGCTGCCACTTTATTGTTCCTGTATTGAGTAGGGTTTCAGCAATGTGGAAATTGTTTCTTTTTTATTATGTCGTAATGCGCGTGATGCCAATGGTGTGACAAGTGCCTATAGGTTACGGTAACCGTTTACCATCAGGCGTACCATATACATGTGTGCCACCTGGCTAGTGAACATAAAAAAGAAAACTTGTAACTTTACTTGGTTTTATTTATGGATGGTAATGATACGGTGTATTTGTAGAAGACGGCGAGATCGACTGGGAGAACTGGCTCCCAGATGGCAGGTACCCACACGCAGCTCAGGTTCATGAAAGACTAAGCTTTTTGCGATTTTTGTTGAAAGATGGTCAGTTATGGCTGTGTGCAGAACAGGTAATGAAAAACCAGGTAATATTAGAAGAGGAAATTGTCTTTAATTTATACATAATGTTGGTAATCATTTGTCGTTGTTGGCTGTTTATTTCCAGGCGAAACAGATCTGGGTGTGTTTGGCTGAGAGGCCCGCACACTTAGGTGATCGCGAGGCCTGTTTTCGATGGTTTAGCAAACTAATGGGGGAAGAGCCAGACTTGGACCCTAATATTAATCTTCATTTTTTTAGACGGAATATTATGACATTACCGCCTAACTTACTAACCCATGCTGGTATCAAATGTTTTGAAAGGTGAGATGTCGTAACAAATATTTGTTTAATAGTAATGTAGTTTGAACAAATGGATAATTATTGATAATATTTGTAGGTTTTTCAAAGCTGTGAACGCCAAAGAAGGCAAACTAAAAGTAAAGAGACGAAATTTTTTACTTAACGATGCTGATCTCATAGGATTAGATTATTTATGGAGGGTAAGTGATCATTGTGGTTATTTATTATCTTTATCGGGAACTTTACATTACCAAAAAATATAGGGCAGGACAAGAATGTAGTCTCTTCCAGACCAAATTACTAATCGGTTACGCCGTAACCGATTGTCATTAACCATTATTAAAAAAGGCTAGTCATCTGCGCTAGATATCATTATTATAGTGCATAAGTGTGGGCGCAAACACAAATGTAGGTTTTATACACTCACTCTCATGATCTAATAGGGCTAATCCGTCACAACCCGATAGAGATCATACTAAGACTGACAGAGACATTAAAAAAAAAACCTGCTTGTAAAGGTATGCGGTATAACACTGTAATTTTCTTAATTCCGAAATTCCAGAATTTCTTGTAGAAAAATCAGTTAAGTTTTTGTTGGGCTGATCTGAGAATTGTACCAAAAAATTAATGCACAACAGTTTGATTCACTCCTGATTCGCCTTAAAGACATTTACAATGTAAATAGTTAGCGACTTAAGTTAGTGTTGTTGAAAAAGCTCGAGCCTTAAACTCATTGAAGGCTCGAACCTGCTAATACAGTCTCGAGCCTTATATCCAAAGCTCGAAACGCGACTCGAGCCTTATACACAAGGTTCGTTCGAGTCGAAGCTCAAACTTAGCCTTTAGATTTTGAACCACAAAGATAAGCACATCGATGCTTGGATGTTTTTGTTGCGCAGCCTGTTTCTTTTTTAGTAATTATATTGCCGGACTTAGAAATAGCTTGTTCACTAGGACAAAATTGCAAATGCAATTTGAGCCAATGTTGAGAAAGACATGGACGCTTCTTTTTGTTTTTCACACTACAAAAGTACATAATTATGTGTATTCAGGCTTGATAGGCATATTTATGTATGTAGGTATCTACTTCATCTGTGAGGTCTATAGTATCTGGTTGCTTATACTTTATATAAAATATGCTGATCGAGTACGGTAGATTGCTAAATAAACGAAGTTCGAGCTTCGACTGAAGCCTTCTCTATAGAGCTCTTGAGCCTTTAATACCCTAACCCTTAGGGCTCGAGCTTTAAACGTTCGCTGGCTTCGAATCGGGGATCTAGTTCCCGACTTGAAGCTAATTTTTCTCAACACTAACGGCAAAGTTGATTACACAGTTGAAAATCCCTTAATAATAACTTTATTAAGAGATTTTCAACTGTGTAATCAACTTATCACCCGTAAAAATTTCGTAAATAGTGACATATATTAATTGACAAAAATGAGACCCAAATAAAATACATGCAGAATAATTATAGAGAAGGAGAGAGAAGAATATTCTAAGTCACGACAAATTTCCTTAAACCTTTGACCGCCACGAGAAATAGCTAAAATGTGCTTTGGGTGCCAAGCTACGATGTCATACTTTAATTTAATTTTATTTTAATGAATGTTATGGTGTCCCCCCCAGGTGATAACGGAGTGCTCGGACGACATCTCGTCGCGCGGCACGGAGCTGCTGCGCGAGGTGTGCACGTGCGTGGGGCCGGCGCTCGCGCCCGCGCAGCACCACGAGGCCTTCCTCACGCACTGCTGCGCGCGCACGCAGCGCATGCAGAAGGACTGCGAGCACCACGAAGGTATGCGCACGACACTCGACACTCGACACATAGTCGCGCGGCACGGAGCTGCTGCGCGAGGTGTGCACGTGCGTGGGGCCGGCGCTCGCGCCCGCGCAGCACCACGAGGCCTTCCTCACGCACTGCTGCGCGCGCACGCAGCGCATGCAGAAGGACTGCGAGCACCACGAAGGTATGCGCACGACACTCGACACTCGACACATAGTCGCGCGGCACGGAGCTGCTGCGCGAGGTGTGCACGTGCGTGGGGCCGGCGCTCGCGCCCGCGCAGCACCACGAGGCCTTCCTCACGCACTGCTGCGCGCGCACGCAGCGCATGCAGAAGGACTGCGAGCACCACGAAGGTATGCGCACGACACTCGACACTCGACACATAGTCGCGCGGCACGGAGCTGCTGCGCGAGGTGTGCACGTGCGTGGGGCCGGCGCTCGCGCCCGCGCAGCACCACGAGGCCTTCCTTACGCACTGCTGCGCGCGCACGCAGCGCATGCAGAAGGACTGCGAGCACCACGAAGGTATGCGCACGACACTCGACACATAGTCGCGCGGCACGGAGCTGCTGCGCGAGGTGTGCACGTGTGTGGGGCCGGCAATCGGCACACGACACCCGACTATCGGCACACGACACCCGACACTCGACACTCGACACGCGACACGACACATGACACTCGACACGCGACATGACGTACGCTCAGTACGTCGGTAGACAGTAAACCGGTCACTCGTGTACTTACACTCTATCGTCGCGTGCCGTTCGGCTACGATTCTCAAAGTTTTCTATCGCAGTAAAATGTTTAAATGTAAACGTTGCGAAGTTGAGGCCAGAGACGGTGCTACGTGTTCTGTATGCATGGGACAGTATGATTTTCCCTGCGCGGGCCTGACCGAGGTCGGTTGGAGGAAGCTTGGGGACCGTAAGGCTACGTGGAAATGTGCCAACTGCAAATCCCTTGCGGGAGCTAGCCCTCGCACAGGCTCTGTTAAAGTGACATCTGGAGAGTTGGAGAGCATCGCGGCAGAGCTCAGGCGCTTGTCGGCTCAGATGGAGGCGTTGCCGGCTTTGATTGATACTGTCAGAGGCATTCAAAATGAGCTCGCTGAGGTAAAGGCCATAAAAACTGAGTTCTCCGATATGAAGACGTCCATAGAATTCATTCATGACGCAATGGAGTCCCTTACGAGCAAAGTGTCCACCTTAGAAGAAGAAATAGTATCAATCAAGAAAACCAAAGATGACGTCACCACCCTTCAGCATCGTTTAGAGAAGCTCGAAACTTTGAACCATGAGAGCGAACAAAGATCTCGCATGAATAATATCGAGATCAAGGGGGTGCCAGTAACCAACTCTGAAAATCTTTTCACTATAGTGGCCAAGATAGGCGAGATAATTAAATGCCCATTACCAAAGGAACAAATAAATTATGTTGCAAGAGTCCCGATGAGGAATGATAAGCAGAATAAAAATATTATTTGTTCCGTACATAATAATTACTTGAAAAGTAATTTCGTCGCCGCGGCGAAGAAACATAAAAACTTAAAAAGTAGTGATTTAGGCCTACAGGGGGACAACAGAATCTACATTAACGACCACCTCACATTACGAAATAAAATGCTTTTGAACAAAACCAAAACTCAAGCAAAAGAAAGGGGATTTGAACATATATGGATCAAAGGATGCAATATATTCATAAGAAAAAACAACACTTCACCACGACTTCACGTCAAAAACGAACAAGATTTAAAAAAGTTTTTATGTTAACAACATCAATTCAACACTCCGGTATGTGGTATTATTGCACCGACTCGCTAAAGTTGAGAAACGCAGGTAACAATATTTCTATTCATTTAATAAAAACAAGTTTTAAAACCTACCGGCCGCCTTTTGTTCTCGCACCGCTAAGTGACAACCGCTTTAATCACATTAGCTATTGCAAACATAGACTCAACGATACTAGCCATAATGGTGCCTATCGCTTGCCACTGCATAAAATAGTAACATTCCATAATTTACACACGCATTCTTATGCCTATCGTTTTGCTTTTAATAACGAACCGTATTTATTAGTAATTAAGGCCCTTATCCGTTTAATAAATTACAAACAGATGTTCTACAATTTTATTTTGTTACCTACACTGAACGTGTTCTGGTTATCGTTTTGCTATTCAAATGCTAATGACTTTATTGCTTTGATTTATGATGTCGTCTATTAGTATATTTTATCAAAACGTTCGGGGACTGCGAACAAAAACAGGTGTTTTCTATAGAAATGTGTGTGTCAGTGATTTTGATATTATTTGTTTAACCGAGACCTGGCTTATTGACAGTATTTCTGATTGCGAATTGTTTGACAATAGATACATTGTTGTGAGACGTGATAGGGATTATAGCAATACAAACCAGGTGCTGGGGGGCGGAGTTTTAATAGCAGTGAAACGAGACCTTGTATCGGACGTTCGTAGGGACTGGTGCTCGACGGCGGAGGACTTATGGGTCACTCTAACGTTGCATCGTAGTAAACCTAAGGTTTGCTATAAGATTCATATCTGTGTAGTGTATATATGTAGCAATAATCGTGGCAGCCCGTTAATGGTGCAACTGAACACTTTTTCTAACAACCTTAGTGATATAGTTCTCAGAAATCCCACAGACAAATTTATTGTCCTGGGAGACTTTAACCAACCTAATATTGTTTGGCACTCAGCAGTTGACAACAGTTCATTGTATCCGAGTAACCTACAAGGTGACATCCAGACTAATCTTATAGACTCCTTTAACATCTGCAACCTTTCGCAATATAACAGCCACACTAACAATAATAATAGGTTACTGGACCTTGTGTTATCAAATAATGAGGTTCTCGTCTCTCGATGCACTGATCCACTTGTGCCGGAGGATCCCCACCACAGAGCGTTGTGTATCACCGCGGACTTTGTCGAGCTGCACAGCTTATCTTCTCGTCCGTATCATAAGTATCTCTATCATTTAGGTGATTACAACGCGATGCAAGATGAGTTAAATCATGTAGATTGGCAGCACGAACTGAACTCTGGGTCACTTGAAGATGCCGTAACATACTTCTATAGTACCATCAATCGATTACGTAATGCCCACATACCGAGTAAGATGGTTAAGCCTCATGTGAAATACCCACCCTGGTATAAAAGCCCGCTGATTAAAATAATAAAAGAAAAATCCAAATACCATTCAAAATTTAAAAAATATCGTAATCTTTCTGACCATCATTCTTTTGTAACATTGCGTCAACGGGCCAAAGAGTTAGAGAGCCAATTATTTATCAATTATATATCTAAAATCGAAAAGGATATTCAGAAAAACCCGCGAGCCTTTTGGTGTTATGTTAAATCTAAACGCCAGTCCAATCAATATCCAACAGTGATGCAACTTGGTCAGCATTCCACTAGTGATGGCGAGGAAATATGCGACATGTTCAACGAATATTTCTATTCCAACTTCTTAATAAGCTCTCACGACAGCTCTCCGCTGTACAGTGAGCAGAACGTTGAACAGGTCGCCTCATCTATCACGTCGATAGAGGTTGGCGAAGATGAGCTTAGTAAATTACTAAAACATGTGGATATTAATAAGTCAGCTGGGCCGGACGATATCTCGCCCATATTGATCAAGGGTTGCGCCGATAGCCTGGTCATCCCTCTCTCTATTTTATATAAGCGGTCTCTAGACACCGGTGTGGTCCCCATAATCTGGAAGTCGGTGTATATAACACCGATACATAAAAAAGGACCTAAAAATATGATCGAAAACTATAGACCGATCTCAAAGCTATGCGTGATTGCCAAGATCCTAAAAAAAATCGTGTATAGGCAAGTTTATGCTGCCCTCAAACTAAGTTTTAGTGAACAACAACACGGCTTTTTGAGAGGTCGGTCTACTACATCGAATCTTGTTATCTGTTGTGACTTTATATCTCAATTCATGTCACAAGGGTCCCAAGTCGATGTTATATACACCGATTACAGCAAATGTTTCGACAGAATAGATCACAAAATCTTAATGCGTAAACTTTTGAGTATGGGTGTGGGCGGCAATCTGTTCCGGTGGTTTACATCGTATGTAGATAATAGATGCCAAACTGTCGTGCTGAATGGTTATACGTCTAGAGGAACACTTACGAATATTCCTTCAGGCGTCCCACAAGGTTCGTTGTTGGGACCATTGCTGTTTAACATATTCGTAAATGACATAAGTAGCTGCTTCATATCTTCCAAAATTATTCTTTACGCTGATGACTTGAAGGTAATGAAGCAGATAAATACGGTTCAGGATGCTAAAGAACTACAAGAAGATCTCAATAGATTTCAGGCATACTGCAGAGTAAACAAACTGGATCTAAATGTCAATAAGTGTTACGTGTGCTCCTTCACGCGTAAACCCAGTCCAATAGTGCAGGTTTATAATTTATTGGATACCCCATTAACAAGAGTCAATAATATTAAAGACCTCGGAGTTACTTTCGACTCAAAACTTCTATTTGACACACACATTGACAACATTGTTAGTAAGGCATCCAAAGCACTCGGGTTCATATTTCGAATCTCGGCAGACTTTAAAAACATCAAAACAATAAAAATACTTTACTGTTCCTTTGTTCGCAGTCACCTAGAATACTGTTCACAAGTGTGGAATCCTAAATATAACATCTACGTTGAGCGAATAGAGCGCATTCAGAAAAGGTTTTTAAGATATATACAGTATCGTTGCAGCTGCTATTTACCTGACTACATGAGCCGATGTAAAAAGTTCCATATTCTTCCACTCTTTGAAAGACGAAAAATAGCGGACTTGTCATTTTTATTTGGCATCATGAGAGGAGCGATCAACTCGTCAGAACTAGTGAGCAAAATGGCTTTAAATGTTCCGTCAGCACATCTTCGACGATTTAATATATTACATGTTCCTGCAGTTGATTCCAACTATAGACAAAACTCATACCTGATCAGAGCGAGTCGCATGTATAATGCGGCATGCCGGAGTGTTGATATTGACATTTTCTTTACCAGTGTCACTAAATTGAAAAAACAACTATGTAATGACTTCTTCGATCAAGTGTAAACTAACTTGTTATACTTACATTAACTGTGTATTTATGTCTACTTTCATTTATCTGACTATATGTTAGGGTTATCATTATTATTCTATAAGTGGAAACTTGTAATTGGCCTTCACCTATTATTATTTTATATTATTATAATGTATAGCTGTAAGTTTTCCTAAAATGTTAAAATAAAATAAATGACACATGACACTCGACACCTAGCCTTCTCATGACACTCGACACAACAGTCGACACACACACACGACACTCGAAAAACGATATGCAGCACTTGACACATGACATGCAGCACTCGACACACGACACGTACGCAACAATACCCAATAAAAACAACACTTTCCACTTGCGCTGAATACTTTAGTAAAGGTTTGGCAATAAGCAAGTAATGACAGAGTGTTATGTCTAAAGGCTATGATTATAGATTACCATGACTGCTTGGTGTGTAGTAGTTTAATTGGTCACCTCGCCACTCCTACGGAACTGAATGTAATGTAATAATGTTCGAAACCTACACAGGACAAACACTTGTGTGATCCATAAATGGATGTCCCGATTTTGAGGGTTCTTTGTTTGAATGTTTGTATAGTTCTCTCTTCGATTTAAGAATTATTCGTAGTGGGAAAGTAGTATTTTTAAAAGGAAATTATGGTTACTATTATTTATAGGAGGCTAAAGATAACTACAACTATAGTAAATAACACTGAGTTCCCTTTTCAGATTGGTCAGAGGGATGTACGAGAATGTGTAGAGTGATTCGTGCCATACAAGAATATATAAACGAATGTGATAGAAGGTTTTCAGCGGAGCGGCAGATACTGCCGATCTACAGGTCCGGCCGGGGCAGGCAGTGTACGATAATAGTCAGATTTAATTTTCAAACTGGCCAAAGACAAGTGGAGGACATTGAGTTGTTTTCGCACTCGAACGAGACACTGCATTCGTTACGTGCCACGGTCCAGAGGAGGTGCGTAGTATAATTTAAACTTATAAATACCATGACAAACTTATCTTATAGGTTGATAAAAATTTAACAATTACACTTAATTAAAACGATATAGTTTGGCATCTTACACAGTGGTGCCTATCAAGTATCAACTTTTAAGATAATTTAGTCGCATTGTAAAATAGCTTATGATCTTGTGGAATGTGAATAACATCTTCTTGGTTTGTTTTAGACTCAAATGTGCTTCAGAAAGTAATATAAAATTAGAACTGTATGTAAATAAGTTGGAGCTGTATGTTAACGGAGAGTTGTTAGATTCTAGTCACGATAGAAAGATACTTTCGCAAATACCGCTCCGAGACAAAACTGTGATTGTCGCGAAGGTAAATACTCTACTGTTTATCTAACTCTACAAATGCATTGAAATGATATCAAACTATACGGTATATTTTCGTGTTGCTTAGGTATATGATGGACAAGTGTGTGGTAGTGGAGGCTGCGGCTCGTCGAACGAGTCAAGCAGTGATTCCAGCACTTCCTCGCCTCCGCATTCGCCTACACCGGAACATGCACTGCCTGGCGTTGTAAGTAAAATATACCAGATTTTAACAATATATATTTTGTGTATTATATATTTACATAAATTTGGGTATGAAAAAAAAAGGTACAAGGTTTTGAGCACACATACCTCCGTAATCAATTTTCCTTTAGACCACATATCGCTAGCAATATTTTTCCACGTAATAGATGGCAAGTATATTGGTGTTGTTCACTGATCCATGTTCTCATCAAGAATTTTCTTATAGATAATCATCATCTTATAAAAAAAATTAAAATAATATGTTACACGATCCGAATATCGAACCCAGGACAAGTGTTATTTACGTGCATTTAAGCTGAAACTGTAACACGGGGTTAACGAGACTGTTTGAGTCCCGTCGCTTCGTCAAAAAACTAATATTTGATACCTAATTATTAATAATTTTCAGCTTTTTGCACAAGGATCGTGGTATTTGCCATTTATATTGGAGTTGGAACACATTGGCATCACTAAGAATCATGGACCGCTGACTGAAGCTGCGCATTTACTGTCACAAATCTGCCCGGCACATAAGCAAACCGTATGTAATCAAATATAAGTATAAAGATTTTGTTGTATAACCGAATGTATAAGGACTAAATTATTATTGTTATTGTAGGTGGAAAAACTAACGGAGGCTTTGTTATGCAGAGAAGACACAAAACTCCGACATATGTTATATGGTCCAGCGCCTCCCACAGTGGCTTATAACGTAGAAGTATGTGTATTATAATAATATTAAAATATTGGTATATAATGTATATTTTGAATAAAACTAAATTGTTTATTAATATTTAGGTTTTATATAGCATGGTGATGCCATCGTCGGACACCAGATTGGACCGTAGCCGCAGCTTTCAACTAGCTTGTGTTAAGAAGGCTCCTCTCTTAGTGCAATGTTTGTCTGATAAAGATTTTTTACAAGGTGCTGCTCCACACACCCGTAGGTACGTACATTCGAGTTCTATAAGACTGCAATTAAAGTACCTAGTATTTGTACTTAGTAGTAGCATATGAAATGTAGAATTTTAAGTACTAAATAAAATTTTGTAATCAATTGCATACTGTTGTGTGTTTTAAAAGCTTGCGCTTGCAATTGTTACACTGAAAAATCTTTGTATGTAGGACACGAGTTTGATATTAATACACTGCTTATAATATTCGCGACTTCAGAAGCTGGTGTTCGACAAGTCACCAGACAGTAATTAAATTAAAAATATAAGAGTTTCTAGCTGTCGAATAACCTTCGATGTAGAATGAAGTCTTAATACTTTCTTGTCATTGTCACATGCAAATCTTGTAACTCATCTGCATATTATACCTCTAGATTCAAATATGTATGTAATTGTTTCATAGTTCATAATGTCATATTTAATTTATCTTTCAGAGTTGGATATTTAGCTCTAGTCAGGTTGGCCAAATTAGCGTTGTACACTTTGGGTCATCTTTTTGAAATACTAGCTCCAGATGGATCAGACACAAGTGTGGATAAAGAATTCAGGTAATTGTTGTCTATGTAAATTACATTTTCAGTTTTAGACAATTTGATGAGGCTTATGTTGTAATACGGTATATTATTTGCAGAATGGATGTTACAATACTGCGAGAAGCTTTGCAGACAGTTCCCAATCACAGCTGTGAATTGATCCTAAAAGCGATCTCCGAGAAGTTGGCAAACACGTTAGGAGAGCAGGTAACTATTTGTACTAATTACAGATTGTGAATGCGACTCCTTTCGCTTAAATGTATGTAGTTTGTAGATTTATTAAACTGTATCCATCTCATGATAATAAATAAATAGCTCAACCTGTTCATAGATACAGAATTTTAGTTTAAATATACACATACAAACATAAATCTATTTGAAAACAATACATGAATACGTTCGATTTGTATTCAGTGTATGTACGGTTTCGTTACAGTACATACTTATTCTGTTGACACAGCAATCCTAAAATGGGCAAACAAGAGAGCGTTGAGCGTACGTCATATTGCTGTGGTATATAATGATGTAATCCATAATAACATTTGAGTTAATTTATAACTATAAAACAAGACACTTGCC
This sequence comes from Catocala fraxini, assembly GCA_930367265.1. NCBI lineage: Eukaryota > Metazoa > Arthropoda > Insecta > Lepidoptera > Erebidae > Catocala > Catocala fraxini. The sequence continues at coordinate 17,497,259 of OV884026.1, forward strand.
GAGAGAAAGATCACACATAGTAATTAACTTGTAAACAATTCCTTTTACTTATAACAATATAACTTTTAAACTTAACTTTTAGTTGTTTCTGTGGACTCATACAACTTACATATATCTTCGAGTGTAGGATCACTAACTGGCTCCTACAGTGTATGAACCACCATATCATAATATAAGACTACTTTACAATTGATTTGAATTGGAACTCCGATATAATTATGATGTGTATAAATAACTTTATTCTTTTCAATTATTTAAAATAATTGTTTGAACTGTTACATCCGTGACATACATCTTCAGATATAAAATCACAAATCTACAGCTATCCTGTTGTATCATAATTTGTATAAAAATGTTAATATGTCATTTTGTTTGTTATCACAAAGGTGGTTATAGGTGGCGAAGAAGGTGATTCAGTGTCAACGTTGGTGTGGTGGCGCGTGCCCACCACGGCCACGGTTCGCGCTCTCTACAGCCTGGCGTACTCTGTGGCGCAGCCCGCTGAGATGAGCGGGATTGTTCATCCGGATGATGTTACACGTATGTTCCATTATATTTCTTTAGTTTTATAGGATGGTTTGTGAGAGGTTCTGTTTCTGCTTATTTCACCATTTTTTGCTGTATGAGTGTGCTGTGTAGAACAGCTATCAGAGAATCCAACTTTTTCACATTTATGGACGCTACAAAATTGGCACCCGGTTTCTAAAAGTTCTCTATCTTTAACGTGTTTTAAATTAATGTTGCTAATTTTATTTATTTCGGTTGTTCTGCCTTTCTGAAATCGGGTGTAAGTTTAGTAAATACAATTGTCGGGAAACGTACACATACTTCTACGTTATAAACTATTAATTTCGCTTTGTTTAATAAACCTCTCTATTGCCCATTTTGAAAATGTTACTTTAACCTCGAGGGTTGATAATTAAAGGCATTTAATCTTATTTTTAACTGTTTCTAAAAGTTTGGCGTGGGTTCATACACGTCCATTAACCCGGCTCCTGGGAGGGTAGAGTCATCTTCTCTGCGCTCCACTTGAGCAATTCCTGTCTGGCGCGTCCGCGTCGCGGGGGTGGGCATCTTACACTTCAGTAGGACCCAGTTCTGCGGGGTATATCGCAGAGCCCGTGCTCAGGGTTATGGGTGAAGACCTTATCGGTGGGGAAGAGCGGAGACACTAGTTGTCGGTACGGTCCAACCAGCGGAGGAGGCGAGGCACAGGGGCGTTTCATCTGGATCCTGGTGGAGGGCAGCGGTAGCCATCAGCACTGTCGTGAAGCGCAGGAACCATATGTTCTGAATTGGTTCACTAATAGATTTTTACGGACACTTGAGTCTGTAGTACCGCGATGTTGAAAGCAACGGGATACTATTACATTACTGATTCACGTTTGCCTGACGATCCGCGTAGCGACCAGTACTCTGGGTTTGCCGAGACTCAATGTGAAATCGGCTACCGGCCGAGGGAATGTAGGCAACCAGGCATCCCACGGAAAGCATGCAACTGGAAGAAACCCACTCCAATTGCGCAAGAACACCTGTATAGGCACTTGGAACGTACGAGGACTCTTTGATGAAGGTAAATTACACATCTTGGATTATGAGCTCCAGCGATGCGATACCTCTATTACCGGTCTTAGCGAAACCCACTGGAAAAGTTGTGGCCACTGAAACTTGGATAAGCATACCATCTATTATTCAGGAGATGATTCCAGTAGCTACGCTGCTGTGGCCATTGCAATTCCCAAACAATGGACTTAAGCGGTGTTAGGCTATAACCCTGTCAGCAACAGAATTATAACAATGAAGCTCGGTGCATCTCCCAACCCGCTGAATATTATACATGCGACCACTAACGCAGCGAAAGATAAAGACGTAGAAAGGTTCTACAATGACATTGAATCTTCAATAACAACAATACCAAGTAGAGAACTATTGATCATACTTGGCGACTTTAACGTGAAAGTGGGTGACACACGGATGGATGTGGGCTTGCGGAATATTGTAAGCAACTATGGTCTCGGCCAAAGGAATGTTCGAGGGGACGGATTACTCTAGTTTGCAGCCGACAACAACCTCACCATTATGAATACAGTATTCCAGCAATACCGCAGAAGACTGTACACCTGGACATCCCCTGATGGAAAACACCGGAATCAGATTGAGTACATACTTATAAGATCTAGATGGCGAAGTTCAATTATGAACGCACACACATTGCCCGGAGCCGAGTGTCAATCTGATCACCAAGTTCTCGTATGCAACCTCAAACTTAAGTTACGCAGCTCTATACCTCGTAAAACTAACAAGAAGCTTGATAAATAGTGGACCACACGTCTTTTAGAAACCAACTGGCAGCCGATAATAGCACATGGAGGTCACTAGCACTTGATGACAACCCCGACTCACTTTGGCAGGCCGCAAAAAAGCACATAAATCAGACTATACGCTCGTCACAGCTTTTTTTATTGTTTTGTTTTTTTTTTCTCTTTTTTTCTCTTTTTTTCTCTTTTTTTTCTCTTTCTTTTCTCTTCCTCTTTCACGTGTGGAAATGCACCTGATGCATACCTCCCCGCCACTAGGGGAGTCGAGAGGGTTATGTCCGGCTCTGCCGTATTTCGGGTATACGGACTAAAACCCCACGGTGTGCCCCTTCGCTGCCTTGTATAGTGGATGGGCCGCTGGTAAAGAAACTACCTCAGCGACCCACCCAGCAGACTACGACTCCTGGACGACGCCCCGGCACTACAGAGGGCGTCGGACCGATTCAATGGCTGGCGGGTGGAAGATCCCCGTTCTCCCACCCGCGGCTTACATTACGGTGGCATGAGGCGCGTATGCGCGCCTGCGCCGCCCGGTTCGCCGGCGACGGCTCGGATCCGCAAGGATACTTTCCTCACGGATCCGCTCCGCCGCCTCGAGGACATCATCTCGCAGAAGGATGCGACCGCTGCCTACTTCCTCGTCGACCATGGCTTTGATTACGGCCGGCAGCGAGAGGTCTTCACCCATAACCTCAATGAGTTCACGGCGCTGCACCGCCCAAGCAGAACATTGCTCGAGCGTGTGCTGCGCCGTGTTCTCCACACACTCGCAGTGGTGGCAGGTGGGAGTCAGTTCCCTCCTAGCAACCCGGTGCAGGTATTTGCCAAAGCAACCGTGCCCTGACAACACCTGCACCAGCCGGAAGGAAAGGGTCCCATGCTGCCGCCCTGCCCACCGCTCTAACACCGGCTAGACGGCCCCAACAGTTCTGAAGCCGGCCATAGGAGCCTACAGCCGCGCCTTCCATTTTAAAATCATGCCCTGGTTTGCTCGATTCCGCGCGCGCTCTATGACAGCCGGAAGGGGACGACAACCCGTCTCCTCCCGCACTTCCTCACTCACTGTGTACACTTCGGCTAGCACCTCAGCCTCCAAACCCCAGGAGGGTGTCCAGGCCAATGCGCGAGCACCAATGCCGATACCAAGCGGTATCCTCGTATTACCCTGACCGCTATGACACGCTCGTCACAGCCTGCCCCAACTAAAGGTAAACACCAACACTGGATGTCAGACGACACCTGGCGTCTAGTAGAGCGCCGTCGTGAGATAAACGCCAGGGTCTGTCCAGGAATTGAATTTGATGGGTGCACAAATCCAATCTTCTACTTGCAGAGATCGTAATAACCAGTTCAAAAACATCTGCCTAGAGTTGAAAAAATCTCAGAGTGCCACGAAACCAAAGATTTATTTAAGAACATTCGAACCATAACTCGTCAATTCCAATTTATTCAAAAGAAATCAAGGATATTGTAGGTGTGTCAAAAAAATATTGCGAGCAACTTTTTAGCGATAGCAGCGTAACACCATCGTGTAACACGAGTACACTCTCACAGAATGCTACGGAACCATGAATCCTAAAAAGTAAAGTTCGAACCGCAATTGATCACCTGAAAAGGAATAATCCTGTAGGAGCTGACGCCATTCCAATAGAGATCTTTTAAGCAATGGGTAAATACGGAGTTGATATTATGCATGTTATCTGCAACCGCGTCTGGGAGACAGAAGTGGCCGCGAGACGAGGCACACTCCATGTTCATACCACTGCACAAAAAGGGATCAACGAAGAAATGTGGCAACTACAGGCTTATAGCCTTAATTACACACGCCAGCAAAGTACTCCTTCATGTCATCAATACCAGACTGCAAGCTTTTCTGAATCTCGAAATAGCTATTGAGAAAGCAGGATTTGTCAAGGGTCGAGGAACAAGATCTTAATTCTTCGACAAATAATCGAAAAGTCTAGAGATTTTAACATCTCTCTCTATATCTGCTTTGTCGACTTTCACAAGGCCTTCGATAATGTGAAATGGCATAAGTTATGGGACCATCTATCTACCTAGTTTGTCTCATACGCCGACTGTATGAGGACGGAACTGCGGCTGTTCGTATAGACGACGTTGACTCGAAAAGCTTTCATACACACGCTGGTGTTCGACAGGGGTGCATACTCTCTCCACTCTTGTTCAACATCTATACGGAGTGTATTATGAGAATCGTTCTGGATCAATGGGACAAAGGCATCATCATAACCGTGCTGACATCGGCAAATAATACTATAGGATGTTCAACATATCTTGGAAGTTCATTTATATAGATTAGGAAGAGCTGGGCCTAAAATGCTCCCCTGTGGTATTCCATATTTACTCATTTTAGGATGAGATCTATATTTCTGCTCTTTAGCGATTTTTGGACATATCTGAGACAATTTTCAAGATATGTGCCGTGTATAATACTTAAGTTAAAAATATAGCTAAGATGTAGGTCTATTGTTTCTGAGACGTATATTATATTATTACCTTCGTACATATACCATCATAGCCGACACTATTAGTATTCCTAAGTAATTTTATATCTCGTATTATGTCTTGCGGATCTTGCTTGTTGGATTCATGAAAAAAGAGTACAAATATTGAGAATAATTAAATATATTAAATTTATTATCTTTTATGTCAGTATTATTAATTGTCGGTAATAAAGGATCAGTAAAGAAGTCGTTAAAATAATTAGCTATTTCTGTGGGACTTGTGATTTTGGTGTCGTTTACTTGAATCTCAGTTATAGGTTCTCTTGGTAAGTTTAATTTTGATTTGCTGATGATATTCCATGTTGCTTTAGATTTGTTATCAGCTATTTTAATATAAAAGTCATTTTGCGATTTTTGCCTCAAAGTTATAATTTTTTTAAATTTAACTTACTTTATCTTATACGCTGTATTATTTTTTCGAATTGGATTCCTATAGTACTGTTGTAAAAGCTACCTTTTTCGGTTACTACAAGTTTTGATATCACGGGAAACCCACTTTTCCTTTTTAGTTATTTTTTTTGTAATCATGGTGTATAAATGCATAGTTCATAAAAACACAAAAATAAATCTAAATCTATGAAGTGTGCATATGCTTCATTAGGTTCACTGGAAGAATAAACTTCAGAGAACGCAAGGCTATTCAGACATTTAAATTTTAAAAGATTTTGTCTACTATAGTTACGGCGCTTAACACGCCAATATTTAATACAGCAAGTTTTCTTTACAGGACATCTATATATTAATACGCGAAGCAAAAACTTTGTACCGCTTTTTACAAAAATTGAGCGGACGGAGGAGTATGAAATTTGACACAGTTAAAGTTTATATGGAGAAGGAGAAGCGAATCCAAATATTTAAATAAAATATCCATTAGAAATACATTAAATTAATGAAAAAACATGACACGCACACAACCATGCATTTGACACACGCAGTCGTACTATTCTTCGTAACTATGGTTACATATATCAATATAATAATTTATTTGACAAATATAGGTAAATTGACCCGTATAGATCGAAATCTAAATGAAATGTGGTTATAAGGGTATAGTTCTAGACAATAAAACCTTAATAAATTAAAATATTTTTTTTACTATGGTACAGATGCAAACTTAATGGCGGCTCGGAAGTTAGCTGCGAGTGCAGGTGTGCGCAGGTAGTTAGGTGTAGGCAGTATACGGATATAACTCATACACTAAATACAGGACGCGAAGGGCAAGTGCGGGTGAAAGAAAAGGCGGGCGGTGAGGTGCCCTGCCGCCCCGTGCCGCTACGTCCCGCTGACACCTAATATTGGGTTCTGCGCAATGACTCCTACGATGTTCAGAGCCGCCATTAAGATTGCATCGGACTGTATCACCAATTCGTTTTCATTGGTGGCAAGACTATTGCTTATGTCAACTATAAGTCAATGAATGTCAATTTTTGTTCAACTATTCGCTACTAGATGGCGTAAGTTATAGCAGTAGAGGTATTTTTCTGTAGCAGCAACGCTAGTACTACTGTCAGGTGTTGACAATTTTGGTTCAGCTGTTCGGCACTAGGGCCGCTAGAATTTCAATATTTGAATAAAATATTTTCTTACTACGGTTCTGCAATGTATATTTTGGAGGTATTTCGCAGTATCACAAATAAAACTGCACTGGAGTCATATGTTTCTTCTCTTTATCGTCAACTTAAACGTCTTATGGTTTGAATATTGCCACTTATTGTTTATTTACACTATTTTGAAAGTTTACTCACTATTATTTTGGACACTGTTATAAGTTCTTTATACCACTTGGTTTTATTCACTAACATTGTCAGTTGAATAGTCCGATATTTACACTAGATAGCACTACTATATATACTGCTTAAACTGAGAATTGTTTATATTGCAATTTAATTATACGCTGGTGATGTTTATCAGGCATATTTCTGACCGTTAAATAATAATATCACCAAAACCACGAAAGTTCGTCTAATGAGAAGTTTAGTCTTCCCGATATTTCTTTATGGCGCAGAAACGTGGACGGTTCGCCTCAAAGACCGGCGCAAAATCGATGCACTCGAGATGTGGTGCTGGCGGCGACTGCTGCGCGTTCCTTGGACAGCGTTTAGGACCAACGTATCGATCCTGGCGGAACTAAATATCAAGCAGAGATTATCGTCGACTGTGTAAATACGAATCCTCAAATATTTTGGATACTTTGTTCGAAACGAACACTCCACGGAACAATTCGTTGTCCAAGGACAGGTGGAGGGCAAACGGTCACGCGGTCGATCACCTACGCGTTTGACAGACCTTATCAAAGCTGCGACACAAACCTCCATGGTTCAAAGTTGCAGAGACGCTGAAGACTGCAACAAAGGGCTGTTTTAGCCAATGAAAATGCAGCGTCATCAACCACGACCACTCTGTCAAGAGTGAACGACTAAAGAGGAGTAAAGTTAATTTAGAAGCGGCGTGCAGGAGCACTACGTGCTTTATAACTGTTTATCGATAGTTTAAAAATGTTTATCGATACGACATCGATAAACATTTTAAACTTATATATTTTTTGTACTTATCGACATGTGTATCTTGCCTGTCCTAACCTACGGTGACTGAGAATCAGAAGTCCAAATTGAAGATCTGCTAGAGGGCTATGGAGCGTAGCATTCTTGGAGGTTGAAGTGGGACTGGGCCGGACGTCTGCAACAGGCATCTAGAGAGGTGAGCACCAATCGTCACCAATTGGGTGCCACAAGACAGTCGACGGCGACGGGGCAGAGCTAAACGGAGATGGCGGGACGACCTAGACGCATTTGATAGAGGCTGGCAGGAGATATCCACCAACAGAGTGACTTGGAAGTCCAAGGGAGAGGCTTTTGCCCAGCAGTGGGACATTACATAAAATGGTTTTTTTTTACCAATTTAGTTGTATTTTATAGTAGTATATTAAAAATAGATGGCGTTGATTCTGATTATTATATTTACTTTTCCAGTCGTTCGAGAGTGTATGGAGGTGGTGACTATATGTATGGCCCTCGGTGGCGGCCACTTGGATTCACTGCTACACGAGAGCTGGTGGCAGGAGACGGCTCTCTACTTAATGATTGACTGCCCAAACCCTCAGGTAAAATTGGGTAGATAATCTAATCCGATATATAAGGTCGAGCAGTTAAGTCGTGTCCGTTTCATATATTATAATGAAACGGACACGATCTTCTGACCGGATTAGTCCCCGCATACTTTAGCAGAATGACGTCATATTAGGCGAATACACAATTAAAGGGGCAGTTTGAAAATGTTAATGTATTCTTACATATAGGGGAAATCCCGGCAGGTGTAAGACTCGACATTGCTGCAGACCGAATTAGAAAGGTTCATCCTCGAGTTAAGTAAGTTGCAACAGTAGTTTAAACTGTTGAATATATTCAAGCGTGACAGCAATATCTGTGGGAGCTATGAATTTCTAATACATTAAAATGCAAGTACAGATTATTATTGTATTGAGAGGGTCGATTGCCAATATTTCCGAATTAATTTGAATTGTAGTGACAGAGGTGAAATGTGATAATTTGTTGCCGTTTTAGGTGCGCGTGTCGTGTGCTGAGCAGCTGCTGGCGATGTGTGCGTGGGGCGGCGGCGGCGGGGCGCGCTCCGCGCTGGCCGCGCTGGGCTCGTTGGCTTCTGCGCGCCTGGCGCGACACGCTCGTCACGCGCAGCAGTTCCTGCAACTGTTGTGCCGCCTCGTGTCCATCGCCGGGCCCACCGCGCGCACACTCGACGATCTCGCTATTGAGGTACTGTTACGCACAACTGTGCCTAAAGCAACTGAAATAACTACCGAATTTTGTATAATATCGTATTGGAAGTCACTGTCACATACTTCTATATATCATGCTATGTTTACAGGTGGCGTGGCTGCGGACGGCACGCGCTAGTCGCGAGACTTTGGATGATACTTTACTGGAGGGCCATTTAAATCTTACGAAGGAGCTGTTCGCGCATGTTCCTGCTCAAGTCAAGTACCAGTACGGTGCGCATCCTGACCACAAGGACTCCGGGCTTATCAAGGTTAATTTTTGCATATTCTTGTATACGAATAAACAATCTTTATGTCAAATTAGCGACCCGCCCCGGCTTCGTATGTGTAGAACAAAACCTTAACAAATTATACTACTAAACCTTGCTCATGAATTACCTACTCTATTTATTAATGAAAACTGCATGAAAATTCGTTAAGTAGTTTTGAGTTTATAACGCGAACAAACAGACAGACGCGGCAGGAGACTTATGTTTTATAAATGTAGTGATGGTTAACTCTGGCTAATAAACTTGACTTGTACGTATATTTCCTGTTTTCAATAGTGTTTATTATATATGTATTGTATACTGCGCCGCTCCAGGAGGTGATAACCGAGTTCCTGTGGCCGTACTCGTGGGCGTGGTGCTGCATGGGCGGCTCGGCGGGCGGCTCGCCGGCGCCGCCGCTGTGCCGCTCGCCCGGCGCCGCCGCCGCCGCCGCCGAGCTGCTGCTGGCGCTCGTGCACGGCTGCGTGCCCAACATGGCCGCGCTCGCGCACCTGCTCGACCAGATGTTCTACAGTGGTAAGATTACGTTACATCCATCGTCTTGTCATGTCGTATTCATGGAATTCTTTTTACGTGAAGCCGCCTCTCAGTACCTCATTCTACAATTGAAATTATTTAGAAACATTTAAATCTAAATACAGTCCCATAGATTGGTCGTTATGGTTGAGACATCTGTGTCTATATCACTTATTTGTTATTATGTTGGTACTCATGTTGTGTTGTCGGCGCGGTCGCAGACAAGAGCATGCCGCTGTCGGAGTGGGAGTACATGCCGTGCGTGGGCCCGCGGCCGGCGGCGGGGCTGGTGGGGCTGAAGAACGCGGGCGCCACGTGCTACATGAACTCCGTGCTGCAGCAGCTCTACTGCGTGCGCGCCGTGCGGGACGCGCTGCTCTCCGTGCAAGGTACACGTGCTACATTCTATATATTTAACTTAATAAATAATATAGTATCCTATATCATCAGAAAACAATAGCAATCTTTTCTAACATTGAACTAAAACCTGGACCTAGGAAAGCTGTCTTCTTATGCATGGCAATTTGGCAATTTCAATTTGATGCCGCAAATCGCACTTGATCGATAAGTATTTAGTGTCGATCGATACCAGTAGAAAATATTTAAAAATATTTTACGAATGGATAAGACGAGTGAGGTCGATCAACATCGTAGAGTAGCGCCATTACATACTTCAAAATCATAACTACTGGCAAGCGGGACCTGTCAATAAGTCTACAATTTGTTGATTTGAATTTTATTGTAGGTGCTGCCACAGATCCTAATGAAGATTTCTCTGGGGAAATTCATCATCACAGTCTAATGGAAAACAACATCGAGGTACATATCTTAAAAACATGTATACCTTGTAAACTATTGCTACTATAATATTAACATATTATATATTATCTTATTTATTGTTTGTAATTCTTGCAGAGTAACACAGACTATAACATCACAATTTTAAAGCAAGTTCAAGCGATATTTGCTCATTTACACTACAGTAAGCTTCAATATTATATTCCTAGAGGACTTTGGGCACATTTTAGGTAAGCTCCATTATACCTATTTGTTTCACCAACAAATTCTTATTAATATTTAACTAACGTAAACATGTCTTTCTAGACTGCAAGGCGAACCGGTAAACCTACGCGAACAACAGGACGCGGTGGAATTTTTTATGTCATTGGTCGAGTCTCTGGATGAAGCTCTTAAATCATTAGGTACAGAACAGCTCATGGCTAAGACTATGGGAGGAACGTATTCGGATCAGAAGATATGTAAGGGTTGTCCTCATAGGTAAGTACACGATTATCATTTATGTATCTCACATTAGCGACTACATCCTCGTAGTATATTTAGGCAAAGTCATGTCTAAAACACATATCGCGTCAGTACAGAGGTCTTTATGTATTTTACCAAATGGAATAGTGGCCTATGTGAGTAACATATCATTTCTTTTTGCCATTTTCAGTCCAATCTATTTCTTGTACGACTGTGACTAAAAATGGTAATAAACAGAGAGCCTTACTTGCGTATAATGTCAAATCTTGAATGTTATCGCTTTAGATGGCACACGAGCTTGTATTCTGGTTTTAGAATAATATTGTTTTCTTTTTTGTTTTAGGTATTGTAAGGAAGAGCCGTTTAGTGTAGTGTCGTTAGACATTAGAAACATGTCCCGTCTGCAAGAATCTTTGGAAGCGTACGTTCGGGGAGAACTGTTAGAAGGCGCCGATGCCTATCATTGTGACAAGTGCAATAAAAAGGTAGCTATATATTGATATAGCTATGGTATGTATTGACATATTCATATTATGTTCAGCATGATTAATGTAACATACCATTTTCCCGTGACAGTTTCTGATCTTGTATTTTGGGGATACCTGTACTAAACGCAAGATCTCACATAAACCCAGTCAAATTATAGAGACTGTCCTGATACTAAAAATTATCTAACAAACGAGAAAGTGATTGGATAATCTGTACAAAATCATAATTTCTATGTAAAAAAATTAACAAATGTTATAAATAGCACTTAAATAATATCTTCCTCGTACATTGATAGTAGTTGTTATTTATCTAATTTAGTGAAAAATTATTTCTGATATCGTTAAGTGACGTTTTATTGGTGCTGTTTGCAGGTGGTGACAGTAAAGCGCTTATGTCTAAACAAACTACCTCCAGTATTGGTGATACAATTAAAGAGATTCGAATATGACTTCGAAAAAGTGTGTGCAATTAAATTTAATGACTACTTCGAGTTTCCTCGGGAATTGGATGTCGAACCTTACACAGGTATGTGTCTTGTGTTATATTATTTTTATTTCAATTTAGTACCTTTGAAATAAGTTCGATTCTGTTAAACGAAGCTGTATTGTACGATATTTTGAGAGCTGTTTTCCTATTCATAACATAAGAATATTATTTTATATATATAAATAGACGCACGTTTATTTCTATGCGACTCCACTTACGATCATGGCATGTCGCTTTTGTTTCATTTACTCACAATCTATATAATATGCTGTAAATTTAGTTTAAATCCTCTAATATGAATGTTGGTCACAAAATATCGATAAAATGAATAGTGGTGTGTTAACTTACTAAATGTTACATATAATGCGAATTTGTTGACATTCTCGATTATTGTCAAAGTTTGGTGTACAACCGGAATCGGTTAATAGTTGTCTATGGTAAAAATAGTCAATACGTTTTACATTCTGTAACATTATGGCAAAATATAAGCAAATGCTGCGGCACATAGGCATCTGGTGGCAGCCACAGTAAAGCCACTAATGGCCGCAACAAGTTGTGAAGTAAGTTCTGTATACATTTTGTACAGTACTAACGCATACTGAGCGTTTGAGTAACCGCTTCTGAGTCACATGCTGCGAGAGCGGTCGGCAATCGCCATTTGTGGCCGCGCTTGGAGGTCCTCATACACTCGAATACAGTTGTCGGCTTAGACCCGTCCAAAATGCAGATCCGTTTAGCAACTAGTGGCTTCGACTGTTGGCCGAAATCAGCCATTAGTAGCTGGCACTGGTGGTTGCGTCTAGTGGTTATTCGCCCCCGATCGCAGACACTAGTGGTCCAATGAGCGGCAGCACTTAACAATCACATTTTCTTGTTAGACGAGACTTTTCTCGAAAACTGATTTATTGTCGAAATATTCTACGTAAACTATGGCAATAATGTGACAGAGAGAGATATATATATATATATATATATATATATATATATATATATATATATATATATATATCTCTGTGTATCCTTTATCCTTTTAGGATATCTTTCCTTTATACGTGGTGGCAAGCACAAAATACTCATGAGAGGTAATGTTTCAGCGTGGGGCCTTGCACGGGCCGAGGGTGACGCATCGCTGTGGGAAGGCGGCGAGGAGCGGGCGCAGGAGACACACTACCAGCTCAGCGGCATCGTCGTGCACTCGGGGCAGGCCTCCGGCGGACACTACTACTCCTATGTGCTGCTCAGGTATGTTGGTAACACGGAGTTTTGATAAAATTATTGGGAAGAGAGGAACCCACCGGGCATACTCCAACTTGCAGTATTCCGCTTCGAGCACAAAATATGCAACGACACGTGTTTCGCCTCAGCGCGAGACATCTTCAGGACCGTTTAGCAACGAATGAGCCTATTTCGATTCAATATGTAGCTTTGACTTTTTAACCCTAAGGCCAGTCCATATTTTATTGATTCCTGCTACTTGATTTTCTTACGCAACAATTGTAACCGATGATAAACATTAAATAAATGGTTGTTTTATTTTTCAGGGATAATGGCAGCGAGACAGGTCGTTGGGTCAAACTGGACGACGGTGACGTGTCGGAATGTGGTATGCATGACGATGAAGAAATGAAGGCGCAGTGCTTCGGCGGCGAGTATATGGGAGAGGTAAATAAGCAATTATCAATTAGCTCGTTCGTTCATTAGACATCAAATCGAAACGTACCGTAAGTCATGTTGCATCTAGAAAGTAGAAATGATTACGGCATAAGAATGGCGCAACTGATTTTTATACTATGATGATGGAATAAAGAACTCGCATCCTACCTTACTCGCGCGTAGAAAATGATCTATGTCTGAATTTGCTATTCTAGTGGTCACACATGGTACCATGCATTTACAAAATTATGCATTTGAGTATAGATATTTAAGTTAGGATACAACGAAATCTTTGCTGAACCCATTGAGGGTAATCAATATGTATTTAATTACGTCTAGTATTCCAAGACTTGACAGGTTAACCCAAATAATCCTGTATTGATTAACTCCGCCACCTAATATATAATGTGTCCTGTGCTTGTGATATAGTGATTGTTTGCAATTTTTAGGTCTTTGATCCAATGTTAAAGAGAGTGTCATACAAACGTCAGAAGAGGTGGTGGAATGCATACATGTTGTTTTACACAAGAAGAGACACGATCGAAACGTCACACCTTGAACAATCTATGAAGACTATGACATTGAAGTAAGTGAAGAAACTCTCTTACTATTTACTAGATTTTGCCCGCGGCTTTGGGACCGTAAATGTAGGTTAGGTTAGGTTAGGTTAGTAACAGCAGTTTCTTTTGTATGAAAGGTACCCTACGTCCTTTTCTGTGCCCCTGACAACATGTATGCCAAATTTCATAATGATCGGTCGAGTAGTTAAGGCGTGAACAAACAAACTCACATTCGCATTTATAATATTAGTTAGAATTAATCTTTTTGCATAGACAGAATACTGATATATTGTTTATTTTCAGGGAGTGTGTAATTCCTAGACCCATCTGGTTATCAGTACGACGCAGCAATATAGCATTTTCCCATAATCAAGACCAGTTTAGCCTTGAGCATTTCAATTTTATGAAGAAACTGTGTTGTATGCGACTGCAAATGTTGCCAGGATCACAAAGTGCGGTTTGGGTAAGTTTACCATATTCTAAACATATTTAGCATCATTGCATATTATGATATTATACGAAATATATAATTTTATATTATATACATTTCAGGGACCAGAGCATGAAGAAATGTCAATGTTAGCTGTACAACTAGCAACCAAATTTTTATTCCAAGTAGGATTCCGTACAAAGAAAACTCTTCGCGGTCCTGCAGCTGACTGGTATGATACAGTTTATTATTAAGGGGCTGATATCTCGGGTGACAAAAAAGCATAGAATGTATTTAATATTAAATACAGTGCCTATACAAGCAGCAATACCGTGACGCAGTCGTTGTTTGTACAATCACTTGCATCGTCCACATTGTCACTCAAGTTCGATCCCAAGGCTGACTTTTCTTTGTTATTGTTAAGTGCGACAATAATAATATAATTTCCTATTGTATTTATACTTTTCATTGCAATCGTACATGTCTGTTTTTTGCAGGCACGACATATTATGTCAACACCTAAGATGCTCACAATCCGTGCGGGCGTGGTTTGCGACTGACCTTTTCAAGCATCCACACAGACTCTGTGACTATTTGCTATCCTGTCCCACTGCCGAAGTGCGAGTAGTTTTTATGAAGATCATGGTATTTTTGGCGCACTTCTCAGTACAAGATCCACCAGGTAATACATTTAACCTTGTTAAACGTAATAGTTTAAT
This sequence comes from Catocala fraxini, assembly GCA_930367265.1. NCBI lineage: Eukaryota > Metazoa > Arthropoda > Insecta > Lepidoptera > Erebidae > Catocala > Catocala fraxini. The sequence continues at coordinate 17,512,280 of OV884026.1, forward strand.
TTGAATTGTAGTGCAGACTGATTTTAACGTACCCATAATTGTAATTGGACTCCCTTTTCCGCATTTGAACTCCAAGTTGATCCATTATGCATGAGAGTCGGCTGGTTATGGAGATAGCCAGCTCAACTCCGCCCAGAAGCACAAAAGATTCCTGGGGTCTTCGCAGGCTTCGCGGCGTGACCTCGGGTTGTTGGGGATTTCCTCACGTTGTGCTGTTACTCCCACACATTCCAAGACTACATGGGCAGCAGATTCTTCTTCGGTCAGACATCCCCTACAGAGTGGGCTGTCTGTTGCTCCAATGTTGTAGAAATGTTTGTTAAGCGGACAGTGTCCTGTTAGGATCCCCACGGTGGTCCGGAAGTCCAATCTTCGTTGGTTGAGCAGGTGTTCTGTCAGACGTGGTGAGATGGCCGGTAGGGCTGCTCTCGACTGTCTGTATGTTGGCTCTGAGTGCGATGCCGCATCCATTTTCATAGTTGTGAGAATGGTAGAGGGAGAAATGGAGGTGAACCTTCCGTGGTGGTTTCCGATCCTCTTCTAGCCAACTCATCTGCAGCATCATTGCCCAGTGATTCACTGTGCCCCTTTATACATCGTAAGGTAACTATGTTTTTGTGGATATTCTTTCAAGAGCAAGGTGGCATTCGTAAACGAGCTTGGAGTTGCAGCTATTGCCCTCTAGGGCTCTAAGTATTGCTGTGCTGTCGGAGAGGATTCGTATCCTGTAGACTTCAATCCGTCTCCTGTCGATCGCGGGAGCAGTCTCCGTGATGGCCACACATTCGCATTGAAAGATAGTACTGTGTGTCATAGATATGTTAATATTGAGATCCAGGAAGTAAACTCCCGCGCCCGTTCCCCTTATGGTTTTTGAGCCATCAGTGTAGACTCGGACCTCGTTTTTTTACCGATTGATCTCTCGGTTCCTCATGAAGTTGTATATGGTAGTTCTTTTGAAATAGATGTTGTTCGGGGATTTTGTCACACAGGGCGGCGAGCAGTGATTCGTAAACTGTAGCTCGCTCTAAAATCAATGCATGTGGGCTTAGCAGGGCTAGGCCCTGGTGTTTCAGCCGTATTGCGGCCATAGTCGCTTCTTGTTGTATGTAAAGGTCTAAGAGGGTCAGCCCTAGGATGACTTCGAGGGCGGCTGTCGGTGTTGTTCTTATACACCCTGTTATTGCTGAGCATGCCATTCTCTGCAGTCTCTGCAGCTTGGTGATGACGATATTGAGTTCAGTCCTGGTCCACCATACGATAGCACCGTATGTTATTGTTGGTCTAATTATGGCGGTATATAGCCGCAATGTTATTTTTCTTTTAGTCCCCATGTCTTTCTGAGCATTCTGCTGCATTGAAAGAAGCATGCGCATGCTCGTTGTAGTTTGTAGTCAAGGTGCTTGTTCCACAGCAATTTGCTCTCTAGTATGACCCCTAGATACTTGACTTCGTTGGTAGGTTTTATTTCGGTGTTGGATAGTTTTGGTAGTCTGAGGGTGTTTGGGTTTCTCTTGCGAGTAAACATTATGAGTTCTATTTTTGTCGGGTTGACCGATAGACCATGGCTTATGCACCCTTTTTCGATTATTCTGAAGGCAGATCTCATGAGGTCACATAGTGTGTCCTCGAAGCATCCGGTCGCGAGAATTGCAAGGTCATCTGCATATCCGACTGTGAAGAGGCCTCTACAGTTCAGTTTTCGTATTAAGTCGTCTACCACTATGTTCCATAGGAGTGGCGAAAGTACACCACCTTGTGGGCAGCCTCTGGCCACAATTCCCTTGGTTGTTGTGTTAACTGAGAGTTGTATCGCTCTGTATTTCAGCATATTGTTTATCCACTCTGATAGCGTTGGAGCGACCCCATATGCTTCTAGTGCTTCGGTTATGCTGTTAAAGTTGGTTTTGTCAAAGCCTGCTTCTATATCAATGAAGGCGCCCAGCGTCAGTTGTTTTACGGTTAGTCCGTCTCCAATTCGCGATACAACGCTGTGGAGCGCCGATTCTGTGGATTTGCTTTGGCTGTTGGTATGGGTGTAGAGGTTTGTGAACTAGAGTGTTTTCTCTTATTTCTTTATGACATAGCCTCTCTAGTGTTTTGAGGAGGAACGACGAGAGACTTATTGGCCGAAAGGATTTCGCTAAAGTGTAGTCTCTCCTGCCTGGTTTTGGAATAAATACTACTTTCACTTCCCTCCATTTCCGTGGTATGTATCGGTGAGCGATGCATGCTCTGAATATATTGACAAGGCGGTCTGCTAGAAGGTCGTCGCTCCATCTAGTAGGCCAGGGAAGATTCCGTCTAGCCCTGCGGAGTTGAAGGGAAGGAAGCTGTTGATAGCCCATAACACTTTCTCTCTGTTGATGAGGTCCAGGGCTACAATCCAATCTTAACTACTGCATGCTCGTTCCGTTTACACTACCCAGTTGTGAGTGTCGCTAATCTGGCACCCGAGAAAGTGTGTCTCTAGCAGTAGTGCGCTGGTTTCAGCATCTGATTTAGTGTAGGTGTTGTCAGGTTTCTTCAGACATCCTAGTATGTTCTCAGGTACACTTGATAGTATGCCCTTTACTCTAGTTGCCTGGCTGGTGTTTTCAATGTTGGTACAAAAACGCTTCCAGCATTCCAGTTTACGGAGTCGTATGTGCTTCTTGTAGGATGATTTTGTGGTTTGATAGGTTTCCCAGTCGTTTGGTCGTCGCGTATTTATTGCTCTGTTGAACAGTCGCCTTACTTTGCTCCGTAATTTCTGCAATTCAGGGCCCCACCAGTGACGTTTGGTGCCTGTTTTGGTCGTCACGAGAGGGCAATTCTCTTCATAACTGTGGGTAATGATACAAGTGAGTGTATCAACATATTATTCGATGTCTTTGACTTTTGCCATACACATCGATGTACTGGCGGTAATCGAGTGCTGATTTAACAGTTTTAACAAATTTTAACCTATCCAACTTACGTGGGACGCGCCTAGGTTGTGGTGTGGGTAAGGCATACTAAGGTTAAAGCGTATCCATCTGTAGTCCGAGCATGACGCCTCCTTGGAGACGTGCCAGTCGGTAATGAAGTGGGATACTTCATCTGTTGATAGAGTAAGGTCTATAATAGTTTGTGCTCTTGAGTTTACAAATGTCGGTTCCGATCCTTTATTTACTTAAAGGAGGTTAGTAGTGAAAAGATAGTTTACCAGTTCCTCTCCACGGGCGTTTGACTTATCGCTGCTCCACAAAGTATGGTGCGCGTTGGAGTCAGTGCATATGATGAGTTCCAGTTTTCTTTTGCGCAGTATTCCACTATGGACATCAGTGCCGGCGATGGTATGTCCTCGTCGCTTGGCAGGTAAGCAGACGCTAGGTCTAGATCACAGGACTGATTATCGATTACTGCAGGAAACCTGGCAGCTGTCAAGTCTCTAAAACAGAATTCGGTTATTAAAAGTATTTTGACATGTTTGGGGGCATAGATACAGGTTTTGGGGTTACTTACAGTTATACGGGAAACTTGCTGTCTTTTTAAAAAAAACAATGACTTTTATAATTTTGGCTGAAGGCTTATTATATGTAAAGAATTACACGAGAACTTTTGTAAAGTGGTCTTAACCGAGGTTGAAACAAGTCTACACGAACTGAATACACCAAACCGTCAATCCGCTACTAATCGCCAATGTGCTGACGGTGCATTGTGTCAGGGTTGTCCCATACATTAGAGGGATGTAACATTACGATGGTGTTCACAAGGAGTCTTCCACCGATGTTTTTGAGACCACAGATTCTGCCTTTCTTAATCCACGGCTCCTGGATTAGGGCTATGGTCTTGGGGGTTGTTCTGCGGTGAGGTCGTGGAAGGGCTCAGTCATCACCGCCACGCAGAGTTCGTTCGCTCTGACTGAAGCCGCGTAGCTAGCAGAGCCCCGTTGTCTACTCGTTGCCGGCTTCACACGTTTACTGTCTGGCGTGGTTGTGTCCTCTGGCCGGGATCGTTTATTCTCTGGCATTGAACTTGCCGGAGTGGTGGGTTGGGCTTTGGCCACCAGCCTGCCTGCACGCTTACCCCGTGGCTTGGATCGGCGGCGAGTAGGGTCGCTGGATGATGGTGCCGCTGGCGCTGCCTCAGGCGTCGCCTGCACCTGGACCTTTTCGACATTGTCTACTCGGGACACGGGTTTGGCTTCTGAAGCTGTCGCCCTTCATCAGCAACCTTTCTCTTTGCCTGAGCCTGCGCCTGTGTATCCGGTCTGGCCTGCTGGGGTATCTTGCCCTACTTCTTCGATTTCTCAAAGTACAGGTTGCACCGGGATGGCGTCCTTGAGAACCGACAGTTCAATCGCCGTACCAGTACAAGAAGCCTCAAGGGGCGCGTCAGATGATACAGCAGGGGCGTTACGGGAACACGACCCGCTCAAGGAAGCAGCTATGTCGTGCCTGCGCAGCTGGGTCGTGGATGCTGCCTTGTTGAGGTTCGGCGCATTCGTTGGATTCGCCTTGCCCGTGCGCAACGCCGTATGAGATGGGGCCGCGATTAGGCTAAGCACCTCCAGGGAACTTGCCTTGTCCTTATTTGGCGCAGTCCGTGATCTGGCTTTGCTGGACTCAGCGCATTCAGAGCTGCAGTCGCGTTCCGGGTTGGCGCATCTGAAGACGCTGCTGGTAGGGTATGGGGCATTCGCGCGTCCGAGAACGCAGCAGCCCAAGAAGTTGTCGGAATTTGAGCATCCGAACACGCAGCAGAGTTCCGGGAAAGAGCTGTATTCACAGCGAAAAGGGGATTGGTTTGATTTCTTTTTGATGCCATGGTTATTGTAAAAGTTAAAACTCATCCATGGAGCGCTTCACCCGCCACGGAGTCCTCAGTCGGGGACGGCGTGCGCTCTACCTACGATCGACAGAGCTACCCCTTAGACTTAGGGCTCACACCCGCTGAGATGGACGAGACTCGACGCTGCGAAGAATTCCGGGGCTGTGTACGACCAAAGAACAAGCCGCAAACCTACCACAGGGTTCCGCGCCTCGCTGTCTGCCCTCCCCCTGTTAGGGACCCCCGCCGACAGCCCTCAGACGGGATGTAACAGCCGATTGACCGCGAGTGGCTAGCTAGCGGCCTCCCATGTGGCGAGAAATCCAGAGCAAAGGGGTGTTTTGAAGGCAGCGAACAACAACAACCGGGGTCACTACGTTCTACACCCTCAGGATTCCTTCATCCTCCCGTACAGGTTCCTGCGCACGGCACAAACACGCAGGAGGTCATTGGTATCCAGCGTCTGTCGTTCGACGATGGACCCGCCGGAACGTGACCGAGACGTCACCATCCCAGGCAGTGGTCGTCTGGTGGTTTTAGTTACGTCTATTTCAGAGGGAACTTGACCAATAACAGGGGGCAACCACGTGAAGGATTCCCCACCAGACTTGTCTTAGGGATCTACCCGACTGTTGATGTATGAACGTCAAAATATATAGGTTAGTGAGTTTACTAAGTTACTGAAGCTACATTTAGGTTAGTTGCCAGGTTCAGGCAAAGGGTTGAACCTATGAGAAGAAACCTGCAAGAAACTCACGGCTACTCTTTTAAATCGCCAATTAAATATAATGTCAGTATTTTACAACTCAGATTAACAAGGTGTGCACCCATAGTACAAGCTCTGCTTAGTTTGGGCTAGACGGTGTTGTGTGTATGTGGTAGAATATTATATGATGCCATATACTACTGACGATAAAAAACTAATATTAAAAAGATAATAACTTAATAATATTATAGAGATGAAATAATTTGGGCTAAGGTATATGTTTTAATATAAATCTAAAATAGACAGTAGGATGGCATGATGGCGCATACACTTACACTTTGTAATTACTAAATTACATTACTACATTACTAAATTGACTTATAAGTAATACAGATCTTTGAATCCTGAATGCAACAAGCAACTAATGCCATGAGTTTTTGTCAGTTAAGTAGTCGTCGACTGAATAATAACCCTTCCGAATGAGCTGTATTATAACGGCGCTTTTAAATTTAAGCAATGGCAAATTAATTATATTAATAGGTAGTTTATTAAAAATACGAATACCAAGTCCTGCAAATGTATTGTGAACTTTATGTAAACGATGATATGGGCCGACTAACTTATGCTTATTTCTAGTGTTTACGTTATGAATATCACTATTCTTATTATATAAGTGAATATTAAGTTTAATATACATAATGTTAGCAAATATATATTGCGACGCAACAGTAAGTATTCCTATTTCTTTAAATCGATCTTTCAGGGAAACTCGTGGTCCTAAATTATAAATGCTACGTACTGCACGCTTTTGAAGAATAAAAATTGTCTCGATATCAGCTGCCTTGCTCCACAATAATATACCGTAGACATGACACTATGAAAGTAACTGAAATATACTAGTCTTGCAGAGTCTACATCAGTAAAGACAAATTGTAATATAACTATTTATGTCTCGTTTAAGCTGTAAAATAGGATAGATTTCCACTGTTATAATCTAAAAATCACGTTCGTGGCTTACGTTTTTGCATTTTTTTGTGCAAATTTACGTAATTTTGTAGGCGAAAAAATCATTTTATTTTTTTATACGGAGTAATTGTAAAAACATTCATTGTTATGGTAAATGTATTATTTATAATATATTTTATTCACTTAACTATGATTGCCTATTTTGGCACATTTCGCTCGGCGCAGTCTTAAGTAGCTTAGTAAGACTAATAATTGTTTTTAAATTTTAATACTTATACCAGCTATAGGTCAGGGTTCACATTCTATTACTTATATGCTCCATGATGTGTTACGTGATTATTGTGCGTTTTTATAGTGAACAACGGTTTTGGGTCGTGGACTACCCGCGAGGAGTCCGGCTCGCTGTCGGACCAGCTGCTGTGCAGCGCGCGCGCGCTCGCCGTGCCGCCGCACACGGACGCGCACGCGCACCGACACCTGCCGCTACTGTTCAACCTGTTCCACACCTACGCCAGCCTGGGCATCAGCGAGAAACATCAACTACTACGGGTAAGTTCCGGCGAGGAGTCCGGCTCTCTGTCGGACCAGCTGCTGTGCAGCGCGCACGCGCACCGACACCTGCCGCTACTGTTCAACCTGTTCCACACCTACGCCAGCCTGGGCATCAGCGAGAAACATCAACTACTACGGGTAAGTTCCGGCGAGGAGTCCGGCTCTCTGTCGGACCAGCTGCTGTGCAGCGCGCACGCGCACCGACACCTGCCGCTACTGTTCAACCTGTTCCACACCTACGCCAGCCTGGGCATCAGCGAGAAACATCAACTACTACGGGTAAGTTCCGGCGAGGAGTCCGGCTCTCTGTCGGACCAGCTGCTGTGCAGCGCGCACGCGCACCGACACCTGCCGCTACTGTTCAACCTGTTCCACACCTACGCCAGCCTGGGCATCAGCGAGAAACATCAACTACTACGGGTAAGTTCCGGCGAGGAGTCCGGCTCTCTGTCGGACCAGCTGCTGTGCAGCGCGCACGCGCACCGACACCTGCCGCTACTGTTCAACCTGTTCCACACCTACGCCAGCCTGGGCATCAGCGAGAAACATCAACTACTACGGGTAAGTTCCGGCGAGGAGTCCGGCTCTCTGTCGGACCAGCTGCTGTGCAGCGCGCGCGCGCACCGACACCTGCCGCTACTGTTCAACCTGTTCCACACCTACGCCAGCCTGGGCATCAGCGAGAAACATCAACTACTACGGGTAAGTTCCGGCGAGGAGTCCGGCTCTCTGTCGGACCAGCTGCTGTGCAGCGCGCACGCGCACCGACACCTGCCGCTACTGTTCAACCTGTTCCACAGCTACGCCAGCCTGGGCATCAGCGAGAAACATCAACTACTACGGGTAAGTTCCGGCGAGGAGTCCGGCTCTCTGTCGGACCAGCTGCTGTGCAGCGCGCACGCGCACCGACACCTGCCGCTACTGTTCAACCTGTTCCACACCTACGCCAGCCTGGGCATCAGCGAGAAACATCAACTACTACGGGTAAGTTCCGGCGAGGAGTCCGGCTCTCTGTCGGACCAGCTGCTGTGCAGCGCGCGCGCGCACCGACACCTGCCGCTACTGTTCAACCTGTTCCACACCTACGCCAGCCTGGGCATCAGCGAGAAACATCAACTACTACGGGTAAGTTCCGGCGAGGAGTCCGGCTCTCTGTCGGACCAGCTGCTGTGCAGCGCGCACGCGCACCGACACCTGCCGCTACTGTTCAACCTGTTCCACACCTACGCCAGCCTGGGCATCAGCGAGAAACATCAACTACTACGGGTAAGTTCCGGCGAGGAGTCCGGCTCTCTGTCGGACCAGCTGCTGTGCAGCGCGCACGCGCACCGACACCTGCCGCTACTGTTCAACCTGTTCCACACCTACGCCAGCCTGGGCATCAGCGAGAAACATCAACTACTACGGGTAAGTTCCGGCGAGGAGTCCGGCTCTCTGTCGGACCAGCTGCTGTGCAGCGCGCACGCGCACCGACACCTGCCGCTACTGTTCAACCTGTTCCACACCTACGCCAGCCTGGGCATCAGCGAGAAACATCAACTACTACGGGTAAGTTCCGGCGAGGAGTCCGGCTCTCTGTCGGACCAGCTGCTGTGCAGCGCGCACGCGCACCGACACCTGCCGCTACTGTTCAACCTGTTCCACACCTACGCCAGCCTGGGCATCAGCGAGAAACATCAACTACTACGGGTAAGTTCCGGCGAGGAGTCCGGCTCTCTGTCGGACCAGCTGCTGTGCAGCGCGCACGCGCACCGACACCTGCCGCTACTGTTCAACCTGTTCCACACCTACGCCAGCCTGGGCATCAGCGAGAAACATCAACTACTACGGGTAAGTTCCGGCGAGGAGTCCGGCTCTCTGTCGGACCAGCTGCTGTGTACATGTTTTCTCGGAATATTGTTGTTTAGACTCCTTTTTTCGAGAGCCTTTGAGTAATTACTATCCATAATGAGATAACTGCAGCAGTAATTTAAGAAAACAAAATTTGATTATTGTGTCAATTACCTACGTCTTTCTTTTTACAGTTGAAAATCCTTGATGTCGTGTTATCCGTGTGCATGGATGATGCTAATTCATCAATGGGCAAATACCAGTATCCAGAGTCCGCTAAGATACACCAGGTAACCAGTACCTGTTATTTTTATAATCTATTACGTAAGTATTACGTTCAAAACAAATAATGTTTGCGCTAATTTATATTGTTATCCTATTAAAAATTTTTGTAATTTGATTACCAACTATAGCGTTTTTGAGGGTAGATGGGCGTAGGTCTAGGGAAAGTATTACATGAGATTGACAGAACGTATTAATTTTTTCGATATTTTCTTTACATTATACTGAACGTTATGATATCATTTATATTTTAACTAGCTTTTGCCCGCGTCTTTGCTTGCGTAAAACTAGGTTAGGTTATGTAGTAACAGTACAATTTTTCAAAATATAGCTTATTTTACTCTGTTATAATACAGCTTTCTAATGGTGAAGTATTCAAAATCGGTTGATTAGTTTTTGAGTTAATAACTTCACAAACAAACAAAAATCTAATCTTTTCTCTTTATAATCTATATATATATAAAACTCTTCCGTTACTGAGTGACTGACAGACAACGCACATCCTAAACTACTGAACGCAAGAAGCTGAAATTTGGCATGTATGTTCCTTGGGGAGTGTAGGGGAGCACTAAGAGAGGATTATTGGAAATTCCACCCTGAAGGGGGTGAAAGGGGTGAAACCCGATATTCACACGGGAACGGGACTTACGTGGGTGAAACCGCGGGCAAACTACTAGTATTAGTATATAATAATAGATAAGACGGCCATACTATAATGTAAAAACATATATAGGATTTAGTATCAAATCTATATGTTGTGTAAGTTAGATAGGGTATTGTAAGTGTATAAATCGTGTAAAAACATAGGATTTCGTTTTAAAGATAGCAAAATAGATCGTGTGTAAGTTAGATAAGGTATTGTAAGTGAACGTGTCGCCATTGCTGACGCGGGTGTGTCCGGACGCTAGGAGCGGCGCTTAAGCGTGGTGTTGGTGTGGCAGGTGGTGTGCGCGCTGCTGCGCTGCTGCGACGTGAGCGCGCGCTGCGCGGGCGCGGGGGCCGCGGGGGGCGCGGGGGCCGCGGGCGCGGGCGCCGACGCCGCGCCGCCGCTGCCCAACCCCTACGCCGAGCCCGCGCCGCCCGCGCGCCTGCCGCGCCCGCCGCTGTCCGCCGCCGCCGCCGACGTGCTCTACAACAGGACCGGGTACTGCCTCCTTCATGCTATTGTATACTACACTGCTCGCTCGCGCAAATGTTGCTTATGTGAACTGTTAACTTAACAACAGTGCTATTTCTGGACGAAAGGTATCATACGTCCTTTTGTGCACCTCTGACGACGTGTATAAAAAATTTCATAATGATGAGTTGAAATAGTTAAGGCGTGTAAGCGTAACAAATAAACAAACTCACATTCACATTTATAATATTAGTTAGGACTACACCAATATTTATGTTACGAAATTTAACCTAAATAAGGTTACACAAGACGATTCTACGCATACATTTCTGCTGATCTAGTAGAATTTATCAGACCAGTCAAATTTATGCGTACCTATCTGATTTTGTTTGATAAACTGTCGACTTTGATATCATTCATAAATATCGTATTAAAAAAATATATCTAGGTAAAAAGCTAAACGTATATAATCCCAAATTGTATCTGACATTAAATATATCCTTACAGCACATACATGAAAAAGCTAACTGAGGAGTGCTGCGGCTGCGAGGAAGGCATCCGCCTACTGCAGTTCCTGTGCTGGGAGCACGCGGGCTGGTCGCGCGTGGCGCTGGCCGAGCTGCTGTGGCAGATGGCGTACGCGTACTGCCACGAGTTGCGCCGACACGCTGACGCGCTCACCGCGCTGTTGCTCATGGAGGACAGCTGGCAGCAACACCGGATCCACAACGTTATCAAGGTTCCCGACTAACTTAATCTATAAATAGTTTGTTTCATTGTAGTCTGTTCCTGATAGACAAAAAAAGCTTTGATAAATAATTTATTTTCATCAAAGCAAGGCTGTTTATTAATTCAATAACGTTTATTAGAGGATGAAACAGAGCATGCTATAATGATAACTTGAATATCCAAATTTGAGTAACCTAGATGTCACCTTGGTCTGGAGGCTCGTTTTGAAGCGATTCTACGAATTTGATCTACAAGTCTAATTCTAGAGACTAGTGTTTCTCTCGTGTCGGCAAATGAGTGTGGCTCAGACCCTGGATATTAAACTAGAGCGACACACATTCGCCCATGCTACGCATTTGCATTTATTCTATTAATAATATTTGTTCCACACCCGGACGGTGTGTCGAGCTCGGCCAGAGTAAATAATGGTGTGTATGCGACAGGGCGTGTCGGAGGAGCGGCCGGGGCTGCTGGAGACGGCGGCGCGCGCGCGCGGGCACTACCAGAAGCGCGCCTACGCGTGCGTGAAGCTGCTGGTGGGCGTCATGTGCCGCGCGCCGCCCGCCGTGCGCGCCGTGCACGCGCAGCCCGAGGCGCGCCGCCGCTGGCGCCAGCTGCTGCACTGGCTGCAGGACGAGCTCGAGCGCGTGCGTACTCTCCGCGACTGGGCCGCACTCACACTAGTCGCACGTCATTTGTGTGGACACTGTCTTATGACATTTCAAATGTTTACGCGTTGCATTTGTTGTTTCTATTAATATAAAGTATAATATATGTATTGTAAAATGGAAGTGTATAAGATTCGAAGGTAACAAGAGTTAACCAGAGGATAAATGGGTGATTTGGAAACTGCACGGCAGGTTCCTTTCTTCCACCAAGAATGTCATGCGTGATCCATGATGTTATCAAAAAGTATATCACATACTAAAAAATATGTACTAGTGCATATATACATTGCTACATAACTTTATTATGTTAAAAAAACTGCTATGTTTTAACTGTAAGCAATTGTTTCAGAAGTATGGGCCTGGCGGTTACGGTTCGTATGGCACGTGGTCCCCGCCCGGCACCTCGAACGAGACCTCAAGCGGATATTTCCTCGAGCGCAGCAACTCCGCAAGGAAAACGCTCGAAAAGTAAATATAACATAGCTAATGGATTATAGTGAACGTTTTAAGTAGTTAATAAAATTTACTAACGGCTATCAAATGAGGTACCATGAACTGCTAAATAACATTTTTATAAAATAACACAATTATTTTACGTAACACCTCGTGTGGCTTACAGAGCGTTCCAGCTATGTCCGGAGGAGGAAGACGAAGAGGAGGACGAGGCGCGCGAGGGCGCCGAAGGCTCGGGCTCGGGCGACGCGGCCGACGACAGCGGCGACGAGGACGAGCCCAACGACGAGGAGCCGCACGCGCGCCGCCTGCAGCTCGCGCCGCCCGCGCCCGCCTCCACCCCCGCGCCCGCGCCCGCGCCGGCCCCCGGCCCCGCGCTCGCGCCCGCGCCCGCGCCCGCCCCCGCGCCCGCGCAGCCGCCGCGCGACCCGCTGCCGCCGCTGTGAGCTGGCCTCTAGTCCCCGCCTCCTGCGCTACGTTTAGTTATTTATGTAACTTACAGGTTCCGCTTTAAAAGTACCATAGTATTTATTTTTCGCTGATAGGTTCGGTCGTAGTACTCTCTCGACGCGCAAGTCCGTCGGAGACTTGCCCGGCGCCCGTCCGCGAACGGGGCGGGTGGTCCTCCGAGTGGGAGGGTGGTTTGGTCCCCAAATATTTAATCTTGTAAGTTAGCTGACACGATGAGAAGCAATCTCCTCTAGACATAAGTTTGTTTATCTGTAAATGAGTGGTGAAGCTGCGACGTAATTGATTTATCTGTGAGACCGTTTTATATAAACTTATTTGTAACGTGAATGATATAAAGTAATGCTTTTATCTAAATAGTCTCATTTGATGCATTTTAAAATAGTGATAGATAGCAATTTTTACTTTTTAGCCCAGAGTACTCGGAATGATCTAGTATAAAATGTTATTCTAACACAGTACATAATTATATTATCTAGACTCGTATTAAAAAATATAATGCTAGGTGCTATCTCTGGAGTCACGTGGTTGAGGTTTGTTGTGCTCGCTCGCTTCTCTCGCTAATCCTAAGCTTTCAATAAAAGCAGTGCTCTTCTATTGAAAACTATTAGAAGGATATATATTGCATTTTAACTGTGAATTTTGTATGCATAAATTCTTTAACTTTTCATCACTAATTCTATAGTCCATTTCTATACTAACACGTCTTTTACAAAACCTATGAATTAAGGACACAGATGAATCAACAATATCTTAATTGTGTAATGTCAGCTACCTACGTGTACATATGTCCATACATATGAAACGAAGCGGATTATTTTAATCACGTGATTCTTTACAATTATTTTGCCTTACGTAGTTTCCGACGTCGCCGCGCCGGTACACGTGTAGTCAATAAACATACAAGGAACATTATGACTAAACTGTGTTTTAAAAATATGAAATGTAGTCCGTTTCCTGGACACTTAATTAATTAATGTTAACTACTTAAAGCATCTCGTGGTGTGGTCGAAACTGTTGAATATTTGGCATAGCTCAAATAATTTCGAAACATGCAGTCGTAACAGAGACATCAATATTTAGGGACCGAGATAATCACAAACTGCTTCACTCATAAACATTGTCTGGTATTGTGACGTATTTAAGAACAGTCATTTTATATTAGATGTAATATTATGATAAAACTTACAGTATGGATTCATAATTTTTTTTATATTTGTGATCACAATACTTATGAGTGAAGTAAAATTAAATGTACATAGTATAACGAAAACAAATGATCAAGGCCAGAGAACACGTATTGGCCTAACTCTGACTATGTAAACAATGTTTAATATTTCAGTTTTTTATTTGCTAGATGTATTATTAATATAAAATAAAGTTAGTTTTAATTCAGTGGAAAGTGTAGATATAGGTATTAACGACTAGTCTAACAGGAAAATGTTGCCACTATGTCAATGTTCTGCTTTGTAATATAATGTTATTTATTTTTATATTTCACGACGGTTGTATAATATTTTCCTTTTTTTCTAGTGGTAAATTATTGTAACATCCAGGCTATCAGGCGGTGCAGACACAAGCACGTAGCACGTAGCACGTAGGTCGTAGCTCGTAGCGCGTAGCTCGCCGCGTGTAGCGCGTAGCGTGTAGTCTGTCCGGCCGCGACCGCGAGCGCTCGCTGTAGCCTCTTGTTTGCGCATTGCATTCTAGTATTTACAAACGTAAAGCCACCGTGATATTCTGTGAGTATTTATTTTTCTTAATCCTTTTATCATTAAAGAGTCTTCAAATGTTGGTCACGTAGACCATGTGCCTTATTTTAATTTAATTTGCTCAATGCTTGCACCTGATAGTCTGTATATTCATCTATTAACCTGTGGTATGCCGGAACGTAGATCTACGCGAGACACAATGCTTTTTCTATTATGTCTGGTATTCCGGCATACAAGAGGTTAACAAAGTTTTTATTTAAACGCTCGGTACCATTCGTTTTACATACGAACGTGATTTGTCGATAATATTAACCAAGTATTTATAAATGTGATAGAAATAGTAATTAAAGTTGATTGCTTACCGTAACACCGAGCGAGGTTTATATGTAAAAGTGAATGATATCGGGTCACGTTTATATTATGGCTTTAAAAAATTTAAGTCGCTTTATATCATGGTTTTATAAGAAAAATAAACATTCAAAATAACCAGTTGTAATGATTGATATAGTACAGAATAGCATTGTGAATAATTAAATACTTGGTCGATAAAATGCTGATTGTTGTTAATGTTATTACCAAAGATGGAGTTATAGATAGAGGGGAATATGGTGGCCCTTTTCTTAATAGCTTAATAATTGAAATATTTTGTATCTTTTATAAAATGCAAAGTTATCGATATTATGTTGAAACGAGGAAAATGTGATTGATCTTAGATAGGCGAACCGCTATGATTCGTGTTTAGAAATGGATCTATATATATACTGGTTAATCATCCCGCGAGCAGATGTTTGATTCTCGGAGCGCCCTCCGACATCTTGTAAATATCATCAACCACCAATAAATTTTACTCAAAAGATATTTCACTTTTTATATTTGTGGATGTCGTTGAATGGTCATTAAAATGAAATAATAGTAAGCAGCCAAAAAACAAACAATTTCGAGTAGGAAATTAGTTTTTATAATCATCAGAAATGTTGTAATGACAAATCTTACTAACTTGACTTAACACACTTAATTTGGCAAATAGATTTGTTAGATACATCACTGAATTTGGACGCATGCAATTTTATCAGAACAGTGTAAAATGTGTAATTGATAGAATTATTATAAGATCAGTTGAGTTTTGTATAACATTTCTATGGCAAATATAACGAAATGGCATTTGACAATTATACAAGAATGCTCAAAAGGCATTCGTACAGATATTATACTATTCAAATCAAGAAATAAATTCATAAAATATTTTTTGTGTTTTACTTTACCTAATCTTTTTATTATTGTGTTTGACAGTAAAGATGACCTTGCTCCGCAATCCCTATGACGTAGTAACGACTTTGTCTTAGTAATACGACGTGCTTGACACATGATTCAACTGTCCCACGATACCAGCGATCAGAATAGCTAGAGCTAAAGTATCGTAGATTTCATTAATCAATATTATTATGATATAGTGCCAGTCAAGAGTTACAAACCACTTTTGAATACGTAATTTGTTATATCTAAATACCTTTTCATGAAATGAAATACAGCACATTTGCGTGTTTGTGTCATGATAATTAAGACGCTATACAAGTGATACGTTTACATATTTCTTAAGTAGAGAGGTACATAATAAACGGGCAATGTTTTTAAACATCGAGGACAGTCAAGGGTAGCTAGTTCGGCAGTCATTTTAGACATATAATGATCCGCTGTTATCTTTCTAAAATATATATGTACTTTTCTATTGGTTATCCTTTTATTATGTAATGCACGGTCAGTCTTACTCTATTCTTGCGGTTTCTTCTGACTGTCAAGAAGCCTTGAAAATTGGAAGACTACGCAGAATATGTTCAATGGAGGACAATCCGAATGCAAGATTGTCTCTCGGCTCATCATAGAAGACAAGGTATGTGAGTTGCAGACCATGGAATCTAACGCGTCTTAACTCTGCGGCACATATTTTTATTTACAGTGATAAATAAATATTTTTGTGTATTCTTAATTAGTTAGGCTTAGTTAGTTTTGTCAGTTTTTCGTATGTTGGTTGATGAGGGAGTCAGATATACTTAGGTTGGTTACTGTTGGTGACCACTGTGAAGAAAATGGCTAAATATAAGATATAAGATAGTATTTTTATTACTTATTAATTACAGCGTTACACTTTTTTGTGCACATTTAGGAACAAAAAATGCTATCGTTCTACATACATATAAAAATTACACACAGCACTTAATGATCATCACTTCGGAGATATAATTAGCAATATAAAAATAGTTGTTTGTGGTGATCTTCAAAACAAGATTTAAAATTCCTAACAACTTTACCTCCTAAATCTATCTCTACTTTATCTCCAACTTTTCCAGTGTAGATCTCAAAGTCAAGGCAATAGCCAGTGGATACACACTTTGTACAAATTTTGTATCTGCATTTGGTTGTTTTTTTGAGCATGTACTGCTAGAAAGAACTCCTTCCTTTGTATTATACCATGGACTCATCCATTGCAATATCCTTTGTAGGGAAGTAGTTTTTTTATGAACAAGTCTCATTTTATCAATGAACGGCCTGATTTTATATAGCTTGTCATGATTAAGATCTGTCCTACTTAGAATCAAGCTGATGTCATTCAAATCTCGTCAATGACATGAATGACGATATGTACTCTTGATAATCTCGGTACCTAACTCGAGCTCCTTTTTATTCCCATCACTAAATTGAGAGCAATAAATACTTCAGTTTCTTCTTCTGTGACAGACTTATAAGATCCACTTTTCGTTCTACATATAAGTTAGTCTGAAATGTGATATGGTGAACAAGTTCTTTTATCCTGAATAATTGCAAAATATTCGAGGAGACAGTTCTCTGTGAGCAGCCAGCAATGACAAGTCAATAGGTAGGTATGTGATGTGTGGAGACATAATCATCAGGAGGTAAATTGAGAAGGCCTTTTCCAATTTGGAGCCTGTATTTTCAACTCGTGTAGTAGATGGTAGTGGTGCTGGTAATTATAATGGAGGTAACGACTGAGAAGATTATCTGGCTAGGTATGTGATCTTTAATCTCAAATTCAGAGTTAGTTAGATTTGTTCTTTGAAAGTCTTCTCCGAGAAAATTCTTCCATAGTTCCACCTTGACTATCAATGATGACCTCATCTTCGATATCCGAACCATCCCTACCCGCATAACTGTCATCATCGGAAGGTATATCGACACATTGCGATAAGGCATGCTCAATTTCCTAGTTTGATAAACCTCTTTTTCCATTTTCTGCAAAATTAAACCTACCTACTTGTTACTGAAAAATATGCATTTACAGTACGGTGGTTACCGCTGCTAACCACCTTAAATTAGGTTTCATTGTCAAAAACCTATAACGATTAATTGTTATATTTATATTTATTATACGAAATTAATCATATTTCAACAAATCGAGCCTATAAATAATTCTTATTTGTAAATAATAACTTACCAATGAAATATAAAACCTGCAAAACGACGAATTCAAATTTCACCAACTTTCGTTTGAAAGTTTAGTTCTCCTTCTCTGACAATTGGCGCTGATCAAATGTTTCAAATTCATATCTTACATATTTATAAAAATCCGAACCAACAGATGTCACTATATCGTAAAACAAGCGAATAAATAGGTGGTTAACTCTAATGACCCCTATGAAGAAATGAGTTATCATAATCATTAGTGTTGCCATGGCAAATTTACGAAATTTTAATTTATGTTACAATATTACAGGAATGAATTATTGCAAAAATATATTGGCAAATCCGCTAGTTTTACTGGCAGTGCGCTGACCTTTGTGGGTCGATTTCCACATGAGGCATTATTTTTATAATCCACAAATAGTTGTTCCTCCTCCGTTAATATTAGACATAAATAGTAGCTACCTGAATCTTTACTGATATTCAAACACAATAACGCCAATAAAGGGCTATTTTCAATAATCTTAAAATCATGTAAAATCTGTAATTTATCTACAAAAATTATAATATAATAACATATTTTTATTATGTCATCTGATTAATCTTATAGAAGCAAATAATGACCTGTGCCCTGATACCTCAAGTATGAAGATAAGTTATAGACAACTGCTTGTTATCATTTACTTCCATTAACAACAAGTAGTTAGACGCTTGCGTTATATAATATTAGCTTATGTTACTAGTTTTCTGGCTGTCATGGATAAATACGTGAGTGTTAAAGACATAGAAGAAGCGGCCCTTGCCTTGCTGCCGAAAACGGCTCGGGACTACTATAAAAGTGGCGCCACTGATGAACAAACTTTGGCAGAAAACAGATTAGCGTTTCAAAGGTCAGTATTAATTACTTGTAATTAAATCATTGTTATTTATTAATACTTATGTAATGTATCTATCTATACAATTATCAATGCATTATCTTTATTTGGACTTTATCAAGAAACTTCCCAAGTTAGGTACTAAATAGCATGTAACAGAAAGGTGTGGTCGTATTTAGGAACCGCTATGTATATCTAAAACATAACTCGTGTACCCTTGCTTGGATCAAAACACATTATTTTAAATATTATGTAAATTTTTAACCTTTTATACAGTGGTGGACATAATATAATTAGAAACACTTGCGACGTATTTCCCATTATACAAGGCACATTGCCGTAAAACTTTTTAAACATTTTTAACAAAACTTATTATTCACGTAATCCCAAATTGACGTTTAATTACCGCCGAAACTACAGAAAAAGCGTAAAAAGAAGTTTTTTTTAATTTAAAAAATGGAACGATCCTTAGATTCTTTTTCTAATTAGTTGTCCAAGCGGCCAGTAATAGAAATTCAACTATTATTCATATTTAAACTCTTTTAATAATTAAAGATAGAACAGATTTCTTTTTTTATATATTTTATGTGTTTTTAACTCATTGGCTATATTCTGGCATAGTTAATAGTGATTTAATCTTTATATTTTTTTACTCATAACGATAGTTTATTCTGTGTTTACCTAAGTTTTATATAGTGTTTCTAATTATATGTCCACCACTGTATATTTATTATCTAAACATCAAAACAAACGCATTAAATCGCTATCAAAATTGCGACTGGTCATTTTCGGATTCACGGAGGTCACGGAGTCAGCTGTTA